>CM048744.1:310495368-311727467 GCA_026315105.1 Locusta migratoria | reverse complement strand
CTCATCACTAACACTGTTCCGGAAGACGTGGCGACTGAACTCGAAGAAGACGTGACCACTGACGAAGTCCTGGACGCTATCAGGGCGGGAGCCGCCAATAAATCCCCAGGACCTGACGGCCTCCCCCTAGAATTTTACAAGAGTTTTAGCTACCTGTTGGTACCCACATGGACAGCTATCTGCCGTGAACTGATGTCCCCAGCAACGACGATCCCTCCCGCCTTCCTAGACGGTGTTATTGTTCCCGTCCCTAAACCTCACGGGCGATCACGGATCAGCGACTACCGGCCCATCACTCTTCTCAATAGTGACTTAAAGATATTCACCCGCTTGTTAGCAACTCGACTCAAGAAGGCAGCACCGTACGTCACATCCCACGACCAGACTTCCCTGGGTGGAGGCAACAATGTTCGAACGGCCCTTTGCCGTTACAGGGACATGATTGCGCTCGCCAAGTTCCGACAACTTCCTGGTGCACTGGCTTCGCTTGACTTCAGTCAGGCATTCGATCGGGTAGATCACACTTTTCTGGTAACGGTCCTACAACACATGGGCTTTCCGGCACAAATAGTGAGTGTAGTACAGCGCCTTTTGAGTGGCGCAACTTCCAGAGTACTCTATAATGGACGCCTCACTGCGCCTCTTAAGATTGCACGGTCTGTTAGACAAGGTTGCCCACTTTCTACAATTATGTATGCATTTGTCTTAGAACCCCTGCTCCAAGGACTTCGCCAACGTCTGACGGGCATATCTTTGCACGGACACCGTTTCTGCTGTGTGGCATACGCTGATGATCTCATGCTCTTCCTACACAGTGAAGACGACGTTCGCGCAGCTCTGACATGGATAACAACATATGGCGAAGCATCGGGCAGTTCTCTCAACGTTGCTAAATCGAAGGTTCTGCTTATTGGAGAGGGTCTATCTGCTAGATGCGTTGCCCCCCTAAGTGTGGCCACCACCGTCCGCTACTTAGGCATTGACTTTACAAAAGATCTTCGTCGTTCGGCGACCTTAAATGCCAGGCGTCTGCTCCAAACGATCCGGGGAAGCCTCTTTCAACACCGATTTAGATCCCTGGATGTGATTCAACGTGCGCGTTACGTGAACGTTTATCACGCCTCTCGCATTCCCCATGTGGCACAAGTGTTACCGATCCCAATATCCATTGCCCGTCGCATGATGATGGCGATGGGATCCTTTGTCTGTACTGGACTATTATTCAAGGTCCAATATGCCTCACTTTCCCTCCCACGGGATCGTGGTGGGGTCGGTCTCTTCCACGTCCCACAAAAAGTCACGGCACTGTTTGTTAGTTCCCAACTGAAAATATGGCGACATTGCCCGACGAGCATGACCGGACTGCTTTTACGAGAATATGCACCCGTCTCTAAAACATCCCCAGTCAATTTATCTGACATTCCAGGCCCTTTTTATTACATCCGACACTTCTTTTTGGAATTAAGCTACATTTACCAATCCTTACCTCTTTTACGAATATTACGGGCAAAGACTGTCTATGAGACCCTCCAACTACATCAGCCCCCCAATCCTATTGAACAAAAGTTTCCGCAAATCATATGGCGTCGTGCATGGAAAGCAGTACATGCAGTTTTTCTTGATTCCAGCGTCCAGTCCGCCTGGTATATCACCGTCAACGGTAAACAAGTCAACCGTTTTCGCCTGCACCGTATCCGACTCGCTGACACACCCCTATGTCTTCACTGTGGGGTGGATGACACCGACAACCACCGGTCCGAATGTGGTCCTTCCTCCGACGTCTGGAGACTCGCACAACGCATTCTCGCTTTCGTCACCCGACGTACACCTGCGCAGCTCTCATTCCAGACGCTGCTATTCCCGGACACGATTTATTACCCGGCCACGAAAACTAACGCTGTGAACTGGATACGCGGCCACACCGTCCGCTACCTTTTCGACCGAGACGGGAAACCAGAACTGGATTACTGGACGTATCTCAATGATCGCCATTGCGCTATCGTTCGTAACCCCAAATACCAACAGTACTTTTCCAATTTTTTATGGAGCGTCTTTCACGATCCGCCTCCCAGCTGGAACGTTCAAACTATGAGAAGCTAATGTGATGTTCTTGTTGATACGAGTCCTGAAAGAACTGAAAACGGAACCTATACAAAAATTATCGAGAAGACGAGTTTGGATGTTCCCCACTGAAGGCGTGTGAAGAACTGCACAAAGAGAACAAGACATAGAACACTTCAATAAAGCAATAAAAATAAATAAATAAATGATTGCAAATGACTCCTTCCCATTCCTATGTTTTCCTCCTATCACTTAGTGTATCTAGGTTAGTTTGATTTGGGATAGGTATAGACAGGAGCTAACGCCTGAAGAGGTACAGTTAATTTTTTTTTATTTTATTTTATTTTATTTTTTTATTTATTTTTTTTTTTTATTTTTAGGGCAAAAGTGGCGGTGGCACATAGGCCCCTTTATTTATTTTTCCTTTTTTGTAGTAATTTTTTCCTGACCTTGGGGAGAAAAAAGGTATAAAAGGGCGCTTCTGTCAACAATCCGAAGATTAAAAAAAAAAAACGCTTAGTAGACGTCATGCAACGTCCATCATTCGGATGAGACTGGGACATGGATGTTACCCTGCCCACCTACACCGTTTAAAAATCATCGCTTCTCGGCATTGCGACAAAGATGCAACGGAAGTGGCGGATCTCAACCACATCATACTGGCATGCACCAAGTACACGGCCGCACAAAGTGTATTCTACCGCACGCTGGTTGCGAGGGGTTACCCCCTTCCCACAAGTGTCACTGTCCTCCTTCATGGATTCGACAAGTTTAAGTACAATTTACTGACAGACTACCTCAAAGTAACCGGCATACAGCTATAATTTTAGAGCTAGTGTATCTAACTTGAACATGCACAGCGTGAAACTGCATAAGTAATTTTATATTATATTTTGACTTTTATTTGTCTTTTCACCTCTCATATGGTCCTACGCTGTTTTCACTTTCGTTGTATTATATGTCACTCGTACTTTTAAATATGTATTGTTTTATGTCTTGTACATATGATTTTTCTACTTTTATTCTAAGGCTGTATGATGTGAGATACTTATTAATATTGTGCTATACATTGTAAGAATCTCAAATCTATTGTAATGTTTTCACTGTAATACCCGCTGGCTGTATGGTCACTGTAACCAAAAGCCATAATAAAGAATATCATAAAAAAAGTAGTTTGTAAGCTACGGACTGATGATCACGCAGTTTGGTCCGATAGATTTACAAACATTTGAACCTCCACGGCGAGGAACCGCACGCTCCGCAGCGAGACGCTTTAGACCGATCGGCTACTCCACCACGGGTAATAGAAGTAGATTGTACGTACACTACAAGAGGGGAAGAGGCTATTTAATAATAACGGTGATGAAATGGAAGAGATTGAAATCTATTCCTGCGAACAGCGGTTCAAATTCATGTCTAACTAACCAGATACAGGTGACCGTATTTGTACAAAGCACTTTAGGTAGATTTTGGGATCTTTTCTTTGATAGTTGCCGTCTCTAAAGACCTCGTCGTCGATGGAGCGTTAAGTATGAACCTTTTTTCTTCTTCTTTCCTTAGTTGTTGAACGGAATCTATTAACGAGGCAGCGTCTTTCTGATGAAGTGACTTTACACCAGCTCCGAAGAGCATTTCAGTTTGGCTCGGGGTTGCGTCACCGGTTTTAAGGAACACAAAGAACAACTCAGCTACGCACGAAAAACACTTCCCAGAACTCTGGCTGACTCCCGCCTCCGCCGCGGTCCTCTCGATAAACAAGCAGACGGGAACCCCGGGACCTGACGCGCAGTTTCGACACCAATAAAACAAAACGCGTCGATAGCCCGCCTCCTGAGGGACGGGAGGAAGCGACTCGTTATCGTGATGGCTGCTCCTTTTCCGGACCCTCGGCAGGTAAGAATGGCGCCTGGCATTGACGCAAGAGGCGCGTGACGTCAGAGGCATAACCGAGGCCAGCTCGGGCCCATATCTGATTGTTTATGCAGGTAGGCTCGCCGCGTTTGCGTCGCAGCAAATTCGTCATCCCCCGACGCGGCCTCCGCCGGGACACACACTATGGCAGCTGCCGGGACCGGCCAGCGATACGTAACAAGCGGAGCGCGGTGGCGCGCACTCAGTGAGCTCCAAGATAATCTGGAGTCAGCGCTGTGTATTACGAAAGCGTGGCGCTCGACGCCGTACTAGTCAACGTATATCTGTCTCTAGTTGTTAGTAATATTTGCGTACACCGAAATTAAAGCAGTCAACAATCCGAAGATTGAACACCACTATGCTTTACTAGGCAAGGTCCTGTTTGTAGGTGGTATGCCGTTGCCTTCCTCCGACCTTCGAACCGACTTACCCAGCCAGTTATAGGGGGACCTACAGTTTAACCGTGGGTTCCGAACCACGGTGCTACTCGGTATTATTCACATGAGCAATACTGCCTCAGGTGAAAGAAGTATTTAACATTTGCAAATTGATGATAAAGGAGAGCAAGGAAGAAGGCTTAGGAAGGAAAGGATTGACAGTGGCTGCTTTAGGGCATTGAAATGAAACAATGGCGACAAGTGAAAATGTGAGCCGGACCGGGAATCAAACCCGTGTCTGCCGGCCGCGGTGGCCGAGGGGCTGAGGCGCTCCAGTCACGGTCTGCACGGCCACTACGGTCGGGGATCGAATCCCCCCTCGGGCATGGATATTTGTGCCGTCCTTGGTATTAGCTAGTTTGTAAGTAGTTTGTAAGTTTAGGGACTGATGACCCCGTAGTTAAGTCCCATAAGCCATACAAACATTTGAACATTTGAAACCCGTGTCTCCTGCTTTGGGCCAGCGGTCGCCTTAACCACTTGACCATCCGTCCTCGCCTCCTGGCCGTCTCAAATTCCCACATGTCGCACGCTATGGCTGTAGCGCTCCTTATCGTTCATGCCCTCTTACACTCGCCATTTCGGATTCCCATGCGAGGTCCAACGAATGACCGCATCTGCGGTGAAGTAATCGAAGCTGACGCCGTCGTCGCGTCTAAATACTTATTATTTTGGCGTGGTGTCTGTTCTTTCGGACATGTCCGAAAGAACAGACACCACACCAAAATAATAAGAATTTAACATTATGACATCTTTAATCTTTTGTTCTAGTTGCTTTCCGAACATAGTGACACAAATACAACGGCAGCTACGTATGAAAATTTTAATACTATTCACAAAATAGTCGAGACATGGAATAAACCGTATACTCATGAAACGAAACAGCAGAAAACGGCATGGATTTTTTTTATTTATTTTTTTTTTTTTAACGTGTACGTCAGTTATATTTTTATTCAGAAGTAGTGTTTCTACCATATTGCATAAAATGGATAAATTGTTTTACTGTAGAAAGATAAATGAAGGAATAAAAACGATCAATTCGAGGTGTCTAAGCGTTATTTTTCATGCAGTAATTTCCAGTAGGTGGGCTCAAACGGAAAGCATTATAAACAAGAGGCAAATAGAGAAATGATCACGAGAAGTAGCGTGTACAACAGGGTAATTCAGTCATTAAATTTAGTGTGATAGGAACTGACTAAAAATCATCTAGGGATTTGAACTCTACTTCATTTCCTTTCTACATCTCATCTACATGGGATACTCTGCAAATCACATTTAAGTGCCTGGTAGAGGGTTCATCGAACCACCGTTAAACTATTTTATCTCCCATTCCATTCTCGAATAGCGCGCGGGAAGAATGAACACCTGAATCTCTCCATTCGGGCTCTGATTTCTCGTATTTTATTCTGATTATCATTTCTACCCATGTAAGTGGGAGTCAACAATATATTTTCGCATTCGGAGGAGAATGTTGGCGATTGTAGTTTCGAAAGCAGCCCACGCAGCAACGATAATCGTCGTCTTTGTAATGATTCCCATCCCAGATCCTGTATCATTTCCGTAACGCCGTGTCCCGTGTATGGCGACAATACTAAACGAGCTGCCCTTCTTTGGACTCTTGGACTCTTTCGATGTCCTCCGTCAAACCCACCTGATAAGGATCCCACACTGGGCAGCAATATTCCATAAAAGGACGGACAAGAGTAGTGTACGCAGTTTCTTTAGCAGTTCTGTTGCATGTTTTAAGGGTTCTGCCAATAAAACGCAGTCTCTGGTTCGCCTTTCCCACGGCACTATCTACGTGTTGTTTCCAATTGAATTCAGAAGTAACTGTAATTCCTTTGAGTTCTCTTCGAACATAAACGACTCGAACTTTAGTATAATGTATTTATTAAAGTCATTAATCATTCATATCTTATTTTCAAAGGACGCTGAATACAAAAGAACACGACCTATACGTACGGTGTTGCCAACCTAACAAAAAATTTCACACATTCAAAGCACTTCAGTTGTGTACCCAGTGTTAATCATTGAGCTCACTGCGCGCACTCCACCGTACACACCGCACTTCCCATTGTGTCTGACATGCAGCCTGTGCTCAGCTGTTCGACGTGAACATTTCATTTATATTTATTAGTTGCGCACTAAGACGCGCTTGCTTCAATTGGCATCATGTGTCACATTTTTTAAATTATTATTTTTTATTTAAACTATCGAATCCGGTAGTGCTTTGGAATTGCAAAATATTGACGGGAATTGGATCTACATCCTACACTCCTTAACCATCACTCTCTATACACGTTTCTTACCTTCCCCGGCCCTCTGAAACTTTTCTCTGTATCACTCGGCCTTACGTGCCTCGGTTGCACAGTGGTAGAGTGCCAGACTACAAATCTGGAGGTCACGGGTTCGATCCCCGCCAGGTCCTAGGACTTTTATCTGTCACTTTCCACTTCTTTCCCCTCTGGCAGTATTGCTTATGTGAAAAATACCGAGTAGCACCGTAGTTCGGAACCCACGTTAAACTGTAGGCCCCCCTGTAACTAACTGGTAAGTCAGTTCGAAGGGCGGAGGAAGGCAAAACAGGATCATTCCTAGTAAAAGACTGTGGTGTTCAAACCAATCTTCGGACTGATGACTGCTTTACCTTATTTATTTCAGTATTCTACCTATCTCTCTATCCCCTCCTCCATCCCCCCTCCCATCCGTTCCCCTGTCATTATCTTCCCCGTTCTGCTAATCTCCTCCTGCCCCTCTATTCATATCTCTCCTCCGCCGTAAAATTACACACATCGCCCAAATTGCATGATCAGTCAAACTTAGTCAGGAGTAAGATACCCTCCGCCATGCATCGTACGAAATCTTGTGTATACAGTGATTTTGTTCTTGTTTTGAAGGTCGAGTGTGCAAAATATCATCAAGATAGGAAGAAAACTGTAGATGAAGTCAAGATCAAAATAAAACTATTGACTGCTGTGTTATGTTGTACCCTCCGCCATGCACCGTACGAATTATAAGGTAGACACTGATCCTCTTGTTTTGAAGATCACTTGCACATAATTTTATTGCAATCGCATGGATTGAATGAAAGAACATAAAATACGCATATAATCTGAAGTGGGGATGCGCATACAAAATTCAAAAATGTTCAAAAGTTTGTTAAGCTTAAGGGACTTAACTACGAGGTCATCAGTCCCTAAACTTACAAACTACTTATGAACTACCTACAACTAAGGACGGCACAAATATCCATGCCCGAGGGGGGATTCGAATCCCCGACCGTAGTGGCCGTGCAGACCGTGACTGGAGCGCCTCAGTCCCCTCGGCCACCGCGGCCGGCCATACAAAATTACCAACTTTTTTTCCACCTCTTCCTTTGAAATTTTCTTTTCTAAAAAAGGTCCACCTCTTCATTAAAAAGAATAATAATAATTTAAAAAAAAAATTATTGAAATCGGTCAAGCCATTTCTGAGTATTAGCAAGACTAATGCTAAGCATTTGATTTTTATACAGGGTGAAGCGGAATTCGCTCAGTGGTGCTTCGCAGGATGACTGTTCACGTGCCAGCAATTTAAAAAAAAGTATCTCTCAAAATTTCAACCTGTTTATATTTCCGGTAGTAAATGGACGTCGATGTGGGAGATTGTTGTGTATTCCATACGTCAGTATATTTCAGAATTATACAATTAGGAGGCGTCTTGAGGAAGAAACTGAACGTAGAAACCCATGCCCGGAAACGGCATTCGACGACGCTACGCAGCCACCGGCGGTAGACATCCTCTCCAGCAACTTCGGCGTTCTGTAGCGTCGTTGGTTCCGGGCGTGGGTTTTTGTGATTCCATTCCTCAAGACGCTTTGCACATCTCCTAGAAGTTACTTAGTGTAATTATATAATTCTAAAACACACTAACGTATTGGAGTCACACCAATCTCAGACTCCCATTTACTGCGGGAAATATGCGCAGGACGAAATTTTGTGAAATACATATTTTTTATTGCTGGCATGTGAGTAATCGCGCTGCGAAGCCACAGTGCGCGAATTTCATTTCAGACTGCAAACAGAGATAAGCAGCTTCATACATTAGTCAGTGAGCAGTGCGCTAACGTAACACACTGTTGCGCGGGCTCGTCAGAAGGTTCCGGAAGCCAACTGCATCCATACTCCACAAGCCACCTCACGCTACTTCGTGGCGGAGGGTATCACAGTTCTCCTATTACAGTCACGTGTGCTTATATATATATATATATATATATATATATATATATATATATATATAAGCCTTTAAGCACGGTTTTATGGCGATCGGATAGCTATTTATATACATATATATTAATATGAATGTCTGTTCGGTGTACGCTTATCACGTCCGAACGACAAGACGCAGAGACTTAAATTTTTGTACAATTACTAATTTATACCTGAGGAAGGTTTTAGGCACGGTTTTATACCGATCTGATAGATATTTAGTAATTTAAAGAATTTAACGCGAAATACGGAACAATAATTACTCTTTGAAAATTATATTTACTCTTTGAAAATGGTTTTATTGGTTGCATTGTTGCTTGAGTGTTGATAATGATAAAAGGGTGAAGTATATTTGGATGGAAAGTTATCGGATTATATAAAATTCTACGTGTGTGTGTGTGTGTGTGTGTGTGTGTGTGTGTGTGTGTGTTAATATTTCTCTCTGCAGCGAAAACTACAGAACGCAAACGAATGGTCTGTGTGTAATTGTTGTCCGAAGTCTCCAGTTGTACACGGGAGCAGATCCATTCCGATAGCTATAAGAGGGTGGAAGATATGGTTGTTGAAAATCGTCAAATTGTAAAAAAATTCGGACTTAAGGCCAGCGATCACGTTTGCGACTCTATAGCAAAGAGGTTACATACAGCGAAACGTGATGCCACAGACCATATCTTTGGTCTATGTGTGCTACAATGTCAGGAACATCAGCCGCAAAAGATGTTTTTATACCTCGCATTCCTTTAATCCCTTCAGATATGCCGTTTCACTTGAAAAGACTCCATTTTCCAGTTAGTCTAGCTTTTGCCATGACAATTGACACTCTAGATCAAGTAAATTTCTAACGTGATCTGCAGTAACAGACTCGACTTTCTTTTCTTTTTTTTTTTTTTTTTTTTTTTTTTTTTTTTTTTTGTCTATGGGACTCAACTACGGGGACATCAGTCCCTAAACTTACAAACTACTTATGAACTAGCTAATCCTAAGGACGGCACAAAATCCATGCCCGAGGGGGGATTCGAACCCCCGACCGTAGTGGCTGGAGCGCCTCAGTCCCCTCGGCCACCGCGGCCAGCAGGTGCCAGACTCGACTCGCATCGGGGAGAAATGCGCTTCATACCCGCCTCCGACCATCCAGATTTAGGTTTTCATGATTTCCCTAACTCACTGAGGCAAACTGCCGGGATTGTTTCCTTCAAAGGGCACGACCGATTACCTTCCCCATAGCCGACTCAAAGTATCAGAACGTGTGCATCGTCTCTAATGACCACGATGTCGACGGGACGTTACACCCTTACTCTGCATTCTTTCCTTCCAATAAATCTGCCTGGCATCTTCCTTACCCAGGTTTAATTTTATGTGGTCATTCCACTGCAAAACGTTCCGTACACCAACTTTCGCATATTTTATGGAAGTAATTGCTTCCCGTGATTGTTGAGCAATTCCTTAATCTTATAACAACTGATCTTCCTTTCTATGCTTTCGCAGCATATTACTTAAGTTCATATTCTTCAAAAATGAAACGCCAAGATCACGAATTAACAATTTATTTAATAACGACCGCTTTCGGAGGACTGTGCCATCATCTGGTCATATACATTTTATAAGCGGGTCATCTTACCTTTTTTTTTTTTAAAGAAATGGGTATAAAATAATAAGTACAACAAAGCAGTATCTTGTAAGCTTTCATGTTTTAACTTGTGTATGTTTATACGATGCCTCAGTGCTATGTTGCACTTATTATTTTATAACCATTTTTTGAAATAAGGTAAGATGACCAGCTTATAAAATGTATATGACCAGAGAATGGTGGCACAGTCCTTCGAAACCGATCGTCATTATATAAATTATTAATTCGCGATCTTGGCGTTTCATTTTGAAGAAAATCAGATCGCCTCCAAAACTTACAATGTCACGTAATGTTGACATTAGTTTACGTTGAGACTCAGATGCCACTCCTTGCACCAAGCGTCTATAAGCAGCATATGAGTCTGCATTTCGCTGCAAGTTTTACAGCAATGCGAACCCTTGATATGCTACAGCATTTTCTGCGGAAAGACTGACTGAACTTCTGATGTCAAAGAACTGGGAAGCCATACTACGGATTGCGCGGCAGCTCCCATCGAAGGTTCGAACGTCCCTCGGGAATGTGTGTGTGTGTGTGTGTGTATCTGTCTGTCTGCCTGTCTGTGCGTGTGCGTTTGTGTGTGTGTGTTGTTCTTAGGATTAGTTTAAGTAGCTTTTAAGTCTAGGAACCGATGACTTTAGCAATTTGGTCCCTTAAGATTGCAAACATTTGAATTTTTTAAACAAGTCAACTACTCGAAGATTGGTTGGAACGCTATAGTCCTGTAACTGTTTGAAGGTGTTTTTTTTGCCTTACTCCGACCTCTGACACCACTTACCCAATCAGTGATTGGGGAGCTACAGTTTAACGTGGATTCCGAACCACGGCGCAGCTTAGCATTTTTCACATGAACAACACTGCCAGAGGTGAAAAGAGCAAAAAGTGACTGGTGAGAAATATGATATTGTGTCAGATACCTCCGTTTAATGTCAACAATTTAGTTTTTATTTGGGCCAATGTTCAGACCAAATGACTATCAGTAGGTACGGGCACGTGTTTGCCACCGAGATCCCTGAACCTTACATCTTTCGTTTTTTGCCAGTGCAGATGGTTGAAAAGAGAAGTCTTCAGAGAGGAAGTAAACACAAGAGCCGGTTTGATCGGATTAACAATCTCTCATAAAATAAGGCGAATACGACCTTGAAAGAGGTCAAAAGTGCATTGAAGTTGGTATAATTTTCGAAACTAAACTTTGAATTGTCTTTATTTGACTATGTTTGTTTGGGTTACATACTCAATAAAAGTTGATACAGTATGGCACATGTTATTTGAATTCGGCTGTAACGAGTGGTTCCTAACTGACGGTCGCGACCCTCCAGTGTGTCGCGGAATCTATTCAGGTGGTTCGCCAGAATACAGAAAATATCCAAGTAAAATAACATGCAGATTGAAAAAATGAAAAAATATCAGAGTATGTAAACAGGAAAGTTTTGAGTTATGCACAAAACCTGTTCTAAATAAGAACCCTATGTGGTTAATAACGTGATCAGGGAGGCATGAGATCAGCGCTGCAGTGGGATTAGTTCGTAAGTGACATAAGTCAACGCGGCGTTCCCTATGCATATTCATGCCGCTTTTGACACACAAGCGCTAAAAGCGCACTGGCGACACTGCAGCTACAGTGTCTCCACACCTGGGACTGGCTCCTCATACACGACACTTATGACGTGGCCCCATAACCAGAAATTGCAATGGTTCAGATCCGGTGAAAGAGCACTCTGTGCAACTGGACTTCACCGTCCGATCCACAGACCAGGATAGAGAAGATTGAGATGCGTCCCGACGTAAACGGGAAGTAGCCTGGAGCACCATCGTGTAGCAGCCACGTAACTCCCAGAATAAATGCACAGATTCAGGAACACTACCGTCCTCTGACAGGAAAGCACGCATACTGTGACTGCGGCTGCATGGTAGACCTAGTATTGATTGAATAAATGGTCTCAGCAAAGAAACCATGCATCTGCGGAATGCAGTTCGTAAGATCTTTCTTGTTCCGTATCACCTTCTCGATCAATCCCTAGTGTGTGTACACGTTGGAAAAAAATCGTATACACTCATGGAAAATTAAATAAGAAGACCATGACTTCGTCGACTCAGAAGAGGGAAATTTGATGGTCACTTGCTTGTGGATGTATACAATACAAGATCACACAGTACAGTAACCGGAGCTAGTACCGTGTGTAGCCCCCTTTTGCAGCAATGCAAACTGCAATTTTTCCCACGGAGACGATCGTAGAGGTTCCGAATGTAGTCTTGCTGAACGGCCTGTCGTCCAGATGCCACCCGGTGCTGGCCACGTCGTAAGCGCGTGTGGAGTCGTGCAGGGGAGTACGAAAATCTGGAGTGTGTACGACATACGGGGCCCTCACCCGGCTTCATACTGTGTCCGTTCACCTCTCGTTCTTGTCGAGGGAACATTGAACAGTGCACAGTACCCTGAAACCACCCTTCAAGCCGTCTTGCTACCGTTATTGTTCCAAAAAGGCGATATGATTTTCCAACAGGACAAAGCACGTCGACGTATACCCCGTACCACGCAAAATGCTCTTCAAGTTATATGTCAAATACCCTAGCCAGCCCGAAGTCCACTGAGTATGTTTCGCACCGAATGAAACGTCAGCTAGCGCGATATGCATGACCGGTACGAAAATCTTGGCTCAGCTGAGGTAGCAGGTGACTTGTGGACGACAGCATTCCTGCGAAATGAGAGTACACGCGGTAATAAATGTTCAAATGTTTGTAATTCTATCGGACCAAACTGCGTGGTCATCAGTCCGTAGATTACAAACTACTTAAACCTAGGTAAACTAACCTAAGGACAAACATACACACACACCCATGCCCCAGGGAAGACTCCAACCTCCACGGCGAGCAAACGCGCGCTCCGCAGCGAGACGCTTTAGACCGCTCGGCTACTCCACCGTGGGGCACACGCGGTAATAGCTCCGGTGACTGTTCTGTGTGATCGTGTGTCGTGTACATCCCCGAGAATGTGTCGATAAAATTTCCAAAAAATGTTCAAATGTTTGTATAGAGTATGGGACTTAACTACGGGGTCATCAGTCTCTAAACTTACAAACTATTATAATACTAAAGACGGCACAAATATCCATGCCCGAGGGGGGATTTGAACCCCCTACCGTAGTGGCCGTGCAGACCGTGACTGAAGCACCTTAGTCCCCTCGGCCACCGCGGCCGGCGATAAAATTTCCCTCTGCTGGGTTGACAAACTGATGGCGTCCTTTTTTTTCCATTCTCCAGGAGTGTATATGTTGAGGTGGTGAAACTTTTTCCTCGCCACAAATGAGCAGCACTGGCCTCGTTTCCGCGGCGTAGGAGGCGCCGCCCCCCGCCACCACTGCCGCCCCGCGGTGCCGGCCTGTGTCGGCCGCGCCAAACCCTCTTATCGGCGGCCGCGAAACCAGACTCCCAGTTTTCGGTATCACAGGATGCGCGACGTCACACGCCGACGACCGATAGCTCCCGAGGCACAGTCGTCAAACCACTCGGATGCCGCCGCAAACAATGCCGATAGCGCGCCAGGCGTACCCGGGTACTGACCCTCTAAAATACATAGTGTAGCTGATCCGCTACATACCTTATTTTTCCCATTATCTCTCAAACTGATCAAAATTTTACCACAAATTCACTTGTAGCTTCTTGCGTACATAGTGTTACATATGCCAGTAGCTTATCCTAGATATTATACACTACTGGCCATTAAAATTGCTACACCAAGAAGAAATAGAAATGCAGATGATAAACGGATATTCATTGGACAAATATATAATACTAGAACAAACGTGTGATTACATTTTCACCCAGAACAACCACCTCTGGCCGTAATAACGGCCTTGATACGAAAAATGTTCAAATGTTTGTTAAGTTTATGGGACTTAACTATGCGGTCATCAGTCGCTAAACTTACAAACTACTTATGAACTACCTACAACTAAAGACGACACAAATATCCATGTCTCAGGGGGGATTCGAACCCCCGACCGTAGTGGCCGTGCAGACCGTGACTGGAGCGCCTCAGTCTCCTCGGCCACTGCGGCCGGCGACCTTGATACGCCTGGACATTGAGTCAAACAGAGCTTGGATGGCGTGTACAGGTACAGATGCCCATGTAGCTTCAAGGCGATACCAAAGTTCATCAAGAGCGCATTGTGACGAGCCAATTGCTCGGCCACCATTGACCAGACGTTTTCAGTTGGTGAGAGACCTGGAGAATGTGCTCACCAGGGCTGCAGTCGAACATTTTCTGTATCCAGAAAGATCCGGACCTGCAACATGCGGTCGTGCATTATCCTGTTGAAATGTAGGGTTTCGCAGGTATCGAATGTTGGGTAGAGCCACGGGTCGTAACACATCTGAAATGTAACGGCCACTGTTCAAAGTGCAGTCGATGCGAACAAGAGGTGACCGAGACGTGTAACCAATGGCACCCCATACCATCACGCCGGGTGATACGCCAGTATGGCGATGACGAATACACGCTTCCAATGTGCGTTCACAGCGAAATCGCCAAACACGGATTCATCTGAAAAAAATGACGTTTTGTCATTCGTGCGCCCAGGTTCATCGATGCGTACACCATGGTCTACGAGCTGATAGTCCATGCTGCTGCAAACGTCGTCGAACTGTTCGTGCAAATGTACCCATCTGTTGACTCAGGGATCGAGACGTGGCTGCACGATCCGTTACAGCCATGCGGATAAGATGCCTGTCATCTCGACTGCTAGTGATACGAGGCCACTGGGATCCAACACGGCTTTCCGTATTGCACTCCTGAACCCACCGATTCCATATTCTGCTAACAGTCATTGGATTGCGACCAACGCGAGCAGCAATGTCGCGATACGATAAACCGCAATCGCGATAGGCTACAATGCGAAACGTGATGGTAGGCATTTCTCCTCTTTACACGAGGTATCACAACAACTGCTTTTTGTGTGTGCGAAATCGGTGGGAATCTTTCCTCATGTGAGCACGTTGTAGGTGTCGCCACCGACGCCAACCTTGTCTGAATGCTCTGAAAAGCTTATCAGTTGCATATCACAGCATCTTCTTCCTATCAGTTAAATTTCGCGTGTGTAGCACGTCATCTTCGTGTTGTAGCAATTTTAAGGAGTGTATATTGCAGAGTGCTACTGAATCGTTTCGAAATTTAGCTGTATTGAGTTACTCCTAACATGTGCATTGGCTTAGATTTGTAATCCTCCTTTGCCGTGTAAAAGTAGTGCGTCGCATACTACCGTTTCATTATGAGTTACTTTCTGGAAAAATGAGAGGCATAATAGTGACATTTATATCGGGTACATCGTAGAAGCACTATATAGCTGACCAGCTATGAACTTTTTGTTGCTATTAGTGCATAATAATATTAAGGAATATTTTTTTCAATATTTTTCTCAGTATATACGCACTATAAATTAATCATGGTACGTTTTGTAGCTTCAAATAAAAAGTCATGCATTTAAGGGTTAAAAATTGGCAACAGTTCGGTACTGCGCGAACAGAATGCCAGATGAATTGTGTCATTTAACTTTTAGTTTCTGGCAAATAGAGCACGGCGTGTCATTCTTACCGGAGAAGAGTTTTTCACATGTCACTTCATGCGTCCTCCAAGGCAAGGTTACAGGACTATTACTTTTTACAATATACACTGGTGTACGAATATAAAGCAACGGGCCGCTATTTCCCCCTCCTGGATCAAATTCATGACTTAATCAAATAAACCATCAACAGATCTCCGTACAATGGTGTTCCACACGGAAATGACATTCCGTCCAGGGTGTAATCATACTAACGATGACCTCCGGCTACCTATCAAACTGACAAGGAAAGTACTTGGACTCGAACAAACACATATACACCAAAATCGTATGAGAGATAATGTAAAGATCCCCTATTGCACTAGTGATACTCCCGCATCTGCAAAACTCTGCAGTCGTTCGTTAGAGGCCTCTGCGTGTGCCATGCCGCATTGCACTTTGACCTGTCGGTTCGCCAGTAGCGACGGTGCAGTGTGCCTCCGAAGTTACGTTTTGTGACGTTATTTGTGTGGTGAAGCGTCAGATGGGGTGGCGATTGGTAATCACTTCTGCTAATGTTTTGCGATTAGTTGAGATAAAGTTACAAAGAACCCTTATTCGTGAAGAGCTATCATCACGCTTTTGATGACAATTCGCTAGAGAACATGTACGATGATTACTAAATAAGTTATAATTGAGATATATACATTACTTATGGTGTCTACAATTACATCCATAGTGTTATCTAGAGCATGATTGCAGAGCTTTGCAGAAAAACGACACCCACCAGCCCATTGAGGTGTACGTAGAGATCCTGTAACCAAACGTTCATACAGATATGTTTCTTCGAGCCCATGTACTTTCCTTGCGAGTGGTAATAGTGAAACTGACTATAAAATGTTTCTTGGTTTCTTATAGCTCTTAAATGGACATCCTTTTATTTCAAACTTTACAACATCTCTCGGCCTCAGTCCGTCATCTGGTGATGATGATGGTCGCGTGGCACTTTTAGCCGTCAGACCCCAGCTCGGGTCGTGTTCGGCCTGCCTGGTGCAAGTCTTTAGGGGGCGCCATTTCGGCGACTTGCGGGTCGTGATAATGAAAACGACACAACACCCAGTCCCAGAGTGGAGAAAGTCTCCGGCCCAACCCGGGATCGAAGCCGGGCCCACCGTGTGCCCACGCATCACTCTGTCAACTGGACTTTGCGGGCGTACACGACCATAAATAACAAACACACGTTCTAAAGGCACTGCGTAATTTTAAATACTACCTTTATAAGCTATTTGCAAAAAGTACTTCAGCCCAATACCAAAAGATTTAAAACAATACTTCAAATGCTTTGAAACTCTGTACAGACGCTGATGACCTCTCATAAACAACACCGATTTATTTCCCTTAACGTTTATACTGTCTTTTTTTTTTTTCCTTAAAACTACGTATAACTGACACAATCATGGAGCGTTTCATTTATCATTTTTTCGTGTATATTGGTAACAGACGCGCCAGCATGGTGCAGCTTCCTCCAGCTGGAGACAAAGAGTTGATACTGCTGTTGACGATTGTCAAGAAGGTCCCCTTTTAGGAGAAGGCACGCCTATAAAAAGCGCCAGCGGCGTCACGATGTGCGGCCATTAGCGCGTGCGCACTGGAATGTGGCCAGAGCGCGCCACGACTCGTCAGGCAGCCTTCGCGTCGCCCACTGCCCGCTTCATTACTCCACAACTGCCCGTCCAGGGCGGTAGCTCTGTGCCAAGTTCTCGTCGCTTTACTCCGAATTAAGGACCCTGTTTTGAACCTTTAATGATGCCGTCGTTCTGCTGAATCACCCCAGAAGAATTTCGAAATGATTACTCGAGCGAAGCCACGGTAGTTTGAGACACTAATGCTAAAATTAGTGTACGGCTGCATTCCTACTGACCTTTTCTACGTACCAGACGTCATGAAACGGCAACATCGAAAGTATGTGACCGAAATAAACAAAATCAAAATTCATCAGTTTTACTTCGAGGTAGAGTTACCAGAACGAAAACTAACGGCGTGGCTGCACAAGCATAGCTATAAGTATCCATAATAGCTAAAATATACCACAAAAATAAATTTAAACCAAATAGGAGCAAAGGCAAATAAAAAGAATTTAAAAAATGATCAAATGTTTGTTAAGCTTATGGGACTTAACTGAGGGGTCATCAGTTCCTAAACTTACAAAATTGTAAACTAACTTATACTAAAGAAAACACAAACATACATGTCCGAGGGAGGATTCGTACCGCAGACGGGGAACAGCCTCGCGCATCGGGTTATAACGCCTTAATGCGCTCGGCCACTCCACCGAGGCAAGGAAAGACAGATGGGCAAAATAGGTTACACGAAAGAATATCAGACGTCTCTGTATCTTTGGGGTTTCTTTCTTGCCCTACTCTAGTGGAAATTGGAAAATGAACACTAAAAATCAATCGCCTAACATCACTGGACTCACACAATACTCTCATATTCAGAGAATATATGACATCAACTGCGATTGGGTAAAGCTGAAAATGTGTACCCAGCCAGGATTCGAACCTGGATCTCCTGCTTTCGAGGCAGTTGCGCTGATCCCTACACCACTGCCGACATAGTGATCACCGCACCTGCAAGGACTACCATAAGCACCCCTCCCGTCAGATACAAATTCCCAGCTTCACCCTGCCCACAGTACTGAAACTCGTAGTTATGAAACTAACTGTGGACAAGGTGAAGCTGGGAATTTGTATCTGACGGGAGGCGTGCTTAGGTAGTCCTTGCAGGTGCGGTAGTCATTGTGTCCCCAGTGGTGTAGAATGCAGGAGACCCGGGCTCGAATCCCGGATGGGTACCATTTTCATTTTTCCCCAATCGCAGTTGATGTCATATATTATGTGAATATGAAAGAACAACAACTGCAGGATCAGAAGTGACGTCTATTCTTTGGAACAGACGCCACATGTATATATCACACAATACTGTTGATATGCACTACATATGAGTCATAGATCGATGTGGAGAGTGTCTTGGGCAAGGATCAATAGAATACAAGGATACAGTGATGGTGCTGACTTCTTGGAAAGTTCTTTGAAAAAAGCGAGATGCGTGTAGCTAGGACAACACTTCTGCATGGCCGCGTGGTCATGTTACTGACTGGGCGGCCGACTAGAGTCCTCCCTCGGGTGAGGGTGTGTGTGTGTGTGTAAGTCAGTTTAAGTAATTTGTAAGTCTACGGACTCATGACCACAATAGTTTACAAACATTTGAACAAATAAGATGAAGCCAAGGAGTAATTACAGTCCCATATTTCGAGTTACATACTTAAATTCAATAAATATCTTTAATTACATACTTTCTAAAATATCTACAGTACATTCTTTCTTAGTATTCAAGCTATCTCCGTACCTAATTTCATCAGAATCGGTTCGATCATGAATGCGTAACAAGCTTAGTTACTTTCCCATTTGTAGTATTATTGTAGTATGGACTACATCAGCTACACAATCTCCGAAGCGGTAGTTGCTAGTGTTGCTTTCCTCGATCCCTGTTAAGCTACAGCATACCAACTTAACGCACAGAACAGGGGGCCATTCTTTGCAGTACTGCGATGTCCCTTAGATCGCTCCGAAGCGAAAAGAAGCTAACGAACAAATCGAATATTATCATTTTCGAGAAAACATAGAAGCTGGTAAACTTAACACGTTTGGTGTAGAACCAGCAAAACCCAGAGACGCGTAACTGAGTACAAAACCACATTGATGCCACACTTTCTGTGTATTGCGGCGATATTTTTTTCTTTTTAGACTGCATATACCGATATCAGGGCACAGAGTCTATGCAAATTTCATTCCTTTTACTCAGTAGGGCAGTAACTAGGCCTCACAGATAGCGCATTTAAATAATCCGGTTGAGGTGATTAGAAAATCGCTCATTTGAGTAGAACCGATACAAAAACTTGATGGTGATGGGAATGATTGAACGATGATCCCACAAAGAAACAAATAGTCGACCTAGAGAGACGACGGAACGTGACGAGCAATCAATCGTTAGAGAGGAGCCAAGGAGTCCTGTCGTTGATCCGACGTAAAAATAGTGCTTCACTCACCACAATCAGCATTAACAGGCGAATTATGTTAAGGCTACTGAGTTACAGTGCCTCTTGCGCTGACAGACTTCTGTGGTCCAATAAGCCCGTATGCAGAGGTGGCGGGCACATTTAGCCTGGAATCCCATTAACTGACCACCAAAGTTGTCTGGAGACGCTCCGGACGGAGCTGAGGTACCAGGCTGACACAACAGTACTCTACTGTACTACTGTGTAAGTCTAGGGACCGATGACCCTAGAAGTTTGCTCCCATAGTTACACCAACTCTGAAATTTTCTCCCCGTGTTTGCCAGTCATTACCTTCACCAGAAATGTCGCCAAATCTCTCTCCAACTGAGAATGTTTGGAGCATTATTGGCAGGGTCATCGAACCAGCTCTGAATTATGAAGATCTAACGTGCCATTTGGACAGCACGCAGCAAGATATTCTTCAGGAGGACTCCCAACAGATCTACCAATTAATGCCAAGCCGAATAACTGCTTGCAGAAGACGTTGAGGTGGAGGAACGCGCTATGGACTTGCTCGACTTATGAAGCTCTTTCTCTCGAGTAAAACATCCTAATGTGAAACGTCATTCTGGTTGACCATAAGACGTTTATTAATTTAGCCCATTGCTACCGGTTTCGGTGTTAGACCATTGTCAAGCGCCAGAAACCGCTAGCATTGGGCTAAATTAAAAAAAAAAAAAAAAAAAAAAAAAAAAAAAAAAAAAAAAAAAAAAAAAAAAAAAAAAACACACACACACACAGCTTATGGTCAACCAATATGACGTTTCACAATCATCTAGCAGCTGTAAAACTGCACCTAATTATCTATTTTAAATCATCCAATTTTTCAATGATTTCTTTGCCTGTACTTGTAACTCCTCATCTACCGATTTACGTACCATTCGGATAATTGCTCCGTGGTACGTAGTTCTTTTTTTGGTCTTTGAATGTAATTTGTACTTTTGTTCTCATGTCATCTTCTAATTTACATGTACCTCATTTTGTAACACTCTGAAACGGTATACGCTGTCAATATCCAACCGCCGATGAACTCTGTAATGCAACAGCAATGACGCCCTTCCACATCTACAACGTGTTTGTCTTCATGAATGAAAACAGCAGCGAATGGTCCGCACGATCATTCATGGTATGTAGATTTCCCTCCCTAAGGTATAAAATGGTATTTGGAATAACAACGATTAATCTCATACCAGTAAGAACGTTCAGTCCTGCAGCTCACGTGTGGGTTTTTTCCACTGATTTAGAACAACTTTTGTGAACACAATTTTATTGTTTCCAGTATTGACACTTCATTGTGTTATCTTCACGTCATGTCATTTTCGTCTGATAGTTTTCTGCTGTTGCCTGAAGTGACAGCTCCAATCTGCGGATACAATTACATTAAACTGGCCCCCATTCTGACTTCGCAACATAGTACTTCCATTTTGTCCCACTTTAGGATACGGTAGTAACACTAAAAGTGGGCCTTTGCGATCGTTTTTTGACAGCTCGAAATTTAAATGAAAATAACGGCTTAACCATTCATCTGACACGAAAATTTAAGTACTGAATTTGTAGAGGAGAAAATTCTCTACAACTTTGCTCTTTTATGGTTTCTTTCATATCTCGTATCGTTTTAGAGATATTTGCAAAAATAACGCCGATTTTGGGATGTTTTTCTGTCCGTCTGTCTGTCTGTAACGTGTTCCCAATTTTTAAGACAAACCGTACAACCGATCAACACTAAATTTTACAGACATAATTGTAGGCCGCCAGAGACCAGAACCTCACTTTTTCAAATTTTTCGGATAAAAAATACGGCAGTAATACTAAACAAAAAAAGCCGTTTGTAATATAATTGTAATTGCAAACGGACCGTTCATTTGACACGAAAATTGAATAACCTAATTGGTGGAGGGGAAAATTCTCTACAACTTCGCTCTATTATGTTTTTTTTCATATCTTGCATCGTTGCAGAGATATTTTCAAAAATAACGGAGATTTGACACCCTCCATTAAATTAACGAAAACCAGCCGTTCGCAGATGACACGTGACATTCCATGCCCAGAACTCTCTCTGGCATACGCCATTTTGCGTTACGTATTTAATGATTTTCTTATTATAACTTACACGTTGTTATTTCAAAGCAACGGCGCACTGAAGAATTATCAAAAACACGTCTTTCTTCGTACGAAAAATGATATTCTAGTGTCTAAAAATGCCATATTAGCATAAGTTAACAGCTGCCATCAATAGTTACGAAAATTAAGGGCGAATTTCGTAATTGTTTGCCGTAGTGTAGTAGGCACCGTGTTGGATTGTGATGCACATGTTCCGTGGTTCAGGACCCGCCACTACCAAAAAATTTGTTTTCTCCTTTTTTCCTAAAAGGATTACTTGTTGGGTGCACAGATATTATCACAATAGTAGAGTCGTAATCATATCACTATTTTTTTTATTATTTACATTATTATTTGTGCCTCGGTTGCACAGTGGTAGAGTGCCAGACTACAAATCCCGCCGGGTCCTAGGATTTTTATCTGTCACTTTCCACTTTTTTCACCTCTGGCAATATTGCTCATGTGAAAAATACCGAGTAGCACCGTGGTTCGGAATCCATGTTAAACTGTAGATCCCCCTATAACTGGCTGGGTAAGTCAGTTGGAAAGTCGGAGGAAGGCAACGGCATACCACCTCCAAACAGGACCATGCCTAGTAAAGCACTGTGGTGTTCAAACCAGTCTTCGGATTGTTGACTGCTTTACCTTTACATTATTATTTTAGTCCGAAATGTTTGCAAATAAAATTATATAACTACAAACTTAAAACTCGGCAGTGCGATTTTTTACTCTGGGGGCCTGAAGATGACACAATGAAGTGGTAGAAACTGATAGCAATAAAATGCCACGATGGTGT
Source organism: Locusta migratoria (assembly GCA_026315105.1). NCBI lineage: Eukaryota > Metazoa > Arthropoda > Insecta > Orthoptera > Acrididae > Locusta > Locusta migratoria. The sequence continues at coordinate 311,704,637 of CM048744.1, read as the reverse complement.
CCCATTCTTATAATCTGACAGTACTGCCGACGTCCCTTACCGTGGATATACAAAGACCTGCAGTTCAGGTGTTCGCCACTCTAGAAGCGCCGGCTGATAACTCAGTCGTCGGACTTGGCAGTGGGGAGGTATCGCCCACAGGGCCTCCACCATGGCGGCGCGCTGCGTAGTAGAATTCGGAGCCCCGCCAGTTGGGCGCGTGCGTACGAAACACAAGTACACAAATAAGTCGGCCGCCAAAACGCGATTAACGGCCACGGGCAGCGGGCCGCTTTAATTCGAGCGCTCCTGCTGCACCGGGCCCGAGGCTGGCGGCCTGGCACAGTGTACGCGGGGAAAGCCAGTAGCAAGCCGTTTTGTACAGAAACCGAGACGTCACCGTTTGCTACTGTGCTCTCCGCCTACTCGATACGTAGTTTTGAGAGTTTCATTACCCAGAATGTGGCAGATGAGACTGAACACTTCACGTTTATAGACGCTCACATACATGGTAGACTGTTGTGGAAAGTCCATGTTCAGGATCTTGTTCAAAAACTAAATGCTGTGTTGTTTACTATTCCAACTTGATCTGTCATAAAAAAATAAGCAGTATGCCTGCCGTGTGCATAGGATTGCGATACGTTTCATTTTATCTATTACCATGCAATACGAGGCGCGTCCAGAAAGTAAGTTCCGTTTGGTAATAAAATGAAATTGTACACAGATACAGAAGAAATTTTTATTGCACAAAGTTCTACAACTCTTAAACTACTTTTCCACATAACTGTCGAAATTTTGCAGGCATTTGTCATAGCGTGGCACCAGGTTTTGTATACCTTCTTCATAGAAATCTGCCGCTTGTGTCTTCAACCAGTTGGAAACAGTTTCTTTCAAATCGTCGTCATTGGTGAAGTGATGACCGCCAAGGAAAGCCTTGAGATGTAAGAACAGATCGCGTGAACCAGTTCTTTTGTAACCAAAGGTGGACGCCCACTTCGTTCTTCATCGTGGACATCACTATGCCCGCCATTGAACTGTCGGACCCATCTTCTCACCATCGAATCACTCATCGCATTTGGTCCGTAAACATCGCAAATTTGCCGATAAATTTCACTTGGTTTCACTTTCCTCGCATTCAGAAACCGATTCACCGACCTGATTTCACAGGTGGCGGGATTTTCAATCAACGCCGACATTTCAAACAAGCACAAAAAAGCGTACATAACTGACAGCGATCTCCAAATGGCGCACGTTCTTCTCCTTGATACACATCGTCTACAGCGCATATGCAGACTGCAATCGCAGCGCTGCAGCGGAGATAAATTGAAACGGAACTTACTTTCTGGTCGCGCCTCGTATTAGTCGGAGAAGACTTCTGTCATAAGAGTATAGATTGGGGCCTCTCCAGATTCATTTCAGGCTGTACAGACAAGGAGTCTTGCAAACTACTGTTGAACCGATTTTTACTGAAACTGTCTTGAGCAGTTAAACCGACAGCCCATACACAATGGAAAATTTTTTAGATCTTATAGCTACAAACAGGCCCGACCTTATTCACGATGTCAGTGTAGAGACAGGAGTTCGCGATGATGAGATCGTCATAGCGCCAATGGTGTCAAAGTTAATAAACCAGCCATGTAGAAAAATGTAAGGTGATACTCATGAGTAGCAAAAACAATCCCATAATGTTCGAATTCAGTATTGACAGTGAGCTTCTTGATAGAGTCGCTCCGTTCACATATCTAGGCGTAACATTGCAGAGCGATATAAAATGGAATGAACATGTACGGACAGTTGTGAGTAAGGCGGACAGCCAACTTCGGTTTATTGGGAGAATTTTAGGAACATGTACTTCACCTGTAAAGGAGACCGCGTATAAAACGCTTGTATGACGTCGTCTTGAGTATTGCTCAAGTTTTTGGGACCCGCAGATCAGTTTAAAGGAAGACATGGAAGCAGTTCAGAGGCGAGCAGCTAGGTTCGTTACTGGTAGGCTCGACCAATGCGCAAGTGTCACAAAAAATGCTCCGGGAACTCAAATGGGAATTGCTGGAGGAAGGATGACGTTCGACAAATTCAGTTGAGGAAATTTAGAGGGCCGGAATTTGAAGCTCACTGTAGAACGATCTTCCTGCCGGCTAGTTTGCGTAAAGGTAAAAGAAATTAGGGCTCGTACAGTGGCATATAGACATTCTTTTTTCCCTCGTTCGATTTGGGAGTGGAATATGAAAGGAAATGCCTAGTAGTGGTACAGTGTACCCTCCGCCAAACACCAATCGATGGATTGCGTAGTATATATGTAGATGTACTACTCCTTTGTACTGACTGTTCCATGACCATGGAGACCTGCTCCTAATTTTGGTCCTGCGGAACATGATAATATAAATAAATAAATACTTTTCTTCTTTTGGACATTACTGAAACATGTTTCTCAATATTACTGAATGCAGGAAAACTTCATGTCAAACACATTCTGCTGATGTAGTAAATAGTTTAATTTCATCTAATTCAGTCTACATGAGAATCTTCAGTTACAAAAGTAAAATTTATATCTGAGTGTTAGTTTATTTTTCTGTTAATATAATGATGGTAGGTTGCAGCTCACAATAAAGACAATCGCTAACTTGCGAAGTCGCAGACAGGCATGTAGAAATTACATTCACCCACAGCATGCGTGTGTCTAAGTGTTTTTCTAAACACTTGTACGATTTTATTCTCGAACTGATATTAGTAGCGTGGACTTTCTATGTCGTTTTATTAATTTGTGTACTGATAAGGATCCTAATTGTTATTTCTTTTGATGTCAATCTCGATATAGCCGTTTCTGCTGCAAATCTCTTTACTTCTTTTCACCTACTGTAGCTCACATTCTAGTTCTATAAATACCCTCCTTTGTTGACTTCCAAAAACAATTTTTCTACACATGTACCCCGCAACAAATGGTCCTCTTCTGGTAATTGGTTTCCACAGGCATCACTAGCTATTCTTTCTATCGCCTCTCCATTATGAAGTATATCAGTCCTGTCAGCTACAGTTCTCATTTTATTCTTGCAGTACGCGTTTTACTTCTACTAGTACGGTGCACTGCAGGCATACTATTTTAACAGCTTCTTTCCGAATTTGTGTCGAATGAACTCGCTAAATTACATTTGAGGGGATCAAAATAAATGGCTGACGTTAAAGTCACCAGGTATACAAATTAAAATGTAATATTTTTGCATGTATACATTAGATATTAATATACTGTATAGCATTTTCACTTTGCATGTCAGAACAAAAAATTAATATGTGATTTTCATCACAGTACCTAAATCTGCGTATGCACTTGTATCCCTTTGCGACAAAAATATTATGAATTAAGAAGAATATGATTTATTCTGTTCTTCCTTTAGCCTGAAGAGCCTTCTCGTCTGCGGAAGTGTTGGAGCTTTAAGATACAACATACTGTATGTGATAAAAAAAAAGTATCCGGAAACCCCCAGAAAATAATTTTTTTTATATTAGGTGCGTAGTACTGTCACCTACTGGCAGTCCCAAGACATCGTGAGAGGGCAGAATAACGTGTCCGCAGAACTCACGGACTTCGAACGTGGTCAGGTTATTGGGTGTCACTTGTGCCAGAAGTGGCTACGCGAGATTTCCACATTCCTAACCATCACTAGGTCCACTTTTTCTGATGTGATAGTGTGGCCGAGGTGACTGAGGCGCTCCAGTCACTGTCAGCACGGTCACTACGGTCGGGGGTTCGAATCCCTCCTCGGGCATGGATATTTGTGCCGTCTTTAGTCTTAGCTAGTTCATAAGTAGTTTGTAAGCTTAGGGACTGATGACCACGTAGTTAAGTTCCATAAGTTGTACAAACATTTGAACATTTGATGTGATAGTGAAGTGGAAAAGTGAAGGGACACGTACAGCACTAAAGCGAACAGGCCGACCTCCTCTGTTGACTAACAGAGACCGCCGACAGTTGAAGAGGGTCCGTATAGTATAATAGGCAGGCATCTATCCAGACCAGCACATGAGAATTCCGAAGTGCATCATGATCCATTCCAAGTACTAATACAGGAGGGATATTAGACAATTTTGATTTTATGGTCGAGAAGCTGTATTTAAACACACTTCACGCAAGTCAGTACCAAACGACGCCCCGCTCGGTGTAAGGAGCGTAAACATTGAACGATTCAACAGTGGAAAAACGCTGTGTGGAGTGAGGAATCGAGGTATGTAATGCGGCGATCCGATGGCAGCGTGTGGGTATGGCGAATGTCTGGTAAACTACTTCTGCCAACGTGCATAGTGCCAAGAGCCAAATTCGGATGGGGTGGTGTTATGGTGTGGTCGTGTTTTACATGGAGGGGGCTTGCATCCGTAGTCGTTTTGCGTGGCACTATCACAGTACAGGCCTCCTCCGTTGATGTTTTAAGCATCTTCTTGCTTCCCACTGTTGAAGAGCAATCTTTCAACGCGATCGAGCACCTATTCATAATGTACGGCCTGTGGCGGAGTGGTGACACTACAGTAAAATCCGTGTAATGGACTGGCCTGCAGAGAGTCCTGACTACAGAACACCCGTGCGGATGCTTTGGAACGCCGACTTGGTGCCAGGCCTCACCGACCTACATCGATAACGCGCCTCAGTGCAGCACTCAGTGAAGAATGGCCTGCCATTCCCCAAGAAACCTTACAGCACCTGCAAGAGAGGAAGCTGTCGTCAAGAGCAAGGGTGGGTCAACACCATACTGAATTCCATCATTACCGATGGAGGGCACCATGAACTTGTTAGTTATTTTCAGCCAGGTGTCCGAATACTTTTGATCACACAGAGTATTCCTCAGCACTCTCTTCCCCAAACCATTAGATACGCCTAAAATGACAACCAACCATAAATAAATCGGTACAGAAACATACTCTGGCAAAAAAAAACAAAAAAAAAAACACATTACTATTATTTGTATTCCATAATCTATAATAAGTAAAACGTTCCTAACATTTTAAAATAAAATAGGTGAAATTTCTTACTTTAGTCCCTATCCTGATATTTGAAATTTACTGCAGTCGATGACATTCACCTTGATAACTTTGCAATGCACTATTACAACGTGATCAAGCAGCAAGGCCGCGGCAGAATAGGCGTGCGCATTGGGGCGCCGTACTGCGGCAACACCACCTAGAAGACAAGGCCTGACAACTGGCCGCTCCTACGTCACACCTAAAGGCCGCGAACGCTGACTGGCCGGCCGCTACGCGGAGGTGGGCGTTCCCCAGCGGCCAACCAGTGAGTTGGCGACCGCGGCCTTTAGGTGTGACATAGGAGCGGCCAGTTGTGAGGCCTTGTCTTCTAGGTGGTGTTGGCTGCGGTGCGCGCGGCCGTTCGCAGTCGGGGGTTCTAGTCCCCCCCCCCCCTTCCTCACTGCAGTTTCGCCTTGAAAATGGCGGGGTGGTCTCCTGCCGATTTTGTTACCTGGCAGCATATCCGTAAGTTTTTCGAAACAGACACATATGATTAACGTGACCTGCTCACAAGCAAGACGATGCGATCGCATCGTACTCCTCTGGCTCTTAGTTTCCCTTTCATTCAATGGGAAACTACACAGAGTGGGAGTCGATTTGTCTCCCTTTGCCTCGACAATTTTAACTGATTTAGCATGCTGTACATGTATGTATCATTTTTACAGCAAACATCACTTTGGTTCTGACCCACTCATTATAAAAATGAATTTCTTTGAACTGAGGAAAAACATCCATGTTTACCGTATGTAATGGGTAGTAATGGGTATCTAATCACAGTAAATAACAGTCCAAAGAACAGGGCGTGTGGCGACTCTTAGGAGAGACACTTCTGTAAATCGTGTGGAGGTACGTTCTTTCCGGGACGGGTTGAAATGGCGGATTCCTTCCAACGAATGAAAAACTGACGAAACTTTAAAGCAAAGACCGTAGCATCTATATCTATTCAGACAGCCAGGCAGCCCTGAGATCACTGGCAGCTCCTGCAACAAGGTCTAAAGTTGTCACAGGATTCTGTCGGAGCTGGGGGAAAGCAATAGAGTAAACCTATTGTGGGTCCCTGGCCACTCGGGGATCAGTGGCAACGAACATGGAGACAGATTAGCCAGAATAGGGACAGAGACTCCATTTATTGGACCGGAACCTGTCCTGACAATCACCAAGGCAATGATCAAATTGGAGCTACGTAACTGGCTCAGAAGACAGCTCGTAGAATATTGCACCAAAGTCTATCACCAAAAACATGGCAAGGTAATGATGCCAAAGCCATGTTTTAAAAGATGCTCTGCAATCCTGGGCCTGAACAGGAGAGAGATTAGACTCATGGTTGGATTGCTGACAGGCCATGGGAATTTCAAAAAACACCTACATACAATGGGAATAACAGAAGAGGACCCTAAATGTAGGATCTGTGATGACGGTGATGAAACTGCATCACATCTAATCTTCGAATGCATTGCATTGGAGAGTAAAAGGCACACAACATTTGGGACAACCAGACCTCGAAGAAATTGTGTCTAATAAAGAACTGGTAAAGGGACTCCTTGCACTGTTCAAGGGCATTGGTTGGCTTTACTAGATACACAGGGAGCGATACCGCACAATAAACTTAGTTTCGGTGCGGGCAGTGGCGGGTTGGACCAAGACTGTTTTGGCTTCCCTGAGAAAATCAAATCAAATCAAAACATTAAAGCAAGAAAATCACATCAAATGCAATAGCCTTACATACAGTTTGAAAGGTTGTCACAGAAAGCAAACTGTCAGACACTTCCAAATATCCGGGTAGATGTTGTGGTGCGTGACAGCCGCGGGTTGCAGCTCTGCGGAGAGCAGGCAGTTAAACTGCGGCAAAACTGCCCACGTGTTTACAAGCGGCGCTTCGCTGTTTCTCCCCGGAGAGAGCGTTGACCGTGCGCGGATCACGCCACCCGCTCTCGCAGCGAATTCCTCAGGCGGGGCGCATCAGCGCTCACTATGGCCACCAAGTGCTCGAGACGATAACATTGCCTACGACAAACTTGTGCCGAACAGGCCGTAAGTATTTGGAAAATTACTTGCAACCCGACAAGAGCTGCGATACTATATTTATTATACAAACGGTTTGCCCACCTTGTGATTATCTCAAGGTGTCATAACACTGTTTACAACAGCCGTCAAATAGAATGAAAGCCTTTTTGCGTCACTACGTCAACAGTGAACTACACTGGTCAAAACAATCAGGGGATCAGTTGAGATATCTACATTCTCATCTACTGTCATCGACAGAATGAACTAAGTAGGTTCGACGTCTTCCTGTCGGAGTGAAGACAACAAGAGAAGGGGTAGTAACAGAAAGCTGCTACAGAAGGGGTTGGTGTTGACTTTGTTTACCATTCGAATTACACAACCAGTTGGGTTCAGATAGTGCAATGCAACAACAAAGTGACTTACCCGAAGCTATGGCACGGAGAGCCACAGGAAGGTTGCAAGTGGAACACACACAAAGGGAGGTGGCTGCAGCTATTGGAGTGTCCCAAAGTGTAATGTCCAGGCCCTGGACGCGATTTCACACAAAAGAAACAGTTTGAAAAAAAAAGGCAAGACCAAGGTCGTCCACAGGTAACATCAGCAAGAGATGACCGTTATCAGTGGTTTACAATGTTGGGCCTGGTGGTCTTGGGGTAAAGCGCTCGACTGGAAACCGGGGTTCGAAACCCGATCGACCTCGGATTTTTTCAGTCTGCATTTTAACCCGTCCTTCACCTCTCAACGATATGAGGAAACGCCAGGAACGACACGTGATTCGGATTCCACGTTAAGCTGTATGCCCCCTGTCCCCGGTTGGATAACTGGGGTAGATTAGGGACACGCATGTCGCCGAAGTGGCGTCCAATTGAAAGACTTGCACCAGGCCAATGAGCCGCACGACATTATTATAATGGTTTACAGTCCGTCCAGACAATGCAATTCAGTTGGAATGAACCCTCCAGTCAGAAAAAGGATGCACATTATCAAGACAGTCCGATATTGCCTTAGAAAATGTGGGCTCTACACACGGAGGCCCATGGCATGTGCCTCGTTAAAACCACGATATTGCTTAGCCCGCAGAAACTGAGCGGAGGAACATCGGGATTGGAGTCGTAACTAATGGCGCCGGGTTCTGTTCACAGATGATTTCATCGTTCCCTCATATGGAGGGAATGTGGAACTCTGAACAGTCCTGCTTATGTGTAGGAAACACCGCCATATCATGGTACTGGAAGAATGGTGTGGGCATGAGCAAGTACTACCGGACGTATGGAAGTCTATGTCGTTCAGGATGGAGCTTCGACTGCTCAGAGATATAGAGATGGCATCCTTCGATCCTTTGTTGTGCCCTACGCTGGTTTCCTTCTGGTGAACGATAAGGCTCGTCCCCACAGAGCTGCACTGGTGTACAACATGCTTCAAGCTGGAGTAATTGAAAGACTGGAGTGGCCAGCTTGTTCACCGGACTTAAACCCGATTGGGCATGGCTGAGATCACTTAGCAGACAGATCAGCTCCTCCCACAACGGTTGTACAGCTGGATATTTCATTCAAATAATAATGGCCATATATACATGAAGAGCTCATTGATAACCTCGTACTGTCCATGCCACGCAGGTCTGCAGCTGTACTGGCCGTCAGGAGTGATTATACGCCATATTACAGGGCATCGAGAATGACTCACTACTGTGGTAGCCCCATCGTGCCTCGCTCTAAGTTAACGCCATGTAGACCTCAAATTAATAGTTAAGAGAGCGAAATATCGTACTGTAACACACACAGATTGCAGTTGTAAATAATCTGATAAAAATATCTGAATAAAATACTTTACCATATGTATACTGTGTATAACACCATGCCGCGCGGGAGTAGCCGAACGGTCTGGAGCACCACGTTGCGGATCGCGCGGCCTCCCGCGTCGGAGGTTCGAATCCTCTCTCGGGGATCGATGTTTGTGTTGTCTTTAGTATAAGTTAGTTCATAAGTAGTTTGTAAGTTTAGGGACTGATGACCCCGCAGTTAAGTCCCATAGCCTTTACAAACATTCGATCATTTATGACACCTCACCTGATTCCTACTTATTTTGAGCATTGTACATCAGTGGTAAATATTTTAACACAGTTAATCAATCTGCACAGGACCGTCGCTCACATTTCATAGTCTCATATTGAGGCATTAAACCTAAGGAATTATTTCCCGCAGCTCATTGCGCTTTTAAAATATGTCCGTCTTCAAATATCTGGTGTGTTCCATAACACTATGTAGATGTTTTCGAACATGCCAGGAGAGTAATAACTGCAGTTCAAGTGACATTTATGCTCAGCAAAGCATTTCCCACACATAAACATGCCACCGCAACTTGAAAATCATGTGTTTAGCTTTAGCCTTTCATATTGAGTAAATGTGTGACTTCAGTGATGAAAGCGTTAGGAAACGGAAAAGCTTTTACGCCACCACACCAGGAGAACAATGAACTTTCTAATTGTTGTCCTACAGGCTGATTCCAATAGCGTCTTATGTTTTCACATCTAAGGCACTACGTTCAGAACATTGAGTGTAATAGGCCAGCTATGAAATATTCCCGTGCTCTTGTATACAACAAAACAAGTAATACTTTATTTAATTATTCTGTAGATGGTAGGAACATTTGCCCTTCACTATTTTTCACGATATTAGTATAAACAAACAATGTATTGTTAAATTTTATAGTTAAGTATATTTCAGATCAGCAACCCAATATATGAAAGCAGGATTATTATGAATCTGTGTAAATTAATAATTACCTTAATTTTGAATGTAAAGCTGCTGTTATCTTGCCATAACATGGCCATACCAATTGTTTTTCATATCTTTAATAGTTGTAACAATGTATGGTATTGTAGGCCAGACTATAAAAGGAGGCCACACAAAGATCGAAAAAGGCAGTCTTGTAACAGCTTTCCAAGCCGCCACTATGCCGGTTTGGGCACCGATGAACATATTGTTGTAATGCATTGTAGGGTAAAAGTGATGAAATTAAACAGTTTTTCAGATACCTTATGTTTGCTCTTAGTTCTCGCCCTCATTTTGACGCACACATAAAATAGAGAACATTTCTCTAGCTGCACGTATTATGAATGAATTCTAAGGATTCCTGTAAGCAGGTTATGTAGATGCTGTATTTTAAGAAGATTCTACATCCACGAGATATCAAGGTAACTGTCCTGAACTTTGATGCTGTGGAGATTTATTAAGACGTTAAGACCACAATCACTGAATCGGTGAACTGAATACTATAAGGCACTACGTTCAAAACATGGGTGAATTCGGTGACCAGGAGCAATAACTGACGCCTCCTCTCGCTTTACAGTAGACAGTACGACGCAACCGCATGAAGCGCAACTATTAGTACACTGGGCAAAGGGAATAAAAGCATCGAACATAGTCATCAGTTGTAGCTACTGACATGATTTGCTCATTACTTATCACAACATACACGAGTCGGATTGCAGACGCAACTACAAGATTCTGAAGATGATCCAGAAGGAATGAAACATGTAAATGTAAAAAACCATTCGCAACTGTTGACTGATAATAAGATAATAAATTGTTTCAAATATTAGTGCAATTGCTGACTCTCGAAGATCAATTATGGCGAATACAGTAGAAACAGATAACGGCTGTAAAATAAAAATAAAAAAGCCTTAGGAGAAAAGCAATTCCATACATCAAGACGAGTTTTGATTGCGAAATTGTACAATAAATCTATTCAACAACAAAATTGACAGCAGTGCCATACCTCCACCAGATGAGTAGTTTCAATTCTGCTCTCGTACTTAAGCTGTAGCAAATATGTCGCATCTAATGAACGCTGGCGACAGGGAACATAAGCGAAGATATCAAAACTCACTCCCTTGATGCTTACATTCTATGTGAGGGACTTAAATCATTGTAACATTGTACCGTTTCAAAAGTCCCTAATGTAATGCTGAACAAAATGACGCGCAGTTACAATGCTGTTAGCGGTCTAGCACTTCGTAGCGTGTACTCGAAAGTAAACAAGGTCCCCTGGTGTTCTAAGAACTCTGCCGACAAGGCTGTCCGCCGTAGTCCGCTATACGCAAAGAAAAGAAGAATTAAGCTAAAATTACACATAATGAGCGCTCGCGAAAACCTCTGTCAACAGGCTTGCCTCGTTTCCGAGTTACGTAATACGCTGGAATGGCCATCGCGGCTGATGTCGCAATAACCTGTATAAACAACTTTGGTAAGGAAGGACAAGTTTAGCGATTGCCGCTTAAGGCATCGACTGAGCGATTAGTAAAACGAGAATATGGAAACGGAGCACGCTTACATGTGAATATATGGTCACTATAGACCTACAGAAAGATAAGAACTCAGACCGCGTCACAGGAAACAGGGCTTTGTGCTTCACCGTCCTATACGACGAGTTCGCTACTTATCGTATCAGAGAGTGATTCATATTGACTCACGACTGACGTATCCTCATTTAGTATCTAAAATTATTCTGTTTTGATTTGCAGCACGAAAATTCCCGTTTTCACAAACTGGCTGTGAAATCTGGTCGCCGAAAATCATACTTCTCACGTAACTAGCGCTGCTACGCAATAAAACTGATGTCCGCTGTCATAAATGGGAGTTTTTTGGTCAAAATAGCACCTGAGGATGTCTCCTAAGTCGATATTTTTCCATAATGAGATCAATATGACACTGATGTATCAGGTTTTGACGACGATAAATCATGTGCAAGGGAGCAGTTAGTGAAACTAGGAATCTTGATCGATTACCTCTTTAGTTTGATGTTAATGCGATGTATAAATGATTCGTCTGTTGAACTTGAGGCTGTGCTTCTTTGTACAGCTAACAGCCTCATAAACCAACATTTCTGGTTGAGACATGGTCTAGGCCGGCGTTATCACCGTTACTCCCTGCTAAAAGGGCTCCTTTCTTAAGCGTGAAGGTGCGTCCACATTTCCAGCGTTATGTATGATCCTGCAAAGACCCACATATTAATTTCTAAAGCCTTCGGTATCGACGGTAACAGATTTCCTTTCAATTTTATGTCTTTTCGCTCCTACCTGTTATGATACTTTCTTTGTTTCCCAAGATATCTGTCAAAAGAACTGTTTATTTTTTTAAGACGACGAAGAATCGTCCAGTTCTTAAACTAATTTTCACAGGGAACTGGGTGTACGTTAATAGCATTGTATAATGAAAGAAACAGATATTACCTACTTAGAAGAGACACTCGTCGCTTGTAATTTGAAGAAATGGTTGTGGAACATAAGACCAGAAGAGTCGCTGAAATAACCTAAAGGGTTTAGAGTTAATGCGTTTTCTATCTACCGCTGTCGAAAAGTGAACTGTAATTATTTATCTTACTGAGTATTTCACGATTATACCTTAGCGCTTTGGTAAGAAAATTAGGTGATTTATTTAGTTACATACGACATATTAATGTATTCGAATACCCAATCCTCTACGGTAGAACATTAAACAGACGTAAGACGATTCTAAAATAAAAATGAAATTGTCCAAAATGAATATTGCAGGCGAGGCGAGGGCCCTGCATGAACAGTATTTAAGTTTCATAGCAAACAAACATCTACTTTATCGACATTTATGGCACTACGTTAAAAACCTATACTGAATCTTTTGTGTTGTGTGTGCGGAGCAGTACAGTCCACGACTGGTTGTCGAGAGTGGAGCATACAAAAATGCTTGGAATGTATGGTGCAGAAGTGATGTCCCAGATCTCAACGAAATTACAGATACGTTCCTAACTCAAAAAAATGTTCAAATGTTTGTACAGCTTATGGCACTTAACTACGGGGTCATCAGTCCGTAAACTTACAAACTACTTATGAACTAGCTAACACTAAGGAAGTCACAAATATCCATGCCCGCGAGGGGGATTCGAACCCCCGACCTCAGTGTCCGTGCAGACCGTGACTGACGCGCCGTTCCTAACTGGAAGAAAATTGTGGATTTGCATAAAAATCACAAGAACTACAGTTTGTGCAGAAGATTTTGCCTTGGAGTGTCGTGCAGCAACATTACACTGGATCGTAGAAACTTCAGATAGCTGTTCAAGGCTCTTCACATGCAATAGGTACTGTTCGCGCAATAGGTACTGTAACGTGGTGTGGTAGAAGATTTATCAAGAAGCAGAAATCGATTTGCATATTAAATAAACGAATGGAGTGTTGATTCTGTGGCGCAGTGCTTACATTCAAATCATAAACAACGAGAGCAAATCAATGGACCAAAGAGGTTTTGAACCTAGAGTTCAGTTCTGTCAGTGGAACTGAATCTTCTTCCTCAAATGTTCAAATGTCTGTAAAAACTGCGTGGTCATCAGTCCGTAGCTTACCAACTACTTAAACCTAGGTAAACTAACCTAAAGACAAACACACACACCCATGCCCCAGGGAGGACTTGAACCTCCACGGCGATCAACCGCGCGCTCCGCATTGAAACGCTTTAGACCGCTCGGCTACTCCACCGCGGCAATCTTCTTCCTCTTCTTTTCCTTACATCTTCATCCCGTACCGAAATGGGGTAGCATAGTTAAATCGAATAATTCACGCGAAAGTTTACGTACCCCCAATTCTCTGCCTCGTATAGTAAAAGATTGCTATGTTTCGTAAATGTTTGTGAAACTGTGACGAGACGTGCGTCTTAGCCCGGTATTGACCGAGAGGGATGTGGGAAACCGCTTAAAAACCACATCCGGGATAGCCGGCACACCAGCTCTCATAGTTAATCTACCGGCCAGATTCGATCCGCAGGCGGCCCGTCTACCCGTCTACCCGACTCCCGGATACCCGCGCGCTTGCCCGGCTGCTTGCGGAGATTGTGTTGCAATGCTTCCAGTGGAACTGTTTACCGTCACTTTCAACAGCAGCTATAGCTGTGGTATGTAAGCTGTTTACGACAGAAAAAAAATCCTACCATTAGTTCCTTTAGAATGCTCCGTCAGGTGTATAACTGCCGCGCGGGACTAGCCGAGCGGTCTGGAGCGGCACGTTACGGATCGAGCGGCTTCCCGCGTCGGAACGTCCAATCCTCCTTCGGGCATGGACGTGTGTGTTGTCCTTATGTTAGTTTAACTTAGTTTAAGTAGTATGTAAGTCCAGGGACTGATGACCAAAGTAGTTTCGTCCCATAGAATTACAAACATTTGAACTTTTAATTTTCAAGTTTTGGGACATCCAGTGAAATTTACTACTGTTGACTAAACCCGGCATTTATAAAATTTTCTGTCTGTTACAGAGGAAACCTGCTATTTACCTCTTACCCGACTGCTAGCAATGCGATCACTGTTAGCATCGCTACAACTGCAACCACAAACATTTTTCTTTGTTCACTAGTACATTCATGAAATCAAGCGTTTGTATGTGTAAATTAGAACTAGAAGTAAGACATGTCATTCGATAAGAAGAAAAATTCAGTAAGTGACATTAGAACATACAACTGTACATATTTCTGAATTTTAGCGTCAAAGAAATCAGCTGCCTGTGAAGAAATCCAAACCATGACTACCGTTTAGATTAGATTAATACTTGTTCCATAGATCATAAATTCAACATTTCTCAATGATGTGGAATGTGTCAGTTTACTAAATGGTGTCTATACATGACACTCAATATTTTAAGGATTTTTCATTTTTATATTGTTTTATTTCTTATGATTTTTTCACTTCTTTGTCATCGCTGTACTGTTAATCACCAGAAGATACTCTTTTAAGTATCAACAGATGTGAACATCACTGGACTGTAACGTCGGGGATCCTTTGGTAACCAACCAAAAGACGTGTGTGCGTGCAGGAAATTTGACCTTACATTGTCATGCTGCGACATCACACGAGTACACAGTACAACATGCCGCTTGTTTTGTATACTTGAGCAAAGTTCCATGCGCTGAAGGATTGAATTACAGATCGCATCTCACAATCGGGGAGCAACTCAATTTTCTTAAATATTAGAAAACCCAACAGCAGAGCACACAGACATACGGTTCCAAATCACACACAACTCGTGCACGTCAGGCTAGGAGCAGGCTCGCACGCGCACAACAGTGATCGTACTTCATTATCAACCTGTCTCAAAAGGAGCTAGTTTATAAGTAGCCCCGTGGACGTGGACTATTCAGTTTCGTTTGTTTGCCGTTGGGCCCGTCCTAGCAAAGCTCCGCCCATAACCCATTGTCTGCTGGGTTCCTTGTACACAGCAGCAGACGTCAGTGGCGTTTCCACTGTTTGATTCGATTCAGCGATTCACAGCGCTGCGGTCGGAGCACGTGCCTCAAGAGACTGCCGCTACTCCCACAACGGGCGGCATTCAGTTACAACATCCATCGCTACAGTCAGTACCTCTTCAATAGCCCTGCAAACGACCATTCCACCTCGTTCCCGTCCTCCCACCAACAAAATATCCGTGTTACCAACTGTCGCATATCAGTATATAGCGTGTTCATAAATTTTCGTTACAAATTATTTGCAATTCATGCAAATATACAGTTTTATTCCGATCTTGATGATATTTTGCCCACCTGAGCTTCATCACTGATCACCACGAAAACTTATATACAGGGTGTTACAAAAAGGTACGGCCAAACTTTCAAGAAATATTCTTCACACACAAAGAAAGAAAATATGTTATATGGACATGTGTCCGGAAACGCTTAATTTCCATGTTTGAGCTCATTTTATTACTTCTCTATTCACATTAATCATGGAATGAAAACACACAGCAACAGAACGTACCAGCGTGACTTCAAACACTTTGTTACAGGAAATGTTCAAAATGTCTTCTTTTACCGAGGATACATGCATCCACCGTCCGTCGCAGGAATCCCTGATGCGCTGATGCAGCCCTGGAGAATAGCATTCGCACAAGTGTACCTGTGGAGGCCAATCAGCTGTTGATAGTGCCTGCACACACTGTACATGGTAGGAAACAACTGGTTCTCCCGTAGCACTCTCCATACAGTGACCTGGTCAACGTTACCTTGTACAGCAGCAACTTCTCTGACGCTGACATCAGGTTTATCGTCAACTGTACGAAGAATTGCCTCGTCCATTGCAGGTGTCCTCGTCGTTCTATGTCTTCCCCAGTCGCGAGTCATAGGCTGGAATGTTCCGTGCTCCCTAAGACGCCGATCAATTGCTTCGAACGTCTTCCTGCCCGGACACCTTCCTTCTGGAAATCTGTCTCGATACAAACGTACCGCGCCACGGCTATTGCCCTGTGCTAATCCATACATCAAATGGGCATCTGAAAATTCCGCATTTGTAAAAATTGCACTGACTGCAAAACCACGTTCGTGATGAATACTAACCAGTTGATGCTACGTACTGAAGTGATTGATGCTAGTACTGTAGAGCAATGAGTCGCATGTCAACACAAGCACTGAAGTCAACATTACCTTCCTTCAATTGGGCCAACTGGCGGTGAATCGAGGAAGTACAGTACATACTAACGAAACAATTGTGTATTTTGACAATTGTCTGTACGAATTATTTCAATTTACATTTAAAGAGAAATAATAAGATGAGCTCAAACATGGAAATTAAGCGTTTCCGCACACATGTCCACATAACATATTTTCTTTCTTTGTGTGTGAGGTATGTTTCCTGAAAGTTTGGTCGTACCTTTTTGTATATGTGATCATAAAATGTAAGCTTTCGTGGCCGGTGTTAACTTCAGTCAAAATTTCCGGGTTCATGGGCCGTGGTCGAATTGTAAACCTTTCCCCTAAAGTTTCATCTTCAGTTGCGGAAGATATCCTCAGAGGTAAATTGGCGAGCTGCAGTCAAAACGTAAAAGTGCGCCGTCTATATACGCGATGTAGAAGGCGCCTCAAACCATCACGTGACGTCGATTGTCTCTGGTAGTACCAACATTATTGACAGGGAAGAATCGATTGTCAATCACCTGGTGAAACACTGAAGTCCAAATTCTGTCTGATTTAACAGCTTCCTCTTTCCTGTTAAAAATATTGCGGCGTTTATAGATCTCGATTGCTTGTCCATACGAACCCGCATAGCAGTGTTAAGTTGTTGAGATGACACTAGTCTCATTAAATTTTATTTCGTGGTTGCCCCTTGGTAAAAATGCTCCGCTACGGCCGATTTCTCCGTATGTTCAAATGTTTGTAGAGCTTATGGGACTTAACTACGGGGTCATCATTCCCTAAACTTACAAACTACTTATGAACTAGCTAATCCTAAGGACGGCACAAATATCCATGCCCGAGGGGGGATTCGAACCCCCGACCGTAGTGGCCGTGCAGACCGTGACTGGAGCGCCTCAGTATCCTCGGCCACCGCGGCCGGCGCCCTTTGCATGTCTGCCACAGTTTGCTGACCTTCGTTGAAGGTTTATACCCAAAGTGACACTGTTCTGTACCACGCCAATGCCGATTCCCTGCACGCCTCTTAAAGAACACGATGACACTGTCGTGCAGTATGACCTCTGGAACATTCCATCTTCATTCACCCCGTTGTTCCGGTGTCGAAAAAGTGACTGTGTTTCCGTCGATTGTGCGCACGCCGGTGACTGGGACAGGCGAGTCCATTTGCTCGGAGGTCAGGTAAGTATGTCAGCAACGTGTGCTATCAGCGACAATAGTAGGTTCCACCGCACAGTGACTCGTCAACAGTGTTGCCAATATTTAAGATCCAACCCTCGTAGAATTGTGTGGGTTTGCATAGCGGGAGGATGACACGAAAAGATGAGGCGAAATGAATTGAGGACGAGAAAAGTAGTTATCGCCGTCTTCGTTTTTGTGTAAGGGAAACGTACTCTGACATGTGCCGAGCTGTTTCTTTTTATGATGCAACAACTTTCTCTTGTGATGACGACCCTCCCAAGTAAGAGTTAGCACCCCCCCCCCCCCCCACCTACAACCACCACGGGACGGTCGCGACCAACTTTATGAGAAACACTGCAGCGATACGGTGAACCGGAATTCCGCCGCCAGCGCCAGCGCCAGCAGCAGCGCTACTGCAACTTGCGCGAATTCGAATTTCGGTCAAGGCGGCGCGCTGCCTGCGAGGACGGCGGCAGCCCAGGTCTGGGCAGAGCGCGCTGGACTGGCCTACATTCGCATTCGGCTCGCCGACAGCTGCGCGCCCCACACGCCCACATGCAGCCGGCGCGGGCATTCTCGGAAGCGCGAAAGCAGCGGCCATTCCACGTTTCGCACTCGCCAAATTAGCGCAGCCGGTACCCGCAGCGAAAAATATACGGTGACGCAAAGGCTTTCACCGTCGCTGGGCCCCTGGGATTTCCGCCCGCGCCACGTGTTGCCCGCCGACTGACGACTGCTGCGCCGACGTGCGCCCGTTTCCCAACCGACGTCTTTCTCGCCAGAGATACCCACTACCGCTTTTAGATCGGCCATCTCTAAACAGTATGACTCTAAAAAAAGTTTTGTTTCTCTTCGGCCTGCAGCACTATAAATGTCATTTAACCCTTTCAGAACAGATTTTTTTTCTGGAGGAAGTAAATTATTCTTTTTGCTCTATTCCTCTTAATTTAGGTTCTTAATGATTGTAGATGCAAGATTTACGCTGTTGTATGCATTCATTTACACACTACAAAATTGCATATGCTGTAAAGCAAGGCTCCTTTTTATGGACTAAAATAATTAATTTTGTAGAACTAACTTTTGTACTAAATAAAGTGATCATTCAATAGTTGCCATGCAAAATAATTACTACTACTTTCCAGTTGTACAGTGAAATACAAGTAACCCACAACCTGCGGGTTCTTGGAGTTCACAAGATGGTTCGCAGTGCAACACTGATTACTTGGTATTTTTGTAGTGATCTTCCGCAGTTGACAGTAAGTGTGGGCGATGAAAAGGCTGAACACTCATAGTCATATACATGTTCTTCCGATTGAGAACAAATGTTTCTGATCTATCTTAGACACTGTAAAAGTTATGTACACAATTGTAGCCAGTGGGTCTGAAAGGGTTAAAGACATTACGCAATAAATCCTTAAATGCTGTTTTAAATATAATTATTTTTATTACACTATAGGCCTATTTCGGCTTTTAGCGCCATCATCAGGTGTGCCTGTTTGTCGTGACATCCATATACATGATGGTTTTATTGCTGTCAGTCATTTATTTATTGCTTTGAATTTTAATCATTGCAATATTTCTGATGACTATCATTTACATTGCTTTGAATTTTAATTATTGCAGTATTTCTGATAACTTATCATTTACGTTGTGATGTCTCTGGTTATCAAAAAGCTGTCACATCACAACGTGGGCAAACATCGGGGAAGGGCTACAACCCTGTCTTACTCCCTTCCTAACCTCTGCGTCCCTTTCTTACCCTTCGACTCTAATAACCGCTGTCTGGTTTTTGTATAGGTTGAACATAACTGTTCGCTCCCTATATTTTACCCCTGCTACCTTCAGAATTTGGAAGAGTGTATTCCAGTCGACATTGTTAAAAGCTTTCTCCAAATCGACAAACGCCAAAACCGTAGGTTTTCCCTTCCTTAGCCTAAGATAAGCCATAATGTGAGTATTGCCTCCCGTGTTCCTACATTTCTCCTAAATCCAAACTGATCTTCCCTGAGGTCGGATTCCACAAGTTTTTCCATTCGTCTGTAAAAAATTCGTGTTTGTATTTTGCACCCATGACTTATTAAACTGATAGTTCTGTAATTTTCACATTTTTCGGCACTTGCTTTCTTTGGAATTGGAATTACAATATTCTTCTTGAAGTCGGAGGGTATTTCCCCTGTCTCATACATCTTGCATACCATGTGATACATTTTTTTCATGACTGGCTCTCCTAACGACATCAGCAGTTCAGACGGAATATCATCTACTCCAGGGGCCTTCTCTCGACGCAAGTCCTTCAGCGCTCTGTCAAATTCTTCCCGCAGTATCATATCTCCTACATCATCTTCATCCACTTCGTCTTCCATTTCTAGAATACTGCTTTCAAGTTTATTTCCTTTGTATAGATCCTCTATGCTGATATGTGCCTCCGCCATATTGCTGAGTCTTGGAGGTGTGTTCCGCGCTGTTCCGTGATCTCAAAACGGGAAAATACTGTTCGGCTGTTCTACCGTGATGCCCATCGTTCACGATGATTGAAAATTGGCGTTAGAAATGAAGTTTTAAAATATCTAACAATGAGTATTCATGCACGGAGAACATATATATTTGGAGATGCATTCTCAGCGCTGTCCATTCATCGCAATTTACTTTAGGAAAAATTAAATAAAATTAGCTACTTTTACAATAACGACAAGAAAATATAAAAACCTGCAACAAGAGATATTATATATAATTAGCAACAGAAGGAATGAAATGATTACAGTTTAAGACAGTCACCTAATGTAAGCAACGTAACGACATCGGAGAGGAACTAGCACATGTGAGATTTGCAGAGCAAATTAGAATTAGTTGTATCAGACGGACTGTGAATGAGTGCCTACTAAATGAGTCACACAATCAGCCCACGTCTGCCGGCTACAAAACAATCACCATCGACGTAACACAAGCCTGCCTTGCGTGAACGGAAAACTAGCAAGTGGTGTGTCCCTTGCCAATAGTATGCGTAGGCTGATTTGAAGACACACCCATCTCAATCTCGAACACTCTTCCAGTCTTTCCGCAACATCCTGCAACAGGAGTCGTCGATAATTTGTCACCCGCTCTGGTTACGTCATCAGCCCCATAATTATTACGTTTCAGTACAGCCTCTGTCAGGGCCCTGTCCCTGTTCTACACACATTGTTTTATCTGACGTATCGGAAATTTATTTGTCACTAAACGTCCAAGGCTTTTCTTTAGGGCCGGCCGCGGTGGCCGAGGGGACTGAGGCGCGCCAGTCACGGTCTGCACGGTCACTAAGGTCGGGGGTTCGAATCCCCCCTCGGACATGGATATTTGTGCCGTCCTTAGTATTAGCTAGTTCATAAGTAGTTTGTAAGTTTAGGGACTGATGACCCCGTAGTTAAGTCCCATAAGCTCCACAAACATTTGGACATTTGATTTTTCTTTAGGACTGTAGTACGCCTATGAAGTTATCCCAGTCTTCCTGATGCTAGTCAGCCTCATTCTTCCCCCTCTGTCAATGCCCCCTGTCACAAGTCCGTCCACTTCGCCCTTGCCTGTGTCAAGTTTCTGCCTTTTGTTTCTTTCTCACGCATCTCAATTCTTGTGACGCCTTATTTCCTAAACAACGCGTCATAAAAATGATATAAATTTCGAGCTATGTTAATAGAATATTACGAAACTGTCTGCAAAATGTGTTGTGAATAGTCAGTTGTAAAAAAATAATATTTTAAAAGCTCATACCATTAAAGGTGCGGTTTTCATTGCATCTCATTGTTTATGATCTCATAACTAGTCCTGACGAGGCGCGGCTGTTTTCCGTGGTGCTACACGAACAAAATAATGTCAGCTAAGGGATGCCATCTTAGAACTCTGTAAATGCCTCGTTCCGTTACACGCGCACACACACCGCACAATATTCAATGTTCCTATCAGTGTTCAGATTAATCAGGCGTGTACCATCTCCCACACACTCTTTCCAAAATAAAGTCTAACAGGATTTCTTACCTGTAGTACAACTGTAATGTCCCGTTGGAAGTTCTTCTCTTCAGGCCGCAGATTCTAACGCTTCCCAAATTGCAGTGCGTCTGTCAAGAATAATGAGCATAGAGGAAGTTGCTCTAACTACTTGAAATAAGTTGAAAATGTTACTGTAATGATTTTTATTTCTATTAGTATGGCAGTCAAGTATGAAGCCAGATGCACAATGAATTGTCTTAAATCGCAGCAACGAAATTCTGTGAACTGAGCACCCTAAAAAAACAAAACAAAACAAAAAAAATCTTCTCCACTAATTTCTACCTTCAGCACTCTCAAAATTATATTAATTAACGCAGCCAAATGCAACTACTGTGCGCATTAACATATGCTGCCAAACAACTCAGTAAATGTTTGGTTCCGTACCGGACACCACATACCAAACTTTGCTATCTGCACGCCCGAGCGCGATCGCAACAATAAGTGACTCCACACGGGAATGTCACATCCCAACGATAAACACTCTGATACCCAGCGACTGTCGACACACTTGGCTACCCGAGCGCACTATCGACGCACACACAATACGTGGTTCCATACCGGACACCACCCGCCGACCGCCTAGTGTCCACCTCAAAGTATTGGCGCGAGAATCCATCATACTATCACGCCATTGGCTGACACTTTCTGTCCAATAACATCACCCGTTCTACATTAAACTTACTCTTAATAATACTAAACTTTAAGACACTATTAAATAAACAAAATATTAATCAGCCATAGCTGTATCCTTGAGAAATGTTGGAGCTCAAAACGAGAATCCTACAGAGTTAATAAAATGTGTTTCACGAAGCCGATTCCCGCCACTCGCAGTGACGGCAGAGCCCCGCGCTACACGCCGTGCCCGGAAGCTGAGCGCTGCCACGGTGCGAGCGACCATCTGTCTCTGTCGCTTGCTAGCCGCGCTAAGTGCACCGTATCTGCTATGGCCTACTACGGCTGGCCGTATGGAAGAATAACATTTGGAAAATAAATCTAAGTAATAAAATGAAAAGCACGAAATGTGAGGAAACGTCAAAATGTCTCCTGAACCGTGAGTCGTGCTACGACATAATTTTTATGTGGTCTACTCTGCCCCCCCTAGCTCACTCGTCAGCGTTGCTGACTACCACCCAGCGGACCCGGGTTCGATTCTCGTCGACTGGGTGTTGTGTCGTCCTTATCATTTTGATCGTCGTCGACTCGTAAGTCGCCGAAGTGACGTCACGTAAAAATACTTGCACTAGGCGGCTGAACAATCTCAGACGGGATCTCCCCGCCAAAAATGCCAAGAATATTATCTGTAAAATGTCTCACGAATGCTTTCAGCAGTGTAGACGTGATAAATTGTCGAACCAAATACCGCAGTTACACAGCACGGACAGTGGAAACATAATAAGCGAGAAAGTTATTGCCATTCATCATTTTGTACGTTTTGTAACTAGTATTTAGGATCACTATTAGTTTATAATTTTGTCTCCTATAACAATACCTTTATTCGCTTGTGAAATTCGTTACTAAACGTCCCTCTAAATTTGAAAGCAACAGAGATATTCATAATGGATTTGTTTTTAAATAACAATCCTGCTACCAGTCACGATTTTTTATTTATTTAGCACGACGAGTTTCGAGAAATTATTTCCATCTTCAAGTGCGTTTTTTGTGCTGTTTTATATTATTTATAATGTTTTGAGTGTTTGAGTTTAAATTTTCGTCTGGTCCATCTGTGACAGCTCTAACACATGTCAAACATCACTATAATATTTTTGTACACGAGTACATCAGATGTCACAAACATACATAGAAAAAAATGTATGTTTGTGACAACTGATGTACCAAGACATTATAGTGATGTTTGACAAGTGTGAGAGCTGCCACAGATGGACCAGACGAAAACTGACACACTCAAAACAACATAAATAATATGAGACAGCACTAAAAACGCACTTGAAGATAGAAATAATTTCTCGAAACTTGTCGTGCTAAATAAATAAAAAATCTTGACTGGTAGCAGCATTGTTATTTAAAAACAAATCCATTATCTGTCCTAAAGCTTTGGAGGCATTCTTTGAGTGAAGGTAATCAGTTACTTTTAAAATAAAAAGAAAAAACCTGTAAGTGCTCGTTATGTAGCCACATAAAGATTATTGTTTGTTGTTGTATATGTCTGTTCTGTTGGAACATAA
The DNA here is from genome assembly GCA_026315105.1 of Locusta migratoria. Taxonomy (NCBI): domain Eukaryota; kingdom Metazoa; phylum Arthropoda; class Insecta; order Orthoptera; family Acrididae; genus Locusta; species Locusta migratoria. The sequence continues at coordinate 311,680,846 of CM048744.1, read as the reverse complement.
AAGTCATCATCACTCTTATCTATGGATTAAGTAACTTACTTCCTAACTAAAAAGACAGCGCCTTATTGGGTTGTTGGCTGAGAGTGCGTGAGATCTACGTTGAGCCAGCAAATCTGAATAAGTTTTTCTTGCTGCATGCACCACTGCCTCTTCTTTACAGTAGAATACTAAGAGGGGAGTGTTGCACTGTTACTAAAACATTGTAAATTATACTGCTTCATGGTCTAATCAATGATATGTCATGTCACATAAAAAGGCCCTGTTTTACATGTAACGCTGATTGTGTTCAGACCTACGAGAACCGCAAATAGGCAAATACTGCAATCGTAAATTTTACCTTGGTTAATAATCTAGGTTTAAGTGTACCAGCTGAATGCAATAGATGTGGACAGTGCTGTGAAACGTTTGTACGTCGATGAGGCAAGGGCGCTTCCGATCTTAACGTATCTATGTCTAAAGAATCGATTGTAAACCACTTTTCTGTTCGCAAGTATGAATGATCACTGTCGTAGAATTACAAAGTTACGGACTGTCGTTCCGTTCACTGTTCACTGAACGGAAAATGTGTGACAATACAAGCACTGCTAAAGGCCGTTTCACACCGCGGTCACACTATCACCCCGTTTACATGGGCTCCCAAAACCGGATTTCGTAGACCGATTTCCCAATTCCGCTTTTTGTTGGTCATGTAAACACTCCAAAATCGAGTCCCCAAATCCGCTTCTCTAAAGCGGTTTTCCAGTTCCACAATCGATTTTCGTGTCCATGTAAATGCAACCGTTTTTGAAGCGTTCTTGGCTTGTCAGATTGTGTTTTCTTCTTAAGAATTTTCTGCACATGTGGAAAGAGTGATATTTTCCAATGTGAAATACAAGTATAAATGTTAGAGTGAACATAAATCTGTGTATTTAAATAAAGAAAAATAGCGATTGTGTGTACTAAACCAGGAACTGAATCAGCTGTTTTTCAGCCGCCATATTAAGTGGGCTAGGAAATCCGATCCTGGCTATGCCATGTAAACACGACAGCGAAAAACGGTTTACGAAAATCGGTTTTCGTCTTCCGGAAGATGTGCTGCATGTAAACGTAGTGTATGTCACGTGACAGATGTGCAATTCACACCGCCACCGACGTCTGTGATCTATTAGGACATCGTTCCTGTCTAGCCAGTTCAGTTGAAACAGGTAACATGGCACGTGGTTCATGGTGCGACAGCGCGTTTACTAAAAGTGTGCCTTGGTTGGGTGATGACGAATGTAGTTCGAGTAGTGATGAGGAAGACATGCTGTTGTACTCTGTTACAAACCGAACGCACTGGTACACCCCATCAATCAGAGACGGGAACAGTGTGGCGAGTATCATCATCTGATGGAGGATTTGGAGCTATATGATTACAGATTCACAACATACATTCAGCTTTCCAAACCTGAGTTTGAAGAGGTATTAACACTGATAAATAACGATATTAGTAAAGAAGACACCAACTACAGGAGACCTATTTCCAGCAGAGAGAAACTGGCGCTATGCCTAAGGTAAGTTTACTAATACTGTATACAATTTACTTTTTTGAAATCGTACAGCAGTCGGTGTGGAGTCGCACAAGTATAAAGTGCGCGCCACCTACTTTCGCCGCGCGCCGCCATGCACGCACGGCGCGGCGTTCTTACGACGTCAGCCACGAGCGCCCTCTGCTGCGATCCCGCTCGTGGCCACCACTGAACGACATCATTCACTTGGAACTGAGATAGGAACCAGTTAACACTTCGGAATCAGATAGGCACCAGTAAAGACTTGGCTATTGTATGGGCACTAGGAATTATCACTAGGCAGGCCTTTAGCTCAACTATGTATCAGAATTCTGCAGTACTGAGCTATGTAAAAGTTAAGTATTACTAAGTCTCTAAGTAATATATATCTCGTTCTAATTTACTCTAGTGTTTCTAGTTTCTGCTGTCCCACTGGCTGCTCACCTCCTACGTGCACAAGCGTGCATCCTTTATTCCTGTGTCGGTCTTTCTACTCGGCCACCGACACCTACGACGGAAACGAGACACAAAAGCGGCGACGAGGCTGGGACAAAAAAGTGGCGACGAGGCTGGGACACAAAAGTCGGAATATAATTTTGATAAAAAAAATGAAACATTTAAACAATTATTGATTTCCTTTGAATATCAGCATCTATTTTCATTTAATTCTCTTTACTTCATAACCAAATACTTGTTTTGTGTAAAGGAAAAATGAATTAACAGTTCATGGTAGTGGCTGCCGAGTTCGATTTTCCCCCTAATTCCTAAACGTTCATTAAACTGTTCTCGTATGACCAACAACCAATACTAATTCTCTACAAAATATTGATAGTTTTTAACATTTTACAAAAGGAAATGACAAGAAAACAGCTTCTTGTTGTAACGAGTTGAAACACGAAACAGCGGCAGTGTGTGGTCATGCGCAAGCAGTGTAGTGGGCCACTGCGCATTCGCGAGGCAACAGACGTCGACAGACGTTTTGAAAAGATCGCTCGTCTGTGAGGCTCTGTGCGTTCGGTGTGAATTGCCCCATTTGAAACTATGGAAACAGATCTGTAGAAAAGTCTGTCACGTGACATAGTGTGACCGCGGTGTGAAACGGCCTTTCAGGTGCGCCACGCTTCGGAAGCCGCGGCGGCCGCACGCCTGCTGTTTTTAGCTCCAGCGCTCGTGCAACGTACTCCAAGCACGCGAGCGTCCGGCCACGCTACGACTACCCCCACCACGCCGCCTCGCGTACACGCCGCCTGGCGGCTGGCCATTCATAAGCGAGGCCGGGCCGGGGACCGGCGCGCGCTCTGCTGCGCATGCGCAGCGGCCGGCAGGGCTGCCACCAGCGCGCGAAACTCCCTGACGCAGCCACCGCGGAGAGACGGGGCGTTCTAGAAATACGACTCAGAACTCCTCTTTTTATCAGTGTTATGCACCAACTATATATAATAATGAAACGGACGAACTATTCTGGTAACTTGCTCGTTCACTTCAGCCCGACACAGGTTTTGCTCGCAATACTAGAGCATACCGTTCTTGCTTGTTCTTGACGTAGATAACTTATGGGCGACATTCTTCTTTACAATCAAACAATGATACCGTTTAATCAAAACTTAAAAATCAATGTTTGTGACGAAAATAGGACAAAGGGGCAAAATATGGAGGCCATTGTTCCATGTTTCTGACATTTCAAATCGTTATCTAACGTGGACGCTTCAAATACTATACGAGCACTCGACTCTTGGCGAAGTTCTGTTGAGAGCAGCGTATCGATTGTTATCGAAATACACCACTTACGAATTATCTGTGCTTGCTATGAATTCTAGCCACCAGATACACTGGTTTCGTATTTCAAATGTAAATAAATAAGATTATTTCAAATACACTGAAACATAAAACAGATCAGTGATTGTTATCTCGCATGTCGCTTCTGCTTTTGTAGATTTAGATGTCAGATATCGCTGATAGTTATCAGCTGATTCATTTGAATTTTGCTAGGCACTTCAGCTATCTCGCAGAGACATCTTCTTAATGCGTGCGTACAACATTTAATGGACTACTCGACACGTCGAAACAAGAATGGGATCGAGAAGAGCGGGTATTTTAAAAATTTTATTTATTTATTTTTAGAGACTTACTATTACTACTACATTTAATCATGTATGCTTTCATGGCTTTCAAGAAGGTCCGAAACTTATGATGGTTAATGTTTACAGTGAGTTATAGAGATAATGGTTGTATCTGTAAACAGAAAAGACTTCTGCCTTTCAGCTCACCTGACCTAATGCTTTGTCAGCTTCTTTTCTTTCGGTTTTTTTTCTCCATTACATTTAACAATGAAACAACTTAAAGAAGGCGTCAACGGTGCTGCGATGGCCTTCGACAGGATGTTCCTTTGTACGATATGAAATCAACTAGACTCCCGGAAGGACATGTGTCGTGTGAACAGTCCTACAACATTTGCATACTAGAAGAGAAAACGCAAACTTGGTGAGTTCACGGTTATGTTAATGCATCAGTCTTGTTTATTCAGCTAATACTTTTGAAAATATAGAAATTTAAAAAAAAAAAAATCATTTTAATAGTTCTGTATTTTGGCGGCTCTATTAATTGCAAATATTACCAATAATTTACCATCACAAAGGAAATGCATTCTATTTCAAACGTAATTATTTCAGTATCCGTTTAGACGAAAAAAAAGACGGTGCAGTCCGTGTTTCGACATCCTCAAATTTCTGAAATATTAAAAGCAGTACGCTCTACGAGTTTCACACGTCACATTTCAAGTCTTATATGGTTCCAAATGCACACGGTGTAAAGTTACGATTTCTGTCATTCACAATGTAAGCCATATGAACCTTCTGGAATCAAGAAAATTTATTTGTTGAACAGCGTGTTTTTCCATACAAAATGAATTAAAAAATGTGCAAATGTTTGTAAATCTATCGGACCAAACTGCGTGGTCATCAGTCCGTAGCTTACAAACTACTTAAACCTAGGTAAACTAACCTAAGGACAAACACACATACCCATGCCCCACGGAGGACTCGAACCTCCACGGCGAGCAACGGCGCGCTCCGCAGCGAGGCACTTTAGACCGCTCAGCTACTCCACCGCGGCACAAGGAATTCATTTTAGTTGTATGTATCAGTATAGACACACTACGTAACTAAGCAGTATTCTCGGACAAACATCGTCGAATTTTACAGTTGATTTCTGTAGCTAAAAATGTGAAACTCTACATATATCGTCTCAACATAAGCTGAATAAGTTCCTCTGCAACCACCGTTGCCACGGCTGATTAGCCGTCGGGGGTTCGAGTCCCCCCTCGGGCATGGATGTCTGTGTTGTTCTTGGGTTAGTTTACCTTAGTTTAAGTAGTTTGTAAGCTACGGACTAGTAACCCAGCAACAGTGTCCGATAGTTTAAAAAAAATTTGAACATTTTGAACCAACTTTTATTCTTCTCTCGGTTCCTTAGTCCTGACAATGCCGTGTCAGAACAAACATTGTACCATTGTTAATTACAACTAACAAAACACCCACATTAATTATTGTGCTCCGTTTTGTGTATTCTGAAAGGAAAGGTGTGATAACACTGTGTTTAGTTGATCAAAAGTGTCATGGATCATGGTGTCAACAACAGTGTTCTTTTTTGTATTCGTGTTTTAAATTTTTAGGTGTCTGCTGTGAAAAGCAGTCGTATTGTGTGGGAGTTAACCTTGCAATCGCCACTCTGGAAACGACGGCGGGTAATAAATGACAGCAGGTAATCGCTTGATCAGTACTCAGTAATACGTCCCACTCAAAGCTAGTGTACCTCAGGATATCAATAACAATTCTCAGTTACAACTGTCACTATCTCAAACATACACAGTTCGATCACTATCGTTGCAGATGAAATACTCTACATTAAGATAGTGCGGTAAATTAATTTTTGCCAGTACTCATTGCGAAATTTCATGAAATGTGAGACATTTGAATTACCTGAATTCTGTTGTATACTTTTTTTTTCCCAACGGCCTTGTCGCAGTAGACACACCGGTTCTCGCAAGAACAGCGAAGGTAAGCACGCCGGCCGCGGTGGCCGAGCCGTCTGCGGCGTGTCAGTCACATTCTGCACGGCCACTACGATCGGGGGTTCGAATCCCCCCTCGGGCATGGATATTTGTGCCGTCCTTAGTATAAGCTAGTTCACAAGTAGTTTGTAAGTTTAGCGATTGATGACTCCGTAGTTAAGTCCCATAAGCTATACAAACAAAAGTTAAGCACTGGGCAAAAGGGTGGTTGGTTGTAAGGCTTAAGGGACTTAACTGCGGAGTCATCAGTCCCTAAACTTACAAACTACTTATGAACTACCTTACCACTAAAGACGACACAGACATCCATGCCCGAGGGGGGATTCGAACCCCCAACGGCGAACTACCGCGCGCAGCTCAACACGGCGCGCCAGCACGCGCGGCTAATCCGCCGCGGCCCAATGGGGTGCACCAACCCTTGTGATACCAATTAAGTAGCTACTTGATTGAGAAGTAGCAGCAACAGTCAATAAAAATAGACACCACGGCCGGGAGTGTGGCACACTGACCACGTTCCCCTCCCTAGCGCAGGATGACACGGCGGCCGGTCGGTACCCGGCGGGGCTCTCGAGGACTGTAGAACGGAGTTTACAGTTTTACTTCTTCATTTAGTAGGTCTGAAAAAAACCTTACGTGATGAGGACAAAACCAACACGGAACAATCAACTTTCAGAGGGAAAGAACAAATATACGTTAGTCTATGTTACAGCCATCACGCTATATCGTTTGCAAAAGCTGTGAAGAATTGGAATGCGAGTGTGCCGACAGAATTGAAAGCATCACTTTCGAAGAACTAATGTGAGCTCTCGACGCCTTGTACAGTGCGCACAAGCCGGCCGATGCGAACTTCTAGATTTCCAGTATTGGCGAAAAAACAAAGGTTGTTTTCGGAAGTAGCATATTTAGAGCGAAAACATTTTACAATTTGTTCATTGAGCACGCTATGAAGGAAAGCAAAGAGAAATCTGGAGAAGGAATTAGAGATCAGGATGAAGAAATGGAAAAACTGCGTTTTGCCGATGACATTGTAATTCTGTCAGAGAGAGCAAAGGACCTGGAAGAGCAGTTGAACGGACCGTGTAAGATGAAGATTAACAAGAGCAAAACAAGGGTAATGGAATGCAGTCTTAGAAAATCAGGCGATGCTGAAGGAATTAGATTAGGTAACGAAACAATAAAGGTGGGATTTGGGTTTTGTTACTTGAGTAGTAAAATAACATAACAACGGTCGCAGTACAGTGGATATAAAATGACGAATGGCAATGGGAAGAAAAGCGTTTTGGAAGAAGAGAAATTTGCTAACATCGAAAATTAATTTAAGTGTAAGGAAATACTTTCTGAATGCATTTGTCTGGAATGTTGCCTTGTTCGGAAGTGAAACTTGGACGATAAACTGTGAGGACAGGAAGAGGATAGAGGCTTTTGAAATGTGTTACTACAGAAGAATGCTGAAGTTTAGTTGGGTGAAATATTCAAGTGTTTGTAGAGCTTATGGGACTTGACTACTGGGTCATCAGTCCCTAAACTTACAAACTACTTATGAACTAGCTAAGACTAAGGACGACACAAATATCCATGCCCGAGGGGGGATTCGAAGCCCCGACCGTAGTGGTCGTGCAGACCGTGACTGGAGCGCCTCAGTCTCCTCGGCCACCGCGGCCGGCAAGAGGTAGTGAACAGAATTGGGGAGAAAAAGAATTTATGGCGTACCTTGACTAAAAGAAGGGAGCGAATAGTAACATCAAGGAATCGTAAATTTACCGTTGAAGCAAAGTGTGTGGGGTAAAAATCCCAAAGGGAGACAAGAGGCGAATATACTCAGCAGATTCAGATGGCTGTGGGTTGCCGTTCTTATGAGATGAAGAGGTTTGCTCAGGATGGAGTAGGGTTGAGACCTGCATCCGGACTGAAGAGCCGGCTGCGGTGGCCGAGCGGTCTGCGGCGAGCCAGTCGCGGTCAGCACGGCGCTGTTGCGAGGGTTCGAATCCCCCTCTCCCTCGTGCATGGATGTTTGTGCCGTCTTTAGTATAAGGTTGTTCGTAAGTAGTTTGTAAGTTTAGGGACTGACGACCCCGTAGTTGAACCGAAGACCACAACAACAACAACAACAACATTTTATAAAGTCATATGTCGTTTTCTTTTATTGTGTGCACTGCGAGTGACTAGACTGTCAAAACTCATTACCACCCAAGCATAGCGATGCATATTTCACAAAATACACATGACAAAAACAACGTAGATTTGTACTCTTACCAACTATATCTTCCGAGGAGAAGCAAAAAAATTACGATTAGTTTCTGGAGAAGCCGTGCCCTTGCTACGACAAGGGGCCATATAGTAGTGGATTGATCATTACTGCTAATACCAACCCCTACCGAACATCCGACATGTGCGAAAATCCTCCGTGACGCAATTATTTCCCATATTCAGACAACGTAAAGATTGAGTGACAAAGCCCATAAGGAAAAGTTAGTAACCAGTTTTGTTTGTCTGTCACTTCTTTCCTTAAAGTTTCTCCGACGAGGCGGAACGACGCGACTCGTCAAACGGCTGACTCAGGCTGGTGAGGCGTCGGCAGAGCTGGGTATCAGCAGACGTGAGCCCTCCCACACTGAGTATTTACTCTAAAATCGGAACGGCGAAAAGAAAAGGGAAGCAGACGTACAATCTGTCGTCTTACTTACCACTAGGCGAGCGTCCTCTCTGGCTGTTGATGGAGGTCACACCAGCACCACTGGCAGGGACAGCCAACTGAAAAGAGCGAAATAACACCGTGAGATTCGTGCACGCACATTTAACTCGCGAGTAGCTACTGGTAGTAGTACACGAGTTGTACATTCCAGAAATTCTACAAAAAAGTAATCCATTATGTATTGCAGATAGGAAATTTTGTCAAGACCTCTAACGCTAGTTGGGAAGACATGACGACAATATTAGGAAATACTTCTTAATGTTTGATTCCATTTCCTAGAGGTGCTTCACGACCACACAATGATGAACACACCAGATGTATTTCGCAGCATTGGCCGTTAATGTTTTATTTAAAAAAAAAAACCACAGATCGATTTCAATCACCTAGTGATCATCTTTTTGTTTGTCCGCTTTACGACGGTAATTTATTTACTGATCGGAGAAGGGTACGTACTAGAACTTGTCAACCATAGAGCAGGAGCAGCTTTAATTATTTATTTCACGGTAAACACGAACAACTATTCCTTCTCATTCTATGTAACTGAGTTTTCGAAGTTCATTCGAAGGTCGTCGCCAATATCAGCACATTACGCAGAAGAGACCGAGTCAAATTTTACCCTTAGTTGGATTAATATTAAGGAGAGATGTTCAAAAAGTATGCATTGTAATGACTTGCCCGATGTTTTATATATTTATCAAAAAATTCAAAACGTTGTTGACCGATTTGCTAAGCATTTTTCAAATGTTCAAATGTTTGTTAAGCTTATGGGACTTAACTACGGGGTCATCAGTCCCTAAACTTACAAACTACTTATGAACTACTTACGAACTAGGACGGCACAAATATCCATGCCCGAGGGGGGATTCGAACCCCCGACCGTAGTGGCCGTGCTGACCGTGACTGGAGCGCCTCAGTCACCATGGCCACCGCGGCCGGCTAAGCATTTTTCAAGAATGCTTTTGACAACCAGTCGGACTGACAGAGAATAATTTTCAATGGCGTTGATTGCATCGTAATACGGCAATTACATCGCGAGATATTGCGAAGCGAAGTGGACGCTTGAAATATGCGAAACGCGCGGCTAGCGCACGTCCTGAGCAGCGTGGGGTTACGCCTGAGTCTCAGGACATGTGATAGCCGCGTGTTCCGCGTCTTAAAGCGTCAACTTCGCTTCGCAATATCTCGCGATGTAATTGCCGTATTACGATGCAATCAACATTATTTTTGCAACAGACTGATGAAGAAATAATATAGGGTGCTCCTTTAAAAACAAATAACTTTGTGTTAAAAAACACATATGTGCTTTCGATTTAGAATGTTTCAAAACATTTACTTTCATGAGCCCCTACCTTACATTAATACTGGTGAAAGTTGTTTTACAATAGCTGTTGTTGCTCCATATATGTATTGGGTGGTCAAGATAAATGGGTCACCCTGTATAATAGACTACCACACTGTTTGGCCCATCACATTGAAGTTTGGCACATATTTGTATTTTTCCGTGGAAACGGGTTTTGCACTCTGAGCGTCATAAATGGTGCTAATCTGAAAGTATCTTACAATACAGTTCAACAACATTCGACCGAGCAAGCACATGTATGTTTGTTTTGATACTTCGCAAGCATGAAGGAGGGCAACTTTTAACAGACTTCAGACACCATGAAGATTGGCAGAGATACGTAACTTTTCATAGATAGTCGGGGCAAAAATTCGACTAAGACGGAGAAGGAGACGGACAAGAGAAGGCGGAGATGGACCGAGAGGAGGATAGTTGAGCCGAGAGAGGGGAAATACGACATGGCCTGAGAGAGAAGTAAATTGACAGTGAGGGATAGGAGGTGATGCGAATGTCAGAGGAGGAGAGGAGAAGAGGGGGGGGGGGGCAGCAGGTGGAAGGAGGAGGTGGATATATGGAGGACTGGAATAAATAAAGTAAGATATATGTACCATCGTTTCGATAAGGAGGACGGGGCGATATGGATATAGACAGGGGCGAGGGAGAGGAGGAGAAAGATGAGTAGGAAGTTACAGGCGAAGGAGGGGATGGACAGTTGTGAATTTATTTACTCCCTTTTCTAGTAGATTTTGAAGTTCACGATTTTTTAAAAGTAAATAACTGTTTAATTGAGGAAAATACAGCGGCCGGAGCTAGTGCTACTGTAGACCCAAATATTTATGAATTACTGCCTTACCTTTTCTCCTTCGCTCATCAAAGCAAAACTTCTGATATGCGGTCTCAGACAAGGGTAATAGCTACCTAATGAATAAACTTCCATTAAGATTGGATCTATATTAACTTAAATAATACATAGGTAAGGGTTTAGCGGTCGCTGCAGAACTTCACAGTCTGGTTGGACTCCGGCCACCGAAAATACGTTCCAACACAATTTACAGCACCTGAAGCAGCCGACGAATAGGTCAGTCAACGAAATACTGTGCCATCAATAACTCAGCTGAGCACCCACGAGATAATAAATGGCTTCTTTCTTGGTTGCATACATAAAACGATCAAAATGCATTAGCAGTGCGCTGTGCGGGAAAATGCTGTTTTGTTGACTAGTCAGTACGCTACTATCAGTTAACGAAGTCTTAGACGTAACGGGTTTTAATTTACAGACAGGAAACGAAGCAGACAGCGGTAGCAGCTTTCAGGTCAGATTGCTGAGCAATACCTGGTGTCTGTATTACTGCCTATGACAGCAATTCAGTCTCCCCAGCTGCATCACATGTTCTAAACCATCTTACCACTAATTAAGTCACCTTTCGACATACAAAAATCGTCAGTTACATCGGACAATGTACCTTTAGGGGCTACAAGATGTTATCATATTACCTACATTGTAAAGAAGAACCATAATGCTATTATTACGATTCTTGGCGGTAAATTGGGCACAGTCCCAACGTCATGTATTAATTAAACATGCAAATTTTGTTTCTAAACCTAAGGAGCCAAATTGCTAATATCAAACGTCCTTAGACTTACGAACTGGTTATACCAACTTACTCTAAAGACAAAACACACACACACACACACACACACATACACACATGTCCGAGGCAACACTCGAATCTCCGAAGGGAAAGGCCGCGCAAACCATGACATGAAGCCTTAGACCAGGTGGCCATTCCCGTGCAGCTAAATGTCCGAATGTACCAAACTCCTAATATCATCGCTCCCTTTGGTTACAAACCAGTTAACTAGCGTAAACTAATTTATTCTAAGAAGAACACATACACACACACACACACACATGCACGGAGAACTGAAAACTCCGACGGAGCGACCGCGCATCCGTAAAAAGTAACCCAGACCGAGCGGCCAAAGTGATTCGGCTGCACGTTTACCATCATCAGGTACCATGCCTTAGAATGAAACTTTTTAAATTTCATAATAGTAACATACGGATAACTCTCAGTCAATCAGTCTCTCACGCTCTCTCTCTCTCTCACACACACACACACATTAATGCCATCTTGACTCCAATTGCACAAAATGATGCTCATCATTTAAAATTACATTTATATGAAACAACTAATCGTCAAAATTAAAGCTAATTTATCCAAATAGTTCTGATTCTGTTGTATACATTGAGGCAATCCGTAAGTCTTCTTAAAACAGAACTTTATTTATCCTTGCAACTAAATATACGATGATGTACGTCTATAATATATCCGCAAGTTTTGGTATAGCTGACACACGTATTCGTTAATAGGCTTTATTTCTTTTTTTGGTAAATTTCAAAATATATACCCAGCTGGGACTCGAACTCGGGTGTCCTGCTTTCAAAGCATTTGCGCTGACCGTTACGCCACTAGGGTTACAGTGATTGCTACGCCTACACGGATTACTCAAGTACGCCACCCGTCCGATACAAATTCTCAACTTTACCCTGCCCACTAGAACTCAAAAAATGTTCAAATGTTTGTATAGCTTCTGGGACTTAACTACGGGGTCATCTGTCCCTAAACGTACAAACTACTTATGAACTAGCTACTACTAAGGTCGGCACAAATATCCATGCCCGAGGGGGGATTCGAACCCCCGATCGTAGTGGCCGTGCAGACCGTGACTGGAGCGCCTCAGTCCCCTCGGCCACCGCAGCCGGCGCATTAGATTATCATTTATCGTACGAAGAACGATGTGTTTTTGTTAATTCCTCAGTGTGCCGTTGCTTTGAAATGACAACGTGTAAGTTACAATAAGAAAATCGTCAAATACGCGAAGAATGTCACGTGACATTTCCGAACGGCTGGTTTTCGTTAATGGAGGGTGTCAAATCTCCGTTATTTTTGCAAATATGTCTCAAACGATACGAGATATGAAAAATTAGGTTATTCAATTTTCGTGTCAGATGAACGGTTCGTTTGCAGTTACAATTATATTACAAACGGCTTTTTTTTTACTACCGTATTTTTGTCCAAAAAATTTGAAAAAAGAAGGTTCTGGTCTCTACAATCATGTCTGTAAAATTTGGTGCTGATCGGTTGAACGGTTCGTCTTAAAAACAGGGAATATCTTACGGACGGACGGACAGACAGACAGACATCCCAAAATTGCCGTTATATTTGCAAATATCTCTGAAACGCTACAAGATATGCAAAAAAATAAACGAGCAAAGTTGTAGAGAATTTTCTCCTCTACAAATTGGGTTAATCAATTTTCTTGTCAGATGATTAGTTAAGCCGTTATTTTCATTTAAATTTCGAGCTGTCAAAAGACGATCGCAAAGGCCCACTTTTAGTGTTACTACCGTAACCTAAAGTGGGCGAAAAAGGCTGTGCCAAATACTCGACGAACTCCCAAGAATGAACATGAACTTGCAACACATAAATAAATACATACATAAATAAATAAAAGGGAGCGGGGTCAGCGCAACTGCCTAGAAAGCAGGAGGAGACCCGATTTCGAATCCCGTAGTTTCGTAGTTAAGTGTCATACATTCCGTGAATATGAACAGGTGATAACTGCAGGATCGAAAGTGGCGTTTGTTCTTTCCGACATGTATATATAACATCACATTACTACGGAACATTTTTTTAAACAATAACATTTTGCGACATTTCGTAAAGTATAGCAAGCGCCTCGGTTGCACAGTGGTAGAGTGCCAGACTACAAATCCAAAGGTCGTGGGTTCGATCCGCGCCGTGTCCTAGGATTTTTATCTGTCACTTTCCACTTCTTTCACCTCTGGCAGTACTGCTCATGTGAAAAATACCGAGTAGCACCGTGGTTCGGAACCCACGTCAAACTGCAGGTCCCTCTATAACTGGCTGGGTAAGTCAGTTCGAAGGTCGGAGGAAGGCAACGGCATACCACCTCCAAACAGGGCCATGCCTAGTGAAGCACTGTGGTGTGCAAACCAATCTTCGGATTGTTGTTACCTTTAGCAAATTTTCAAGTGACGAGTGGACAGACGTCATGCAACCTGCAAAAGTCGTAATTGTGGCTTGTAGCTGCAGCTACTAGCAGTGCCGAATCTAATTAGTAAGCCGTTGTGTCGTGCCTCCCCCAGAAGTATGTGCCTACTTGACGTTTGACGTGTCCAGTGTCGGGTGTCAGCGCACGTGAAGCTCGCGTGTCGGTGCAGCCGCGGGTCACGTTGCGACAAGACGGCGAGCGAGCAGCGACAGCTCAGCATATGCGTCACTGGCGCACCTGACTGCAGCTGCTGAACAGCAGGGAATCGTCTCGCAGTTTCGATCACATACTCGCTCACGTTACTTTAGCGGTGTCAGTTTCGTGCGGGCTCACGCGTCTTGCGACTAGCGTGTCGCGACGACAAGAAAACGTCGGCCGTGAATTTGGAAATAACCGTTCCGGCACTGTCATATAGGAAGAGATTCATTAAAAGCCAGTGCTAAACGGGTTCGTTTGATAATTTACCCGTAGTGTCGTTGGCTTAGTATGGAGGAATGTTCATTTCATCTCGGACTGTGCCGCATCAATCTGTGGCAGCGTTTATTTAGTATTTATAACGAGAGAGAGTAAACAGCAGAAAAATAAAAATAGTGAAGCAATTCAAATAGCTAGGGGAAATTATAATATCCAACTTCTTGATGTTGAACCAGTTTCTTTCGTCCGTGTTTCCTTTAAAATACATAAGTTGGTTGCTTTTGGATAAGGATCTGCTTTGAGCAAAAACACTTTTTATTTTATTTTATTTTTTTATGCCCATACATGTTTCAATATAGTTGTAGAATCTTCAGTGGGTCCTTTTTATTGCTTGTTTTACATGTTGGACTGGTTGGTTTTCCTACATCATACTTGCTTACAGTTTGTCATATTTGTTGCTGAGTAGAGAATCAAAATACAAGAACTAATTGTGAAGTGTTACTCCATCCGCCATCTTGTTTTTAACAGTTCACAAACAGTAACAGTCAACACTAAAGTTCTCCTACTCTGCTTCTCTAAAATCAACCAAAAGCAACTAACTTAAATACCCAGCCTCGACGAAAAACGTACTTGACAAGAAAGAACTAATAAAATGATAAAAGATGAAAAGCTAACATGGTCTACATACAATACAAATGTCTGTCAATTAAAACGTAATTTGAAGTACTACAAGACAGCGGTTCAACCAGAGGTAACGTACAGAAGCGAAACTCTTTTTAGAGTCACTCAGAAAACCAGAATTGACAAAATACTAAAGCAGAGAGAAAAATAGGAAGGACATGCATAAATAAAAAAAATACCAAAAGGAGGGAGAAAGGCAGATAGTGCCAAATCAAGTAGTGTATAGGAAACTAGAGCACATCGCAATTACTATACGTAAGGAAACGATTTCTTTCTTCGGCCATATCACGAAGACACCAGAACCAGATTAGCAGGGAAAATTATAGAGAAACTGTGCAATCTGAAGCAACAAGTAGGACGGATCAATAAAATAAGAGAGAACGTGGAAGAACTAAAAATAACACTGGAGGATTCGCAAAACAGAAAATCTCAAAAACGGCAAGCAATGAAAAGGGTATTTACAGACGTGGAAAGACAGAAAAGATCAGAACGAAAAAAAAGTCAAATGTCTGTAAATCTATCGGACCAAACTGCGTGGTCATCAGTCCGTAGCTTACAAACTACTTAAACCTAGGTAAACTAACCTAAGGACAACACACACACCCATGCTCCAAGGAGGACTCGAACCTCCACGGCGAGCAACCGCGCGCTCCGCAGCGAGACGCGTTAGACCGCTCGGCTACTCCACCGCAGCGATCAGAACGAACGAAAAGACAACAATTGCAGAATAAAGCAGCCCAAAAGTTGCACTTTGTATTAGACACTTGATCTAGATTTCGGCACCAACTATGGGTGCCTTCATCAGAAGATTAAAATTAATACACGAGACGTAAAATTATGTGCGATATGCTCAGATCCAAAAGATAAATAAAATTAGAAAACATGGTAGCAAGAAGCAAGAGGGGAGTCGAGGTCGCAGTTGGCTGTCGAGCAACACGACAGCCCATCGGCTAGCCGCTCCTTTTTAAATGTGACTTGCTTGCTTATTGCTGCCATGTTTTCTGACTTTATTTACCTTTTGGACTTGAGCATATCGCTCGTAATTTTAAGTTTCATGTATTAATTTTAATCTTCTGATGAAGCCGCCCACAGTTGGTGCCGAAATCTATCTGTAAAAAATCTATCTGTAAATTTAGTACCGTTGCTGCAATTTTGACAAGATATGTCCGCCAGGTCCTAGGATTTTTATCTGTCACTTTCCACTTCTTTCACCTCTGGCAGTATTGTTGTTGTTGTGGTCTTCAGTCCGGAGACTGGTTTGATGCAGCTCTCCACAATACCCTATCCTGAGCAAGCCTCTTCATCTCCACATAAGAACGGCAACCTACATCTGTCTGAATCTGCTTACTATATCCATCTCTTGGTCTTCCCCTGCGATTTTTACCCCACACACTTCCCTCCAGCCGGCCGCGGTGGCCGAGGTGACTGAGGCGCTCCAGTCACGGTCAGCACGGCCACTACGGTCGGGGGTTCGAATCCCCCGTCGGGCATGGATATTTGTGCCGTCCTAGTTCGTAAGTAGTTCATAAGTAGTTTGTAAGTTTAGGGACTGATGACCCCGTAGTTAAGTCCCATAAGCTTAACAAACATTTGAACATTTTGAACTTCCCTCCAATGCTAAATTCACAATTCCTTGATGTTTATGAATCGTCCTACCAATCTATCCCTTCTTTTAGTCAAGGTATTCCAGAAATTTCTTTCCTCTCCAATTCTGTTCAATACCTCCTCATTAGTTACGCGATCCACCCACCTAATCTTCAGCATTCTTCTGTAGCACCATATTTCAAAAGCCTCAATCCTCTTCCTGTCCGCACTGTTTATCGTCCATGTCTCACTCCCATACAAGGCAACACTCCATATAAATGCCTTCAGAAAGGACTTCCTTGGGCTTAAATCAATATTCGCTGTTAACAAATTTATCTTTTTCAAGAACGCTTTTCTACCCATTGTCATTCTGCATTTTATATCCTCTGTACTGCGACAATCATTTGTTATTTTACTGCCCAAATAACAAAACTAATCTACCTCCTTTATTGCTTCGTTTCCCAATCTAATTCCTTCAGCATCACCTGATTTCCTTACACTGCACTCCATTACCCTAGTTTTGCTCTTGTTAATGTTCATCTTATATGCACCTTTCAGCACACTGTCCATTCCCTTCAACTGCTCTTCCAGGTCTTTTGCTGTCTCTGCTCATGTGAAAAATACCGAGTACCACCGTGGTTCGGAACCCACGTTGAACTGTAGGTCCCCCTATAACTGGCTGGGTAAGTCAGTTCGAAGGTCGGAGGAAGGCAACGGCATACCACCTCCAAACAGGGCCATGCCCAGTAAAGCACTGTGGTGTTCAAACCAATCTTCGGATTGTTGACTGCTTTACCTTTTTTTATGTTTAAAATCGTCGAATGAAAAGATATTGGGCAATTCGGATCGATCGAAACATGCAGTTATCGAAGAAGAGAGTTAGAAAATGATTGACTAAAGTGGCCCATAATAATAATAAAAGAGAGAGAGAGGATTACTGTAGCGCCTGCAGCGGCGCGCCAGCCAGAGATGCGCTGGAAGGCAGCCTCTAGCGCCTGTGCGCCTGCGCCGTGTGAATGGGCAGGGCCGCATTCCGGGCGCTTTTTGTTACTCCGGAAGGGCCGGCCGGCGCGTGACGTCACGGCCGCTACACCAGCGCCGCCGCAGCCGCGCCTCTTTTTGCGTCACTCGTCACCATCCACCAGGCAGCACCGTCGCCGCCAGCCCATTCATTCGCAACTTGCTACCTACCTGCCACACTCTCTCTCCTCAAGTGCCGAAATCATTTTTCTCTTCTGCCTAATTTATTTATTTACTCGTTCGGCATATACAAAGGCAAATAATAACAATTATATAATCTCAACACTGTATATTTTTAATTGGTTAGTTACACTATAAGCTTATTTCAACTTAATGGTCATCTTCAGGTGTTATGTCACATTCTGTTGTGCTGAAAATTTCAATATTATTGTGACATGATATATTTTATTACTATTGATTATAAGAGGTAATCTGTCTTATGCTGACTGCAATTAAGAGGTTTATTTTTACACCAGACGCGTTTCGCTTTTTTATTTTAAAAGCATGTTCTATGATCTGTAAATGATACAAAGGTTTGTACAATTTGTTTTTGATAAATAGATAGATTAAAAACAGTTTTAAAAAACATTTTGCACGTTAGGCCTAAGTGTTTTTAATTTAATATTCGGTCTACTCACGGTGTTGACGTCTCTTCTTTACATGTTACTACTGCTTCTCCGTCTTCTCCCCCTCTCTCTCTTTCTCTCTTTCTCACACACACATACACACACACCCATGTAGAATGAAGTCGTATTTATATTATAAATATATAACGTTGGCAACACTCACAGACCAAACGAAAGACAAATGAAGACACGAAAACATAGCCACACTGTAGTGAAAAGGCAAATGAACAGACAGGCGTTCCACATATAACAGGCGATATGTAATCAGTATACATTTCAAGAAGTGAAGTGATGTGATGTGCTGACATGAAAAGGAAAAAAACGAAACAAAAACACGCGAAAAGTGCTGTACACAGCCCTGAAACACACGCCAGGAAAAAACGAACTCCAGCCAACAAGACGGAGAAGCAGTAGTAACATGTAAAGAAGAGACATCTACACTGTGAATAGACCGAATATTAAATTAAAAACGCTTAGGCCTAACGTGCAAATTGTTTTTTAAAACTGTTTATAATCTATCTATTTATCAAAAACAAATTGTACAAACCTTTGTATCATTTACAGACCACAGAACATGCTTTTAAAATAAAAAAGCGAAACGCGTCTGGTGTAAAAATAAACCTCTTAATTGCAGTCAGCATAAGACAGATTACCTCTTATAATCAATAGTAATAAAATATATCATGTCACAATAATATTGAAATTTTCAACACAACAGAATGTGACATAACACCTGAAGATGACCATTAAGTTGAAATAAGCTTATAGTGTAACTAACCAATTAAAAATATACAGTGTTGAAATTATATAATTGTTATTAATAAAACGTCGATGTACGACATCACTACGACTGTGGGCCCTGCAGATAACAAGTTACAAAGGCAAATATTCTTTAGTTAATTACATTGTTCTTATACAGCTATTCTAACAATACAAGGCTCTTACAGTACTAATATACATTACAAATTTTCTCAAGCCACATTAAGGCGGAGTCACTGAGTCTGTGTACGTATGTCTTTCAAGTCACCAATATAACCGTACACTTCACACGCGAGTAAATGGTCCATTGTCTGGGTTTCACCACACTCACATTCAGAACAGTCTGTCACGCCCCATTTCTTCATTAATTGCTTACATCTGCCGACACCTGTTCTCACGCGTTTCAAAGTTGACCACAGTTTTCTTGGAAGACTGAACCCTTCGATCTTTTTGTTGGGGTCATCCACCAAATTGCTGTTCTTGGGTGCACTTGTAGCCCACAGTTCTTTCCAGGCTGTTTTTGAGTTGAACTCTTGAAGCTCTTTGCAGATTTTCCATAATGCTGTCCTGGATTTAAGCCTGTCTGTAGCTCTTAGATCTTCATGGATAGGTAGGTCCAGGTTGCCTAGGATTTTTTGGTGGGTTCTTATGGCTATCTGTGATCGCCTGATCTCAGGGGGCTCTATGTTAGCCGCGGTGGAGTAGCCGAGCGGTCTAAAGCGTCTCGTTGCGGAGCGCGCGGTTGCTCTCCGTGGAGTTTCGAGTCCTCCCTGGGGAATGGGTATGTGTGTTTGTCCTTAGGTTAGTTTACCTAGGTTTAAGTAGTTGTAAGCTACGGACTGATGACCACGCAGTTTGGTCCGCTAGATTTACAAACATTTGAATTTTTGGCTCTATGTTAGCAAGGACAGGGAGCCAAGCACAGGGAATGGCCCTGAGTGTACCTGAGATTATTCGCATAGTCTCCCTCAGCTGGACGTCCTCCTTAGCTACATGTGCGCTTCTCGTCCAGACTGGCGAGCAATATTCAGCTACACTGTAGACAAGAGCTAGTCCTGATGTTCTCAAAGTATTCGCTCCACATCCCCAAGTCGTTCCCGTTCTGCCTACTGACGGGAGCACGATTCTATAATGAAGAGTAAAGATCATCCTCATACAGCGTAGCTTTCACTTAGCTGTCTTTCACCCCCCCCCCATCGATTTCGAAGTGGTTGCGACCGAGATGGCAACGGGAAGAGGGGGTGGGGGGTGGAATTTGTTAGTTGGAAGTTCACGTGCGGTTCAAGTACTTCGTTCATCGTAAAAGTAAATCTGACGTAAACAAACACAGAGCTGTGATTGTTCAGCAGCCATAGCATACGTGTACACTGGTATTCTTCCGGTCTTAGGCCCTATTCACACTGGCATACTTTATACCTGGCGTCATATTAGAAGGCGCTTCCGCGTATAGAGGCGGAGCGATAAGGAAAGCGTGGAGGGGAGGAGCTACGGCCGAGCGCCAACAGTGGAGCCTGCGGTAGAAGCAATGCGTAACTTGCGGCCAGCCACGCGCCCACAGAATGAATATTATTGGCTGTCATTGTGGTAATGGAGGGGGATGCGCAGAACTGCTGAAAACTGGCCCGTCTTCGTAGGTGACGCCGACTATAGTCGCCGAGCGACAGAGATACTGTGCGACGGCATGTGTAGTTAGATGGGTCTGTCTCGCGCCAGTACGCACTTGGCTGTTCGGACGTTTAGCTGTCGGCAGTTTACGTCACGTGACCAGTCAATTTTGTTTCAAGATGTCTTCCTATTTCATTCTGCTCCTTTCTGTCACACTGAGCGCTCTGTTTTAACTTCGTTACTGCTTATTTATTTCGTTGTTGGTGTTTTCTCTTATTTCGTTGATGCTCTCTTCCGGTGAACAGGAATTATTCGCACAAAACGATCCAAAAGTGTGAGGAATGGAGTTCCGAGTTCAAAATGCGTTACAACCTCTACACTAACTATAATGTTCATTTATCTGAGAACATTCGTGTGTCGAAAAATGGAAAAGGAAGTGTCCACAATGTGGGATCGGATTATCAAGATGCCGTTCCTTAAAACGCCATCAAATAAAATGTTAACCCACTATGCTCCATTCGAGCAATGTCCTACCATGTAATTCTGTGACATCAATCTATTTGACATGAAACTGTACTGGACAACTACATACTGCCATTATTGTAGATAGCTTTGGTATAGTATTTGAATGAATAAAAGATGATAAATAAAGTAATGTTTTTACTGCAGTGCATTGAGAACCAAATACGAAAAATTGGATGTCGTCGGATATTTTCAGTGTTTAACTGTCACGTTTGTTATGTCAAAATACTTAACGCGCGCACACGCAAAAATTATTTACGAACGTCTGTAATCTACGAGGATAACTACAGATTATTTATTATCTATCCAACAGTACAGAAGTATTAAGATATCCTGTATACCAGTTTTTCGACATATTGATGACGTGATGGGACCAAGCTGAAGATGGTATCCCAGTCTTCAGTTATGCCCTATTGTGTATTCAAAAGATATTGTTATACTTCATTAAGTTCAATCACTACATGTAGGAATTTACCCATTTTAGGCGTATCTGAAAAAAGTTAATCCAGTACTTCTTAATCATTTAAGGATATTGCCTGTTTTGGTCAAATGTAACAGTGCACAGCTTACACCTGAAATCTTGAATGTATTGACAATCATCCATAGTGCAGGTTATGTTGAACAGTGACAGCTATTTTGAGTTGGCGAAGCCAAAAAATTTGCATGCAAAATAAGTAGTGTTGGTAAGCTGATTTGCAGTGTAGTACAGTGTCAATGTTTTCGCCACAATTATTTTGAAATGTTAATCGCATTTGTTTATAATAATTAAAACTTCCAGATATCATAGGGAAAAAGAAAACAAACACGTTTCCGTTGAGTATTTTGGGCATCCTCTGCACATGTAATATAAACTAAGAAAATCGCAATGACGGCTTATTGCTTAAATTTTACCACGTTTTGTTTATTGTAGATGAACTGCTACAATATAAGGTGGGAATTACACAGCTCACGTTAAACTTAATTCTTCAATAGTTTCAACAACAAATTCCGTTAGGAGCGGGACTGCAGCCTTGTGTTTACTTGTGGGGCAGTCACGTGACATAAACTTCCGGCAGCTAAACGTCCAAAGAGCCAAGTGCGTACTGCCGCGAGACAGACCCGTAGTCAAATGGGACCGTTCACACGTTCACACGGGGACACTTCAGCAGCGGCGTCGCAGTCTCGGCGACTCCGATACCACGCCACCCGGCACGCTGGTCGCCGAGTCTCACAGTGCCTTGGTTGCATTGTTACCACTGGGTTACGCATTGTGCGAAAATATGTTTAATTTTTTAATAGTGATGTATAAAACGATATTTCCTGACTTCGCGATGTGTTATAGACTGAAAGATTCAGTACCGGTATACATCATAATGTGCCGAATCGTTTCCTTACCTGTTGTCTCGATGGCACTTCTAATGATTCTGTCGCGAATATTTTATGGTAAGAATAATTGACGGTAAACGTGTGAGCTCCGTTCTCTCCAGTTTTTACCTTCGCGTTTTCACGAGATATACATAGGTGGCAATATATTGTTTAACTCACCGAAAAAATAAATAAATAAAAACAAATAAACCTTGAAGTAACCACATGTCTACTGTAATCTCATCATAACGTTTGAAATTGATTTAAAATTTTGCCGCGCAAAAGTTATTTAAATAATTTTTAAAAATCTAATGTATTTTTAAAACCGACCGAAAAAGTATAATTTCTTCTAATTCCATACAAGTTTCTAAGCTCATACAGATATACCTAAACATTTGGGCTTGTAAATTTTAAAAAGCTGCGACAATACTTTTACAATTTGAAAAACAAAAACGAGGGGTGCATTGAATAGCAGTACGTTGTTCTCGACGGTGAGTGTTCATCAGAGACGACTGTATCGTCAGGCGTGCCCCAGGGTAGTGTGATAGGACCGTTATTATTTTCTATCTGTATAAATGATCTGATGGACAGAGTAAGTTGTAATTTGCGGCTGTTTGCTGATGATGCTGTGGTGTATGGGGGGGGGGGGGTGTCGTCTGTAACTGACTGTAATAGCATACAGGATGACTTAGACAAAATTTCTAGTCGGTGCGAAGAATGGCAGCTAGCTCTCAATGTAGAAAAATGTAAGGTGATGCGCATGAGCAGAAAAAACAATCCTATAATGTTCGAATACAGCATTAGTAGCGAGCTTCTTGACGCTGTCGCGTAGTTCAAATATCTAGGCGTAACATTGCGGAGCGATATGAAATGGAACGAGCATGTAAGGACAGTTGTGAGTAAGGCGGACAGCCGACTTCGGTTTATTGGGAGAATTTTGGGAGGATGTACTTCACCTGTAAAGGAGACCGCGTATAAAACGCTTGTACGACCGCGTCTTGAGTATTGCTCAAGTGTTTGGGACCCGCAGCAGATCGGTTTGAAGGAAGACATAGAGGCGGTTCAGAGGCGAGCAGCTAGAGTTGTTACCGGTAGGTTCGACCAATGCGCGAGTGTCACGGAGATGCTCCGGCAACTCAATTGGGGATCGGTGGAAGATAGACGACGTTCTTTTCGTGAATTTCTGTTAAGTAAATTTAGAGGGTCGGAATTTGAAGCTGAGTGTAGTACGATCTTGCTGCCGCCTACTTACATTTCGCGTAAAGATCACAAAGACAAGATAAGAGAAATTAGGACTCGTACGGAGGCATATAGACATTCTTTTTTTCCTCGTTCTGTTTGGGAGTGGAATGGGAAAGGAGATGCCTAGTAGTGGTACGGTGCGCCCTCCGCCACGCACCTTATGGTGAATTGCGGAGTATGTATGTAGATGTAGAATAGTAGGAAGTAGATGTTGCTTAGAAAAATCACACAACTGTTCATACAATTTACAGTGCAACAAAATCGTTAATGAACTATTCGTATCTCAGTCATCTAATGCATATCATGCATATCATTCGTTTCAAATATTACAAATATCGTGATAGATACAAATTTTCAGGCCTACCTGTATGTACCGCAGGTAATAATAAAACTGTATTGTAATTTCAGCACCACTACTAATGTCCCTAGACAACGTACTGCAGGCGACAGGGTAGACACAAAAGAGCGCTTCCGTCACCCACAGCCAACGAAATTGCTTTATTTTTCTTTCAGGCCGCCAGCGACTCGTCAGTACGAGAGACTCGAGTCGTGCCACAGTGAATGTGATCGACTATTCGAGTCGTACTGTCTCCCACTCCACTGCTCGTCAGGTAGCTTGCGACGCACTTTACGTATTCCAGTGTGGATACGGCCTTAGAAGTAAGTCATACTTGTTACCCGTCCTATTTCTACGTTACTGTAAAATGAAACTTTCTCCTCCTGTATATTCACTCTGCAAGTCATATTTAAGTGCCTGGCAGAGGGTAAATCGAACCACTTTCATATTTCTATACCTTTACAGTCTATAATAGCGCTCGGCAAAAAGAAACACCAATCTTTCTGTTTTCGCTCTGATTTCTCTTATTTTATTATGATGATCGTGTCTCCCTATGTAGGTGGGTGCTAACAAAATATGTTCGCATTCGAAGGAGAAAGTTGATGGAAAAATTTCACAAATAGATCTCGCCGAAAGGATAACGCCTTTCCTTTTAATTATTTCCACCCAACACGTGATTCATTTCCGTGACACTCTCTCCCATTGCATCGCGATAATACAAACGAGCAGCCCTTCTCTGAACCTTCCCTACATTCTCCGTCAATCTCACCTGATGAGGATCCCACAATGCGCAGCAATAGTCTAAAATAGACCACACAAGTGTAATGTAGGCAGTTTCTTTAGTATATCTGTTGCATCTTCTATGTGTTCTGCCAATGAAACTTTTCCTTTGGTCCGCCTTCCCCACGATATTATCTGTGTGTTCTTTCGAATTAAAGATGCTCCTAGTTTTAATTTCTAGGTATTTAGTTGAATTTACGGCCTATAGATTTGACTGATATACCGCGTAAATGAAGTTTAAAGGGTTTCTTTTGGTGCTCATATGGATCATTTCACACTCTTCACTATTTAAAGTCAATTGCCAATTTTCGGTCCATGCAGATATCTTTCTAAATTGTTTTACAGTTGCTGCCGATCTTTTGGTGACAACGATAGACGACAGCGTAATCTGCAGACAGTCTAAATCATTTATAAAAACTCTGAGATATTCTAATGAATTGACAGCCATAAGTGCTTGTCTTAAATCATACTTTGGCTACGTGATTTATATTAAATCGTGTACACTCGCAGTCTTTCCAAAGATCAGCTGTGCTGCGATTCTCGCACTTTTAATACGTATGCAGGGTGATTCACGAAGATATCCAAATATTTTAATTTGTTATTCTACAAGTAAAACTAAAGAAATGAGTTGCTATAAACACGGCTAGGAATGTGTTTAGTTACGGAGTTACGTATAATAAAAGATTTTGCCAGAAATTTAGCAATCTCGCTAATATTGAAGCCATAGCAAAACTGTATACATTTAAAGCGCAAATTCCATTTATTTTGTTGTTATTGATCTGATGAATCTAAGTATCTGCAGTAGTTTTCCAGAATTTCAGAGATTATACAAGTAAATTGCAGAGATTATACAATTAAATTTGTTTACGCTGCAATGAGAATGTTGGCAACCGTTAGTGAGTGGTTTCAGTCGTTTCGTAACCTTGAAACGAGTAACTTTTCTGTATTATGCAACGAAATCGTATGTATCCTGTACAACTTCTTTAACACTGAGCTTTGTTTTTTCAATTCACGTGTACTGTGGCATTAATAAAAGCAGATTATCTGACACAGTCATACAGTTTTAGTTAACTTTATGACCATCATTTTTCAAAATTAAATTCTCCACAACTGCTGTCGAAAACTTTGTGAAATTGTCTCTAAATACTTCATAAATTACATATTTTCGGAAATTATTTCTTTGCCTCTGGAATTTCTGGAAAACTACTGCAGCTACACGTCTGGGACATGTTTTATTAGACTCACCAGATCAATAACAACAAAATTAATGGAATTCGTGCTTTGCTTTAACCTCGTATAGTTTTGCGACGGATTCGTATTAGCGAATTTGCTAAATTTCAGGCAAACTCTTATTAGCCGTAACTCCGTAACTAAACATTTGCGGACGTATATATAAACTTTTTTTCTTTCGTTTTTGTGGAATAACATATTTATTTGCATATCTCCGTGAATCACACTGTACATACATTGTCGGCAGTGTGTCGACAAGCCTGGTAGTGGTTTTAGACGGCTCTCCACATCCCACCAGGTGAAAAACGGGCTGATCAAGTCCCGTACCAGACGGCTTGCGAACATTTAGACGTCCACACGCTTCCACATGTGTAACGCTATACGCAGATTGATTGATGGAGAGCAACAGACACAATGCTTATTTCTCGATTTCCGAAAGGCGTATACAGTCTGCAGACGTAACGAAAGTACAAACATTCGGAATAGGTTCCCAGATATTTGTTTTCAAAATTTCTTAAGTAATCGAACTCAGTAGGATAGACTTGATGTCAAGTGTGTATAAAACAAATATAAATCTATATGAGTCCAGAAAAATCCACTGCAGAACCTTAATCTGAAAGGCGACACGCGTCTTGAATTTACCCTTTAGCCCATACACCGGTCTTTTGTACCGGGACACACCTTCTCTCCCCTCCCCCTCTCTCTGAGTACGTATCAGCGCTCTGCCAGCCACAGTAGCCTCAAGGCCGTTGAAGCGAAAGTCGAGGTAAGTCTTTTCTTCGTTGTGCATCTGTCTGAAGTCCTGTAATTATCGAATTGCCCTCTCCGCTCCCGGTCAGCACGACCAAAGTGTACGCGGAATGTCTTTATTTTCCCCGGTCCAAAGTACCCCCTGTACCCTATCACCGTCTCTAAAATTTGGAAAAATCTACTTATCAAGTGTGTGAAAAATCTATGGGGGGTGTATGGTGGGGAGTCGCCAGAAAGAATGGTGCACTAAATAGATTTTAAGATAATTATATGGTAAAAATACCGAATAAAATTAAAGAAAAGGCATCACAGTCTTAAAGATCGATTTTACGCTTTGTGTACCGTAAGAGGGTGCACGCAGTCAATGTTAAATAAATGTTTTTTGCAGCAAGAAAAAGGTTTGTCAGTTTGCAGCACCCATCTTCTTTGCAACAATTTCGATTTTTAAAATTACCTTTCTTTCAATTTCAAATTCGTCATTAGCATGTTTACTTGGATAACTGTTGTGATGAAATTATGAGAAAATCGCGCTCACCTAAAAGTATATGACAGAATAACCCTGTGCTACGGCTTGTACTGCAAATCGGCTAAACTGCATTTGAAATAGCTGGTATAAAATAATCCCATTGTAGGATTACGATGATCACAGAAAATGATCTGCAACAAAGGAAAAAGTCGTACGCCCAAAGACAGCATGTCTTTTTTTCTGCGATTACAAGGCAAACTGACCCAGGGAACAGGGTAGGCCTGCTTGGCAACGACAGCGGTGGGCAGAACCGGATCGAAACCGTATGCCGGCAGTAGATCTGATACACTTGACTGCCGGGTGCGGTTTTGCTGGAATTTTCCACGGCAAAGGCGACCGGAGTGGTTCCAAATATGCAAACGCGCGAAAGAGATACTATCCACGACAGTTCAGTGGCGCTTATCTCTGGATCAAACGATGTATAACGGAAACGCACAACCATTTGTTGATGCTGTTCAGTCATACGGGGTATAAGAACCAGTGACCTTCAGATCAAAGGCGAAGGGCACAACGTCCACACTTCACCTGATCTTTGTCACACGCGGCGCCAGAGGCATACCCGTGCAAACCGCAGGAAGGGTCCTTGAGGAGTTTCCACGGAGCCAGCACAATCCACCAATAGATCCACTAATAGTAGGGATCTGACTATCAATCCCACTAAAAGCCCCCCCCCCCTCCACCGCCCCTAATACCCCGCTGGAACCCGACCTAATATGGAGAATATGATAAATCGGATACCACCGAAACCTGAGAATTACAAAAGATTCGCAAACTTACACGAAGCGGCACTAAATGCTATTCCATGTGGCTCTAGGAAGGAATACACTCCTTGCTGGACGAAAGAGTGTGAAGCACTAATGTAGCACTAATTTGCGATCACTTATGGCTTCACTGTATTAGGTTTAGATGTAATATCAATGTGCGGCAAATGAAAATTTGTACCCGGCCGGGATTCGAACCCGGGATCTCCTACTTACTAGGCAGACGCGTTGACCACTCCGCCACCGAGGACACAGTGACCAACCCGACTGCAAAGGAGTCTTCCCAGCACGTCTCCCGCCACACCCAAATCTCCATTCGGCACACTGTCTCTTTCCTATTACCACAGCCTCTTAATTAAAAATGAACGCTGTAACGTCGTCAAAAATATAACTAATGTAGAAATTTGAGGAGGGATAATAAGACCGCAGAACAGGTGAATGAGGAGTGAAGGAACAGCTGCGTTCTGCTGAGGTGCAACGGTGCCTCAGAGGCCGTCTCTTGGCTGTTTTGGCTGTCTTGAGATTTTGGCTGTCTTGAAACAGATCTCCAAAATCCAATTAAAGATAGATGAAAAGAAAGAGATTTCCAAAAATCTGAGCAATTTATTATTCAATAATCCCAGCAACAGGTTCTAAAAGAAGTGTATACAGAAGAGATTACCCAAGCACTGAAGCTAATTAGGAATGGCAAACCATCCGCACATGACGTAATCCTACCAGAATTCTTGAAGGAACTGGGAATTTTCGGAAGAAGGTGACTGGCCAAATTCTGCACAGAATGTATCAGTATGGGTGCTCTTTCTAAGATCTGGAAAGAAGCTGAAGTCATTGCAGAGCTGAAACCTGGGAAAACTGGAGATAACCAAAAGAATTATAGACCGATATCCCTGCTATGTACCTCCTATAAATAATCCAGAGAGTTTTACTGACTAGACTAACTCCCATATATTGAAGCCAACCTTCCGGCAAACCAAGCAGGTTTTCGAGCACGCAGAAACCGCTGCGATCAAGTTCTGTCCCTCACAACCTATACTGAAAAAGGTTTCCAAAACAAAATGAAAACAGACCTGGTTCTCGAATATCGTACATCAACGTACGATACAGTATAGATTGAAGGACTGCTGCTCAAGAACATGCTAACAAACAGGAAAATTAGGGTCTAACTGCAAGGTACAAGCAGCAGGAGAATGGTTCTGAATAACAGCGTGCCACTGGGTTCAGCTCTAGCACCAGTTCTCTTCAATCTGTATGTAGCTGATATGCCAGAAACAAATCACATAAATTTGCATATGTATACGATCTGGCCATCGCTATCTAAGACTATAGCGATATTGACAATGAACACCTATTATTCCAAATGGCATCTACATCCAAATCCCGACAAAACAATTAGCACCACAATGCACCTCAACAACAGATATGTAAACAAAAAATTACAGCTTTCTATCAATGCCCAACAGATTACACATTAGTATAAGCTTGAGTACCTGGGAGTGAAACTGTATCGCACTCTAACGTATAATCCATATCTAGAAGGTACGAAACAAAAACTAAAATCCCGCAATGCCATCCTTTGGCTGGAACGACATGGGGATGTGGTGCGACCACTTTGAGGACTTCAGCACTGGCTCTTGTACACAGCATAGCAGTATAGGTTTACGCCACTGTTGGACGCTATACCCGACACAATATGAATTATATTCTCTCATTAATTTTATTTTATTTGGTTGATTTATGTTATGTTGTTATATACCATTAATAAATTTAGCACGAGAACTATTTCAAGTTATATGACACAATTCGTTCTTGATGTTCCAATCTGGATCTTCCATTGATAGAACTCATTCTTACATATTGGCTAATTGTAAGTTTTAGGTGCATAATAATGTGGTGCAGTACCAGTAGGAGGCTACAGAAGCGCTTCAAAATGGCGAGTTCAGGTAATATAGTAATCTGGTCACCCTGCACTGAGAAGCGGACCTGCGGACGAATTAGAAGCAGTATCTCCGTCCCCCACGTTTCCCAGACATTGGCCGGAGTAGTAGAAGCACTTGTATGGAGAAACATGGGGCTGCGAATCGAACCTCGGCCCGCTGCTCCACTTGGGATTTGCGCGGCTGCACCTGACCTGGATAAAGGCGCGCCGTTACTCATACCGAGCTGATCTGCAGGGCCGTGCAAAATGGCCGCCACACGTCACAACGCGGATGTAATTGGATGGATGGACGCTTAGGGTTTAACGTCCCGTCGACAGCTTGGCCATTAGAGACGGAGCTAACGCTCAGAGTTTTTGGGTTAGGATGAGGAAGGAAATCGGCCGTGCCCTTTGAAAGGAACCATCCCGGCATATGCCTGGAGTGATTTAGGGAAATCACGGAAAACCTAAATCTGGATGGCCGGAGGTGGATTTGAACCACCATCCTCCCGAATGCGAGTCCAGTGCGTTACCACTGCGCCACCTCGCTCGATGCGGATGTAATTCCCCACAACTAAAGACGTGTAGTAGTACATTTAGTAAATTTAGTAATTCATGTGACATTGATTTCGAATATATAGTGGCAGAGATATTCCTTAATGTATTTCTGTAGTGCTGTGAACTGTGGAGCTTAAGACTCTTTGTCAGAGATTGTTTTATGTTTGTTCTCTGGTTGTGGTTTACGAAGATATGTTGTGGCATGTTCTAAAACTGAATATACTTTTGGTTAATCAAAAACTATTATTATTATTATTATTTACGAAACAACGATAAAAGAATATTAACCTGAAATAGATGAGAGTCTGCGAAGTCATTTTTTAATATAAAGTATACAAACAACTTCAAACGACCACTTCAAGAATTTGATGAAGGTGAGATATAATCCAGTGTTCTGGATACTCTTATTTACTAATCAGATTGAAGCAAGTTACAGAAGACCTCGTCAGCAGTGTGTCTGTGTGGCGCTGAACGAAGAGATCCACGAACTGGCATTAAACACGGCGACGAATATCTTTCAAAAATTGTTTACAAGTCATCCTATAAATTTTCTTTCTTCTTTCAGCCTACAATAGAAGTGCAAACTGCTGGCAAAAAAAAAAAATAAATAAATAAATAAATAAAAAAATAAAAATAAAATAAAATAAAATAAAATATACCTGGTTTTATTAATGTGTCTGTGTACATTACGACAACACATTACATACAATTACAATTAGAACAGTACTATTACAGACGCCAGAGTAATACAATAGTGTTTGCTAAAATTCTGCAAAATAATTACAACTGGTTGGCTACGTTCTTGCATTAGTCTCACTCGTCTTTGTTTAATGCAATTATTTCAGCGTTTTCTGTCAACAGTGGACTTCTAAAAAACACATAACTGTACCAGTTCCATGTTGAGCTGATATGGACAGCTGCTAGATATTTGTAAAACGTCATTGTGATTGACCAGAATCTACCGTTTCAGACCTTGATCATTGTCAAGCGCCATCAGAGCTTAACCGTCCGTTTAGGCTCTGCTGGTGCTTGTAAATCTTCAAAGACTGAAAGCAAACTTAATAAACAGCTTCTGGTCAATCGCAGTGACTGTAAATGTTGTCTAATGGTGGTGTAGTTACCATTACGCGAACAGGTTTAACATTAAATAACAGCGACCGATGTTTATTTACGACTGACGTAGCAATCATTGTACTTGCATATACTTTGTTTATAAGTATTTTGTGATTGTTTACTTCTGTGCTTAATGATTAGTTTCCAATATCACGTAGAGATTGATATGCTCCTTATTTCGTTCCTTAAGCGTTTGTCTCGTCTCCGACAGGGTATTATGCAGAGATGAAAACATTTCTTCTTTATGAACTAATAAAAAATTTAAAATATCATTATGTTACCATAACTGAGCAGAAACACACTCTAAATAAACAAAAAAATTAACTGAATTACAAATTACCAACCTTATAAACGAAGTCTGTTAGTGAGTCCCTGCTTCATTAAATTATGGATAAATTGCTGGTATTTGCTCCCAATCACACCTTTTTTTTTTTTTTCTCCAGAAAGCTTTATGTAGCAGCATCTAGAGACTTGTATTCAAGGATACTGTATGTTTGACGCTTTGACGCTGTGATCAGCAGCCTCTCTTTCTCTGTCGCTTCGCCATGAGCTATGACTCCATCCGAAACGGAGTCGATGTGTTTGCGACTCGTTAGTTCCAGCATACGCCTTGACTGCTTCACGCATTCCATTCTGAACCCATCAAAGTTCGTCAAAACAAACTTGTTTAGCCTTAATGGCACTCAGACGACAGTGTCACTATCTCAGACGCGTTCTTATTAGTAGTGTTTGGCAGCATTCTACAAAATTGTGTGCAGAATACGTGTTCTGGAAACATTCTGATACGTTAAATTACCGTATGGAAGTGTGCAATGAGCCATAGTTATTGTTCTCGGGCAGTTTTTGTGGAGTAACCAGATCCGAAGAAAGCAGCCACTTCCCTAAAAGTGCCCCAGTAAATAGGTCGAAATACGATACGGGAGATTCTAACATGAAATGTGTGATACGAAAATACAGGGATTTTAGTTCACGTTTTCCACAGTTTCTATTAATCGCCTCAGACGTCGCCGGGCAACAAGTTGTTTTGGATTCCTTCGCTTGCCAGAAAATGAATCATGGTGGTAACAGCACGCTCAGGCTGTGTGGGTTAGGTTACTTAAACTGAAACACAAAGAATTACAAATGCAGTTCTGTTCGCTTGAATTATAAAAATAGTGCATTTACGATGCACAAAAATACAAGTCAATGTGACTTTTCTTTGACAGTAGTCTTGAGCCAAATTAGGGTTATTCTGACCTTCAGACTTCATACTATTGGGTCTTTTGTGGAGGTAAGTCACTGTCTAACATAAACAAGCATTAATGATGGCAATAGTATAGGCATGGATTTTTTTTCTTTAGAACCAAAAATTAGAAAGGATTTATTGTGTAACTGTAATATCTCTAGTCTATTGCACTTAACGGTGAGGTCCCTATACATTTCTTCTCGGGTGCGATGTGTGTTTCCGGGTCTGCGCATTATTCTTTGTGTGTATAGCGACTTCTGTGATAAATAGACTTGATTTTACGAGGTGTTTTCAAATGGAAAGGTACGAAACGACACTGTCGGTATAATTGAAGTCTTTATTCAAAAGTAATCATCAGAGGTCTAAGCACAACTGTCCCACTGTTCATCGAGCAGGATTCCCTGTTCCCAGAATTCATGTGGCTGATCAAATTCTTCTCGGGTTTCCAGCCGGATCAAACTGACATCTGTACACAAAATTTCTGCGGTCCACCTGGTCGCCATCATCAGCTGAGGAAGCTAAGCCGCTCTCGCCGTGACTGACAAGGGGAGGCTGCCAATTGTGAAATTCAGATTCGATTCATACTGTGCATAATCAAAGCTCATGGCCAGAGATGTAATTTGGCAAAGCACCAAGATGCACTTTTTAATTGTCGATTTTCTCGACAACGGCTGAGAAGTGCATCTTGGTGCTTTGCCAAATTACACCTCTGGCCATGAACTTTCATTATGCGCAGTATGAATCAAATCTGAATTTCACAATTGGCGGCCTCACCTTGTGAGTGAAACGTGTGACATTACCCACCACTGGAGGCGCTGCAACTTCTCTTACACCAGGGGACAGCAGCTAAGAGTAAAAGCGCGCACTCTGTAATTTAGCGCATGCGCCTTCGTACTTTCGTTGCGTATATAGAGCCAGCGATTCCACAGTTTCACTGTCACGGCGAGAGCGGCTTAGCTTCCTCACCTGATGATGGCGGCCAGGTGGACTGCAGAAATATTGTGTACAGATATCAGTACGAGCTGGCTGGAAACCCGATAAGAATTTGATCACTCAATACGTCGGGAAAGTCTACATAACCACATCCTGTGACTGTGTCAAGAGCCAGTCACTATGTTCCTCAGTTCGTCGTCTGAGTTCATCTTGTCGGCTACATCCTGGTGTGAGAGGGTGTAATGCAGTATTAAAATGGATGGCTAGTTTTGCATTACTGCGCGGATCTTATAAGGGTCTGAAGAACAAAATAATGTATTCTCGAAACTAGTAATTAAAAGTCCAAAAATAACGGCTGAAGGTTTTTCATTTGTCAAATTAATACATCGCCGTCGTATCATCATCCGTCTAACCAAGATGGAGACACAGAAATGTGTTAAGTAGTTTTTAAGTCTACGGTATGATAACCATACTAGGAGGAAGAAAGGAATTTTAAGGTTTAACATCCCGTTTAAATGTTTTAAATGTTTGTATAGCTTATGGGACTTAACTACGGGGTTATCAATCCCTCAACTTACGAACTACTTATGAGCTAACTAATTCTAAGGACGGCACAAATATCCATGCCCGAGGGGGGATTCGAACCCCTGACCGTAGTGGCCGTGCAGATCGTGACTGGAGCGCCTCAGTTCCCTCGGCCACTGCGTCCGGCTTAACATCCCGTCGACAGAGTGGTCATTAGAGACGGAGCTTACGCTTGGATTTTTGGGTGAGGATGGAGGAAGGAAATCGGCAGAGCTCTTTGAAAGGAACCATCCCGGCATTTGCCTGGAGTGATTTAGGAAAATCACGGAAAACCTAAATCTGGATGGCCGGAGGTGGATTTCAACCACCATCCTTCCGAATACGAGTCCAGTGTGGATGAACATAGTAGTTTGGTCCAATAGGTTAACAAACATTTGAACATTTTGTGAATGTATACACAACGATTGTGTATGTGTGACTAGCCAGCAGACACTACCCCGTTTGACAGGAGCTCTGACTATCGTTTGCTGCCAGAAACGCCATATTCAGTGAGGAACACGGTTGTACGTTTGCATGATCACATCGTAAATTATAGGACGGCAAAATAGCGGTTTGTTGTTATAAGTTTGGACACCTGTGTAATTCTGGTGGTCCTGCGTTGTGGGGAGACGAATATAACAGCTTCTTCGGTACTTTGTGTCTTCCGCGGGAGCAAAACAAAGCCAGATTATTTCTGACTCGCGGCTAATGTAAGGCGGGAACAACTGCGTGGCAGTGGCGCTGATACAATGTCATCTCGTGGTAACAATTTCTACCGCACGCTGGCATGCGCCCAGAAGGCTCTGCTGCGTCTTCCAACTGCGTGTAGCGAATTAAAATATTGTGGCACGATGTAACGCGGCTGCGAATTGTTCTGAAGATACGAAGTCAGGGATCCAAATGCTTTTGTCACTGCGGCAAAGACGCATCTGACCTTTACACAGACAAGTTTACTTTACTGATTAGGCGAGTCTACATTACGTGAACTCAAGCTGCGCACTTTGCGATTACAATAGAAACGTGCATGACGGCATCAAACAATTTATGTGTGGTCATTGGCAGTTTATGTGATCCCAAGTAGTTAGTTAATATCAATACATGATATTAACCCTATCATTGCCAGTGTTGTTCCTAGACAACAACGTATTAAAAGTAGATTTATACCGTATTTTATGCATTAATCCTTAAAGTTGCATTTTTGATGATGAACAACATGCTTCTAGTACGACATTTTGCAGCTCGGTACGGCATTTATCCACTGCTGAAGCATTAATCTGCCCCTCTTGGAGGTTGTATTGCGTTGCCGTCTGTACGTAACTGAGAGTGTGAGCGTGAGTGTGGTTCCTTTTATTTTATTCCAGCAGTGAATTGTCTTGTCTTTGGTGCTGTGGCGAAGATTATGCCAGCGTTAGTGATATGGCAGTGTGAACTATCAACAACGAACGTCCAAGTAATAAAATACCTCGATACAAACGTCTGTGTTCTGTATGAAATACATGACCTAAGAAATCAATAGTTCTGACAAATATTTTAAAACACATGCTTTGATGTTTACTGCACTGTATTAATACAGAAAACACTGTATTTTAATTTTTCCAAAGCTGGATTCATATTGTGGGACTGAAAGGATTAATAGTATTACGAAATGTTAATTCAAAATGTTCAAATGTTTGTATAGCTTATGGGACTTAACTACGGGGTCATCAGTCCCTATACTTACAAACTACTTATTAACTAGCTAATACTAAGGACGGCACAAATATCCATGCCCGAGGGGGGGAGGGGATTCGAACCCCGACCGTAGTGGCCGTGCAGACTGTGACTGGCGCGCCGCAGACGACTCGGCCACCGCAAAAGTTAATTAGTCGACAAGATATTGAAAGTGTCATAAATTGTGATGTTGTCGACAGTTAGTAGATGTAGAGGGTTAAGTGACGCCGCATTTTTTAACTACTGGAAGGCTGGAAATCAACTGTTTTCACGCTGGTTAGCTCAACAATGAAGCCTGTATTTGGGTTCGTCAGTCCAACAATTTGTATTACATGAGATTCTTTTTTTTATCTGAACACACACACACACACACACACACACACATATATATATATATATATATATATATATATATATATATATATATATATATATATATATATATCCTTACAGTGTGATTCAAAAAACCTTTCCAAAATGACATGCCACGTCGGTTGTAACATAATAATAATAATAATAATAACACGGAGGCGATTGTCGACACCGTGTCACTAGCGACCGACATTTTTGGAGAGAAGGGGGTGAATGAATGGGAAGTACACACATTTCCGCCACGGAAGGGCACTACGTGCTTGTTAAACTGCTGTTGTGCCCATTAATGAATCTTATATGCTAATGGATGGTGTATACGTGATTCATTATTCTGCGATGTCCAAGAGTCGCGAGGCACGCACGGAGGAGCGACAGGGGGAAGTGCAGTGAGTCATCAAGCTTGACGAATCGCAGATAGTGTGCCTCCATTGCTCCCTCTAAGCTCGTTGCCTATTCAGTGGCCGCCTCCAGCGTCTCCTGCTAATCCACAGGAAGTAGTCTGGCTTTCCCGTCCAGCTGTGTTCGGTGATCGATACAAAGGATCTGCAGTGTATGAGAAAACGACCAACAAGGGGCAACGCCTCTGCTGCAGATTGCCTATTTAAAGCTTCCAGAGGCAACAAAAATGTACTTCATGTATATGCAAGTACTTCATGAATGAATGAATAAAAAAAACTGAAGTGCTGCTCATTAATATCTACAACCACTGCAGTTAGAAACAGTGCATATGTCTAATGCAGGTTAACTCGTGATACATTACTAAATTCATCCAGTGTTTGAGAATGAGCAAATCCAACAGTATTTCCACATATAAGTTACGTGATTGCGTATTCCAAGACGAAGTCGTTTGGGGCGGGAGCCGAGTGGCGCCATTGTCTTGTCGCAACGTTTCGACAGGTTTCGTATCTACCATCTTTCTCCTTTCCCGCTGGTCTCCACCCCCTACCTTCCCACTCTCTTACATAAACTCGCACAAAGTGATGAAGGGACAGTTGCACTATTGGTGAAGTAAAAATGCAACATTATACACCATGTTTTATTTTTATTAGTTTTTTGCTACTAACTCTATTCACAAAATATTTCACTGACAACATACGCACGTACCACTTACTGTACCTATGTATCGCTGTACGAGACGTACAAGGAATGATTAGAAACTGAGGATACCAATTCCTGTAGTTTCGTCTGTTACAGAGAAATTAGTAGCGATCGATGTCTCATAGATGCTGTAGGCATCTTAGGAGAGTTCCATCTACCAATACAGCGCTAGTTGTATCTAAACGTAAATGACGACTGGTATCCCAAAGAAATCAGCTAACTTATTCGTATTTTGTGGCCGAAAGATGTAACTGTAGCTCAGATTCACCTGCAGCAGGTGGTGGTTTACGGAGAGGCTGTAATGTCTTGTGAGCAAGTCGCGGAATGTTGTAGGAAACTAGCGGCAGTTGCCAAATCAGCACGCCGTCAACATATCTCAATACAAGTCGCGTGAAGGCGTTGACTCACGACAACGTGAGGATCACCTAGAGTCCCAGTCGACCACTCGTCTCCAACGTCGGGGTGAAACACTTCAGCATTACTTGGCTGAGCACGCGATAGGATTCTTACCAGCATAGGTAAAGCAGTCAACAATCCGAAGATTGGTTTGACACCACAGTGCTTTACTAGGCATGGTCCAGTTTGGGGGTGGTATGCCGTTGCCTTCCTCCGACCTTGGAACTGACTTATCCAGCCAGTTACGGGGGGGGCCTACAGTTTAACGTGGGTTCCGAATCACGGTGCTACTCAGTATTTTTCACATCAGCAACATTGCCAGAGGTGAAAGAAGTGGAAAGTGACAGATAAAAATCCTAGGACCTGGCGGGGATCGAAAAAGCGACCTTTGGATTTGTAGTCTGGTACTCTACCACTGTGCTACGAAGCCACACACAGTATATTCAAACTCGCCCCTCAGAAAATGATCAAATTATTGTAAACATATTGGATCAAACTGCCATGGTCATCAGTCCTAGACT
Source organism: Locusta migratoria (assembly GCA_026315105.1). Classification (NCBI taxonomy): domain Eukaryota; kingdom Metazoa; phylum Arthropoda; class Insecta; order Orthoptera; family Acrididae; genus Locusta; species Locusta migratoria. Next base: position 311,642,554 of record CM048744.1, on the reverse strand, counting down.
TAGAAAGTACTTAAACTAACTTTCACTATGGACGACATACACACCCATGCCCGAAGGAAGACTGGATCCTCCAGTGAGAATGGCCGCTCAGTCTGTAGCAAGACGCTTTAGACCACGCGGCCATTCCGCGCGGTAACTCGTTCCTCGAAGCGACAAGTATTTAAATTGAAATGAAGAGTATGTCAAAAATAACGTAACGTACGTCGTACTAGAAGGTTGTGAAATAAAGTGAAGACAGTAGTATTTTAATAGCAGTTTCTCATTACTAAGTGTAGTTCATGAGATATGGTATTTAAAGCTTGGGAATTCAATTCTTCAAAATAAATAATGAGATAGGGGAGGATTTCTTGGTACAATGTAACTCGCACGGGCGCAGCTCATTTATTCTTATTGTGGAGGGGGAAAACTTCATATTACAGGTACAACAATATATTCATATTCCTTCAGAAAAAAACCCGTCTTGATTGCAAATTGTTTTATTCTTTAATTCATGACGCGTTTCGCCCGTTAGCAGGGCATCTTCAGGTTATAATGCGCTCTCCGTGGTGTGACACCGTAAGTTGTTTTGCGGTGTTTCTATGTTTCTGGAATTTTTTGATTTCTTTGTAGCCCTTAATAGAAGCGGTGCTCTCTGATGATACAAGATGAGCCCATGTTTACAACCGCACCCACGGGCTGTGGGCGGGCGTGGTATGCTGCTCCGCCGAGTTGTACTAGAAACAATGCAAAACAACTTACGGTGTCACACCACGGAGAGCGCATTATAATCTGAAGAAGCCCTGCTAAAGGGTGAAACGCGTCATTAATTAAAGAATAAAACAATTTGCAATTTTTTTCTGAAGGAATATTTATTTTCACTGATTACTGTACGCTATGGACTGGAAATGATTTCACAACATATTCATTCCCCCTGTCTCTCATACCCACCCCCTCACCGTGCGAGATGGCGCAGTAGTAACACACTAGACTCGCATTCGGCTCAGTGGTTCACATCCACCAGTCTTCCAGATTTAGGTCTTCAGTGATTTCGCTAAATCAATCCAGGCAAACGTCGCGAGGCCTCCCCCGTAGGGCGTTCGAATTCTCCATCGGGCATGGATATTTGTGTTGGCTTTAGTATAAGGTAGATTATAAGTAGTTTGTAAGTTTAGGGACTGATAATCCCGCAGTTATGTCCCATAAGCTTAACAAATATTTGAACTTATTTTATTTTTATTTATTTATTTTTTATTTATTTTTATTTTTTTATTTTGTTCCTTTGAAAGGGTATGGCCGATTTCCTTCGCCATATTTACCCAAACAACCCAAGCGTGAGTTGACGAGGCGTTAAATCCTAAGCTTCCTTACTTCCTCCCCCCCCCCCCCTGCAGTATGTACAGTCCTGGTAACTTGCAATAGGAAAGGCACGAATTGATGCGAAAGTATTTCCGGAAGCGGAAACTGTGCAAAGATTACGAACGTAAGGGGACTTGCAGAGAAGAGTGAATACATAATATTTTGCTAAGAAACTCAAGTCTAGAAATGTCATCCACTGACACTACGATCACCTGTTAATGCCGGACAGCGTGAAACCAGACCTTTTCCACTGCAAGCTTTTTCTTTCGATATTTTGCAAGGAGGTTGCACGGACAAAAACGACAGCAACATGTCTTCTAATAAATATGGGCTTTGAAATGAATACCTTAAAAGCCATGAGGACGTTTTCATCTTCTAATATATAAAGCAGAGTGTCCGTATGTTTGTACGTGTTGCATATAAATGTACAGTTTTGTTCCAATCTTTATGAAATTTTGTACACGTAAGCTTCAATCCATGAGGACGGTCGCCGTAAGTGTTAGAATCACATACGATATATAGTTCACGAGATATGATGTCATAAACAATGAGATGCGCGAAAAACTGCTGCATTTTGCGACAATGCTGCTCATTTTCTCCTAAACTATTGGACCGATTTCAACCAAATTTGGTACACACGTTCCTTACAGTGATGTAACAATTGCTGCATGGTTAAGAAACACATACGACACATGGTTCAAAAGATATTACGTCATAACCAATAGAAATCCAAAAAATGCCATATAATGCGGTGAGACTTTCGGAATACACTATTGAGAATGACAGTACTTAGCGATTTGCAACAAACTTTAAACATAATTTCAAACCTTTATCAAACTTTATCTCGCTGGCAACCATAGTAAAATGATGAAAGGAAAAAAGTTTCTCGCTTACTACTTTTCCGCTGTTTATGGAGTAAAACTACGGCTCTCGGTATGACGTTACAATTTATAATTTGAACACTACAAATTGTAGCGACAGGAAATTTTACAGACAGTATACACACATATAATTGAATGTAGCTTCTAAATTGTATCACATATCACATTCCGTCACGTAGTTCATGAGATATGAGCACGTAAACAGTAACGTTCATGGAAAACCGCTCCATCACGAACCAAGTTTTAATCTATTACTTCTTTACTACTAATTAAATTCCCGAGGGATTTTACAGACATACAGCCCTTATATACGTATATATCTGAAAATGGTAGGAATAAAATAAATAAATATCCGGGCAACGCGGGGTTTTCAGCTATTCTACGATATTTCGAACACGTCTCCTTTACTGTTCAAGTGCTCGTAGCTCTTCAGGTATTCCTTTTAGAACCCGTGTTTACTTGATTTTTTTTGTTTTGGTTCATACTACCTCCTCTCAAAACTTGTAAAACCAAACCGCTTGCAGCAGGAGACATCTGTTTCATGGTGTCGAGCTCATGCGATACCTGGATAGCACTCCGGAACATAATATTTACTCCGTTTACATGGGCTCCCAAAACAGGATTTTGTAAACCGATTTCCCAATTCCGCTTTTGGTTGGTCATGTAAACACGCCAAAATCGATTCTGTAAATCCACTTCTCTAAAGCGGTTTTCCAGTTCCACAATTGATTTTCGTGCCCATGTAAACGCAATCGTTTTTGAAGTGTTCTTGGCTTGTCAGATTGTGTTTTTTTGGTAAGAATTGTCGGTACATATCGACAGAGTGACATTTTCTAATGTGAAACAAAAGTATTAATATTAAAGTGAGCATGAATCTGTGTATTTAAATAAAGAAAAATAGCAATTATGCTGGCTAAATCGGGGACTGAATCAGCTGTTTTTCAGCCGCCATCTTAAGTGGATTAGGAAATCCGATTCGGGCTGTGCCATGTAAACACGACAGCGAAAAACGGTTGACGAAAATCGGTTTTCGTCTTCCGGAAGATGTGTTACATGTAAACTTATGATTATGTACTCACTCACCTCAACAAGTCCCGCAGTTTACGAACAACCGGTAGTTTGGCGACGGAGAGCGGAAGAGAATCGGCTTTGGAGCGCGGAAAGAGGCCGGTGTGACGCGGCGTGGCGGGTGTTTACGTCAACCTGTTGCCGCAGCCTCGGCGGCGTTTCACAACGCAAAGGGGCCGAACGCCAGTGACGTAACGCCGGGCGGAACGCCGCGCACTAACCAGCCTTGTACGAGGCTGCGCACAGCTCGCCGGCTAACGCTAGCGGCAATCCGGCGGACACCTCCCTAGTGTTGTGCTCTTGGCGTGCTCACCATTTTTACACGTCGTGCTAAAAAAAAACGTCATAAATAGAAGAAGGAGGAGCACAGGGAGGAGAAGGAGGCGACCAGACTGAAGATAGTTACAATGCTAGAGCCAAGTCATAAAAGAACGAAATGCTACTTGCCGCGATAAGGTGTTCAAATGTTTGTAAAGCTTAAGGGACTTAACTGCAGGGTCATCAGTCCCTAAACTTACAAACTACTTATGAACTACCTTACACTAAAGACGACACAAACATCGCCGCGGTGGAGTAGCCGAGCGGTCTAAAGCGTCTCGCAGCGGAGTGCGCGGTTGCTCGCCGTGGCCGGCCGCGGTGGCCGAGGGGACTGAGGCGCTCCAGTCACGGTCTGCACGTCCACTATGGTCGGGGGTTCGAGTCCCCCCTCGGGCATGGACATTTGTGCCGTCCTTAGTCTTAGCTAGTTCATAAGTAGTTTGTAAGCTTAGGGACTGATGACCCCGTAGTTAAGTCCCATAAGTTCTACAAACATTTGAACAGACACGGCACACACAATATACTGTTTACCCAACATACATAAATGTTGAGTGTAATCTTATATATATTCGGCGAGTTGTATGATTGTCATACATTTGTATATTTTGTTTACAATGTACATTACGATTTAGATGTCCATCATTTGTAATGTTAACTAGGTTGTGCCACTAGTGGAAATAGAATATTGTGTATTCAAATAATTGTACAGATTGTTAATGCACTATTTTGTATTTTGTTTGATGTGTCAATTGTGATTTGTAAGTCGTTCACACGTAATGTTAACTATGTTTACATCACACAAAGATCCATCTCCAAAGATACTCAGATACATATGTAAACAGGAACTTACAGTCATCTCTATAACGTCTTTGAGTTTTGTAGTTTGACTCTACCCCGATCTATGCAGTCTTTGATTTGTTTATGATTATATCTCGCTGCAGGCCGACCGCGGTGGCCGAGCGATCTGCGGCGTGTCAGTCACGGTCTGCACGGCCGCTGCGGTCACGCGTTCGAATCTCCCATTGGGCATGGATGTTTGTGCCGTATTTAATATAAGCTAGTTCATAAGTAGTTTGTACGTTTAGGGACTGATGACCCCGTAGTTACGTCCCATAAGCTCTACAAACATTTCAACATTTATCTGGCTGCAGTAAAAGCAGTACTTGAGTTGTATAATGGAAAGTTACAAGACCACTAGAACAATGCTTTATTTTGCTTCAATATGTATATGTTACTTTTACATTTTACTTAATGACAACTTGCATATGCAAACCGATATCGAAAAAAATGACATTTTGGTCATCTACCGGGTGATCAAAAAGTTAGAATCGCTACGGTCGGGGGTTCGAATACCCCCCCCCCCCTGGGGCATGGATGTTTGTGTCGTCTTTAGTATAAGATAGTTGATAAGTAGTTTGTAAGTTTAAGAACTGATGACCCCGCAGTTAAGCTCCTTAAGCTTAACAAACATTTGAACATTTTTTAAGTCAATATAAATTTGAAAACTTAAAAGATCATGGAATAGTGTAGATAGAGAGGTAAAAATTGACACACATGCTTGGAATGACATGAGGTTTTTTAAGAACACATACACACCAAACTGTCCGACAGATGGCGCTGAACAGGAAAACGTCAGTGACTGCGCATGAGAATTTGGGCTACCGAAAATCCGAGAACTGTCGTGGAAACTCCATTGTTCGACGAGAAAGTCAGGGTATAGCTTGGATTTAGGGAAGTCACGGAAAACCTAAATCAGGATGGCCGGAGGTGGATTTGAACCACCATCCTTCCGAAAGCGGGTCCAGTGCGTTACCACTGCGACCCCTTGCTCAGTCTTTACAGTTTAATTACATTACACTCTATGTGAAAAAAAAACTACAATAACACTATTGCTGTTCATAAGACTCCATTCGGTGGCGCCGCTGCCCGCTGACCTACTAAGCAGCGGATCGCCGCATATGAACAATCGGCTCGAGACTTCAGCATAGCAGGAACACTAGCGGCATCATCAAAACTGGTCGCGGCGGCATTAAAACTACCTACAGTAACAGCAGCGCACGTTCTCAGTGGCGGCATCACGTTGGCGACCAGTTGTCACGTTCACTTGTGCTAGGCAAATTACAGTTAACGTTGTGATTTATTACACGTGTACTGTTTCAATTTTTATGTGCCAATCTGTTTAATAAAAATAAAAAATTAAAAGAATAAAATATAATAAAATTAAAAAATCTTTGAGAGGTGGGGGTATTCCTCAGCGTTTTAGTGATGCTTTTAAATTGTTTCGTAAGGAACAATCTTTTATGTCAAATTATTTTTATGTTATTTTTCTTCTGTTTTTAATTTAATTTAATTAATAATCATTAAGATCGCTATTATTGCATGATGCTTCCAAAGATAATTCCAACGGATATGGTCAGAAGCCCTGGAGAGGCGCTGCGGGCGATGTCTAAGCAGGGGCGCTCGAGTCGTTAGTCTGTGCCATCGCTAAATTGCGTCGTACTGTCACCTGACGCATACGTTCTCCGTACATTTCTGCGGCTACTTTACGCCTGGTTGGTTGTCGGCGTTATCACCGACAACTCTACGTAAACGCCGCTGCTCTCGTTCAGTACGTGGATGCTGCCTGAAATTTTGTATCAACCTCACATTCTTCATACTTTTGGATCTTGGAATATTGAATGAATTCCCGAACGATTTCCGAAATGGAGTGCGCAATACCTCTATCTCCAACTACCATACCGCGTACAAAGTCTGTTGATTCCTGTTGTGCGGAAGCCTTTTGATGCCGGCCGGGGTGGCCGAGGGGACTGAAGCGTTCCAGTCACGGTCTGCACGGCCACTACGGTCGGGGGTTCGAATCCTCCCTCGGGCATGGATATTTGTGCCGTCCTTAGGATAAGCTAGTTGATAAGTAGTTTGTAAGTTTAGGGACTGATGACGCCGTAGTTAAGTCCCATAAGCTATAGAAAGATTTGAAACCTTTTGATGTGAATCACACATGGTACCTCTGGCAATGCACCGCTCGTTTGCGCGACAACAGCGCCGGCTGTACCTACCACGTGTTTTGCGATATCGGTGTCGGGTATCTGCTGCCACGAGCTCCCGCAGGACGCTGCCAACGAGGAGTGTCGGGAGCGAGAAGCGGGCAGGAAGTGAGGCCAGCTCAGCCGGCGCGTAGGTAAACAGCGGCCGCGTGGGACGCCGCCGTCTCCCGCATGCATGCCGCGCGCGGCTCACTGGCCGCGGAATTCCCGACAGCGTCGCCTCTGCAGCCTTCTGCATGCGCACCGGTACCAGACACTTGCAACACAACAGCTGTCAGGCGGCCGACGGGTAGGGTAAGGGCGCGTCCACACTACTCCAGTACTTGTGAGTAGTCTTGTGTGGTTCGCGAACGAACTACTGTACTTCGGAAAAGCACTTCCACAGGCGAACTACTCGAACTAGTTCGCAGATCCCTCGCCTCTTAGTTCGTCCGCTCCTTTTCCGAAGACTGACGGGGAATTATTATTGTTATTATCGTATGCATCCATTACAAAACGTCCAACGTAATTTAAACGAGATATATATGTATATATTTGCAATAGATAACTATGAAAACGCCCAGACTACACATGGATGTTGGTAGATTCAATCTAGCAGAGTGCCTCACGGGATGCTTCATGTAGCTTCTTAATGCCACCAGGGAACATTTGATAGGACACATATTTACAATGCGGCTCGTTGTTTGTATATCACACAGTCAGACTTACTGTCACTGAAAAAGATCCACGTACTTTCTTCAGTCCGGTATCTATCCAGCTGTACCCACATTTCCATAGGATAGTAGAAGCCATGAACTAAGACTGTTGGATCGTCTAGAACTTCATGGTTCCGTGTTCTCGTAGCTTGCTATTCATGTTCCAACTCTGTATCGTGGTTGAAACTTGTGAAGAGCATTTGAACTCCTATTTCATATGCTGGTCTTCTAGATTTGAGGAGTTTCCTGCGCAGAGATAGTAAGTCGTCGTGAAGAGGGATTGAGTTATTTTTAAAAATTTCCTGACAAAAGTTGAGAAGAGCAGCCTTTCGACGAAGGTCAGGTGGAAAGATGTTTGACAGCACTGGTCGGCAGCATGTAGGTGTTGATCGGACTGAACCACTAATGATTCTCATAGCCGCGTTCAGCTGGACGTCTACTTTATTTCTGTGGGCGCTGCGGTGCCAAACCGGTGCACAGTATTCTGCTGCAAAGTAAACAACGCGACGGATGCTCCACGGAAAACTGGTGTGCTTACTCACCATATACTGTCTTAAAACAGCTTCCTCACCAGGTTCACTCGTGTTTGTAGCTTCCTAGCCTAGTGAGAAAGGTGTTCTATTATATGTCAACGTTATGTCGACAGTGACACCAACGAGAGACCTCAACGAGTGCAGTAAATGTTTTCGCCTACATGTGTCTTGATCACTGCCAGTGATGCCTGGGCAACTAATTGGTCATTTCCAACTAGGCTAACTCTCCAGAAAGCGACCTCGACACAATGTCATGATATTTACACAAATATACAAGTAATAAAACAACTATAAAATCCACTTTTCAGTATGGTTTTGAAGTGTGACATGTAGCAACTATGTAAATACACTATGTTATTCTTTACAATAGCTAAATAAAGGAAGACATTTTGTTGCATTATATATATTTAAATATTGTTGCACCTGGAGCGTTCAAAGGCAGAGACAGGGGGTGTAGTGGCTCAAGTATTGAACGCCGAAAAAATGAGCGTAGGTTCGAGACCCATCAACTCTGTACATTTTAATTTGAACATAAGGTTCTTGTAACTTCTACATACATTGAGAAGCCTAGGTTCGAGACCCATGAACTCTGTACATTTTAATTTGAATATAAGGTTCTTGTAACTTCTACATACATGGAGAAATAATGTTCATAAGTCTCTGTTACTGTAATGTGCTATGTTTACTCAGCTACATTGGTACCTCTGGCCAGTCATCTCATTCTGTGCTCTTGTACGTGTGGCAAGCGTTTTAATAACTCATCACAGAATGTAAACCAATGACCGTTAATCAACCAGCTAAGTCCTGCGAGACCCTACGTTAGAATGTAAGAGTGCTAAACGTTAAAAAATACAAAATAACTTTTATAAATAATACTTTGCATATTTTGATAAACCCTGTGTTACTCTTGTTGAAATAATAAAAAAGACTACTACAGGAAACTATACAGTAAAGCTTCTAAATAACGGACACATTGGTGAAAATAAAATTGTCCGCTTTTAGGAAGTATCTGCTGCTAAAAAAAGGATAATCGGATAACGAAAATCTCAGATAAACCGAAGTTTCCAGTTTTCACGTTAAAACGCATCTAACTGCGTCAACACCGCGAAATACGATCGTAAAACGCGCGAATGCCACGCCGCTTCTTGAACCGATCCAGCCAGCCATCATTTCCGAGGAATTCTTGCTCCTTTCCTTCAATCAGCTCATAAAAAAGTCATTGCTTTGTGACGACGTAGAGGACGTGAAACTGGCACGCCTTTGGCTGTTATTAGTTCATGTCACAAAACATAAAGCATCTTCTAACTAACGATGTGAACCTTTTCTCATTTTTTCCCGAGATTTCATTGCGCTGCCTTGACGCTTGAATGAAACAAAATGTTTCATTAAAATGTCAATGACCTGGGATTTTTGTGTGTGTGTGTGTGTGTGTGTGTGTGTGTGTGTGTGTGTCCCCGACAGCAAATCTCGTGGCTATATCTCTAACACTGAGCTTTTCCTTTTCGTAGACATTGTTGATCGCGACCTTTTCTTTCAGCGTTAATCGTTTCCGTTTCTGCGAAATTTTAGCACTAAAGCGCGTAAATAAACTTACTTGCGCGAAGACAGAAACTTTGACTTGCAACTTTGACTTGCAAAACGTTCAAATGATTGTTGTCGTTTAGTTTACAACCGTCTCTTTCTTTCACGCTGTCCGTTATTTGGAAGTTCTGATTGTTTTGGGGGGACATATTACAGTGTCCGTCTCAGTTATTGTCAATGTCCGCCGTTCGGAATAATTTTAGAATAAGAGCTAATGTTGTTTTGCAGGCAAATTTTAAAAGTCCGCTATTGAGATCGTTATTGGGAAGTGTCCGTTAAGGGAAGTTTCACTGTATAATAATTACCTTACAACATCTGGTAAACGATAATATTATTGGGATCTAATGAACCCCTCTGTGAGGTGCGAGGGTTATTATCGCGATTATAATACAGCAGATTGTTTGTCGAGGACGTCTGCAGTGCAATTGTTGTCACCTGCTGTGAGGTGAGGTATGTGTACAGTTTCGACTGTTAGCTCTGAGCCAAGACGGTGTATGTAGCGTAATTACAATTGTCATTTCGGAAGACACCGTTGCTATTTTGCGCAATACGCGAAAGGTACCACGTACGACGGTAAACACAACAATCGTGAGTCCGTGTTCGCTGTCAACTTTCAAGAAGCAGCCAGGCTGTACAAACACAGGTGTATTCGCACTGCCGCAACCACAATATTGTGTCGCTGACGTCTCTGTCTGCGCAGACACGACGTTTGCGTCGCGCCACTTGGAAGTCTCAAGTGAGCTAGGCGTGCGCTACCGTCACCAAGGTCCCTTCTCACATATTACAGCGGGATCTCCATCACGCTATGCAATCAAGGAACAACCTCGACGTTTCCTTTAAAATACGTCTGCCAGCTCAATAGTACGTAACGCTGCTACTATGTTACGATTGGTTGTTTCCTTGCTGACTGTCTACGTATCTTTTCGTTTAAATCACATCTGCATACATACTTCGCAATCCACCATAAGGTGCGTGGCGGAGGGTACACTGTACCACTACTAGGCATTTCCTTTCCTATTCCACTCCCAAATAGAACGAGGAAAATAAGAATGCCTATATGCCTCCGAACGAGACCAATTTCTCTTATTTTGTCATTGTCATCACTACGCGAAATGTAAGCAGATGGTAGCAAGATCGTACTACATTCAGCTTCAAATTCCGGCCCTCTAAATTTCCTCAACGGAAATTCAGTTTTCTTTCCTTTCTTATAAACGGGAGTCACCTGCGCTTTTTTCCAATCACTAGGAACTTTGCGCTGAATTAAAGATTCGCGATAAATGCAAGCTAAGTAAGGGGCCAAGGCCGCAGAATACCCTTTGTAAAATCGATCCAGTATTCCATCCGGACCAGCAGACTTTTTCGTACTTAGCTCTCTCAGCTGCTTCTCTTCTCAGTAATAGCATGATAAATATCACGATAGGAATTTTTTAAAAAAAAAAAAAAAAAAAAAAAAAAAAAAAAAAAAAAAAAAAAAACGCGACACTGGTGTAATATTCTGCAATATTTACTTATTTTTTACTAACCACATTTCTAATGTCACGTCATCGTCAGGTGGGAAGATGTGTATGGTGTGAAATAGTTGTGGGATCAAATATATTACACTGGGTGCACCAAGGCAGCATTTCAGTTGTTTCTCCAAGATAACAATTCTTAATGCTTCATTTAGCATTACAACGAGAGTAATTATTTCAGTAAAAAAAGATGTAACACTAGTTTCATAAAAGTAAGTGACACATGAAATAATGAACTGCAAGACAAATTACAGTATAGCGAGCTGTGGGGAATACTTTTCCAAACAATTCGGTAAATGCGAATTTACCTAAGCTTTATTACCCAATCGTGCCACATGAAAATCTGTGGCAGATGGGTCTCGGAAAAAAAAAAGGTTGAAATGTTTGTAAATCTATCGGATCAAACTGCGTGGTCATCAGTCCGTAGCTTACAAACTACTTAAACCTAGGTAAACTAAGGACAAACACACACACCCGTGCCCCAGGGAGGACTCGAACCTCCACGGCGAGCAACCGCGCGCTCCGCAGCGAGGTGCTTTAAAAGGGAGGCGATGGGTCTCGAACCTGCGAGCGGTTACCACCACAGACTTCCATAGCCGCGCGGGCTGAGGCGTCATGTTACTGATTGCTCGGCCTTAGGTTCGAGTCGTACCCCGGGCATGGGTGTGTGTGTTGTCATTAGAATAAGTTAGCTTAAGTAGTATTTAAGTCTAATGACCGATGACTTCAGAAGTTTGATCCTTTCGGGAAGGGGATGGGGTGGGAGAGACTTTCATGTGTCACTGTCTGCCTCCAAATTCGTAGTCACTTCCCATACCCCCTTGAGCTCGCATCATTTCTTGATTCCTGTCCAGGGATTATCATTCTGTCACAAGGAATCGACACCATTTTTCATTGCAGCTGAGGTCTTTAAATTCGCTTTTTGCAATTTATTTGGAATAAAATTACAACAGTTGTAATAACAGGTTTTAAGAGGGCGGCTGAACAAGCTAATCTTATCTTTCGAAATACAGTAGTACTACATACAAGTAAAATCTTACATATGACAATAGATATGCCAAACAACTGTAAGTAAACGGACTCAAATAATAATAATTATAGACTGATAAAAATTGGAATTTTAGATCAGTTGGCGTGTCTTTTTTCGTTCATAATATTTAAAATGTTCTGCTAGGAACTAATAGAGCAGCTACGTCATACAATGGAACAATTTGCGCAGTATATACATTACTTTATAGCCTTATGCTATTTTAGTACTCAGCTGTGGGTCATTATTAATGAAACATACATCAGCCTGTGGAACCGATGTTCAAAACAATTTCTTCCTGATAACAGATGATTCAAAAGTTAGGAGATACTATTTTTGTCCGAACCTGGCCCAGAAATGGTCTATTGGGACACAGCATGGACACTGAAACGGAACTTCTCGGCGACTGGCGCGAGACAGCACGACACGCGGTTGGTTTTCGGCTCCACCGCAATAAGAGAAAGTGTCTGGCCTGTCGCCGTCCGTGGGCTTTGTTTTGCTCGCAATCAAGAGAATTGCCGGCTTCTGGCGGAGGTCACCCAAACTGGCTGGCTGTGAACGCTACAACATGGCGGCGCGCCGCTGACGTCACCCTCCCCTCCCCTTTGCTGCAATGGCAGCATCGGAACTCGCGTGTCAGGACACCCCCCCCCCCCTCTTCTACCTCAAAAAGTCACGATAATTACAGGTGGGCGCACAGAGGCTCAAACGAGTATAATCCAACGCCAATTTTTCTCAAAGTCAACATTTCTCAATTTTCAAACTGTTTACTGCAGGTAGAGACGCAATTTCAGCAAAAACATCCATGCCCGAGGGAGGATTCGAACCCCCGACGGGGAGCGGCCTCGCGAATCGGAGCATAGCGCCTCAATGCGCTCGGTCACTCCGCCGAGGCAGTGTGCGATAAACTGAGAATTTCGGTTGGGCGGAAAACGTGTCTGGATTGACTAACCGGTTAAAGCGACTGCTGGCCCGAAGCGGGAAATCCGCTACAACACAAAATATTCAACTGCAAAAATCGAGATCTTTTGATATTTCGAACTGAAGCAGGACAAAACATCATTATCACTTGCGTACGGAAACAGTTCCTGCTGTCAGTATTTCTGTCCACACTCAGATCTCTGTATTGAGGTTAGTTGTTATTACTTGTAAACACCTGCCTCTTTGTGAACAAAAATACTGATGTAGGTAGTCAAATATGGCTATTTGATTATGCAAGTGATAATGGTGACATCTTACAGGTTTATTACTTGATCATTTACTTTTGTATGTAGCTTATAAAACTAAAATAATTTTGAGCCTTGTATATGTCCTATTTAAAAATCACAATTTCGAGTGTGTTCCACAAATTTATTCTACTCGTTACACGAATATCTTTCAATTCTGAACGAAAACATTGTAACTTCTTCGAGATAATCAGTAAAGTCTGAAGATGGCCTTATAAGCCGAAAACCGGTTCACAAATTAAAATAAACTTGTCGAACATACTCAAAATTGTGACTTTTAATTCAGCATATTTGTTTTCTGCGCTGATAAATATGCCACAATGAGGCAGAAATCCAGATGTGCAATTACTAGCGACTGATTGCTGTACTGTGTGAATGATGAGCAGCAGACGGTGGCAATTATTTCGGTTGGAGTGTGAAGCGGTCTGGAGTGTCGCGAGGCTCCTCGCGTCGGAGGGTCGAATCCTCCCTTGGGCATAGATCTATGTGTTGTCCTTATGACAGTTTAACTTAGTTTAAGCAGTTTGTTAGTCTAGGGACTTAAGTCCAAAGTAGTTTGGTCCCACAGAATTACAAATATTTGAACATTCTGGAGTGTGAACGTAATCTTCAAATACGAAGATGGAAGAGTTTTAAAGCACGGTTTTTAAGCATTGAGAATGGTCGCCTAACAGTCGAAATCTAGATAAATACTAACAATCAAAAAATTACGACTGATTGCTGTACATTTTCTTGATTGAAACTACGATGTATACAATCATAATTTTTTCTGTCGTTTTACACCACAAGCAATTGTAAACACTGAACTGGATGCTGGCTTCAGTGTTTACGAAGTGCATGCGATATGATGCAATAGGTGTAGGAGCCTGTTGGCTGTTGCCACTAGAAATAATCCCACAGGCTACCCCAAATTCGTAAACATAACACACATGTATGGAATTAATTCACGTTAATTCGCACACTGATGGAGGTTTAAACTTCAGAAACACGTAATGGTCATACAAAAAATATTGCCTGGTGAGAGTAAACTCGTAGCTTCAATCGACATCTAGAGCAGTCAACGTAAAGGCTACCCTAATTCGGTCGCATTTAGAGTTGCAACGCCTCTCTTGCAGTGTCTGCCACTGGAGTTTGGTGATTGTCTCTGTAATAGTCTCCCACTTACCAAACACACCCGTGACGAACACAGTCGCTCTTCCTGTCGTATTCTCCATCATAATTCCTGCACTGGACCCACAGTGATAAGTAATACTCGAAAATCGGTCGAATACCCTGCCAAAACTTTTTTTCTACAATTAGTTTTATGTAGTCACTCCACTTTCGATCTCTACCGACGAATTAAAATACGCCGCCGTGCAGTGGCCGAGCGCTCTAAGGCAACACCAGCTAGAAGACAAGGCCTCACATGTAAAGACTGCGGCCGCCAGCTCACTGGCCGGCCGCTGCGAGGTGGTGGGCGTGCCCCACACAGTTGCCAGGTTTTTCTATTGCTCTGTCGCCAAATTTTAAACAAAAAGTAGCCAAAATATCGCCATCTTTTCATCAATAAAATGCCAAAATATAAGGATCAGTAAAAATAGTCAAATATCGCAACCTTTAGTTTGTTAACTTTATTATGCTATGGTAATTATGGCATGTTACTCGACAATAATAATCCTGAAATTCAGGGAGTAAGCTGATTACTGAGTAAAAAGTATCACAAAGTGTGACACTCTCACAGACATCAGATTGAACTTTCAAAGGAAACTCATACTTCACAGAAACATTTATCTGAGTCCAGCCAAAAACTGTACCCAGTCACATCACCAACTGACAATGAGGGCAGTCAAAATATTGTCACATTGTAAATATAATAGAGAGACTCCGGAAATTCAGTTACATTTAACTAACACGTTTATTAAGGTCATAACTTACACAAGGTATGTTCTCATGCATAGGTTCGATTATCAATCACTTTCATCCTCTTTAAAACAAATATTTACTGATGTTAAATAGAGTTATTGAATCTTTCAAACATTTCTTTAATACACGCAAAATCATTGCAACATTTTGAAGTGAGGTAATTTATAATAATGCACTAAGCATTTCATACTTTGAGGTGAGATGGACTTTAATTCGTAATAATGCGTCATTACACACTGAAGAATCAGCCATGAGAACGACTGGAAAATCACCCCATGTTCTTCATCGACATTTATACTCTGTAAACCATTGTTAACCACTGTGGAGTGCGTAGCAAAGGGCTCGCTTCCCAGTAGCAGTTGTTACAAATTTCTGTTGTGTTGTCGTATGGAACGCGGAAAAAAATTCTTTTTAAATGCCTCCTTGCAAACTATAATTTATATAATCTTATCCTCATGTTCTCAGCGGGTGCCATACATACGGTGTTGTAGTATACTTCGAGATATCATTTAAAGCCAGTTCTTGAACCATCGTAAGTACGGTACATGAGGTAATTTACGTCTATCTTCAAGAGTCTGTAAGTTGAGTTTGTTTACATCTCTGTGACACTCTCCCACACATCCATGAAAACATTTGTGCTAACTTGTGTAGATTGATTACATTTCTTCAGCATTCTACCGAAGTTTAGCCGGTATTATTGACGTAATGTCTAAAGAGTGATTGCTTTACATTCGTTGTATTTGAAGTAAAATAAAATAGCCATTAAATCGCCAACCAATTCCTTTAATAGCCAAATTTAATCGCCAGTCGCCAGACTGCTAGAATGGCTACTATTATAAGAAAAATATAGCCAAGAATGCGAAAAATCGCCACACCTGGGAACCCTGGTGCCCCAGCGGACAGCCAGTGAGCTGGCGGCCGCGGCCTTTGCGTGTGACGTAGGCACAGGAAGTTCTGAGGCCTTGTCTACTAGGTGGTGTTTACTGAGCGCGCGATTGCTCGCCGTCGGACGTTTGAGTCCTCCCTCGGGCATGTGTGTGTATGTGTGTGTGTGTGTGTGTGTGTGTGTGTGTGTGTGTGTGTGTGTTAGTTTAAGTAGTTTGTAAGTCTATGGACTGATCACCATTGTAGTTTAGTCCAACAGGTTTTCAAACATGTGAACATTTGATTTAAGTACTTTTTTAGCGGTTGCCACTTTCCCGTAACGCTATCACTGATGGTGTAACAGCAGAGGATCCCTTCGCTTATTTATGACCAATACGTTAGATTTATTTACCTTTTGGTTCAACCGGCAGTCCTTGCAACAATTAACGATCCTCACCGAGACTTCCCACATTTTGCTACAGTCATTGGCATTGTGACATTCTGTAAACAAGAGATTCATCTGTGAATAGCCTGATGGAACTACCGAAATTATTCACAAAAAATATATTCTTGCTATTTTAAACGGTGGTGGCCGTAAAACACTCCCTGCCTTGCATCCTAAATTAACTTTATACCTTTCGATTTCGTCGCGTTAAAAATAAGCATATTAAGAGCTATCTATTCCGATGTTTTTTTAATAGCCGACAAGCTTTGTCTTCAATAAACGGCAATGCGTAACCTATCAATGACCTCCTGCTGTTAATGGGGACGGCTTCATTGTGGAAGATTTCTGTTTCGTAAGATCTGTTTACGGCGAGTCATAGTGTATCATTTGCGAGGATAATAATCATTTCATTAAGAATATCCAAAGTTTTACAAAGTTCAAAAGCGCAGGAGGCCTACGGATTATCCAGTGCTCCAACAGCGGATTAATTTGTTATCATTAAGAAAAGTCACACATAAAAACCCTTATTATCAGCCCCATGACCCAAAATTTCTTGATTTAATGGCAAGAGAATATTAGGAACATGAATTTCAGATGAATCTATGAAGTCTTCCAGTGTTGCTGTTAGTTATCAAGCAGATGCCTGTAACCAGTACGTAAATAGATTCGTTGAGACACTTCTTGGGAAAAACAAGTTACGTAACTACAATGGTATATGTACAGTATAACTTCATGTCTGAGATAAACTTCTTATTTCAACAACACAGTTGGGAAGGGAAAGAATATCGAAAAGCTTAGCAAGACAGATATAAAAATTTAAAATTGCGTATTATAATGGTAGTACTTAAAATGTAATAATACAAAGAATAAATTCCAAACAAATTTCTTTGTTACAGTAGCATTTTTAGTATAGTGAATTTCGTCATATTTACAGGAAAGAGTGATCTGTACTCAATTAAGGGAACTTTAACTTCTTAGCCAAACTGAAATATTATTTAAGATTATTGATTACGTAAGCAAGCTTACCATTTTCTTATCTCATTAAGTTTAATATAACAGTTGGCATAAAACTGAAACTTTATTCGGAAACGTACAGAGATCAATAATCGAGATGCACAGCATTCCCTTGTCAAAACTACTATTTACAATACGATGCAAGAACAGCACACGTCACATATTACGTGCATTCAAATTAACTGTGCTTTTAAACGTAATACTTTCTCTGTGCACATAATATCGGACGCACGCTATTTAACCTTCTTACCAGTGCTGAGTACCTTAAATATAGCGCGCCGCGGTGTAGTAGCCGAGCGGTCTAAGGCGTCTCGCTGCGGAGCGCGCGGTTGCTCGCCGTTGGAGGTTCGCGTCCTCCCTAGGGCGTGTGTGTGTAGCGGTCTAAGGCGTCTCGCTGCGGAGCGCGCGGTTGCTCGCCGTTGGAGGTTCGCGTCCTCCCTGGGGCGTGTGTGTGTGTGTGTGTGTGTGTGTGTGTGTGTGTGTGTGTGTGTGTGTGTGTTTGTCCTTAGGTTAGTTTAACTTAGTTTAAGTAGTTTGTAAGCTACGAACTGATGACCACGCAGTATGGCCCGACAGATTTACAAACATTCTTAAATGTTGCGCACCTGCCTTCTCAGTATGGTTTCAGCACCCTGTGAATATACTGCGTTCCATAGTATAGGTACAAGGTGACGCAGAAAAACGGTAAATTTCCACAATCCAATAAAACTAGAAGTGATGTAGGAAAGAAATTTTATTCATAATAATTGAAATCTTACAACTTTGCCATTTACGAAACTTGATAACGTTTATTTTTAGAAAAAAATTAATAAAATAAAAATAAATTATTTATTAAAAAATAAAAAAAAACGTCCCTTAGATGGCGTCCTCCTGCACGAATACATTCGTGAAATCTGGTGTGGAGATTCCTCATTGACCGCTGCAACACCTCAGCTGGGATACTGTGAGTTTCATCCCGAATTCTCTGCTTTAACTCATCCAGGGTTCTTTGTCGAGTCGTATAGATTTTTTATCCCCACAAGAAAAAAATCACAAACATCAATCGGGCGACTCTGGGGCCATTGAATGTTACCAAATTGTAGGATCACACGGTTAACGAACATTTCTCGCACACATGTCATTGACTGCCGTGCAGTGTGCGATGTCGCTTCCGTCCTGTTGAACCAAGCTCCTTGAACGTTTCGAAAGTTGTTCAAGGCAACTATAACGAATGTTTCTACCATCTCCACTTAAGGATTGGCATTCACATTTGTTGTGTTCAACTGTTCATTTGCGTAAAGGTCTAATAATACCATGTGATGAAACACCACAAAATGTTCAAATGTTTGTATAGCTTATGGCACTTAACTAAGAGGTCATCAGTCCCTAAACTTACAAACTACTTACCAACTATCTAACACTAAAGACAACACAAATATCCATGCCCGAGGGGGGAATTCGAACCGCCGACCGTAGTGGCCGTGCAGACTGTGACTGGCGCGCCGCAGTCGCCTCGGCCACTGCAGCCGGCTTTCTTTCAGAAGAGAAATTATTTGGTATGTGATATTTTGTATTGGAGTTCAGATGTGGTAACTTCGATAATGATAATTTAAGCTTCTACTCCCCAAGAACTGTGATCAAAATTTTGGGAATAAACAAGTATCAGTGTTCATATTTCAGATCCGTTTTCGGTTGTACGAGGAAAGAAGAAGATGACGCAGCTTGTTTTTGAGAGATAAGTGACGTCGCTGTTAGCTCGGCGTCTCGGCTCGCCAGAGGATTTATTTACGAGTCTAGTTTACAGACGTCCTTGGAGTGGCTTTCATCACTTCCGCCAACAACTGGAGACGCAGTGCTCAGCCTCCTAATGAATTCAGGACACTGCAACGGATACAATCGATACTGGAGTCGAGTGATTTAAGTCCATCAGCTTCTCTACAAGGAAGACGTGAGCTCTTACCATGATCTGCACATAATTACATGGAACTACGGTGTAACGATCATGTGAAGATAATAATCGTAACACTGGACATTTGTACACGGAAGCGGTCAGGTATACACCAAAGAGGTATCTGAATCGTAACTTTTCAAGCCTTTCTAACAAATTGTCTTTTTGGCAACGGGTAATAAGAAAGAATAATTTACATGTTAATATCTACAAATGTGCAGTTCAAATAAATACGAAAATAAACGAAACAAAATAATACAAAAAAGAAAACATAAACCGAGCTGCAGGTGAAGGCAAGCAGTGCTTCAGTTATGTCATTTTTTTCAGCCGTCGTAGAACGCACGGCACCTACGTCCAGCCCTAGCTATGTTTGTTTCCACTGATCTCAAATGGCGGGTCATGAAGCGAGAAAGCAATGTATCCGGATAAAAATATTTTCTTTGGCAGCCAGCATACTTGTTTCTTTATACCTTTAACTTAAATTGCACCTGGACGTTTGCCACGTTCATGTTCACTAACATGATGTTATTCTGGATTGAGCAGACGGAAGTCGTCTTCAATTTTCAAGTAAACAAACGAGCCAACTCTCTTATGAGTCATTGACAGCCGCAGGGAAAAAGCCGTGTGGTCTGGAGCGCCACGGTACGGATCGCGCAGCCTCCCGCGTGGGTTCAAAATAGTCTATGGGACTTAACTACGGGGTCATCAGTCCCTAAACTTACAAACTACTTATGAACTACTTATGAACTAGGACGGCACAAATATCCATGCCCGAGGGGGGATTCGAACCCCCGCTCGTAGTGGCCGCGCAGACTGTGACTGGCGTGCCGCACTCGCCTCGGCCACCGCGGCCGGCTTTCAAATGTTCAAATGTTTGTATAGTCTATGGGACTTAACTACGGGGTCATCAGTCCCTAAACTTACAAACTACTTATGAACTACTTACGAACTAGGACGGCACAAATATCCATGCCCGAGGGGGGATTCGAACCCCCGACCGTAGTGGCCGTGGAGACCGTGACTGGAGCGCCTTAGTCTCCTCGGCCACCGCGGCCGGCGCGGCCGGCTTTAAATTAGTGTAAGTAGTTTTTTAAATCTTGGGACTGATGACCACAGTTGTTTGGTTCCATATAATTACGAACATTTCAACACACAGTCAAATCAAACATACACATCGGACACTCCAATCGGCGCAAGTATGAGGAAAATTAAGCAATGTTTACAAAGTAAATTATGGATCAGCTAGGTAACATCGACAGCTCCGTTGGACTGCTCGCAAATCGTGCTGTCGCCTATAGGAAAGTTGGTCAGAGGAAGGAAACGGCATACCACCACCTGTAGAACCATGCCTAATAAAGCACTGTGGTGTTCAGAGAAACACAGCGAACTGTAGGGGAGCCGGCCGCGGTGGCCGAGGTGACTGAGGAGCTCCAGTCACGGTCAGCACAGCCACTACGGTCGGGGGTTCGAATCCCCCCTCGGGCATGGATATTTGTGCCGTCCTAGTTTGTAAGTAGTTCATAAGTAGTTTGTAAGTTTAGGGACTGATGACCCCGTAGTTAAGTCCCATAAGCTTAACAAACATTTGAACATTTGAACTGTAGGGGATCGATGGCAGGCGGACTGGACGTTCACCTTAGACAGAAACAAACGTTACACGTTATGCATCAATAGACACGAATGAGGATCAGTCATTGGAAGGAGATGCAATCAATTGAATGGAATAAACTAAACGCGAACAGTTACATGAATCTAGTTGTAGGAAATTCATGCTTTCTTTGTAAAAAATTCTAAAGAAACGTAATTCGCCACTTTGCATGTGCTGTAGAAAATCTTCATTCGCCTAAATCTGGAACAGTCCTTAACAGGAGAGTCAAAGGGTTCGACTTGGAGCCGATTAATAAACGCGATACGGACACGGATACATTCATATGTTTCCATTTCCGGACGGTAGAAAAAATGCACGATAGCCAAGTTTACTACTTCCGAGAAGTACAAGAAGAGTCGGTATGTACTTCGCCTCATACGCAATTCGCCATAGGAATGAATTGCAAAGTGTTCATGTAGATGTAGACGAAGAAATAAAAAAAAAAAAAAAAAAAAAAAAAAAAAAAAAAAAAAAATGTTTGTTAAGCTTATGAGACTTAACTACGGGGTCATCAGTCCCTAAACTTACAAACTACTTATGAACTACCTTATACTAAAGACGGCACAAATATCACCGTAGTGGCCGTGCAGACCGTGACTGAAGCGCCTCAGTGCCGGCCGCGGTGGCCGAGGGGACTGAGGCGCTTCAGTCACGGTCTGCGCGGCTACTACGGTCGGGGGTTCGAATCCCCCTCGGGCATGGATATTTGTGTCGTCCTAGTTCATAAGTAGTTTGTAAGTTTAGGGACTGATGACCCCGTAGTTAAATCCCATAAGCTTTACAAACATTTGAACATTTGAAGCGCCTCAGCCTTCTCGGCCACCGCGGGCGGCACGAAGAAATCAGTGAAAATAGGTCGTATGCGGGGTAACCGACAATTATTGTTTCAGAGAACCTTTAGGGTTAGTATCAGAAATGCGAAGAAAAGATGACAATACCCGAATTACTGTCTGTAACGTGACAGGATGTGGCTCGTGATACCTAGATGTAAAAAGTCATGAATAACGTGACGGAGTTAAGCACAAGGTGTTAGAAAGGTAGATTAGGATTTATTGCCCATCGACAGCATGGTCGTTAGTGATAACTAGGATTGTTTTGATAAGGGTGGGGAATGGAATTGGCTGTGTCTTTTCAAAGGAACCATAGCGGCATTTGCATGGAACGATTTAGGGAAATTAGGTAAATTAGGTGAAAGCGAACGCTTGATGGCCGGAGGCGGATTTGAACCACCATCCCCCTGAATGCCAGTCCAGTGTGCTAAACACTGTGCCAGCTCGTTCGCTGGAAACGTGAGAAGGTAAAGTGTCGGGCTCTTACGCGAGACCAGCTATGACAAAAAAATGTGGCTGTAGGCGTTTGCGACGGCAAGCTCTTTACTGATTACAGTGAGGACATGTGAAAAAGGTAACTTTTCCGCTGGATAGAAACCAAAACCTTAGCGGCATCTGGCGTTCGGGCGGCGGATAAAGGAACAGACGCGAATTAGGAATCATTCCAGCGGCGACACGAACCTCAAACGCATCAAACGACTTTGACGAATGGCAGATTGTGACGAATGGCAGATTGTTACGGGTCGGCGCCTAGAAACGAACAGCTCAGACACGACGTGTTGCTGTTGTGATAATCCGCGGAAAGTGGTTTCAACCACCCGTAGGCAAACGGATGTTTTAATGCCACGCCTTATCGCAGAACGAGGAAGTCGACGACTTTGACGCTATGTAAGACTGATGACGCTCTAGGGTTTTCCTTGGACCAAGTAAATTTTGTCGTATTCCAAATACAGCTAACTGAGCTCAGCTGAGCGTTAGTGGTAGGCAACAGTGGCTCAGTGCTGTTTCCGCCTGAGACAGTCGTCAAGTGGGCCAGAGACTTTCATATTCGCTGCAACAGTCATTGGCACCCCTGCCGCATGACGTTGGGAACGGTACTAAGGCAGCAGCCAAAAGGTTTCCTGTACTGCTTTGCACCCCTATGGGACAGGGTCTGAAAGCTGTGTAGTAAAGAGTCCGTAGCTCATTCGGGTAATGGACTAGTAATACAGGTTTTTCTTTTGCACCAAAACAATCAGGTAAATTACCCAAGGGAAACACCTGGCTTGTGATGAGGTTTCAATACGTTCTAATGTAAAGCTAAATATGAGATTTTCATACGTGCCCTTATGGACCTCAAGAGAATGAAACACGCTTGTGAAAAATAGTGACTTCAATATTCATCGCAATATTGAGATAAATTTCATAGAAATGGTGACATGAAACGCTTGCAACAGAACTTTTTTTTTCCTTCTTCGCATCAATAACACACATCGGGATCGCGTACAACGATACACAGTTATTTCTCGTTTTTGACAAATGTCTCTTTGGAACACCATTTCATCGTTTATGATTGAATTCTCTATTAACAATGCTATACGTTACGTTATTAATCAAAAGTCGAAATTAACAACAAAATAGTGGCGTTGGGAAAGGGGTTTAGGGGAAAAACGACTTTTGAACAAATGTCTTACCATTTCTACGCTTTTCATTTAGTAAGATTGAACTCGAAAAAGAAAGGGTGTTTCACTCCCGTTACGACTGTATGGTCCATATATGAGCTTGGCTCAGTTAACTGTGTTTGGAATACGACAAAAACTTACTTGTTCGAAGGAAATCCCTAGCGCGCCATTAGTCTTGGCAATGTATGGCAAAGTCTTCAGTCAACAATATAGATGATAAATATATATATATATCAAATGCATGAATGTCTGAAATACTGTATATGTGTCTTATTTTACTGTATATAATAACATACTCGAAGCTGCTCACAATGGAAGTGTACCCCTGGTTAGACTACTTGTTAGTTTCTCCTTTCTGATTTTAATGTTCGGCAGCAGTAAGACTAGCGTAACACAGGAAAATAATCAAAGAATTGCTCCGGATAGTCCGAAGATTCTCGTTTTAAAACGGGCTGCGCTGAACAGTTCACAGCGTCTTCTACGCCGACAGACGACATAAGTGTAATGCTGCTGCAGCTAAATGTTTTATTTAAAAGTAGCGTTGCCCTCTCTGTCCATCGTCTTCTATGAATTTTTAGGCCTGTACCTTCGTTTTCAGATACCTCAATACTTACGGCGTCGCGTCTTCTGAATCTTTAACGATGTCCTGTACAGCGTGTCCTACAATAATGTAATTTTCTAACCGCGTACTGTGGTAAATAGGAAAATGATTGTGAAATGCGTTGCGAACGGATGTGTTAGTAAAGATTAGAAAAGAAAACAGCCAGCAGTAGCAGATTTATTCACAACCGGTTTCGAGCAATAATTGCCCGGTTGTGAATAAATCTGCAACTGGTTGCTGTTTTCTTTTCTAAACAAAAAACACAGTTGCCGCCATGGGTAAAACATTTAACTATCGTAAAGATGCAAGAAAGTAAAACTTGAGGCGTGATGCGACGGTATTTCATGCATCTCATTGTTTAGGACGTCATATCTCCGCAACTATGAGTCATATATTGGCGAAGGTACATTCAGTACTATATATGCACTGTCTGTAAAATGTCCCCGGAATACAGTTATTAATGAAGAGCTAATAACTTGTAACCTGACGCCGACATCCCTACTTGTAAAAAAAAAAGTTCAAATGTTTATTAGGCTTATGGGACTTAACTGTGAGGTCAACAGTCCTTAAAATTACAAACTACTCATGAACTACCTTATACTGAAGACAACACAAACATCCATGCCCGAGAAAGGATTCGAACCTCCAACAGGGAACGTCGTCGCGCATCTGAGAATAGCGTCTCAATGGGCTCGGTCACTCCGCCACGGCTCCATAGGGGGACCTACAGTTTAACGTGGGTTGCGAACAACGGTGCTATTCGCTATTTTTTCACATGAGCAATACTGCCAGAGGTGAAAGAAGTGGAAAGTGACAGATAAAAATCCCAGGACCTTTGGATTTGTAGTCTGGCACTCTACCGCTGTGCAACCGAGGCGCACTACAGATTAGTAACACAAGTTTTATTTACTAATATTTACACCAAATACTCAATTTCTGTCTGTTCTCGCGACGGCGTCTTGTTCCTGCTCGATGCTAGCTGCGCTGAGCACTATTTCGGAGCAGGGTTCAGATGTGCCCGTCCAGACGCATGTCGGCCTGCTTGTAGAGGGCGCGCTTCCAGGTTTTAGCCTCCAGGAAGCGCGGCGCCTGCGTGTGATTGGCTGCCAGTCGTCCGCTGCCTTCTCCACAATCGTTCTCGTGCGTCTGGCACGACACAACATTGTTGTGACTACGCCACAACAATGTTGCTGAGTTTGTAAGTGGAAAAGGGATCGAAATCAGGTGTACAGTTTGTTGCAAGTCACTAAGTGCGCTCGTTCTCAGGCAGTGCATGAATGAAGTCTCGTTCTTTAGCTGTCGCATGACGCGGCACTTTTCAGCGCCTCTCATTGTTTGTGACGCTATACTCCTCTACTACGCCTCGTAGGTAGTTAGTTCTTTCTTTACTGCCTGACTAAGCAATGTGTGTACAAAGTTTAAAATTTTTTATTGGCGCTAGACTACTGTAGGACGTTTCGGAAAACTAGCATTCTTTTACAGCTTTCAACGCCTAACAACATACGAAACGTACATAGTTACATTTTCAAAAGAAATGCGAAGCCGCTGTTGGCTTTGAATATGCATTGTCTTATATTGTTTATTGTATTTTAGTCATCAAAAATGTTCAAATGTTTGTAAATCCATGGGACTTAACTACTCTGGTCATCAGTCCCCAGGCTTAAAAACCACCTAAAATAACTTATGCTAAGGACAACAAATACACCCATGTCCGATGGCGGACTCGAGTCCCCTACAGCGAGCAAAGACAGGTTCCGCAGTAAGACGTGTCGGAACGCTCGGCTTAATTTTCAATACTTAGAGTCATCACTGATTGCGCTGTCTATACTCATTTACTGTTCTTTTAACTGACTCCAGAAAGCACAGTTGTTGAAAATAAGCGCGCCTGTGTAATTACTTTAGATCTGTAATGTGTCTTTTTTAGGGCTGGGCAAACGATACTCTCGTTCGGACATGTTCCAGATTTCCCGATACAGTAGAGAACTCGACACAGTATCGAACTGTCCGAACTCGCGGATTATACATGACTCGCAATGCTTATATGGAAACGGTACGCGGGAAATTTTGAAGTTACCGGGGTATCGCTTTGCTCAGAACTAATCTCGTAGAAAGTACAAATACAGGTAAAAGAAAAGAAGGGCACCACTATGAAAAACTGTATATTTTGTTTAAAACAGTGTATACGTGACCTTTCTGATATTACTACAAGATATGATCCATTGATAAACAAAATATCTGCTACTATAACAGAACTGCTGCATCAAATTATGTAAAGCTAACACTCAAAGGAAAAAAAAAGTTGCTTGTGGAAGTATGTTACATGACTGTGAATCCTTCATCAGTAGAAACTACATTTAATGTGATTATAAGAGAGCGGTTGGTAATGGCCATACCATACCCTGTTCATACGGTACAGTAACAAATAAAAAATGTTACAACCTTTTAATCGCCTTGAAAACAACAGTAAAGGAATTGAAATAGAGAAAATAGTAGAAATTTAAAACCCACTATCGGATATAGTTATTGCGACTTCGGAATAAACGGTGCACGAACTGCGGTACACGTAGTGCCAACAGGGGTCGCTAGATCGCAGCACTAGAATTTTAAATCGCGATTGCGTCGTTCACTTATTGCCTATATTCGTTACCAACGACCTATTATAAACAACTTAGACAGGCTAAGGTGCTGCCATACTTGAAGCAAATTGAAAGCTCGGCCGCCATGTTTTACAACGTCACGTAGGCGTAACCAGTCGTCTGCTATAGCACTGAATCATGTCACTTTCACTTAGTGCAATGACTTAACAAACCATTCTCTATCGGCTTATTGTTATTTTTATAGCCAAGCTAATATGGATAAAGGATAAATGATAGAAAACAAGTGTGTGGCAGGCAAATCGGAAAGTTTAATTACAAATGGCATATGCACTACATCGGCTAAACATCATCTCATCCATACAAAAAAATTCGACTTTTCACTGTCCTTTAAACAGTATTAATTTCGTGTACATTTACCTAATCTGCTTACCGCTTTTCTGAGCAGATTTGGCTTTACATAAATGATGTATTCTACAACTGAAGTAATTTTTTAATGACAGCTTTATTAGGCTGGAGTAATAAGATTCCTCCCAAAATTCCGAGGATACCATTAAGTGCTCGTAGTTGGCAAATAAAGTGGGTCTGTTTCCCAAAATTCTAAATACATCGACATACATTTGCAAAAGAAAACTTTTAAATACAAGATCTTTAGATGGATTTACCAGGCTGTTTTTTATTCCTTATAATCCGATTAATCCTGCTTGACTCTTATTTTTAGGAGCAAGGAGAACTTCCAAACAATCTAAACACTTAAGTTTTCTACTTACTTGCCTAATGATGCTTCCAGATATATATATATTCATTCATTTTTTTCCCCCTTGCTGGAGTTTTTGCTGGTTGAAGATGTCCAGGGAACGAAAATATCGTCGGAATCGCATTAGCCAGAAGCCGCTTTGTATTATTTGTTTCATACATGTATTTCTCCTCAAAATTTATGAACAAATGCAACTGTATGCAGTAGGTTTCCACTTACCTCGCCTCATATTGGCTAACCATCGTTTTGTAAGTTCTTCATTTTTCAAAGGAAAACTTAAAAATATAATTACAGTTTACTTTAGTTACAGTAGGACTATTGCAGGCAGAAATGTAGTAGGACAAAAGACGAGTACACGAAATATTAGAAACGAAAACATACAAATACTAACTGAAAATATGATATTCCAACAGTCTTATTGCCGCGATTCGTACAGTTATATGCTGCGCATACACTGGGCACGATTTCAACTTAATAAATAACCTTTCAAGCTTACTGCGATACATAAAATGTGAAACCAAAACACGGAAATAGCGTAGGCCTAACTTTCGTATTTGGTGTACTAGACGTTGGAAAAAATGGCTGCCACAGTTCCTGATTATTGCCCAGTGATCTCTATACTCCGTGGATGATGAACTTCAGTTGTCTGAGCCTGCCAGCCACAGATGTTCATATTTCGTTTCTTGCATTGATCTCTATTGTATAGAGAATACTGGTTTCTTGCCAAATTCAAATATGGCTGCTACGAAGTATTACAAGAAAACGCGTAGAAAATAATGTTCCGATCACGCTTCCATATCAGCCCGTTACATCGCAATATTGAGATAAATTTTATATCAAGAGGTAAGCAAGCAATTATTTGTCACGTAATAACTGACGGAAATTCGTATGCCAAATTTAAACATAGCGGACAACGCGAAAACGTGTGGAAATGTGCAGGCACGCTGTAGTTCTATGCTGAGTTACCAGAGTTATACATCCAGTTTGTATTGAGATCAGTGTTACTGCCACAAGGAGCGCTGTTAACCCAGAGATAGTCACTCTATGCAGTTTATATAGCTCGTTGTTCGTTACTGTTTTTACTTATTTCCTTCACCCAAGAAACTACTACAATCGGAATTTCACACTTATTAATCCCAATAGTATATTAATGACGCCCTATTTCGTTATAAATCGTTTACGTCACAGCACAGAAAAGGTTTATGAATGCAATCGCTGTAAAGATAGAGATAGTACCTCCCGACATTGCTAGATAGCGTCGTGATCGAATGTTCGAACGTTTCCCGAGATTTTCCGAACTGTGACGTAAACTGTTCGAGTCATGTTCAAACCGTGCTCTAGACTTTTAGACGGTCGAGTTCTGCGAGCAGTGGTAGATGGCATGTGAATGAGGTGACGGAGGTGGTGCGGCGTGTGGTGGTGTCGGCTTGGCGGCGGCGGCGGCAGTCAGCAGCAGACGGCGTGCTCCAGTTGTGGCGCTGTGTGTGTGTGTGTGTGTGTGTGTGTGTGTGTGTGCGCGCGCTGGCGGGCTCCCAGCCGGCGCTCGCTGTAAACAAACCACCGGGCGGCCTTGCTTGCCGCGCTCACGCTCGCCAGTCGCTACTCTCCCATCCGCGCGACTGCCGCGGCCGCAGCCCACACTACCTGCCCATCTCCACACTGGCCATCACACGCCCCTTACATTTAGTGACGAGATGCCGCGGTGCACAGCCCGTCGAAAAAACTGAACACAGATAAAAAAATACGAAGGATTACGGAACTGTAAAAAAATAAGAGCAAAGTAGAAAGTCCAAGCTCAAGAAGTGCGACATTCACTACGTTTACATGCAACAATTTTTCCGGAAAACGAAAACAGAGTTCCATAAACCATCTTTCGCTGTCGGATTTACATGTTAAAGCCACAAGCGGACTTCCTAGCCCTATCAAATATGGCGGAAGAAACTCAGCTGTTTCAGTTCCTGATTTGGTAAGCACAATCGCTATTTTTCTTTACTTAAATAGACACATTCATGTAAGAACGTAGGTTTTCGCGGTCATTGTTGTTCGAATTGAAATTCTTCTGAGCTATTTGCCACGTTTGAGTGTCACCACAATATTAACTTGAAGGATGTACAAGTACTCTCTTAAATGGCTGTACAGGAAACTTCGTGAAACAATTGAGATTAGTAAACACCCTAAGAATATGGACACAGAAGAGAGATACAAACTCTCACCGTCTTGGCGGCTCAGCGCCGGTCATCGGCGAGCGGTACAACGGGCGCTTTTGCCGCAGATGGACACTCCTGATAGCGTCACTACCTAGAACAACCTGGCGCACCAGGAAACTTCGGGTATCGCCGTTACTGGCTAATTACATGCATACACCAACAAGCGTACACCTTTCTGTTTTTCACCTATCAGAATGACTGTATTTCCACCTGTCAGAAACACTAATGCAAGCACCAATAAAGTCATTCCTTCCCTTCCTGCTACCAAATTTCAACTAAACTACCGAGGAGACAGAATTAACTGCATAAGACAAACACAGGAGAAAACAAGTCAGTATTCCCTGAGGGATGCTCCTGTAACGGATCCGAAACGTTGGAGAAATATATCAACACTGATTCATGCTCACTCTAATAGTTGTAAATTATAGGTATTACACCCAAACATGTTTCAGCATCTTGTGCCATCATCAGTGCATTGTTGTTTTTTCTTCCATTTATCTGTGGCTTGGTTTTACATTTCGTTGTCATGTAGGACCCATTCTACATACGAAATGTACAACCAAGCCACAAATAAATGAAAAAATACCACTGATGATGGCACAGAGGTGTTGCAACATGTTCGGATGTAAAGTACAAATAGTGTTTCGCATATCAGACAGACCTCATACTCAGAATTTTTTACTGCAATTACGGAAATCATAAGAGCGGCAAATCGGAAAAAATGAGGCATACTCTAATATTTATAGGCCTACTTTTCTTCCACAGCAGAAAAAGTCACTCTGTCCAAACTAACTGAAAATTCTTAACTACCTTCTGTTCACCGGAATCTGGAGATCTATTGTTGTTGTCCGTCGCTTCCACGTCAGAAACAACTTTTCTCGTGCGTAAAAAAAAAGTCTTGGTGTATGCACGGTTACAGAAGATATATAAGCCGAAAAATATCATTCGCTGCCATACTGATTAGGGCTCGTGTTGAAACACGTTCGGGCATGACGCAGAAAGTATCGCAACTTTTTTCCCCTTAAGAAAGTCCACGCAGTCTAAGAGAGAGAAAAAGAAACGAACATACCTTATCACTCACTGCCGAAACGGCGGTCAAAGTTTCCGACGTACATCTGATGTTTTTATAGACTTTTTTTTTATTTTTACCTTATTTCAAAGGACAAAATTCAACAATACAGAAAAAGATGTACAAATGTTTGTAAATCTATCGGACCAAACTGCGTGGTCATCACTCATCAGGCCGGCCGTGGTGGCCGCTGGGACTGAGGCGCTTCAGTCACGGTCTGCACGGCCACTACGGTCGGGGGTTCGAATCCCCCCTCGGGCATGGATATTTGTGCCGTCCTAATTCGTAAGTAGTTTGTAAGCTTAGGGACTGATGACCCCATAGTTACGTCCCATAGGAAAAAAAATCAATCATCACTCAGTAGCTTACAAACTACTTAAACTAAGGTAAACTAACGTAACGACAACACACCCACACACACACACCCATGCCCCAGGGATGACTCGAAACTACGACAGCGAGCAAGGTGTTACGAAATGTTTGCGAATCGTTTAACTGAAGCGGGACTTGGGTAGCAGTCCGGCATTCACATAGGAGGATGTGAAAAACCGCCTAAAAACCACATCCAGGCTGGCCGGCACTCAGACCACCTTCGTTAATCCGCCGTGCGAATTCGAACTGGGGCCGGTACGCCTCTCTGTCTCGGAAAGCGGTGCGTTAGCCCACACGGCTAACCGACCGGGTGAAGCTTGCTATACCAATGTTATTTATTTAAGTTAGGGATTACATTGGCGTTACATTAATTGTAAAATCACAACTTTATTGTTCAACACGCTTAGAAGCTTCATGCGGACGCTAGTGACAAAATGCCCCACACCTGAATAACGTGGAATGATGAACCCGAACATAGCACTTGTGGGGTCTGGAGAGTAAATCTTTAAAAAAATTCGGCTGTTGGTTTATTTCCCTACGAGAAAACACAGAAATTTCATCAGTAACAATACCATATTTTCTATTTGGTTGCAACTGCCACTTATAAAACATTCCATGTTTGTAGTGTGCCTCTACAGCTCCTTCCAAGAATTCATGAATTAGCTATTTCCTCTTAGGTATTCAATTGATTTGCAATAATGTACATATATTCATCAGACGGAATAAAAAAGCGGCACGTAGATTACTGCTCAAAACGGTTTCTAACGCAAGTTTTGTGGAGCGTAGAAGGGATCAGAAAAAAGTGCTACATTTTATTGCCAATCTTAAACCATAGAACTGACATTAAAACTTCGAACAGTGTGGAAGATTGCACTTTATGGACGTTTCTATACCGCAATTACTAATAAACGGCGGGTAGGGAAAAGAGATAACTAACAGTTTTCCTTTTTTCTGTTTCTATCTCGCTGCGCCGGCAACCGCACTTGAAACAACCCGCACTTTTTTTAAAGACAGAAAAAAAGTTGGTTGAGTGGCGCTCGGGGGGAAAAAATAAAAAATAAAAACTGAGGCAGGGGACGGTGGGCGCTACCTGAGGCGTGGATGGATGTGGCGATTCCTGCAGGAGGCTATCTGCACCATCACTGGGGAGACCCACCGCCGCCCTCCCCTCTTGGAAGGGTCCGCTAAAGCGAGACACCGATATCCACTGCCCGTCACCTAAACTCAACTCTGCTCTCCTTCAACCTTACTTGGCCCATTTGCTCAATTTTTTTTTTAACTCTTTCTTTTTCCTTATTTTTGTTTGAAAACAGATCTGAATGTGTTATGATCTCCAGTCTGTTTTGATCCAGCTCTCCACGCTGTTCTGTCCTGTACACGCCTCTTTACCTACCACATCAATCTGACTGAACCTGATTAAATTGCTCGTTTCTTGGTCTTCCTCTGCGATTTATACCTCATCACACTTCCTTCCTTGTAATACCAAGCTTTTTCCTTGATGTATTCCTTGAATATGTCCCATCAATCGATCTTTTCTCCTAGTCAAGTTACGCTCTAAATTTCTGTCCTCCCCAGTTCTGGTCAGTGCCTCCTCATTGATTTTGCGATCTACCCGTCTATACCCCGTTCACCGAGACGAGAGACGTACTGTAAACACACCGAGGCGCGTGACTAGGGGTGGGCAAAACAGAGTCGCTCGCTCAATTTCGCTGCATCCGTTTCAGGTGTAAGGTCGTTGTGTGTTTTGTTATATAGCAGAGCTATTAGAAGCCAAACGTTTAAAATTCATTTCTTTTAGTACTTTATAAAAAGTTATTTTTTCAGAAAATTTCGCAACTCTGCATCTTCGCTTACTTCAGGAAGCAATTTGTCAAATATTGAACATTTCTAACGAAAAACTTTTCTATGTACCGCATTTCAGTCAAAGAAATCAAGACGTTCTGAAACCTTCCGTCGTACTTCCATCTGTTATTCTCCCTTCGAGGCTTCAAATAGTGTGTGGGTTTCTATTGACTGTTTTCATAACAATATCAGTCATTGACTGTTCTGCACACAACAGCTGCGTTTTATACACACTAGGAACCTTGTGTTTCTCTAAAAAAACTTCATTACTTCTACTTTGAACGCTTCTTGGGTGGACTCAAATTGAAGGATTACATAATAAGGTTACTCTTACGTGATACCAACGAGAGAGAAAAGACACACATAGACTATGAGTGCTAAATATTATTGTAAACACTAACGTTACTATTCAGCAACTGGTCCCTTAAGTTGAAGTTGACAATCAAAACCTATTATCACTGCTTTATAATAACACCATATAACGACCTTACACCTGAAATGGATGCAGCGAAATTCATTGAGCGTCCCTGTTTTGTCCACTCCTGCTCAACGCCTCGGTGTGTTTACAGTGTCTCTCGTTTCGGTGAACGGAGTATAGTCTTCAGCATTTTTCCTGTAGCAGCAAATTTCGAAAGCTTCTATCCTCTTACTGCCTGGACTACTTATCGTCCACATAGCGCAATGTTCAATCCTACCAATCATCCTCCCCCACCCCTTCTCTAGGCTTCCTATGCTCATTTTATTGTTGTTGTGGTCTTCAGTCCGCAGACTGGTTTGATGCAGCTCTCCACGCTACCCTGTGCAAGTCTCTTCATCTGAGAATAAGTTCGGCAACCTACGTCCTTTTGAATCTGCTTACTGTATTCGTCCCTCGGTCTCCCTCTACTATTTTACCCCACACACTTCCCTCTAATGCTAAGTTGCCATGTATTTTATCAATACTTTGAACGTAAATTAATTTTTGTTTCCACATGTATAACGATCACGTCTTAATGATTTGATCTAAACGACTGATTTCAGTCATTTGCACTTCCACACACTCCTGCTTCTCATTTGTTGAACTCTGGTACTTTAACTTCGTTGTCATGTTGTTCTTGATAACGTTTTGTTCTAGATGTTTACATTAACTTAGGGTTTATAGCTTTGACCTCACAATTATATAATGAAGATACCTTATCTTTTCGGGACATTGAGCCCTAGTAGACCTATGAGCCTTATGACGCTCTGTTGTTAGTTTTGCACTTTTGGTTCGGTGCAGTTCCAATTGCCCAGCTTGTTTACACACTTTCTTGATAACACTTCTTGTCCACTTTTCGTATACTTCCTCTGACGGGCATTCTTAGACAGCATTGCACGCAGGCGTAGACAGAAGTTTGTAGGTTGACAACCATTACCATGCGATCCTTATATCACACTCATTGTGTGAATTCTGGTTCCTACATTATCATTTCTGTGACTCTTTTTCTACTTCATTTCTTTTAACACACTCGACGATCTGATAGCACTCATTATTACCACTCACTACACAGAACCTTATTGCATTTTGATTGACAAATGGTACGACCTGCCGTGGTGGAGTAGCCGAGCGGTCTAAAGCGGTTCGCTGCGGAGCGCGTGGTTGCTCGCCATCGGACGTTCGAGTCCTCCCTGGGGCATGGGTGTGTGTGTTGTCCTTAGGTTAGTTAAAAAAATGTTCAAATATTTGTTAAGCTTATGGGACTTAACTACGGGGTCATTAGTCCCTAAACTTACAAGCTACTTATCAACTACCTTATACTAAAGACGGCACAAATATCCATGCCCGAGGGGGGATTCGAACCCCCGACCGTAGTGGCCGTGCAGACCGTGACTGGAGCGCCTCAGTCTCCTCGGCCACCGCGGCCGGCTTAGGTTAGTTTACCTAGGTTTAAGTAGTTTGTAAGCTACCGACTGATGACCACGCAGTTTGGTCCGATATAATTACAAACAGTTGAACATTTTGGTACGACCTGCCAACATGTTGTTAATCCAGATTATGGCCGGTTTTGGTTTTGTTTTGACCCAGTACTTATTACGTTGCTTCTTTTTAAGGTTTCTTGGGGGGATATAGTATTAGATGTGGGCGCCATCTAAATATAAATCTTGTTTATAGCTATTGCGTCACATATTAACACAACAACTCTGAGGAATTTGCCTTCCTAGCTTTCGTTTAACGCATTCTCACATTGCCCCTTAGATGTCTATGACCCATGTTAATGCGTCTGGATTCCATACAAGCCGTTCACTAGTAGATCTGCGTAAAATGTTTTATGTTAATATTGCTCTTCCCAGATATTGTAAAGATGGGCAGTTTTAATAATAATGGTTTTATAGTACGTTGTATTAAAATAACTTTTATACAGCCGCTGTACTTTCTTCTACCTTCAAACTTATCGTCCACGTTTCACAAGGCCACACTGCAGTGCTTTCAGAAAAGACTTGTCAATATTTAAATTAATATTCTATGTCGAAAAATTTCTCTTGTTCAGAAACTCTTTTTCTTCCCAATACCATTCTACATCTAATCCCTTCCCTACTTCCATCATCATAAGGTACTTTACTTCTCACACAACATCACTCATCGACTAGTTTTACTGATCGTTACGAATGCACCTCCTTCAGTATTGCCTGAATTAATTCTGCTACATTCAGTTAATGTTGTTTTGCTCTTCTTCATGTTCATATTATATCCACCTTTGCGGACAAATCAAATGTTTCAAATGTTTGTATAGCTTATGGGACTTTTGTTTTTTGATATACCGATGACTTTAATAAACGATAAATGTCATTATCATCCGCGAACAGTCTGAGAGAGCTAGTCGGATCGTCTCCTAAATCGTTTATAGAAATAAGGAACATTCGGTGTCCTATAACATTTCTCTGGGAAACGACAGATATTACTTCTGTTTTCTGAAGATATTTCTCGGGAAAGTAGCATAGTATGGAAACAGCTCAGACAAGAAGAGAATAAAAGAGTTGGCAAAGTTGTGCGACAGAAGAATGGTTAATGGACAGATCGAGTAAATAATCAGCAGTTACTGAAATGTATTGAAATGAAATGACACAATCTTATTTTTAAAAATGGGGGGGGGGGGGGGTGTTCGGTAGACAGTAAGTTTCTGTGGCCTCAAGGGATCAGCAATTTTGTAACGAAAGTCTGTTTGCATCACTCGTTGAACCTTTTGGCTGAAAACAGTCGTTATTAAAGAGTGCACATAGAAATGGCACTCTCAGTACACTATCTGTCGATCTGTCTGTAGAAGATTTTGACATCGTTATCAGTACAGCTAGTATTACTAACTAGTGATCTGCCGTCATCAGATCAAAATCGGTGTAATCTTTACAGGTCCTCAGGAGAGAGGTTAAGAACAAATACATCTACATCTGCATGGGATACTCGGCAAATCACATTTAAGTGCCTGGCAGAGGGTTCATCGAACCACCGTTATACTATTTTATCTCCCATTCCATTCTCGAATAGCGCGAGGGAAGAATGAACACCTAAATCTCTTCGTTCGGGCTCTGATTTCTCGTATTTTATTCTGATGATAATTTCTACCTATGTAGGTCTAAGTGGAAGTCAACAATATATTTTCGCATTCGTAGGAGAATTTTGGCGATTGTAGTTTCGTAAGTAGCCCACGCCGTAGCGACAAGCGCCGTTGTTGTAATGATTCCCACCCTAGATTCTGTATCATTTCCGTAACGCTGTCTCCCGTGTATCGTGACAATACGAAACGAGCTGCCCTTCTTTGGACTCTTTCGATGTCCTCTGTCAAACCCACCCGATAAGGATCCCACAATGGGCAGCAATACTCCAAAAAAGGACGTACAAAAGTAGTGTGTGCAGTTTCTTTAGTAGTTCTGTTGCATCTTTTAAGGGTTCTGCCAATAAAACGCAGTCTCTGGTTCGCCTTTCCCACGACATTATCTACGTGTTCTTTCCAGTTTAAGTCTGAAGTAATTGTAATTCCTAGGTATTTTGTGGAGTTTACGGCCTTCACATTTGATTAAACAAAATTTAACGGATTTCTTTTCGTACTCATGTGGACGACTTCACCACCACCATCATCATCATTAGAGACTGATTATGCCTTTCAGCGTTCAGTCTGGAGCATAGTACCTCTAATAAAATTCCTCCATGATCCCCTATTCAATGCTAACATTGATGCCTCGTCTGATGTTCAGCCTTTTAATTCAAAATCATTCTGCACCGAATCTAAGTACTTTCTTCTTGGTCTAACTCGACTCCTCTTACCCCCCACTGACGAGCTCTTGAGTCTCTTTGGTAACCTTGCTTCTCCCATGCGCGTAACATGACCCCATCATCTCAGTCTGTTCGCTCTAACTGCTTCCTCTATGGTGTTCATTCCAAGTTTTTCTTTGAATTCCTCATTATGTACACCCCCTGCCATTGTTCCCATCTATTAGTACCTGCAATCATCATTCATGCTACTTTCATATCTGTAAACTCTACCTTATGAATAAGGTAACCTGTATCCACCCAACTTTCACTCCCGTACAACAAAGTTGGTCGAAAGATAGAGCGGTGCACTGCTAACTTAGTCTTGGTACTTACTTCTTCCTTGCAGAAGAGAGTAGATCTTAGCTGAGCACTCACTGCATTAGCTTTGCTGCACCTCGATTCCAGTTCTTTCGCTATGTTGCCATCCTGTGAGAAAATACATCCCTGGTACTTGAAACTGTCTACCTGTTCTAACTTTGTTCCTCCTATTTAGCACTCAATGTGTTTGAATCTCTTTCCCACAGACATTACTTTCGTTTTGGAGATGCTGATCTTCATATCATAATCCTTGCACCTCCGATCGAGCTCTGAAATATTAGTTTGCAACCTTTCAATCGAATCGGCCATTACAACTAAGTCATCCGCATATGCGAGACTGCTTATTTTGTTTTCACCCACTTTAATCCCGCCCTACCAGACTACTGTTTTCAACATATGATCCTTGAATAGTATGATCAACAGTGGTGACAGGTTACAGCCTTGTGTTACCCCTGAAACTACCCTGAACCATGAACGTAATCTTGAAGAACTGACAGTAGCTTCCTCCTAGGAACACGGTCATAAGCCTTTCCCAGATCTTCACACTTCTCATTATTTAGAGTCAACTGCCAGTTTTTACACCATACTGATATCTTATTAAAATCGTTCTGCAGTTTCGAGAACGTGCGGAGCCTGGTGATGTGGAGCGCGGTGACGTAACGAGAATAAGGGCAGCAGCCGAGCGGGTGGTTATGCATTCAACGAGGGGTGGGCTGATGCGTGCATTTCCATGCGGCAGCCGGGTGCGTGGAGCGGCCGTGAACCGCGGCTGTGCTGCGGCTGCGGCTGTCGCGTTGCCAAGCCAGAGGCAGCGCCCTCTAAAATTACCTGCCGCCCTCCTATATAGAGCGCGCCTGCTGGCGCAGGTGCCGGCCGCGGCTCTCTGTCCGTCTGCACTCCTGTCCATTCTTCAAACTCTGCTTCCTCCACCTTTCTTTTATTTGCAAGGTATTAGAGCCTGCACTTCTCGCCAACTCGGTTAGCGCCAGATGTTGAGTTCGATTTTGTCGCCCTGTTGCCAGCTTCAGAGAAAAGCTCGTATAAATTGTCCTAGAATACACGAGCCGGCCGCGGTGGCCGAGGGGACTGAAGCGCTCCAGTCACGGTCTGCACGGCCACTACGGTCGGGGGTTCGAATCCCCCCTCGGGCATGGATATTTGTGCCGTCCTTAGAATTAGTTAGTTCATAAGTAGTTTGTAAGTGTAGTGACTGATGACCCCGTAGTTAAGTCCCATAGACTCTACAAACATTTGAACATTTAGAATACACGAATTATTTACAGAAGGATGGAAATTACGGCTTATACTAGAAGATAGATTAAGAAAAGGCAAACCTACATTTCTAGATTTTGTAGATTTGGATAAAGCTTTTGACAATGTTGATTGGAATAAACTCTTTCAAGTTCTGAAGCAAGCAGGAGTAAAATATAGGGAGCGGAAGGTTATTTACAACTTGTACAAAAACCAGACAGAGGTTGTCAGAGTTGAAGGGCATGACAGGGATGCAGTGGTTGGGAAGGGTTGTAGCCTTTCTCCAATGTTATTCAATTTGTACATTGAGCAAGCTATAAAGGAAAGCAAGGAGAAATTTGGAGAAGGAATTAAAGTTCAGGATGAAGAATTAAAAACATTGCGACGACATAGTAATTCTGTCAGAGACAGCAAAGGCCCTAGAAGAGCAGTTGAACGGAATGGACAGTGTGCTGAAAGGTGCATATAAGATGAAGATGAACAAGAACAAAAATAGGGTAATGGAGTGCAGTCTAAGAAAATCAGGTGATGCTGAAGGAATTACATTAGGTAACGAAACAATAAATGAGGTAGATGAGTTTTGTTACTTGGGCAGTAAAATAACAAATGATGGTAGCAGTACAGAGGATATAAAACGCAGAATGGCAATGGGTAGAAAAGCGTTTTTGTAAGAGAGAAATTTGTTAACATCAAATATTGATTTAAGCCTAAGGAAGTGCCTTCTGAAGGCATTGGTGTGGAATGTTGCCTTGTATGGGAGTGAAACATGGACGATAAACAGTGCGGACTGCGGACAGGAAGAGGATAGAGGCTTTTGAAATGTGGTGCTACAGAAGAATGCTGAAGATTAGGTGAGTTAATCGCGTAACTAATGAGGAGGTACTAGACAGAATTGGGGAGAAAAGGAATTTTTGGCATACATTGACTAAAAGAAGGGATCGATTGATAGGACTCATTCTTAGACAACAAGGAATTGTGAATTTAGCGTTTGAGAGAAGAGTGGGGGGGGGGGGGGGTAAAAACCGCAGAGGAAGACCAAGAGATGGATACTGTAAGCAGATTCAAACAGATGTAGGTTGCCGTTCTTATGTGGAGTTGAAGCGGCTTGCTCAGGATAGGGTATTGTGGAGAGCTGCATCAAACCAGTCTCCGGACTGAAGACCACAACAACAACAGAATGATAAACGTATGTTTTTGCTCTCTAAAAAGAGCATTTCATGTCAATTAGAACAATGTGTAGTTTATAGGCATTATCATGTTCCGTTCGTTCATATACTTAGTCTGAACGCAATGTTGCACATGTGCACGCCCCCAGGGCAGTTTGAAGCTCTTCATCATACGTGACATATTGTTTCTATCGTTTCTCCGTCGTCGGTTATATACAGGGATCTGGCAAATAGAAATCTAATGAGAAGATGTCTGCCTGGTCTCTCTCAGAATCCTGAAGATTCAACAGCTGCACAAGAGCGAGAGTACCAAAACTTCATTTGTTGTGCTGACAGGGCTCAAAATAGAGGCATGGAATACTTTCCGCCATTAAGATATGGAATTTTATTTTTGGAAACAAATTCGACGCTTCATTGTATTATCTTCAGGCCCTCTCACCAGCGTAAATATCGATTTATTCTGTTACGCATTCAGACTGAGGGCCAGTACTATTCTATTGGTACCATTCGGATGTGAAAAAATGTTCAGATGTTTGTAAATCTATCTGATTCAACTGCTTGGCCATTAGTCAGTAGCTTACAAACTACTTAAACTAAGGTAAACTAACCTAAGGACAGCACAAACACCTATGTCCGACGGGGGGACTCGGACCCCCGACGGCGAACGACCGCGCGCACCGCAACACGGCACCCCAGTGCGCACGGCTAATCCGCCGCGGCATTCTGATGTCACCGAGAGATTCGGCGCAGTGGTCAGCACAGTGTATTTGTATTCGGGAGGATGGCGCTTCAAATCCGCTTTACGGTTTCCCTAAATTACTCCAGGCAAACGCTGGGATGGTTCCTTTGAAAGGGCATCGCCGATTTTCTAACCCAGTCCTTAACCAAAGAAC
The DNA here is from genome assembly GCA_026315105.1 of Locusta migratoria. NCBI lineage: Eukaryota > Metazoa > Arthropoda > Insecta > Orthoptera > Acrididae > Locusta > Locusta migratoria. Next base: position 311,601,710 of record CM048744.1, on the reverse strand, counting down.
CCCGAGCATGTGTTTCGTCTGTGAGGATCTCTTCCTTCTTTCCTTCTTCATTCTGACGTAACATAATAAATAAATAATAAATTCCTATTTACACTGGTCACGAGGCCTGAAGATGACATAAGAGTTGAAACTGGTAACAAAAATAAACTTATATAACTTAACCGCTGAAGGTGTTCCATTCCTTTAAGGGACTAGTAGAGCCGACGTTTCTCACCTTTTTATAGATGCGCATGCATGCTGTTTCAGCTCTGACTGCTGTTGATAGGCGACGAGTAACTGAAGCAGAGAGAGCTGCTACTAAGGAGGTCAGGCTACAGAAACGAACGCAGAGAAGCAGCACGGGGCATAACGAAACAGGTGGCCAAGTGTACTGTGCGTCTCGAATGTTATATACTTGCATAATCTTACGTTAATAAGGTCATAAACCTTCTTTCGTGATATACTGCAAACATGTATCATTCAGCCACAGTTCTTTTCTGGAAAAATATGCAGTGACATGACGATGATGTCTGTGATATTCGAGCTAAATTTTTAAATACATTTCTTGTATTAAAATAAATTACTTATATTTTCACAGATCAACATCAGAGGAGAGGAAACTGGGCGCATAAAATCCTTACCTTTGAAATGTTATATGTGCGTTCACTTTTCTTCAAGCAATACTGTTCAGTAGCATCAAAAAGTGGTACCTTAGGGACTGTTCTGCTGTTTATACAATTATAGATATTGCTGTCAAGACCACAATACGATAGCTGCGGTAGAGTGGACGAGCGCTCTAATGAACTTTGCTGTGGAGCGCGCCGTCGGAGGTTAGTTCAAGCTGTTTGTGAGCCTATGGCCTAATAACAAGTTAAATCCATTGGATTTACAAACATTTGAAGTTTTGAAAATATGATAAATATCTCATTGATTTGCCAGAAATACTTTGACTAATAAGTCTAATTGCGTGTACAAATTTAGACCTAACTCTAATTTATTCATAAGTAAAACGTCAGGGGCAATACATGTAACTCCAGACACGTAGCAGTTCGTGGGCGTGTCCCAGTAACGAATTTCGGAGCAGATTTGAAAATGGATTCGAGATTTTCTTGCACACGGAACTCAGTAAGTCGGTCGTAATCAGTAAAAATCGGAAGGTCTAAGTTGTAGTAGTAGACATCTTTAATATAGAATTTGGCCATCCTTCACCGCTAAGACGACTTAAACTCTGTTGGCGTCACTTGAATGAAGTCTCGCACTGACTGTGCAGGAACGGCAGTACATTCTTCCTCAAGAGACGAAACCAGGGCAGGTAGTGGTGTAGACAGCTGGAGTTCACGTTGTAAATCGTCTCAGAGGTGCTTCATTGCGACTCTGCGCACACCGGACAACGTTAGCGGTGTTACTTCCCCGCCGGCCGTAGTGGCCTAGCGGTCTGGGGCGCGCCAGTCACAGTCTGCACGGTCGCTACGGTCGTGGGTCCGAATCCCCCCTCGGCCATGGATGTTTGTGTCGCCTTTAGTATAAGCTAGTTCATAAGTAGTTTGTAAGTTTAGGTACTTATGACCCCGCAGTTAAGTCCCTTAAGCTTAACAAACATTTGAACATTTTTGTTACTTCCCACAAACAGGTTCTTCCCAGACGCTGCTTTAACACAGGGTGCATTGCCGTGCTGGTAGCGCCATAACCCCTACAGCGTTGGTCCTCTGCGGGCAGTACACAATGCCGTACGACGTGTCCATTTTCAGCGTGTTTTCTCAAACGAAAATAAACAGCCCCATATAGTGATTTCCGCCTCCACAAATCATTGCCGGCCCTACACATTTTGGCTGCTAACATTATCTTGGTATTGGCCAAATCCAAAATCTTCCACCCGATTGTTACACTCTATAGCTTGATTCATCATTACAATTTGTTTCGAGTCATCCACTGGCCACTATCATCGCTCTTAGGTAGACTGCAGAAGTATGTCGCTAATGAGCAGCTGCTCAGACATTGTAAGCCATTCGTTTTTAACTGCCTGCGCCAACGTCTCTGTGCTAGCGGACTACTTGGCACCAGTCAGGAACTCTTGAGTGATTTCTCTCGCTGATGCCCATCAGTAAGCGACGTCTGCGTGGTCTTCGTTTAGCTCCTGCTGTCGTTTCGCTTTTCCGCCTCACAACCACGACAGCCCACTTCGGCAGCTTTAGACGCGATGGAATGTCTCTGATGGATTTCCTACTCAAGTGGCATCCAATGGCTGGTCGCCATTCAAAGTCAATGAGCTCTCCCGGCCGACTGCCGATGCTTTACTGCTTTTCTGCACACAACACGATACTCCTCGGCTTCTCTTATAGTAATGGGTCCGGCTCTCCTGATATCTAGTTGTCAATTACGTAACAGACAAGGCTGTCCGGATACTTCTGATTCAGTCGATAACGTCAGACGTTGGATAAAGTCGATTGCTATTTATAACAAGGTTGCAACGCGGTAAATGGTGGAACACCTGCAGCATGTTGATGTTTAGAGCAGGCATTTACACTTGATCCTGAACGTACGAAAACGTATCGTACTATGCATAAACAGACGAAGAAATTTCTTACTGCATGATTAAACTACTGGTGAAAATTCCCTGAAAACGGTATTTTCCGTAGAATACTTGCGAGTAATCATCTACAGACACTAACGCAAGTCACGACAAGCAGTGCGAGATATCATTCTCATTACAAAAAAACAACTTGTTTCACCTGTGGGACTCTACAACAACTAGAATTCTGATATAGCTCTTTAAAATTAATCATTAAAGAGCGCACCACAGCTATATTAAGGTATATTTATTATGCAAGGGAAAGTTGCGTTCAACAAACATCAACAAGCCAAAAGTCTAATTATCACAATATCGTGCTGATATCGTGACACAAGAAGTCTGTCTTACGAAACGTTCGTATAATTTAGATTGTCTCTTTTCAGCAGACACCTGTAGTTCCAGAAACACTTCCCTGTTTAATTTTGTTTGTTTTTATCTCAGGTGGATTAACAAGTATGCCAAGAGGAAAGCAAAGCCGAAGGTCAGCAGCTCACCGGGAGGTCATCAACTGCGTCACCACCCTTTTACACGATCCACTTTCTTGCGAAAATCGACTACTCGAAGAGTGGACGGCTTCTCTGCCGGCATGTAAATCAGGAACCAACCACGGCGCGATTGCGACTATGACGTCAAGAATCTTTACATTGTGCCGAGGGCGGGGTTCTAAGTTTTAGAGTGCGGTGAACACTGCGCATGCGCAGAAGCAGCGGCTGCATTGCCCAGCAGAAGACTCTACGTACTGTTTTGTAAACAACGAAAGCACGTGGTAAGTAGTATAGTACGGAATAGAAACCTAGTGAACCATCACTGGCATTTTTACTTCACGTTTTCCATCTCAGTAATACAAAGTATCTTGATTATGGATGATTTTCAATTTTTTGTAGAAATTTACTGAATGAAAAAAAGCGTTAAGGCTCTTATTTCAGCTTCTAAAGAGGAGAGGGCCCTCGTAGATACAGAACATCATTTATATCACAATAAAGTAATTTTAACCGCCTCTAGTATTATGTTCAAATGTTTGTAAATCTATCAGACCAAAATGCGTGGTCATCAGTCCGTAGCTTACAAACTACTTAAACCTAGGTAAACCTACCTAAGGACAAACACACACAGTCCTACACAGGTAGGACTCGAACCTCCACGGCGAGCAACCGCGCGCTCCGCAGCGAGACGCTTTAGGCCGCTCGGCTACTCCACCGCGGCCTCTAGTATTATTTGTGATCTTTGTGTGTTATGGTGATTGCAGATATTCGTTGAAAGCATCATATATTTTCCAGAATGCACGGGAAGAAGTGCTCAAAGTAGTGGCAAACAACAGAGGCACAGCAATATACAGCTTCTTTTCGTCTTTGCAGCCACGATGGCATCCAAACGCTTCTCTTCCTGCCCCTGCGCTCTTTCCTTTTGCCTTCCTGCAAAGCGGCCGCGATTACTACCGTTGCTGTAGCCAATACCACAAGATTTTCAACCATTTCGCTGTGATGGATAAAAGGTTGTGATTAAAATGCAAATCAGCACACGAAGTATTACGACGACAACCACAGCGCAAAGACCGCACAGCAGACAGCACACACAAATTTCCAAGCTATCGCATAACGTAAACGATCAAGCAATATAAATGAAACACGGAACCACCAGAGGCGCTGCAGTCGACACACTCGGTTCGAGTAGTCACCGAAACACGAAAGTCGCTCGTTTAAAGGGGCTTAATGTACAATGGAGGTCTGTTACGATCTGCATCAACAGTCCGAAGTGAACAGACAATTTATACCACGTAACAGGAGATGGAAGGTAGACGTATCCTTATGATATGGAAAAGAAGTATCTGTTAATAGAACAGCGTCTTAGTTGCAAGGCCTGAGATGTTTCAGAGGTAGTAACCAACATTACGGCTAGATCGCTAATCCCGCTATGGTTTGATACGCAGCAACACTGTCAAGAGTGCAGCGTTTCATTAATACTCTCCAGCAGTTCACAGGAGTGATTAGGAAACCGTGCACATCTAAGAACCTGTATTGACGACGCCTATACCCGACCTCACACGCGTTCGGTCACTATGGTCCAATGGGCATTATATGTGTTGGCATAACTTAGATTAACGCCACTGTAAACTAAATGAAACATATCACAAAAAAATGCCTTATTCGCTTTCGTTGTAAGACATGTTAAAAAATTTGTAAAGCTGTGGGACTAAACAACAGTGGTCATCACTCCCTAGATTTACAAACTACGAACAACACACACAGCCGTGCCCAAGGGAGGACCCGAACCTTCGACGGGGAACAGCCGCGCACTTCGCAGTAAGGCGCCTTAGAACGCACGGCCTTTATCGCGCGGGGCTTTCATAGTAATCTCCTTGCCCACAATAACTTTTTCGCACCTTTAGTAAAACTTCTGGGAAATTCAAACGAAGGATTCTTTTGGATCTGAACAAAGAGTTTGCCTCACACGTCTTTAGTAGTGCAGACAACTGCACAATGACAATTATTAACCCAATTCGGAATATAAATACAAGCTCCATGTGCCATGATTACGATAATGGTCTCTGGAAATGACAGTCACACGTGAAAACCAAATCTTCAGCATGCATGTTCCTTCTGCTCTCCGACAGTTTCTGTGGCACAAATGTAAAGGACGATCTGGCGCTTAAACAAATCGTGGAAGATGATGACTTCAATTTTTGCAAACTCAGTTGCACTGATATTCACCAATTTTGAGCCGGAATCTGTCACGCTTGTACTGCGCTGTCTCTTGTTACAGTTGTTGACTGTGACGCCTCATCAAGAATTTGCTTTCCGCGGCGAAGGTCGTTGAACGAGTCGTGAATCCATTGTCAGCTCATCGTTTCTGTTCCGCTCACTTGCACAGACGTCTCACGAATTTGCGTCGCCGTCTTTTTCGCTGTCCGTGACAAAACTGAACTACGAACGTTTCGTGACACCTTGATGGAGATCTTGTTTAAAACATAAGGCGTGTGCTTACATCATCGTGTTTGTTGTGGTGGTGGTTTTCAGTCCGAAGTCTTATTTGATGCAGCTCTACACGTTACTCTATCCTGTGCAAGCCTCTTCAACTCTGAAGGGCTACAAACATCCATTTGAATATGTTTCCTATTCTCGTCCCTTGGACTTTATCTGCTATTTTAACTCTTGAACTTTCACTGAATGAGGTGGACAACGGTTGCACAGTCGGGAGGACAATGATTCAAATCCACCTCCGGCCATCCCGATTTAGGTTTCTCGTGGATTACCAAAATCACTCCAGGCAAATGCAGGTATGTTTCCTTTCAAAGGGCAGAGCCGATTTCGTTCGCTATGCTTACCCAGGAAATCCGAGCGTGAGTTCCACCTCCAATGACCACACTGCCGACGGGGCGTTAAACACTTAATGTTCCTGCGTATTATTTTTTCTTGACAGTTTTTGAACCTTTTTTTTTTTTTCTCTCTCTCTCTTTCTGGAAAGCGGATAGTCGCTCGCTTACAACTAAAATCACTGCATGCGTCTGGGTTTTTAACGAATTACCAATATTAATGGATATTACAAACATTATACATGGTGAATCACCCAATGCTTCCACCGCAAATATTGCGGAAACGGAAGGTGCGATTGATGTGCGTTTTTCACAGAATAGATTGTTAGTCAGGGGCTCGTATTTTTAACCAACAAACAGATTGTAATTTTACTTAGGAAGTGTATTTTTTTATGCAAACATACAGTTTTTTTTAATAGAAGAATGCTTGTTCCTATCATGCAATGGAATTTTTGACACCAGCAGTGTACAAATAATTTTGAATGACAAAAATCGAGTTTAGTTTGGCACCTACAACCGTTCAAAGTTTCGGGGGCGGAGGCTGCGATAGCGTAGCTGACTGGCCGAGTGACTATCCCCTGGGGCACGGCCCACTGTCTCATGACCATCAGCCAGTCAGCTACGCTGTCGCAGCCTCCGTCCCCAAAACTTTGAATGATTCTAGGTGCCAAACTAAATGTGATAAAAATGTCATTCAAAATTATTTGTACACAGCTGGAGTCAAAAATTCCAGTGCATGATAGAAACAACCATTGTTCCATTTGAAAAATGGAATGTTTGCATAAAACGCTTTTTTGGTATTTTTACAATCTGTTTATTGGCTAACAACACGAGTCCTTGACTACCAATCCATTCTGTGAAAACCGCATCAACCACACTTTCCGTTTCCGCAATATTTGCGGTGCAAGTGTTTGGTGATTCACCCTGTATAATCGAAGGAGCCAGCCGCGGTGGCGCTCCAGTCACGGTCTGTACGGCCACTACAGTCGGGGGTTCGAATCCCCCCCCCCTCGGGCATTGATATTTGTGCCGTCCTTAGTCTTAGCTAGTTCATAAGTAGTTTTAAAAAAATGTTCAAATGTTTGTAGAGTCTATGGGACTTAACTACGGGGCCATCAGTCCCTAAACTTACAAACTACTTATGAACTACTTACGAACTAGGACGGCATAAATATCCATGCCCGAGGGGGGATTCGAACCCCCGACCGTAGTGGCCGTGCTGACCGTGTCGGCAAGTAGTTTTTAAGTTTAGGGACTGATGACCCCGTAGTTAAGTCCCATAAGCTACACAAACATTTGAAAATTTTTAATCGAAGGAAATAACGTAGTTAATTTGTGCATATATTAAAAGATATATTGTGCTATGGTCAGAGCAGGTGAGGTAGAGCTTAGAACGAGATCAACTTTGCACGTACAAGAACGAAAGCCACACGTTAGCTATTTGGCACATCAGTCCTTTCCGAACACATCGCTGAAGGCAAAACACGTGTTACCTTATGAAATCCAGGGATACACGAGCTCAGCAGGAGGAACGACTCCCTGTAAAGTGAGCCTACCCGGCAGAACTTTACTGATCTTGTGCGTCCCGAGGATATCTTAACATGTCGGAAAACAAATCGGGAATTGTTTTGGTGATGCGTCCAAAGTCTGGTGCTGGTAGCGCGACAGGCACAGACGCTGGGTCGCCGCTGAAGGGCAGAGTGCGATCGGTATCAGCTGGGGCAGCCGCACTGTGAATCAGACCGCTGCTTCGTTATTCATGCGCCGCTCACTGGACCACCGCGCGCCGGAAAAATCCGACAGCTCCCCTTCTGGCTCCGGTCGCGGGCTCATCACATGGCACGAGCAGCTCTTTGCCAGGGGCTTACAGACCTACCAGACAAACAACACGAGCACTTCTCGTATTATCCATAATTCATATGAGGTCTTAGTTGTGTTAAACCAAAACGTTAGAATCTAGGCTTAACCACTTGTAATGCAGAAGTTCTAATTTTTACGCGTTACATATTGAAATGTTTTACTTTATTTTTGAGTAATTACAGTTTATTCTACCGATACTCAGCTTTTCAACATTACGATGTAAGGGGGTTCTGCTCGCTGCAACATTATTCTCCTGGGGCGTCGTGGTAGAAATAAATACTCGTTATGTACAATTTTTCACTTCTTGTTTAATTTGAAACCAAACTGCTTCTCCACCAAAACATTACAAATTCAAACTTGCGTACAACAACAACAACACAGACTGGCATAGATTCCAAAGCACTTTGCGAAAGCCAGAACTCGAACTCCCCCATGCAAGGCGGTGAGGCAAATATGTAACATCGGCAATAATTACCTTACATTATCCATTGTTCATAACAATTGAATATAGTAATTTACAATTACCAAACGAAACAGTAAAACATTTCATGTACACAAAAATAATCACAATATAAAATGAAAACTATACATACAATAATTTTAGATTGCAAATATCTTTTTAAGTCGAAATCGCCGTCCTTTCTGTTTGATAACAAACAACAATGTTAACTGTCAATCAATTTGTTAATGAGTACATCATACATGTTCCTAACATATATTGAACTATCAAGTATCTTCGCAAATCTGAAAATATGCTCAAAATCTCACGCCAGTCAATATATACAAGGAATTACAATATTCAAATTTTGACTATTACGTTAATTACACAATTAGCTGGTCTACGCACCTTGTTTATGAGCCTGACATATATACAATACTATTTATTTTCATTTCTTTTTCACAAAAGTTTTTACAGTTCGTCTGTTTAAGTCTTTAAATAACATACAATGACGAAACTATTGTTTATAGAACTGTCTGGAAAGCATCTAAACAAATCTCAAAATGTTCAAATGTTTGTAAATCTATCGGACCAAACTGCGTGGTCATCAGTGCATAGCTTACAAACTACTTAAACCTAGGTAAACTAACCTAAGGACAAACACACACACCCATGCCCCAGGGAGGACTCGAACCTCCACGGCGAGCAACCGCGCGCTCCGCAGCGAGACGCTTTGGACAGCTCGGCTACTAAACAAATCTCTTAATTAATGAAATCGATCACTTGTTTTAATCACACTATCGCCGAGACACTGTCCTACACTGATTCCTGGACTGGCTATATCGTTTTTAACTAACTTCACACGCAACTTTTATCACTATCGAACCACACGATTCCGGATCCGACGCAGACGGTACCTTACGATAAGATTGAGATGAGAGGGCCTGCAGTATTGTCACAATATACATCTGCCTTATAATCCATAAGCTATGTTACGGCGTGTGACAGAGAGAGTTAATGTATCAGCGTCTCGTCCTCTGTTTTTTTTTTTTTTTTTTTTTTTTTTTTTTTTTTTTTTTTTTGTTCCAGTCGCGTATGATTCGCGCCAACAATGACTCCGTATGGCCTCTAATCTCTCTATTTTTATCCTCCTGGTCTTTTAGTTAGACATACGTAAGAGGAAGCACTTAATTGATTGTGAAATTTAAAACTTTCCCGGTGTTCTGATTGCTCCATTAAATTTCGGTAGAATTTCCGGATGTCTGTAACTTTAAATAGTAAGAGCTCAGTACGTCATCGCCATTACTTCGGCGGTACTCACCTGAAGGAATGCTGAAGGAATTAGATTAGGTAACGAAACAATAAAGGAGGTAGGTGAGTTTTTTTTACTTGGGCAGTAAAGTAACAAATTATGGTCGCAGTACAGAGGATATAAAATGCTGAATGGCAATGGGTAGAAAAGCTGCAGAACGACATATTGACCATAGCTGTTTATTTTTTCTCAGTGCTACCGGTTTCGGTCATTTATCATTATCAAGCGTTAGCAGAGATTAGCTAATAGCTTAACATGTCGTTATACAAGAATTCAAAATTATAACCTAAGTATTTGCTGTCATTGTTCTAGTCATTAATAGTATCACAGTGGCTGACTGCATTGCATCAATGTATGCTTGTCTGTAACAGTCAGCCACTGTGATATTATCAGTGACTAAAACAATGACAGCAACTACTTATAATTTTGAATTCTTGTATAACGACATGTTAAGCTATCTCTGCTAACGCTCCTCGAAGCGAGTGGGCAACGCGGGTTTTACAGAAGGGTGTCACGCGGCAATGACACTATGTGAGCCGCTGGCAGCTGACGACCTCGATCTCGCAGGAGATGGCGTAAAACAAAAGGAGCAGGTGTGGGAATTCCCAGCACCTGGCTGCCGGCAGGCAGGGAGCACCGCCTGAGGCTGTGCTCACACATCCACAACGCGCCAGCTTTCCAAACCGCAAATATATAAATAAACAGCGTCCATACGCTACCACCACTGTGTAATCTGGTCATAGAGTTTTATGCAAATGAAACTACACTGTCCAGCAATTTTATAGGAATCCTTTAGCTTCTGAAGGTTAAACTATACATGAAAATTTGTTTTCTCAAATAAAAATTTGTTCACCAGGCGCTGATACAAGGATTTGGGGAACTGAGGATAGGTTGGGGGAATCAATTGTTCAAGTGTTTGTAAACGTTTTGGACCAAACAGCTAGTGTCATCAGTTCCTGGACTACAAATTACTAAAACTTTTACACACACACACACACACATACATACGTCCTCGCTCATAGGAGGACTCGAACCTCCGGCGGGAACGGCCGCCCAGTCCATAGCATGACTCCATAGACCACGCGGCCATTCCAAGTGGCTGGGGGGAGATATAAAACTAATACCGTATATGAGTGAACGATAGACTACTGTGGACATTCTAGTTTTGAATGGCCTGACATACCAGTTGTCAAGAATTATACGAAGTAAGAGGTACGTTCTTAGGCAGAGATGCCAAGTTAAACTGTCGCATAATGGGGCTAGTATCGGGAAGGAGAGGGGGGGGAGACAAGAGCCCTAACCCGGAATTTCTTTTAAAAATTGATATTTGACGCTTAATTGTGTAAAATTCATTTTTAAGACACGAGAAGGCGCCTTTTATACCACAATGTGTGGCTTTACAAGAAACAATTACATTAACATTTACATTCGTTTACCAACGTCCAAAACAGTCTAAAAAAGTGCGAGAGTTAATTTAAGGACTACTCAATAACTGATTTACACTCGATAATAACAGCATCAGCATCAATACTCCAAATCGCAACATAACTAGAAGTTCACGCAGTGATTGTGTATATTATACTCTTTGTACAAAACTGATGATAAAATGGTACGCTATTGCATTATTTCTGAAACTATAGCGGTTCATCAAATGGTTCAAAGGAAAAGTGTTTTGCCAAACTACTAAAATAAATAAAATAGCGAATTTCGTAATTTTAGGACAGGCTCCCGAGACACCGCAAATTTTGCCTATGTGATAATTACGGACAAATCGTAATATTTGGCATGTCTTCTTAGGTAGTCGTTTCAGGTGTGTTAGCCCGTATGCCTGGGGTGGTATAGATGCTTAGCGCAACTGTCCAGTAAATGGAGGACTCGGGTTCGAATCCCGGCCCCAGTACCAATTTTCACATGTTCGTTCCTACTAGCAGCCAGTTAACTCTGCTCAGGAGGTCACGGGTAGCACAGCCAAACCACAGAGAATTGAGTGAGATCACGCAGAACGGAACAGGCTCTCTGCTCTTCTGTAACGGAAGCGTTGAAATGTTCTGAACCGTAGAAACGACTGAAACAAGTGGCGTGCCTGTCACTGACACGCTCGTCCAGACAATCATGGTACGAAGTGAAATTCACTAGCGCCAAGCCGAGAGTCGAGAAGGCAGCGGAATCGGCCACTCAATGAACGACGTGCAGCACCACATCGGGAGATGGTCCAGCTGCCACCAAAAGCGGCCAACTGAAATACGATTAGAAACACTGGAAACAGCATATCAATGTGATGACAAACCTTTCCCTCAGCAACCTAATCCGCCCGAACCCTTCAGTACTCGTAATGTTCAGTGCACATTTCGACAGTCGCTCCTGCCAGAGGTTCGACTCCTCCATCGGGCATGCGGGCGCCCGCATGTGTCCCTAGCGTAAGTTTGTTTCAGCAGTTTGTTAAGTCTACGGACCAATGGTCTTACCAGTTTGGTCCCTTGAACATTTGAACTTTTGCACACTTCTAGTTTACTTCGTTAAACCATTATTCTTATAACTTATGCTGAACGGAAGCACTGGGCATTAAAAAAAAAGTTCAAATGTAATCCTATGAGACTAAACTACGTTGGTCATCAGTCCCTAGTCTTACAAACTACTTCAACTAAGTTAAACTGACCTAAGGACAACACACACATCCATGCCCGAGGGAAGATTCGAACCTCCGATGCAGGAGGCCGCGCGATCCGTAACGTGGCGCTCCAGACCGCTCGGCTACTCCCGCGCAGCCTGAGCATTTATTTTAGCAAGGTATTATATATTTAAATATATATACGTTATTATTGTAGTTAAGTCCCATAAGTTCAACAAACATTTGAACATTTGTTATTATTGTTAAAGCATTGTCATCTGAGGTACGTTGGAAATGGAAGAGAGAGCAAATTACATCTGAGGTGCAGGGGAGAGGGAGGATAAGTAGAAAGTAAGCAACAACTCTGACTCTCTCAATTCTCCTCCCACTACTCAACTCTAGATTCATGCCTCATGTGTACACTATGGTCATGGAGACGAATTGGTAAAATTTGCGAGTGCGAAGAGGCCCTAACACTTAATTGAAGAGTCATGTTGCATATGCTATATTTCTGTGACAACATTGCAGCTAATGATATAAACTCTGTACGTCGTCGAAATATTGTGCATATCTACCTCGATGACCAGCCAGATCGCCCACGAACGATTTACTTTCCCATACCACCCACGTTTACACCAGAAAAACGCGAACAGACGCATCAGAAAAAAAATAATAATAAAATAACAGCACCAATGGATCGATTGTAATGGTAGTATTTATAAATTCAAATGTAACGGCTAATTATATTCATGTTCTTCCTATCGTTACTTGCAGTATAGACTGCAACGCTTGCGTAGCGGTAGATGCGGGACAGGGACGCTTATAAACCTGTGATAAGCCTACATGACAAACGAGCGAGGGAGTGACGAAACTTGAGCCATTATTAGCTTCTCCATGTTCGGAGGGCGTCGATTCCGCAACTGCATGTTCATTTAAGGAAGTGCCACCGCCACTGCTAATAAATTCACAGCCGGTTTGGTCATCACACTTGACCATTTTAGAATTAACCAGAAACAACGTGATGAACAACTATTCCACATAACACGGAATGAGAAACAAGGCGTAGATATGTACGATATAAGTACGGAATGAGTAAAGTGTACTGTGATGGAGAGAAGCGACATCAAAAGATAAAAAAAGTCAGTCAACAAGAATGGACGCATTTTGCTTATAAGATCTGTACGATACATTACATTTATTTACATACTTCAGCTTTAAGAAAAGTTATAATGTGACGCGCTCAAAATTACAAACTGCATCCTTTACCAGTAAAATGCTAAATTCGCGCACTCGGACTTCACAACGCGAGTCCTCACATGCTAGCAATAAAAAAATGTCTTTCACAAAATTTCATCTTGCGCATATTTACGGCAGTAAATGGACGTCTAAGATTGAGATGGGTGTGTGTCCCATACGTCAGTGCGTTTCAGAATTACACTACTACACCGACAAACTTCTAGGGAATGTGAGAGGTGTCTTGGGGAACAAAGTGAGCACAGAAACCCACCCCCGGAAACGTCATCCAAGGACGCTACAGACCGTCGAGGTTGCTGTAGTGGATGTCTAGCGGCAGGAGCTGGTGCCTGTAACTTGGACTCTCCGTAGCGTCGTTGAATGGAGTTTGCATGCTCATTTTGTTCCTCAAGACACCTCCCACATCCCCTAGAAGTTTGTTGGTGTAGTAGTGTAATTCTGAAACACAATGACGTATGGGACACACACACATCTCAATCTTTGACGTCCATTTACTGCCGGAAACATGCGTAGAACGAAATTCTGTGGAAGACATTTCTTTATTGCTGGCATGTGAGGAATCGCGCTGCGAAGCCCGAATGCGCGAATTTAGAGTCGCCCTGTATAATGACGTGACTTCAAAATTTTCTCTAAAGCCCGTTTTATAGATCGACTTTCTTGTCTAACAAGCAGATATTCAGGTCTGAGATTTGGCATGTTGGTAGTATACGTGATAGTAATTTTAAAGTGCAACATCCACAAAATTCCGAGAAGGGCTCCAAACTTTAAACGCAACTCAAATACATCTCTTACACTAGTCACCGAGAGATGTGAGGCACTGCGTCCAAGTAGTTCAGGCCGCAGCGTCCTTAACAGTTCTGCGTATGATTAGTACGAACTGTGTCCTCTCTGATAGGAAATCTTGAATCAAATCGCACAATTGGTGCGATATTCCGTAAGCACGCAATTTCTGATAATTCTGATTCGTTGACTACTGAAATAATTTTCATTAAAACGCGTTTAGATGTTGATGTTCGTATTTATGGATACTTTAGGCTTTTTCCTTATAAAACGTAAATATCTTTCTGCTTTTAGACATTTAGTCTCTTTTGTGTTGGAGAACACTAGTAGTTGAAAGAATGCGACGCTCTAGTGCAACGTTTGGCTGGCTGGTTTAGACATTAATATATAAGGACCATGTTCGCTGCTTATGTTTCTTAATTCAGTTAATATAAATTGTGTAAATTTACTGCTCATGTCATTGTTGTTTTTCCTATTACTTATTTTAGTTTCCTAACTTAATATTCTTATATTAGTGTTGATTCAATTGTTCATCTTACTGTAAGATGTAATATATCTTTCATAAATTTGTATTAATATTTTATAAATACGCTTGCGCATTCTGCAACACATTCGGAAATTTAGAACTCAGTACGCGGCACTGTCTATAGATCATTCACGTCATAGACGCACTCGCGGTGGGTTTCACTGCCGATTTACAAGCAGTCATGAAAGGAGCACGCACTTAAGAGTACTCAGTTTTTACCGCGATGCGAGCTTAAGAGTCATTGTCGTTTTATATATCGGTTTTAATGGAGTCTGACAGTGAGTGAAGCAATAGTTCCTGAAGCTTCTCCTCGCTGTAACCCTAATTACTCTCCGATAATATCCTTGGTTATGCAAAAGCGTCTCCCGAGAGCGCAGTACATGTCGCTGTCAAGAGGCAGGAAAGCGTGTCCAAAAGCCCAGAGGTGAACTGCGAGTGACATTTTCCCGAAGCGTGAGACGCCGCCAAGTATTCCAACCGGCCGGCAGTGGCAGCAGGTCGCCCACAGACCTTTACACCTCCTAACGAATTATGCGATACCCTCGTCAATAACTCGCGCTTGTCAGGCTCACTCGGATATGTCCCTAATGTCTCTCTGATCTGGGCGTTCCAACGAGACCCAAATTAAGCGACCAATACTCAAACAAAGCCCCACGACAATGGAACATACTACTACAACTACGTTGCAATAGTATTTGTGATAAAAAAAATCAGTCCCCTTCTTTCCATACCACTACAGATTGTCATTGCTTTAAAAATCCATTTCCGGCTTCGAGAAAACCACGTGTATTCGAGATTGAGCTGGGAGAAAACGGAAGACACTGACAACATTCTAACGTTGTACCTCATTATCATCAACTGAGACGCAAAAATCTCAACATCTACAACGCATGTTGATGTTACATAACATTGGCGTCGCTGTCCAAAGGCTGTAAAAGCAGTATAAGAGGTATTACGGTAAACATTACTGAACTCTTAATAAGTCACATTTACTGCAACAACAAGTGTTATACGCACATTGTCACTTACCTTGTGTTGTTAGTTCAGCTGTGTTAATTTTTTTTCACGGTGTAAATTCTACGATTGGCCACATCATCCACACATTAAGGAAAGACAAATTGTGCAGCCACTGTAGTATCAAAAATTGTATTTTCTTGGATTTAATAGTGTTGTTGTTGCCTCTTCAGTGTGGAGACGAGTTATTACTGAACAAAAACAGTTCCTTTGTGTATGATGCAGTTAAACAAACATACTGTAGTTAGAATGTCAAATTTTCTCTTGCTAATTTCTTTACACAAATTCACGATTGATCGACTGAGTGCCAAATAGGAGGTACAAGGTTAGAACAGGTAGTCAGTTTCAAGTACCTGGGATGTATTTTCTCACAAGGTGGTAACATAGTGAAACAACTGGAATCGAGGTGTAGCAAAGCTAATGCAGTGAGTGCTCAGAGAAGATCGTAGTGGCCGTGCAGACCGTGACTGGAGCGCCTTAGTCTCCTCGGCCACCGCGGCCGGCAAGTAAGTACCAAGACTAAGGTAGCAGTACACCGCTCTATCTTTTGACCAACTTTGTTGTATGGGAGTGAAAGTTGCGTGGATACAGGTTACCTTATTCATAAGGCAGAAGTTACAGATATGAAATTGGCAAGAATGATTGCAGGGGACAATGACAAGAGGGTGTACATAATGAGGAAATCAAAGAAAAACTAGGAATTAACACCATACATGAAGCAAAGCGAACAGATTGAGATGTGGGGTCATGTTACATGCTTGGGAGAAGCAAGGATACCTAAGAGACTCGCGAACTCGGCAGCGGAGGGTAAGAGGAGTCGAGATAGACCAAGGAGAAAATAATTAGATTAGGCGAAGAATGATTTTCAATTAAAAGGCTGAACGTCAGACGAGGCATCAATGTTAACATTGAATAGGGGATCATGAAGAAATTTTATTAGAGGCAGTGTGCTCCAGACTGAACGTTGAGAGGCATAAGCAGTCTCTAATGATGATGATCATGATTATGATTTCACGAACCTGCGTGAATTATGTCACTCAATCCGATAAATTTTCCCCAAAAGTACTGCCTTATTTCGCTTTCAAAATCACCGACTGCTGCAGACTGACGGTCCATAGAGGAAACAAAATGGAATGAATTTCTGTGACTTTTGATGTTACACAGATACTCCAAAGATTTTCAATATGAAACAAATTTGTTTTGTCAAAACGAGAAAGCAGACGCGATGTTATGACGCCTAACATTGGTCAAATAACAATATAAAAAATTAAAGCACACAGAGAAATAAGGTAGAGTACACTTTCACGCATATTTTATTAGCATTAGTATATGTTGTCGGGTCAAGTTTAATGTATAATTCAGCGAACACCTGCGTGGATAAGATTAGGTAAGGCGAGATTGATGTGGAAACATCCAACGGTACAATTAAGCGGAAATAAAAGTAATTATGAATACTTTTCCCAGTTTTTCTTTATTTTTTCAAGCAACTGGAGATGAATATAACAGGAGTTGCAAAATGGAAGGAGGTTGAGGACAAGAAACGCTGGAAATAGAAACCACGCAGGTGATCAGAGAAACGTAAAAACAGACGGCCAACATAGGAATGGAGAACAAAACCAGTTAATAACTACTTCCAAGAGTAGACTGTAGTGGGAAGCAGATAAAATAATGTTTTTCTTACTGTCGCGTAAGTGAACACATAAATGAAATGAAGAAAAGAGGAATCTCGTTGTTTTCATACCTAATTATATAGTGGCTATTTATGCTTTCTCCGAAGCACACGACGTTCTTCGCAGAATAACAGAGAACCGCGGGACTGGTGCCAACTTTTTTTGCGTGGACAACAAGGTCATCAGATACACACCGTTCAAAAAGGACGTCGCACAGGGAGAGAGTCTGCCTAAATTCGCTTCAGTAATCGTCTGGCACAAATCATATAAACGTAGCAGATTTTTTTTACACTGCACTAGTTAATCAATGCGTTACAGACATTTAGTTGTTGTAGCTGTACCTTTATGAAGTGAAAATTGCACGAAGTACTGTGCGAGATGATGAACTGGGTGAGAAATTTGACATTCGATTTTTAAATACGAGGCGCATTCCTGAAGTACTTTTTACCATTAAATACATAAATAAAACGCTTGCTAAAAGTGGAAAACAAGATGGAAATCGCTGGAAGCAAGATCAGGACTGTATGCCGGACGATCAAACAGCTGCGAACCGTTCTACCGAGAAGCAGTTTCAGAGCGCAGAAGAGCCTTATGGAGAGGAGCATTGTCATGGAGCAGCACAACGCCTTCCCTTCAGTAAGCATCCCACGCCTCCGACCAGCGTTCTGACGACGACGAACAGCTGACGACGATTGTCGTACCCCGCTTCAATACAGACTCGGCAGACTTCTACCACATAGGAATGCAAAAGTTGATCCCACGATATGACAAGTGTCACAATCCTTTTTTCTTTTCTTTGACTATGTCGAAAAATAGCTCAAACATTGTTGTACGGATGTTCGTGCTGCCCATGATTATTTTTTTCTTTTTCTCATGGCAGGGAGCGATCTTATAAATGTATTTTGTAAATAATGAAATGCCAACATCGCGGTATTTCGTCTTTATTTATAACAGACGACCGGTTTCGATGTACATTTGTCGATAGTAAAATTTCTCAGCTTGTCACTGTGGTTTCACAGTGGTAGATCTTATACGTGCTGTATCTTACAAATGTGCTGGGTGCTGTTTTTATTCTTCAGCTTATCGTAATTTTAAATGACGTAACCTTTTCTTGGTTATAGCTCTTTTTTTTTTTTTTTTTTTTAATAAATTGACGAAACCTCAGTATATACTCCCGCAATTTTAAATTTTATTACCGACAAATGGTAACAATTGTAAGGACTTCACATACAATAGCGCACTCTAGCGGCATGTTAAGGTAACGTTGTAGTGATCACAACGGCGCCTGTTAGTAGCTTGTTGTCACTCACAACTGTACAATATAGTGGTCCTTTATGTATATATGACTATACGAGTTTTATATCTGACAACCAAACGGCATATTTTAATTTGTGACAAGCCACCAGTACAATCCAACTGGCTAAAATATGCATTTATATAATAATGTTACTATTTAATGCATGTATGTGAAGAAAACTATTGACATATGATTACCTTTGCATACAGTTATATGGCATGCTCCTTTATTTTTTTATTTTATTTTATTTTATTTTTTTTTTTTTTCCTTAGAGACCAGAAGATGATGTCTATGTACATCGAAACCGGTCGTCTGTTATAAATAAAACTAAATACCACGATCTTGGAATTTCATTATTCACAAAATACATGAAGTTTTTCATGTAACTATGTTATCTTTCATTTAAGGGAAACTTACATTCTTGGATGAACCTCGTATTTCGAAGACAAAAAATTTGAGACCCTCTTATGAAGACACAATATAGAAACACTTAATGCCGACAGTGTTACGACATTCGAAACGTCTTTAACTGCAATTCCTGGTAAGTGAAATATGTCTGTCGGTTCGGGATTCGTACCCCGGGTATCTACCTTCTCTGGGCAACTCGCAATGAACTGCACGACCTACGATCAAACTGAAAACTACCACGGAATTGTACCTATTTCTTAGCCACGGTGAATGACCGAGCATTCTAAGGCGCTTCCCGCGGAGCGCGCGGTTGCTCGCCGTCGGACGTTCGAGTCCTCCCGCAAACATGGGTGTACGTGTTGTCCTCAAGTTAGTGTACGTAGTTTGTAAACCTAGGGACTAATAACCGCAGTAGTTAAGTCCCGTACATTTACATATTTCTTAGAATGGAGAAAACTTACCACGACGATGTCGAAGCAGGAGCTGAGGATAACGGAAATAGGGGGAAGAGGAGATAGTTATGGTTTTGAATTTCTCAAAAACCTTGGGAGTGTTACTTAAGAATTTTTTCGCTCTTTTCCAGACTGCGGTATACTTTTCATGTCAAGGAGAGGGAGGAAAGAGCGACGGAAGCTATGATTTATTCGTCGGACTTGTGGAATTGGTACCTAAATGTTGAAATGTTTGTAGAGCTTACGGGACTTAACTACGGGGTCATCAGTCCCTAAACTTACGAACTAGCTAATACTAAGGAAGGCACAAATATCCATGCCCGAGGGGGGATTCGAACCCCCGACCGTAGTGGCCGTGCAGACCGTGACTGGCGCGCCGCAGACCGCTTGGTCACCGCGGCCGGCAACTGGTACCTCGCCGTCCTTTAAAGACGCGAGTTCGGATTCAATGAATGGAGGAACATGAGTGTAACGTTCAGTCGACCTTGAGATGAGACATGGAGTATACGTTCGACAGTGACCTTCTCGGAGTAACCACCCACTTATATTAAATGTATAATGGAAACCATCTCTTAAGACACGAAATCACAAAGCTCATTGGTATTATTTCCTGTCGGTCTTAGGATTTATATCTGTCACAGACACATCACCAGAAAAATGCTGACCCCGCAATCGCGAAGGCAATCGGACAATCAGCTTAACAGCTCAAAGTTGACGTCAACCAGTATTAAGTTAAGGCATCAGAGTACTGGTTTTGTCGTTGCAGTTAATAATGGCAGATGACAACAATACTTAATAGAATTGATGACACATTAGTTATTAAACGAATTCCCGTAAGAGTAAGGGCTTCAAACTTGCCCACCCCTCCCCACTAACGATAGGATCATTGCCCGTTACCGGCATGTTATATATATACATGTGGCGTCTGTTCCGAAAGAACTGCCCAATCGCAGTTGCTATCATATATTCTGTGAATATTAAATAACAACAACTGCAGGATCAGAAGTGACGTCTGTTCTTTGGGAACAGACGCTACATGTATATATATATAATATGCCGGTGACTGGCAATGATCCTATCGTTAGTGGGGAGGGGTTGGGAAGTTTGAAGCCGTTACTCTTACGGGAATTAGTTTCATAACTACGAGTTTGAGTACTGTAGGCAGGGCGAAGCTGCCTACAGCTTAGGCTTGCTTAGGTAGTCCTTGCAGGTGCGGTGATCACTGTGTCCCAAGTGGTGTACGGGTCAGCGCAACTGCCGAGAAAGCAGGAGACCCGGGTTCGAATCCCGGCTGGGTAGACATTTTCAGCTTTTCCCAATCGCAGTTGATGTCATATATTCTGTGAATATCAAATAATAACAACTGCAGGATCAGAAGTGACGTTCTTTCGGATCAGACGCCACATGTATAAAAATCAAATGTTTGTAAATTTATCGGACCAAACTACGTGGTCATCAGTCCGTAGCTTACAAACTACTTAAGCCTAGGTAAACTAACCCGTGCCCCAGGGAGGACTCGAACGTCCACTGCGAGCAACCGCGCGCTCTGCAGCGAGACGCTTTAGACCGCTCGGCTACTCCACCGCGGCTTCACATCCTTACCCAAACACTCCGAGCGTAAGCTCTGTCCCTACTGACCACGTTGTCGACTCCCCCTCCTTCCTTTGGAGTGATGGAGGGGCATAGCTGCCGGCAGACCGCCACAAAAATGGGCATCGTATTGCCGGCTCGGAGTGAGTGGGGAGGTTGAGCTAGGCGACAGGGCGGCCATGGCGGTGACCGCGTTATCGCCGGGTTCAAGGATGCCGCCGCTTCCCACCGCCACCGCCAGGCACAGGCACGCCGGCCGCCCGCCGACAAACATCTCCCACTCTTTGTGCAAACCTTGAGGAACAGACAGGGCAGCACGCCGCGCCGGGGGAACGCTCCAGCGCTGGAATGTCGTACACCGCCGGCCATTAAAACTGCACCACAGGCAACATAGCCGGACGACGCAATTTATCAAACTGCCTGTATACGATACAGTCGGAAGACAGCTTGATTACATTTGTAGTTCAATCGAGGGTACTGTTTTCGGATCATTAGTAATAATAATAATAATAATAATAATACTTTCGTGTGGCTCAGTGGCCTGGTGCAAGTTTTTCAATTGGTCGCCACTTCGGCGACTTGCGTGTCCCAGTTATCCAACCGGGGAAAGGGGACCTAAGCTTAACGTGGAATCCGAACCACGTGTCGTTTCTGGCGACTTCTCAAATCATTGAGAGGTGAAGACTGGGTTAAGACATAGACTGAAAAAAAAATCCGAGGTCCGACTGTGTTCGAACTTGCGACCTTTCGATTTCCAGTCAAGCGCTTTACCCCGAGCCGGCCGCGGTGGCCGAGCGGTCTGCGGTGCGCCAGTCACGGTCCGCACGGCCACTACGGTCGGGGGTTCGAATCCCCCCTCGGGCATGGATATTTGTGCCGTCCGTAGTAATAGCTAGTTCATAAGTTTAGGGACTGTTGACCCCGTAGTTAAGTCCCATAAGCTATACAAACATTTGAACATTTTCTTTACCCCGAAACCACAGTTCCAAACCGGATAATTAGTATTGTCACTGGTCATCTCCAAGCATATGTACCAAACTTACAAGGAAGCCACATGGGTATCGGATTTTAGATTTTTTTGATATTTATGATACATAAATTCCAGGACAGATAACAATCAAGGAAAGCCATTCGACGCAACTCTCAAAAATTCTCGAGAAAATCGACTTTGAAGTTTTGCCAAGTACACGTAAGCACTAATAATTAAAACAGTTCCAACATCTGCAAGTGTAACCACAGGTGGTAGCGTTCGGGCCTTATAATTCCTTGTTTTGGAATTCAGTTCTGTAAAACATTTTTGGATATCTAATTCCACGTGTTTTATCGTCACATAAAGCGATGGTTGAGTAGGTTAAATGCCTGAAAAGCTATGGAGATGACTTTCCAAAAACAGCGTCGTAACTCTTCACAAACTGAACAATCAAAGACTACCCTCGTCAACTAATAATGAAGACAATACTGTAAAAAAATGTAACTTACGTTTTTTCACTGAAACCACCATTATTTTATAAAACATAGAAAATTACGAATAAGCAAGAATAAGTGAATTTTTCATAAAAATTACCATTCGAAATTAAAATTCTGTGAATATTCCAACAGAACGAAAATATATACTATTTGGCCACGATAACTTGACGATTCGCGCGGTGGCTGATGGTAGCTTGTCTTGCACGAACAGAAGGCAGCATCGGCTGCTTGCTGCAGTGCTGGAACCGTCATCCTAACAATGTTTATATTAATTCTTCGCGTCAAGGACCATTGTAACGTTGGCAGCGCATGTAAAAAAAAAGAATAAATTTCAACTGGTGTCGATTTTCTCCGCTTGTGGCAGCATCAACAAAATCGACAAGTTATCGTGGTCAAATAGTAAATAAAAACTATTACTGCAGGATTCGAACCACCGACCCTATGGTTGTAAGGGTAGGACGCTACCACCTGAGTTACACCGAGAGGTGCTGCAATTCTTTTAGTTATTGATACTTATGTGTACTTGCAAAACTTCAAAGGCGATCTTCTCGAGAATTTTTGAGACTTGCGTCGAATGGCTTTCGGTGATTATTTGTTTTCTGAACTTCACGTACTATAAATATCAAAAAATTGTAAAATTCGATACCTATGTGGTCTCTTTGTTAGTTATCTGCTTTATTCCTTTATCAACTAATAATGAATACAGTTCCTCCAGGCGCCTGTTTTAAATATGATTTAGTTTATGCGATCTGTTTCAGAGAGACACTTCGCGATCGTCAGGTCCCATAAACAAGTATAAGAACTGGACAAATTCAAATAAGTTTTGCGTCAAGATGGAGCCGAGCCATCAATAACTGCTATCCGAATTTAGCTAAACGATGCGCCACATTAGAGGAAGAAAAGTGCCCATGTCACGTAAGATTAACATCAGATGGTCCTAAAGTAAAATAGGCTACATTATCCTGTAGACAGTTCTTCACTGTTGCCCCGTTCAACTACAAACACGACTTTCAATTTCCTCCACATTATTTATACCTTACCTGCCCCCATCTTGTGTCCTACATATCCCACTATTTAAAACTTTACACCTACTAGCCAGTTATATTTGCTGCCCCCCTCCCCATAAATATTCACTACACAGATATTCAACGTCATTAGTAATCCACTTCACCCATTCCTCAACAAAAACACAACTATATAAGGAACACATAGTTCAATGGGGCGATCTATAATTGTTTCATAATGATTTTGCAGCCAAGATCGCATTTTTCGTTTATTATGAAAAATAAATGAAAAATGCGATCTTGGCTTTATTATGAAAAATAAATGAAACAGGCGATCTTGGCTGCAAAATCATTATTAAAAAACACAACTCGTCCCCCCCCCCCCCCCCGCCATCAAACCACGACTCCACCTCTTGCCCCCCACGCTTACCTCTCACTTTACATTCCACTATTCACAACATTACATTTACTGTCCAGTCATTTCCACCACTCTCTTCCCCACATAGAAACACCATCAATAACTGCAACATCACTTACTACTTCACTACACTGAGACAAAAAATTGAAAAATTTAATTAATACCTCCTGACCCTCACTCTTGTCTTCCATCTCTCTCTCTCTCTACATCCCACTACAGTGTGTCAACTAGGGACGGGTCGAAAATCGCGTATCTGTTAAGATCACAGTGATTTGGAAGTAGCAGTATTCACAGTCGCAACTTTACGGATTCTGACTGCGATTTCAGTCGCAGTTTAGAAGCACAGTAGCACTAAAAGTAACAAGTCGCAACTAAGAGTAGCAAGAAGCAGTTTGCATTTTGCCATCTGTTGGTCGACGTTTGTACTAATATCTTTGCATTGGGCAGGCTATAGAGTCTACCTGCGATTTCAGTGAGAAATCGCGTTTAAGAGTCGCAAGTAGCAACTAAGAGGCACAGTTTACACTTTGCCGGCTGCCATCTGTTGGCCGAAATTGGTACTTCTAGCTTCCCGCTGTCTGCCTCGTGTATGTGTGGCTTTTTGTGTATGTGTTGGTCGAACGCCATCGTACCAAACCAGTGAGCTCGAACATCCTCATTGGTCCAAACTGCGATTTCAGTGAAAAGTCGCGATTAAGAGTCGCAAGTAGCAACTGAGAATAGCATTTAATATTCCGCCTTATGCTACTTGTTGACCAACTGTCGTACTTTCACTCGTGTGTTGTTTAGGGATGTTGTCGAATTAATGAGCAAGAAGATAATTTTCTTTGTGAAAATGTTTACACTTAGTGGCACTATTTTACCTGGCGGCAGCATTTACATGTTGTGAAGCAAAGCCTGGCATATATGTTTTTAGGTTATAGTTGGTAAAGACAACAAATGTGAATGCCAAATAAATATTGTCTTACGGACTTGATCCCTGTTTAAAATAATTTTTCGTCATAGAACCTACAACTATTATGGGAATTCAGAATACGTATGTTACATTGCAAATCTGGTTTCGACGAATATTTTTGCTTGCGTTATACATCGTACATAAAATAAAAATACCAAGGGGGTGGTATCAAGTGGTCAACTAAGTACAGGTAATTTTACGAAATGTTTAACAGTAGGCCAACTCCATTTTCAATGTGGACTGTGTTAAGTACTGCTATATAGAAGTAAACTTGTATCTTCGAGGATTCTATAAAAATATCACACTTGAAAATAAACAAGTTTTTCGCGTAATGGAAAGTTTTATTTTATCAGATTTGTTTTAGGTTTAGGAATGTTGTTTCCCGTCTTTTTCCTTTTCGTACATTCCGTCCTGTGATGACATGAGTGAAAACAGATGGGTGGTGTCGGATCCTTCAGTATTATTAAAACTTTTGTTTACTGCAGTGGTGGCATAGCGTGCTTATGTTGGCAACGACCGATGAATGATCCTAGAAATCTAAATCATACAGAATGATTGAAAAAATATTTTGTTTATCATAAAATAAATAATTAATGTTATTCTTAATCTGTGGTTGTAAGATTTATTGTGTGTAACCCTGTACAGTCAGTAAGTTAAAAATTCTTATAAAATGAAGCTTTAGTTGCCAACATGACCACACTAGGTCGGAACATCGATTAGTAAAATATAACGCAAGCTCTTATCTATAGTTATTTGGCAGAATATGTAGTGATACCGAAAGGTTTTAAAGAGAAAATGGAATTTTCAGAAGTCACTCACGTTGTATTTCACATTTACTTATCTCTTTCAAATTGGTAAGTGACTTATATCACACAATGTTTAAAAAATCTATTCATTCATTCTACAGGCAAGAACATAGAACTTTCGTTGCACTGTTATAGTTGCTGCGTGCCTAATCTACCAAATGTTTCTGTTAAGGTAGACTGGCCTACTTGCCGATTTCGGTTACACATTACTTGCGAATAACCTCACTTTTAACTATACATTACACACCAAACACTGAAATAGCTTTTATAAGACTAATTGACATTTGTCGATGTGTAAATAATCCCAACATTACACGTAAATTGAGCATCAATATTATATATATATTTACATGTAGGAAGAGGATCTGTTATGGATGATATATATATTGCATTTGCCACACACATCGCATAAGTCACGGAAGTAGCAGATATCACGGAAGTAGCAGAAATCGCATAAGTAGCAATATCAGTAGCAGAAATCGCAGAAGTAGCAATGTAGCAATATCAGTAGCAGAAATCGCAGAAGTAGCATTCAGAGTCACCGAAATCGCAGTTTGAGTGCGGATGGATACATGTCGAGGATTTGTACAGTGCGATTGTAAACAGTGACAAATCGCAACTAAGAATCACAGATATATAAAAGTAGCAGTCACAGAAATCACTGATATCGAAAAATCGCAGTTTAGCCCATCCCTAGTGTCAACTGTTCGATGGCAGAGCTCTCCCTAGCCCTGAATCGGTACAAGTCGGGCGGCTTCGGCCGGCGGTCTTTGTTTTGAGGCTGCAGCCAACATTACTGACTGAAAGTGCTGTGGGAGGCAACAATAGACGTCCGCTTTCTTATTGTTTGCATACCAGTGTTCTGAGTTTTCCGTTTTGTGTAACACGTAACTTAAGTGAGTGATTCCTGCAGTTGGTATCGTTATCAATCGTTCTCGTGAGTAAGCTGCATTGTTTCATTTATGACCAACATTTAAAGCGATATGCGCCACCTGTACTTTCGCGGAAGCATGCCGCGTAGTTTGTGGTGTCAGCACTGCAGGACGTAGGCGTGGTTTGTCTTCCCCCGCTCGCCTCTCTCCCCGCTCCCTCCTCACAACACTGCCATCTACGGTTTACACACTATACTTACCACTTTACAACCACTATGTTGTCTTCTTCGCCCTGCTATTTCCCTCCCACAAAACTCTCATCACAAAGATTTGTAATTTCCTCATTACTCCATTTCCCTTATATTGAAATAAATGCACTATGACATACTTTAATATAATGTATTAAAAATTACAATTGTGATGTTGGCAACATTACAACACACTATACAGACTGTCACATTCAAAAGAAGTATGTCTGACTTGTGGAAAACATGACTACTGGTAGTGCATCAGTGAGGTGGAAATTAGTGCGAAAAGTAATGACGCAGTAAGAGGAAATTTTTTAAAGTAACAAATCAGCACTTTACATGTTTTACTAACGAACTGTTTTCGAGCCAAGAAACGAAACAAATTGTAGATGTCTATCATTACAGACCAATGAAGATGTTTACTGTCGTTAAAACGAAACGTGTCTGGTGAAAAATTGCATAGACGGACAAAAAATACATCATAACTGTAAAAAGGGCTGAAGTGCAGTTTAAGAGTCCGCGAGTGGCTTTTCATGTTTGTACGTTGGCAACGGCGCCGCAGCCAATCAGCAGTCGCATTCGCGCGGCCGATAACAAATAGCTTTCTCTTTATGGTATGTAAGCAAATCGCCGTAGTGGATTTAAAGGTCTTTAGATTAAAATAATGAATTTCAATAAATGTGAAATTTATATTTACATTCTGTAATGGAGATTGAGCGTACTGGCTGTACTATGTAGGCAAAATTATTTTCACCAGTGATTTTAATTGTGGTGATCGCATGACTTTTGACTTGCGCAGTTACTTATACTGAGCGGTTATGAACCGGAGATTTAGGCGCTACTACGAGACGAAAAGTCTTGTGTAACCTATGTAGGCCTACCTAACCTTAAAGCTGCGCTGGCCTGTTGTTGGTTTTGAAGTTATCAATAGTGTGTTAAAGAAAAGTCTGAAAGTGTGATCGAAACATCGTCTCACTTAAGAAAGTGATCTCTAGCGTAGCCTTGAGAAGGTCAGGTATAGGTGAAACAAGATGATGATGATTTTTTTTTTTTTTTTTTTTTTTTTTTTTTTTTTTTTTTTTTTTTTTTTTTTTTGGGTTACGTGAGGACACTTAGCGCCATAATCTCCAGTTCGGAACCGGAACTTCGAGATATATGGATTCTTCCAAATTACCCAACATCTGTTTTTTTTTTCTTAGGTGAGTGAACTCTAATTTTAATAACTTATTTTATTCACGTATTGAAAGGCACTGGAAAAAATTACTGTCGTCGTATTTCTTGAGAGAGAAACACGTACTTCAATTTCCGTTACAAGAAATTATTAAATCTGAACGGAAAAGTAGTGCATGTGAAGAAAATCCAAATTCACAACACATGAAACGCGGAATCTGGGCGTCTTCTGTTGCATCATTCATCGCGCCGTTACCAACATCTACGCATGAACCACCACTCGCGGACTGCACTTTTACCGTAAAAAGCAACTACGAACGTCATGGCCACACAAATAAATTGGTAATTGGTTAGAGAACTGTTTAAAATAAATATGGCGTGCCGCTAAGGGTGCCACCAACTAGCAACAGTTTAATGAGTAACGTATTTTAATCTTACGTTACAATGGCACTTCGTGCTCTAAAGGTTAATGTACTGTTTGGCCACGATAACTTCACGATTTGCGCGGTGGCTGCTGGGAGCTCCATTACGGCTGCTGCGGGGAGTGAAGGGCGAGGGGAAAGCAGCTTGCTGCGACCGTTACTCTAACAATATTTACAGTAATCATTCGGTCAAGCACCATTGTAACGTTGGCAGCACTTAAAATAAAAGAATGACTTTCAACTAGTGCTGATATTCGCTGCTTGTGGCAGCACCAGCAAAATCGTCAAGTTATCGCGCCCAAATAGTAGCACACCGTATTTAGTCTTTATAATAAAAACTTCTGATGAAGTCATCCTTAGTCGATGCTGAAACCATGGTACGGCGCTTTTCGTAATTTACTACGCAACTCGTGGGTTGCTAAATTTTTCTGGAATAAATAACATTCGGTATAGTAGGATGTGTATTGTTGCAGACACTAGCAAATAACTGGAAAGCACGCAGACCTGGCGACAGAGCCGGCACGTGTCAGTAACGGTACGGTCTGGGTGGTGCGACTTGTGGAATGCGCGGCGCGGAGGGGGGCTGCCCCCCGATGCCAGCGGCCTTGGCGTCCCCTTGACATTCGCTGGTGGCGCCGCGCCGCGACGCGCCACGAGGATTAAAACCTCGGCTCGCAATTAAGAGGTGTCCCGCGGGTGGCGCTAAAATTAGAAGCCCGGATGCGCCTAATAAGAGTCCGCTGCGTACGGCACTGCGTCGCTGCGGATTACAGGCCGTGTTACGTCAGCAGCAGACTGTACTGCTCCAGCGCCCAAAATACCCCCCCCCCCCCGTCTCCCACCGTCTACTTTCCATCACCCTCCTTCCTTCTACTTTCTAACCTAGCCGACCCCTTCTACACTCTTCTGATTACAACTATCATAATACACTCGTATGGCGAAATGGATAAACAGTTGAATACTGTTTAGTGCCTTAAAAATAAAGTTAATATACCGTCTTAATATCTACCTACTGTGGTGGCGCGCACTTTAGACTTTCGCCGCGCGCCGCCATGCACGCACGGAGCGGCGTTCTTACGACGTCAGCTACGAGCGCCCTCTGCTGCAACTCCGCTCGTGGCCACCACTGAACGACATCGTGCACTTGGGACTGAGATAAGAACCAGTTAACACTTCAGAATCAGATAGGCACCAGTGAAGACTTGGCTATCGGATAGGCACTAGGCAGGCCTATAGCTCAACCATGTATCAGCATTCTGCAGTACTGAGCTATGTAAAAGTTAAGTATTACTAAGTCTCTAAGTAATATATATCTCGTTCTAATTTACTCTAGTGTTTCTAGTTTCTGCTGTCCCACTGGCTGGTCACCACCTACCTGCACAAACGTGCATCCTTTATTCCTGTGTTGGTCTCATTCTACTCGGCCACCGACACCTACGACGGAAACGAGACACAAAAGCGGCGACGAGACTGGGACACAAAACCTACTACCCTTAGTTCTCCGATTTGTCCAGGTGTGGATTTATTTCACTCTCACTGGAATCCATACCCTTTTCCCATCCCTGTGCACAGCCTTCTATCTCGTTCTACGAGGCGCGTCCAGAAAGTAAGTTCCGTTTGGCAATAAAATGAAATTGTACACAGGTACAGAAGAAATTTTTACTGCACAAAATTCTACAACTCTTAAACTACTTTTCCACATAACTGTCGAAATTTCGTAGGCATTTGTCATAGCGTGGCACCAGGTTTTGTATACATCCTTTATAGAAATCTGCCGCCTGTGTCTTCAACCAGTTGGAAACAGTTTCTTTCAGCTCGTCGTCATTGGTGAAGTGATGACCGCCAAGGAAAGACTTGAGATGTAAGAACAGATGAAAGTCGCTAGGAGCGTGCACCAGTGCTTCTGTAACCAAAGATGGACGCCCACTTCGTTCTTAATGGTTCACATCACTACGCCCGCCATTGAACTGTCGGACCCTTCTTCTCACCATCGAATCACTCATCGCATTTGGTCCGTAAACATCGCAAATTTGCCGATAAATTTCACTTGGTTTCACTTTACTCGCATTCAGAAACCGAATCACCGATCTGATTTCACAGGCGGCGGGATGTTCAATCAACGCCGACATTTCAAACAAGCATAACAAAGCGTACGTAACTGACAGCAATTTCCAAATGGCGCACGTTCTTCTCCTTGATACACATCGTCTAAAGCGCATGTGCGGAACTGCAATCGCAGCGCTGCAGCGGAGATGAATTGAAACGGAACTTACTTTCTGGACGCGCTTCGTATAACCCAGTGTGTGTATGTGTGTGTGTGTGTGTGTGTGTGTGTGTGTGTGAGAGTGTGTGTGTGTGTGCGTGCGCTTTTTTTTCCAAATCTAAGGGACTTAACTGCTGCTGCTATCAGTCCCTAAGCTTACAAACTACTTAAAATTAATTTATGCTAAGAACAACACTCTCACCCATTCCCGAGGGAGGACTCGAACCTCAGACACCACGCGCTCCATACCAGGGCGCCTTAGAGCGCTCGGCCACTCCACCGCGGCGCGAGTCGTTTTCACATTTATTTTATTTTATTTTTTAGCTTTGGGCGCATTTAAAAGGCCGCAATTAATTGTTGGCGCACCATATTCACATTTAACAGGAATATTTTGCAAGTCAAAAAAGGAAATAAATACTGTCATAAAATTCCTCTTTCATTAAATCTGTCCTCGGGTATCAATTGGACATCCTCTATGTCTTTCTGTCCTGAGTATCCTCCTTCATTTGCTTGTAACTTCCTCTTTTCTTCACATCTGTTAGCATACCAAACCACCTTCTTCAAATGTTCAAATGTTTGTGAAGCTTATGGGACTTAACTAAACTTAGAAACTACTTACGAACTAACTTATACTAAAGACAGCACAAACATCCATGCCCGAGGGAGGATTCGAACCTCCAACGCGCGATCCGCAATGTGGCGCTCCAGACGGCTCGGCTACTCCCGCCCGGCCCTTCTTCTTTCACCGAGTAAGATGGTGCAATGGTAAGACACTAGACTCGCATTCGGCAGGATGGCGGTGGTTCAAATCCATCTCCGGACACACAGATTTAGGTTTTCCTTATTTCCCTAAATAACTCCAGCAAATGCCGGAATGGTTCCTTTCGAAGGGCACGGCGATTTCCTTCCACATCCTTACCCAAAACTCCGTGTGTTAGCTCCGTCTCTAGTGACCAATCTGTCAACGGAGCGTGAAACCCTAAGCTTTCTTCCTTCGTTCTTCTTCCTCTCCCTCTTTTTCCTTCAACTTTTCCCTCCATTATCCTCTGCAGTTGACAATTCCTCCGTAATATGTGTCCCACACAAGATTTTTTCCTCTTCTGTAACATCCTTACGAAGTTCTTTCCTCTTTTACCCTGCTCGGTACCTCCTTTTTTCTCACTCTGAGATCCATAAGACAGCCCGCTCCACACAAAACAGTTGGCGAAACTCTTCTGGAGATTAATGGGGATGATCCTGGCTGTCAGTAAATCTTTCACTCTCCCAAACGATTTCTTTCCGATATATATTCAGCGTTTCACTTCTTCTGTACAACTTCCATTTAAAGTTCTCAAACTTCCCAGATATTGAAATGATTTAACCTGTTACAGTGATATATTGATTGTGTCACCTTCTTTTCCAGTTTTCATCACTTTGTTCTTATCGATGTTCACTTTCATTCCAAATTCTTTCCCCAACCTTACAATATTTTCCATCGTTACCTGGAGCTCTTCTTCTGATTGTGCTAGTTCAGTCATATCATCTGCTTACTTCATAGTTTTTATTCTTTCCCTTCCCACTACTAGTCCTTTTGCTTTGCTAAGACCTTGTTAATTAGTTTTTCAACATATATATTAAAAAGTGGTGGTGGCATACAACAACCCTGTCTCACATAGAGTTGCTTTATCAGCCTTCTATCCTTCCAATTAATACCAGTATCATACACAATCTTCAACAGCGTAGATACATCAGTCAATTCTATCAAATGATTTTTCCCAGTCGACAAAACAAGCATATATTTATCTATTTACTTCTAAAAACCTTTCTGGTAACATCTTCAGACGCTCAAGTGTATCTTTGGTCCCTCGTCCTTTTCTAAATCCGAGGAAAACAGTCTATTGTGAGTAATAAAATAACAATTAAGTAATTTCATTTTGAATGTCTTACCCAGTCTACACAAAATACAACTTATATTCGTATATTACCAGAATATGAACAAATAATTTTGTGTACAATTGTGAAAGATTCAAGACGAAACCCAAGAGAAACTATTACGTGAAATATAATAAAATGAAATTAACGATTAAACTTTTAGCAATACAATACAATACTATTTAAACCTACCTCTACTCTTTCTATTCTTTATGAAAAATATGAGTATGATGTCTCCACGCGATTTCTTCAATGTTTGGAGATTGAAAGACAAAGTCTTATTTCCTCGTCCATACCATGAAAACTTCCTCTCTTCTACCATTTAATTGTGAGGACAGTAAATCCTAAATCACATAAATATGACGTCGAAAGTTGAAGTAAAATGTTCCTAACCTTTTTAGATATCGACACATATTCTTTTATAGTAATGCAAAATCTTCAAGACGTGTGTTTTCCTAAAATATTAATCGACCACTGTGGAGAACTACAGTAAACAAAATCTCCACGAGAATATACAAAACCGTCCAAGCCGCGCGGAATGACCGCATAGTCTAAGTCGTCATGCTACGGACTGAGCGGCCGTTCCCGCCGGAGGTTCCAGTCCTCACTCGGATGTGTCTGCTGTCCTTACTGTAAGTTAGTTTGAGCAGTTTCTAAGTCTAGGGACGAATTACAATAGTAGTTTGCTCCAACAGTTTTACAAACAAATAGGCTAAATTTCGCTCAACATTAGTGCCAGTATCTGTATTTTACAGACATTTAAACAGGCAAATTTCACTCAACATTGCTGCCAATATCTATACAAGACTGGAGACACTCGTTTAAAAATTTAAATAATGTAGTACAGAAAACGTGAAACGCTTACAGTTACTGTCTTCGTCGAAAGCCAGCACGGTCGTAAAAACGGCAACGGTCGTGAAAGAAGACGTCAGCCGTCACAGCAATGCTCCTCCACCTGCAACATAACAGTGAGTTCTGCAAGTAACGCCGGCACGGAGAGCGAGCTTTTCAATGAACGATGACAAGCAGAAGAAGGCGCTAAGTGATTTCTGCTTACGTTACTAGCAGAGTTACCCAAGTAGAACCGCCGCAACGCTTACGCCGTAACTTTCGTTCCGGCATCCGAGCAACAGTGGTCCTGCGTGAAAAGAAAAACCCGAGGGTCGATACGCCCCCCACCCATTGTCCTTCAAGGACACGCGTGCTGCCACCCCCTGCCACAGCAATGTTGTGCAATCGCCCCTACGCATTTCAGGCTGAATGCGACCAGTTCGGAACTGCCTGTACACAGGTTGGCGCAAAAGTCGATGGACTGGGCACCGATGTAAACAAAAGGTCGAATTTATCTGTCATTACAAATAAAAACAATACTTACAACTATTGTTAAGTTCAATGTATCCTGTGTTCATTAATACATCACTGAAGCAATTCTGCGATAGTGTTACATACTTTAAGCTGCAGTGTGGTAACGCGTCTTTTAGTTCAGCAGTGGTACGAGGCTTTTGAGAATAAACAAGTCCTAGACGGCACCCCATAGATAAACAAAATCCATGGACGTTATATTTGGCGAACATAAAGGCATGTCAGTAACTCCCCTTCGATCAATAACTTTTCTTTGGAAAGTTACATTTCAATAACCACGGATGGCAGTGGCATAATATGATGGAGCACCACAGTGTTACAAGTAAATTTCTTGAAAGTTTTCAGCACACGTCATAAGTGCAGGCACCACCTGAAGGTGAAACATATCCAAATTTTTCTTTCGCTGTTCCTTAAAATAAATAATAATAAAATAAACGAAGTACGCTAAATGATGATATTGCACCCCAGAGTCTCACGTCAATTTGATTTCGTTGATCTACAGAAAGATTATCACTGTAGGTATACCAATAAGTGCAGTTGTGTCTGTTGTCTGCATAACTTAAAATTGGCCTTGTCAGACCACGCAATTTTATTGACTGAAGCATCGATCGGGATCACCTTCATGTAACCCGTGTCGTAAATGTGGATAATCTTTAAATTTTTCTTTGTGTAACATTCTTTGAACAGACTGTCGTGATAAATATAGCTCAATTGCTAATCGTGTGGTTGATTTTGTCGGACTTTGGGTCGCCGCTGGACATACCCGCAATCCATTTTCCTGAAGTCGTGACTGTTATTGGGCTGTCAGATATTGGTGCATCCACAAGAGATCCACGTTGTTGAAATATGTCTCCTTGATTTTGCCCTGTCTTATATATCTTGCACACTAACGGAATAGTTTCGCCATAGTTAGTTCTCCCACGGACCTTAAACAGTTCTGATGGAATGTCGTTTACTCCGAGGTCTTTGTTTCGATTTAGGTCTTTGGTTGCAGTTGGAATAATATCAAAAAGCCAGAATTTTTTATTAATTTAAAAATATAACAGCAGCACATGCTTAACGAACAAATTGCTTTCCGTATCAAAGCGTATTTCCTGATTGTTACGATGTCTCTTCTCCCCCCTTTTTTGTCTTTTCTTCTTTAAATTTCTCTTTCTGTCCGCTACCACTTTTCTAATACATAATAGCTGGTTTATCATCATGGCTGTTTTGTGTGTGTCTCGGCCATCAGATACAGGTTTGTTATTCGCGGATTGCGTATGTATGTAGGTATCGTTTTAGTGTACTTTGGCCTACCTTCACCAGTCGTTGCGTAATTATTTATTTATACTGTTTACGAGTTTAGAACGCCATCTCTCTCAGTCTACGGTGAACATTTGTAATCTTGCAACTGGCTAGTCCCGCTATCTGCCGTAGCAGAGTGATTTGATAACGAAGAACGGAACAGAAGGCGCGACCGAGCACATTCTCTGATAGGTTGTTATGGTAGCAGCTCCGTAAACAGCCTGACGACAGTCACTTTGTTGTTCTGGTCGAGGCAGGAGGTAATTCTTAGCTGTAGCCTTCAGATCGAAACGTCAGGGGAATAGTTTGTTCACGAGAACCACTCCTGGACTCTTCAGTAGAAGGATCACAAAGTAACGCATTTCAAAGTGCGTCTACTTTCCTCTCTCCCTTTTCTCGTTGCCTGTAATCAAATCACCTGCCTTGCTAATAGGCCATGATGCTATGGTGGTATGCTGAGCAATAATACAGTAACATTCCCGGTATAGCCCGGGTACATGTTTGTTCCATTCTTATGTTCGTCTATCTCCTCCCACTCCATCCATCGCCTTCAGCCCGTTTCACTTCCCTTTTCATGGCGCTCGATACTCTTCACGAACAATGTGTCGTGGTCGTGAAGGAAATTAGATTGGAATATTCGGAAAAATGTTTCACGCTTAGAGCTGATAGTAAAGATGAAATAAATAAACTCTTGCGTGAGGGGGCGGTTATTCATACATTTCATTGTTTATGATGACATATCTGCTTAACTATGTGTCGTAGGTGGTTCTTAACCCCAAAGCAATTGTTTTCCGATAGTAAGGAATATATGAACCGAGTTTGGTTGAAAAATTGGTCTAGTAGTTTAGCAGGAGATCTGCTACGAACG
Source organism: Locusta migratoria (assembly GCA_026315105.1). Classification (NCBI taxonomy): domain Eukaryota; kingdom Metazoa; phylum Arthropoda; class Insecta; order Orthoptera; family Acrididae; genus Locusta; species Locusta migratoria. The sequence goes on along the minus strand of CM048744.1, from coordinate 311,565,592 downwards.
TACACACACACACACACACACACACACACACACACACACACACACACATTTTTACAATATGTATAGATTATTTAGTTATAGCTTTTCCTTAAAAGTGCCGTATGTCGCTTTCCTTCGAGGAATCAAGTAGCTTTCAGCGGCTGTCAAAACGAAGCTAATCCGGATTCGACAGTCAGGTAGTTCTGTGATCGATACTGAATTCCTAGATACAAAGATATGATAGCCCGACAAGCCACCAGATTTACGTCTTTTACACAAAGAAGGAAAATGTGTGATACTAATAGTAACAATGTAAGAGCAACTTGTGACCCGAGTATAACGAATAGTTATTGTCCCCATTTACAGTATCAACAACACGAGTGTTTGTTACAAATAAAAATCTTTTGTGTAGGAGTGCGTCATTCCGAACGTCAATTTTACAATCGAATTAGCTTTAACACTAGAAAGACCGTCCCGGTCAACCTGACCAGTAAGCATTGTTAAACGTTTAATAAATCACTTTACGTTTTAATTTATCTAGCTTACATTTCATAACTTTTAATCTCTTTTGATAATTTACCTTGAATGATCCAAGTCGGTCATTTTGACCGGTATTTTTCACGTTCCATGTCCGTAACGACTCAACAATTATTTTTTCCGTCCGCTTAGCGTAAATTTTTTCATTGTTGCGATTTCGTTCTCCCTCTTTCTTTCCTTTTTTCTTTATGTCGTGGCTGGAGTGACTGTACTTTATTGCTGTTAGTTGTAAATACATTATGCCGAAGTTAAGCTCTGTGAATTATTATGACGCGTCGCTATTTTCGTTAGAATGAAGAATCGCTGATTTATATGACTAGTTCCCCAGAAGAGGATTCCGAAGGAGAAGATATTTTTTTAATATGATGAGTTGCATGACTGGCACAACATGAATATTCAGAACCTGTACGAAAACACACAAATAACTCAGCGCTTACAAATTCGATTCTAGAGGGATTACAAACTGCTACTCGCAGCCGAGGAAGAAAGCGAAAAGAATCGCATCCAGAAATTGGTAGTGAAGAGACAGCAACCGACACAATCTTCACATCGACCCGATTTTTTTAATTAAATAAAATTTCCGTAAACATAGCGTAGCACATTGGTAGGGTAAGTACAATACCATAGTGACATTTAAAAATGAAGTAAATTAACTGAACCATTACACCTGAAAAAATAAAGAAAAATGGCCGGTAGCTTTCCTTCAGCTCTGCTTGAACTTGGGTCGCAGGTAACTTTCAAGTTAAGAAGTGAAAACATGTCCCCTGAGGAAGGGCCATTCAAACTCAATATCATTCGATTACTGATCTGGCTTGTTGACACAAGTATAGTTTCAGTGGGTAGCCAAATATATCATTGTCATTCGTACATACACATCAAAGCCTTCTTTGGGTTGCTTGCTCTCCCAGTCTTATTATACGGTTCTTGCGACCAAGCTATTCAGTTATTGTCGCCCTTGACCGTTTCTAATGATAAGTTGACGCAACAGTGAACTTCAGCACTGTGACATTGCTGTGATAGAACGACAGTTCGCACTGCAATTGTGTGGTCAATCTGCAAGATCAGTTCCCATAAGACGTACTCTGTATAGGTAAATTCGTGTGTAATAACCAGTTTACACACGGATAACTTTTGTTTCATTCTTTCTGACATATTTAGCCCAACTGTATAAAGCTTACATTACTGAACACAAAATATGTTTTGAAATATTACGTATAAGATATTGCGAGCGAATCACCACTTTTATTTTGCGAATAGTAAAGGAATCAAGAGAAGTATTCTGCAAAGGATACCAGGCAGAGCGCCACGTAATGTACGTAATTCAACTCGCACCGCTATGTGAGAAAACTACACTTTAGAATAGAAAGGCTAGGCGGGCGGAAACGGTTATTGCAACCAAACGTCGCCAGCTGGTACTCTCCCGGTAATTGTACCAAGCTTTTCTGTTTATCTGCTTCTATTAAAGTGAGAATCCAAATACATTAGAATTTGCTATGCTAGATCCTTTCTGATACACAAGATCTTAGCATTCACTCCTAGCATATCTCTTCAAAAGCCCCTTTTACACTAGCGACTTTCTGGTCTCGGTTGTCTACTCGAAACGAGTGTGTCGACTGCAGCGCCCCTGGTGGATCCGTGTTTCATTTATATTGCGTGATCGTTTGCGTTTATACGATAGCTTGGAAATTTGTGTGTGTGCTGCCTGCTGTGCGGTCTTTGCGCTGTGGTTGTCGTCGTGATACTTCTTGTGCTGATTTGAATTTTAATCACAACCTTTTATCCAACACAGCGAAATGGTTGAAAATCTCGTGGTATTGGCTGCAGCAACGGTAGTAATCGCCGCCGCTTTGCAGGAAGGCAAAAGGAAAGAGCGCAGAGGCAGAAAGAGAAGCGTTTGGATGCGATCGTGGTTGCAAAGACGAGAAGAAGCAAGGGGGATATGCAAAATGCTCGTGAACGAATTGCGACCTGTATATTGCTATGCCCCTTTCTTGGGGAAATGAATTCCCTCAAGAAAACCCAAAGTTGAAACCACCACATTTAAGGATGGTAAACACTCTTTTCCCACTCTTTTCGCTCTGACGATTTTTTTTTTTAACTACGCGCTGCAATGTGACCGCAGAATACCAAATTCAGTTGTAACTTTCGGTCAAACTGCGGTTACCTTGTTTGCCACTACTTTGAGCACTTCTTTCCGTGCATTCTGGAAAATATATTATGCTTTCAATGAGTATCTGCAATCACCATAACACACAAAGATCAGAAATAATACCAGTAGCGGTTAAAATTACTTTATTGTGATATAAATGATGTTCTGTATCTGCGATGGCCCTCTCCTCTTCAGAAGCTGAAATGAGAGCCTTAACCCTTTTTTTCGTCCACTACATTTCTACAAAAAAATTAGAAGTAATCCTTAATCAACATACTTTGTATTACTGCGATGGAAAACGTGAAGTAAAAATGCCAGTGATGGCTAGTAGTTTTTTATTCCGTACTACACTACTTACTGTGTGCCTTCATTGTTTACAAAACAGTACCTCGCGTATTCTGCTGGACAATGCAGCCTCCGCTTCTGCGCATGCGCAGTGTTCACCGAACTCGAAAATTTAGAACTCCGCACTCGGCACAATCGAAAGATTCTCGACGTCATAGTCGCAATCTCGCCGTGGTTGGTTCCTGATTTACACGACGGCAGAAGAGCCGTCCACGCTTCGAGTAGTCGATTTTCGCAAGAAAGTGGATCGTGTAAAAGGGGCTTTATTATATACACTATTTGTCCAAAATGTCTCCAGCCTCCTTTTATATCTAGCGTATAAGCAACATCAGTAAAGAAATGTTGAAATGTTTGTAAAACTTATGGGACTTAACTACGGGGTCATCAGTCCCTAAACTTACAAACTACTTATGAACTACTGACGAACTAGGACGGCACAAATATCCATGCCCGAGGGGGGGTTCGAACCCCCGACCGTAGTGGCCGTGCAGACCGTGACTGAAGCGCCTCAGTCCTCGCGGCCACCGCGGCCGGCACAGTGAATAATATTTTGTACCTGAATTCGGTTATTTATATACACGTAACCCGTGAATGGCTATGTAGCAACACTGCCGGAAACAGGATTCTGCAGATGAAGACCCACCTCTAAAGATATGTATTTACCACCTATATGTTAGTTACAAACACAACTGGAAGATTACGTTTGTTTTACAGCTCTGATGTTCCTCGTGCAACGACGTGGTGGAGGACTCCGTAATTCCGTAGTCTGCAGTAAAGTGAGACTGCATATTTTCGTGTTTACGTAAGATTTTCTATCATCAATCCAGACAGACTTTACTAATTATTTTAATTAGTAATAATGTTTCAACAGACACTCCAACGCGCAGCACTCATATTTCGCTATGTAATGTTGCCCACTTTTCAATTAGAAGGCTGAAGCTTCCCTTCTGTCTCGCAGCCATTCATGAGATACCTTTCTTTTCTGGATACTGTGCATGTGACCCCAGTGTGTCAACATTGTTATGTCACAAATCGTGATGGACCAGCATTTACAATAAAATTTTCAATACATTTTCTAGAATATTTTATAATAATTATGATTTATTTAACGAGAAAAAGTGTGGAAATGCCGAGCGATTCTAGGCGCCATGTCAGGGACTTCGTGGCCGCTCCCGTCGGAGGTTCGAGTCCTCCCCTGGGCATGTGTGTGTGTTGTCCTTAGGTTATTTTAAATAGTTTGTAAGCCTAGGGACTGATAACCACAGTACATTCGTCCCATAGATTGACAAAGATTTGAACATTTGAGCGTGCATACTTTGTCTCCGCTCTGAAATTCCAAACAAACAAAGAATCCATATTTCACAGCGTTACCTTTCATTCTTATGACTTTTCTTTAGTAATTTTGCTTAAATATTTCGACGCCAACATTAAGAATTGTTACATCACTGTACTCGCCGGTTTAACAGCTTTTGACATTTGAAAATGATCGTTTATTTAAGAAAAGATACTTACTTCTACATCTCGGTTATTATTAGAGTTGATAACGATTCCAAAATGAAATTGCGTGCCACTTTGCGTACTACATCCTAAACCATTTACATTGTATTTTAGGTGTCACTCTGGACGAAATACTTCCGAATTTCAAAAATGGTGATAGTTATCATCCAAAAAAGAAATTGTGTGTAGCCCCAAAACTTTTCGACAAGGACTCGGCGGACACCATATCGGCCCGCTCTTCCATCTGACGTTCACGATTTTTACACATTTTTGCTGTTGGCTGAAAGAACTTTTTGACAGTCGGGTCAAACTGAACAGGACTGAGTCGACCATGAGAGTGTCCACACACACCCCCTCCCACCTTTCCGCCTCGTCTGCACCCATTGTTATCCCCAGTGGACGCGACAGACTAGGGTGGTTTGGAGGAGGTGGTGTCTGGGGGGAGGGGTCGTGGATTCTTGGGAATATTCTGAACAAGGCAGGGTCCCACCAGGGATATACACACAAGCCGCGTCTACATGGAGCGCTGTCTTTTGTACAGGACGGCGTCGTGGGAGGATCAGAGACCTGTATGCCGAAAGAAAGCCCTGCACAATGGCTTTCTCGAGGTCGCTCCGACGGATATTTTTCACGCATTGTCTCCCAGCAAACAATTTTGCGATAACGAAGGCCCAACAAGAATCGCGTTTCACACAGTTCTGCAGCTCGATAACAGCAGGGAAGCCTACTGCGAAACGACGGTGGGAAGGTACTGCAATAAGCTGCTTTCTGCATATCTCGAAAGACCCTGTCGTTATTACCTGCATACCACACTCTGTACGCCGGTACGCACAGAATTTCACAGCATATAAACGCTGTGGCGGTTTCGCATAATTGAGTTATCAGTTTTCCTATGACGAATAAGGCACACCGAAAAAGCTTTCATACTTAATCCGCCCATTCCCGTAATATCTATAATTGCTCCTTCATGCACGTATCTATGTATGGCCCTTCCAATGACTGTGATTAGCGTTTGTCTTACAAGCTTGTAAATGAAGAAAAGGCTGACATTCGAATCTTTCCGTTGTCTCTAGTCATTTGTCACTCCCTGTGACTAATACTGCAACTAGTGGTCGACTGACTCCGGCATTTATCTCTTAAAAATATATTTGTGTGTTTTCACTTTTACAATATCGCAGGATAAATGCGACGTCCCAATGTCGAAACACTTTCCTGCTGTCAGTGAAGCGCGTCTGTCCACTGCGAGTTGGGTTAAGACGGTTTGTAATCTCTGTCCACACATCTTCACGTTCCTTGCGTTTTCTTTAAATAATATTGCAAAGGAAAACTGTTCGGATTCTGAGCAGGACGAAAACATAATTCTTGACATATCCTAAAAACACAATCATTGTTGAGGACAAGGAAGCAATGTTAGGGTACAACGTGGTCATTAGCACGCGTTCGTGTTGTTGTCGTCAGGGATGGGTAATGAAATCGGCCGTGGTCTTTGAAAGGAACCATCCCAGCATTTGCCTGGAGTGATTTAGCAAAATCGCGGAAAACCCTAAGCCCGAAGGCGGTTTGAATCAACGTCCACCCGAATGTTGCGGTCAGTATTAGCTTCCTAAAATATTCAACAACAAGTTGATTCGTTGTTAATAAAAAAAGGGTCACGCCGGCTTTGCACTACTTATTTTAAGAGCATTCAAATTATTACTTCATGGTAGAATATGTGAATTAGAAACGGAAAATAATAAACTTGTTAAAAATGAACTCTTGAGTTATTTTTTAGACTTGGGTATAAAGCACTAGGAATTGACGTGGGATGAAACACTAGTTTATAAGTGTCTCTTAGCCATTTCCATCACGTTTCATGGGCACAAAATAAAATACAAATCTTCCACAATTATTTAAGTACTGTGTACTGTTGTATATATCTTTCATGTCACATTACTAGTCAAAATTCATAGATACGTCTTGTCAGTCCTAAATATTAATTAATTTACAATCGTAACAAACAGTTACGAAATCACATTTACTTAATTTGAGCAGGTGTCAATTAAAACAACAATCTAATCTCATGTTGCAAATTTGTGTTTTTCAAGCTTTTCAAATATGCGTCCCTCTACCGAATAAAAATATTCTGGAGACGCCGTGCCAAATAATTCTGGCGACCCTCCCTCTGCTCCTCACGAACCGAAAGCAAACTATGCTATCTCAAAGGAAACAAATTTAATCTTCTTTAATTTGCTAAAGCTTTATTTAAAATTTTTGTATAAAGTTTTTTAATTGTATGTTTGTGGTATGGAACATTATCCTATTTTTACATGATTTCCGACAGAAAAATGTATTTTACTTAACGAGTGTTTCGCATTTCAGGCAAGACTCAAAAGCAGATTATTCTCTTATAGATAACTTTTAAAGATGTAGATCTTCTATTTTTTTCAGAATTACTTATTTATTAAGTTCTTCTACCTATCGACTGGTTTTTAAACAGCTTTCAGGCTTTGCGCTTATTAATCATTAACGACTTTATTACAAACGAATCTATGATCAATTCAGAACTAACGTTTCACAAGAAACTCCGTAATTTTAACATTAAATACATTTCATGTAGGCATACGTTTTTGTATTAGTGAACCCGTGGTTGTTTTATAGTGCAAGTACTTCCTCCTGTGACGATGACCCTCCGAGCAAGACCTTGCCATCCCCCTGGGGTCGCGACTCACAGTTTGATAAACAGTGATGTAAAATTATAGGAAAACTGTTTTTGTAACGACAACTGACTAGCATTTCAGCCAAGATGCATTTAATTAAGTGCGAAAGCGTCACGAAGATGTTATGCGGCGCCAGTGGCATAAGCTGACGAGAGAGGCTTCTGTTGCAAGGAATCCACACGGCAGCTTGAACCCGAGAATGGCACTCGTAATACCAGCGCCATCCGCATTCTGACACGTCAACAGTTCTATTCCCGTGACATTCTTCCTAGATGAGTAGCGTTTCTACCAACTGTTAGTTTGTATACATTCTTCGCCTCGCGGTCTTAGGCGCTATTCACAGATTGTCTGGCCGCTTCCGTCAGAGGTTCGAGTCCTACCTCGCACTTATCTCCAGACAGAAGACGGTTGACGGAATGACCGACGTGCTTTTGCGTGTGTTTATATATTTTAAAGTCAGCTGCAGCAAGTAGACGAGTTACACTACTCCTGGTAATTTTATGTAATTATTAGTAACTACGTGTATACGTGAATGGTATATCGTGATACGTTTTTGAGCGTTGCAAATGGATTACCGAATAAAAAATAAACAAATAAAGGGAGTTATCTTCATAGCGAACGAAAATGAAAGGTTGGCAGTGATAGAGTGCCAGACTCTGAATTGAAAGGTCGCGGATTCGATCCCCGCCAGGTACTGGGATTTTTATTTGTCACTTTCCAGTTCTTTCTCCTCTGGCAATGTTGCTGATGTGAAAAATAGTAGAACCGTGATTCGAAACCCACGTTTAACTTGTCCCCTATACCTGGCTGGGTCGAAGATCGGAGGAAGGCAACGGCATACCACCCACCTCCAACCAGAACCATGCCTAGTAAAGCACTGTGGTGTTCAAACCAATTTTAGGACTGTTGACTGCTTTACTTTATGCAGTAAATATTCCACAGCCGCAATATTATTCATAGCGCACTTGGAGCAATGGAAAAACGTCTGTCTGTGTACCTCCGTAATTCTTCTACGTTGTCTCCAAGACTGCAATTTTGCGAAAAATAAAGTTGCCATGTCTCTAAGCAGGGGCGTAGATAACGGGAGAGAGGGTGGGTGTCCAATACCTCTCTCACAGCCATACTCATGTAGCTGCTTCCTTTTTTCTGGCACTCACAATGCAACCTGTGTTCCAAACTTCTAAACGACCTAACAGTTCAGATGCATACTGAACCGAATGAACGTCTTGTACTGGAGAACCGAACCCCAGCCGTCACCGCCTGAAAGAGAACTCAACTACTCCCGCTTTCACTCAAGGCATGCGAAACCTCCTCCCACTTCCCTGCCTAAAGGGATTCTTAAATGAGTTCACATAGCACCTGCGTATACTCAAGTGTTAATCCAACCTCCCGGCAAGAAGTTTAGCATCACGTTTCTGAATTACTTCAATAGTTTCCTTTAGTTCGACCTGATAAGGATTCAAAATAATAGAGCAGTAATCAACTCCCCTTTACATGGGCTCCCAAAAGCGGATTTCGTAAACCGATTTCCCAATTCCGCTTTTGGTTGGTCACGTAAACACTCAAAAATCGAATCATGGGAAGCCACTTCTGTAAAGCGGTTTTCCAGTTGCACAATCGATTTTCGTGCCCATGTAAACACAACTGTTTTTGAAGCATTCTTGGCTTGTCAGATTGTGTTTTCTCTTTAAGAATTTTTGACACATATGGACAGAATGACATTTTCTAATGTGAAATAACAGTATAAATATTAGAGTGAGCATGAATGTGTGTATTTAAGTAAAGAAAAATAGCGATTGTGTTAACTGAATCAGCTGTTTTCAGCCGCCTAATTAAGTGAGCTAGGCTATCCGATTCAGGCTATAGCATGTAAACACGACAGCGAAAACCGGTTTACGAAATTCGGTTTTCGTCTTCCGGAAGATGTGTTGCATTTAAACGTACTGAATGTCAGGAATGGATCGCACTAATGTTCTACACGCTATCTCTTTTATATGAAAATCATGTCTCCCCAAAATTCTGCAAATAAATCTAAACCGACCATGGGTTTCACTACTATTAATGTTACGTGCTCATGTCACTTCATATCGCTTTGTATCATTACGCCGAGACATTAATCGACATGAAAGTGTCAACAGCGGCATTCGAATATTCAAGGATTCTATTTGCTTACTGATGTGCTTTAACTAAAACTTTTCTACATTTAGAGCACTACATCAAACGGAAATTCTAAGACACCATGTACATCCTACGGTCACTCATCGACCGGAATCGCCGATTACTGCTGTGTGTCAGGCCAGTCAAACAACATTTGCTTTGCATATATTCTTTTATCTATTATTTATTTTGCTTCTACACAAAAAGTTTGGATTACCTGATATAGTCGGGTCTGGAGGCGATCTAATCATTTTATAGTTTTCAAAATGTTCAAATGTTCAAATGTTTGTTAAGCTTAAGGGACTTAACTACGGGGTCATCAGTCCCTAAACTTACAAACTACTTATGAACTACCTACAACTAAGGACGGCACAAATATCCATGCCCGATGGGGGATTCGAACCCCCGACCATAGTGGCCGTGCAGACCGTGACTGAAGCGCCTCAGTCTCCTCGGCCACCGCGGCCGGCAGTTTTCAAAATGACATGCCGAGATCGCACACTAACAATTTATTAAATGACGACCGGTTTCGGTGCACTGTGTCACCATCATCTGGTCACATGTGTGATATAAGCTGGTCATCTTGTTAAAAAAAAATTGGGTATAAAATAACAAGTGCAACATTGCACTTAGTCACTATTTGGTAAGCTGTCATGTTTTTAACTAATGTATTTTTTATATAGTGACTAAGTGCAATGTCGCACTTGTTACTTTATACCCATTTTTTTTAACAAGATGACCAGATTATAACATATACAGGGTGTTTCACTAAGTGTGTTTGCCTCTGTAACATGAACATAGTTTATTGTATCATTTTCCAAAGAGCACAAAGATATAATTTTTATGGAACAATAGTTTTTTTTTATCGTGCAATGGATTCGTTGAAACCAGCTGCGTCCAAATCAATTTAAACTACATTTCTATCACTGTTAGTTTGGGAGCTACAACCCTGGCGATAGCTGCGATAGCGTAGCTAACTGGCTGGTGGTCATGAGACAGTGGGCCGTGCCCCAGGGGATAGCCACTCGGCCAGTCAGCTATGCTATCGCAGCCACCGCCCCCGGAAATTTGATGGGTTGTAGCTCCCAAACAGTGATATGAATGTAGTTTAAATGGATTTGGACGCAGCTGGTTTAAACGAATCCAATGCACGATAGAAAAAACTATTGTTCCATTTAAAAAATTACATCTTTGTGGTGTAACTCTTTGGAAAATGATACAATAAACTATGTTCATAGCTCCGCAGAAAATGTAACATTTCTTGTTTTGACCTACCGCATTAAAATTTCCCGACACCTATTATTTTATAAGTTACAGAGGCAAACACACTTGGTGAAACACCCTGTATGTGCCCAGATGATGGTGTCACAGTGCACCAAAACCGGTCGTCATTTAATAAATTGTTAAGTGTGCTATCTTGGCTTGTCATTTTGAAAACTATAATACAAAAAGTTTGTGTTGGTAGTATAGAATAAAAGATTGTATACGTACATAAACGTCAACGCTAATCTCTGCGAGACAGTAGAGAGAAAAGCACGGAGGCAGGATTTAAGTGGCCGAGTCATAAAGCCAGCTACTCCAGATAGTCCCGTCGGCTCGCTATCGCAGCACAGCGTCTTTCGAGGGCAACACAACGACGAGCGCCAGACACTCTCTTCCGGCGGCGTGGTGTTTACACGGGCCATATCAGGAGGCAGATGTGGGCCCCGATAAAAGGCGGCAGCAGGGGAGAGACCCAAGTGTTCCACGCGGCGGCCGGCGGGCCAGTTGTGATGCAACGCGGGCCTCCGCCTCAGCACGCGTCGCCGTGAAGTCACGAGTGCTGACGTGAGCGCGGGCACGCCGTGCGAACAACTGGCGCGACCTACAGAGGGGGGGGGGGGGGGGCAGACAGGAACTAGGGGTGCGGCCTACCTGCTCCAGGTCACAGAGTACTATTTGTCTGTGTCCAGGTGCTCACGCCCGCGAGATGGCGCCGTCTCAGAGGTAGCCAGTACGTGCGCTTATATCCCAGGCGAAAAAATTTTTCCCAGAGATACTACCTGTTAGCATTAGGCAAAGATCTAAAGCGTTCATGCAGTACGGATCACACACAGACCTACATTACTAGACTGGCAATGCCGTATACAGTGTCATTGGTGTCAGTGAAGTCTCACCCCCATATTTCTGTACCATAAACGTGTAAGCAGTCGTTTGTGTTATTACAGAAAACAGTCGTAAAAAATACCAATGAACTGACGTAACTGTCTTTAGACTTTTGACATATGAGAAATTCATGTGTTTTTATGGTTGTAATATTTGCAGCTAGAATAAGCTTTGACACGTACAGTAATGAGTTGCATTGATTTGTTGTTTTTCGAATTTTCTTTCAGTCGTATGAGGTATCATAAAAGTGTTGTTTATCGTGGATAACACGTATTCTTCTTTATTTGACAGTTCTTACGAAATGTACAGTCTGCGTTGACACATACACTAATGAGTCGGGTTTTCTGTTTTTATTAATTTGTTACCAGTTTCGATCAACTTCGCCTTTTTACTTAACAGTATGACCGTTATAAATGTGCTATTTGTAGTGGATAAGACATATCTCTAATATTCTAAATGTTTTTCAGGTAACTACAGTCTGTTTTAACTGTATGTAACGGTAAAATTTTACTTATCATTCCGGCGGCCTCACATGATTATGTTGGCAACATGAACAAAACCGCAGAAAGCCCTCGCCACGCTGTTAATATTCTTAGAAATCCACACACCGAGTGACTTGATTAGTGTTTCGTACAGACAATTAAGTAAATAAATAATGCTGTTTCTGCTCTCTGGTTGACAGGTGATCGTATGTACCCCTTCTTCACTCAGTAAAAGTAATTTCCCTCGTATACAAAACTTCGTGACGAAATATTTGCGTTGTCACGCTATTGGCAATGTCGCCATGACTGAAAACATAATCCCGCGAGGCAGCCTGGACGGCAAGTAAAATTTAACCGTACATAACACGGTCTTCTCATAACACGATTGGACAATGTACCCCTATGCGTTACATTCAATTATTGGAAAAGTATTAGCTCAAATGCAAATCACGTTCAAACCATCGAGTAAAGCTTACAACGTCATATCGTATGAGAAGATCATAATAGTACGTACGGAAACTTTTGACGTGAGGTAAGGCAAGATGGCGCCGGTCAGGCTTCAGTCACAGATGGGGGTTTGCCAGTCTAGTAATGTATGTCTGTGGGATCACAGTACGTATGTAGAGGTGTCAGCAGACGAGTATTTTGTACACACTTGAAACAGAAATTAAATTTATCCTGATAGTATCTTAGTTAACCTCACACACTGTAATCGTGACATATTCAGCAACAAAGTACCAAATATTGGTGACAAGTAAAAAATATCGGGCTAAGCACACTCCCGGAAATCTCGATATATTCGAAACTAAGCAGCAAAATATTGGGCAAAAACAAGAAATATCAGCCTTTCCATACCCTCGGAAATCACGAGATATTCGGAAATAAATAGCCAAATCTTTCTGACTAGCCAATAGTGTAGGCCTAAATGTCATTTATACTCTTTTTCCCTTACTGTAGCAGCAATTTAAACGTTCGCATAGTTTTGTCTCCAACAATACTATCGAAAACCTCAACATATTTGGAACAAAGTCAAATATTTGTGAGAAGGAAGAACACAAATGTCATTGCTGATCGTACCACTTGCAGCAGTAATTTCATTATCCGTTGTTCAGTCACACATAAGTCACCAAATCGATGTTACTAACTCCTGAAGACAGCACATAAGATTACTGAATAACAATACTGTTATGTGAATAAAAAAATCCCACAAAGTGTTGTGGATAAATAACTTCGACAATGTGTTACAAACGATAAGATGAGGAAAAAAATTTTATTTGTAGGAGCTTTGAATCCAGCACTCTACCCATTACACTACAGCAATTCGACGCCATTTTACACTTTAAGATTTGTATACCAGTTCCTACATGTTTGGTTCTCAATATTAATATGATTTTAATTACATTTAGTTATAATAAATTGATCTAGATGTGATTTTGTAATTCATCTACAATTTGCTGTAGCCCTGAAACTGTTTACTGCGAGTTATAAAACCAAAACTTTGAGATATACGGCAAATGAAGATGGAATCTGTGACATGGAAGGAACAAGTGAATACCGTTTTCACGTCACTTTCCAAAGTCGTCATTTATTGGCTAATGTAACAGCGAATTTCATTGGAGGGAAAGAAATTTTTGCCTGGGATATAAGAACTCCTCGTAGCAGTGGCGGCTGGTGGGCTGTTTATTAGGAGGGGCGGCACGTCCCTTCACAACATTTCTTCAACGGGGAGAATATAGCATTAATTTTATTAGCTAGTTACGTGATTTCACCTCTCATTTAACACGACTTCTTCGAACAAATGTACGCACAAATATATAGTCTTTAATATTTTCTGCAGGCAATGAAAACCTCTTAACTCCATTTTATTAGATTTCACAACAGACCAAAAAATTGTACCTTAAAATAATATAAAGAAGTGGTAAGAAGTAAATTCGTTGTATGTATAACTATATAAGTAAGTTGAAGTACTTTATCATTTCAGCAACTGTTCAGGTTATAAATTAATAAAATTCAGCAACCAGTTGCTTGTAATTATTTATTTTAGACGACCGGTTTCGGACGCTTGAGTGGCCTTCTTCTGGTCTCTATACAGACAAACAAGTGGATTGGTATACAGTAAAGGCAATAAAACTTACAAAAGTCGGTTACAGAAATTTGAAGCAGTTTGGAACCAAATCGATTGTAATAAAAGATATGTTCATATAATGGGATAAAATTAACACTTACATTTTAGTATTGTTGCTTAATGAATGTAGCTACATGCTATTAGGAGAATCAAAGTTAGCAGCTGATTGTTATTCATGGCATAATCTCTGCACTCAGTGTTGATTCTCCTAATAGCATGTAGCTACATTCATTACGCAACAATACTAAAATGTAAGTGTTAATTTTATCCCATTATATGAACATATCTTTTATTACAATCGATTTGGTTCCAAACTGCTTCAAATTTCTGTCACCGACTTTTGTAAGTTTTATTGCCTTTACCGTATACCAATCCACTTGTTTGTCTGTATAGAGACCAGAAGAAGGCCACTCAAGCGTCCGAAACCGGTCGTCTAAAATAAATAATTACAAGCAACTGGTTGCTGAATTTTATTAATTTATATAAGTAATTGTTCAGAGAACACAAATGCTTCGTCAGCGACAAACATAGAAATTAAAAGACTATCACCAACAAATGTAGTAACGAGGTTTCCATTGCCTACCATTGGTAAAGCGTTCTTACTTTAATTAATATGTTTGTAGACAAAGTCCACTCTTGTCTCCTTCCGTGCAGCAAAATAGGCAATTACAAGTTCATTAAAATTATGCACATTTAAAAGTGTTTTTATTTTATTTTATTTCCTTCTATAGAGTACATAGCTAACGCACTAAGTCTCTCGGTTTTCATTGTCTTTCTGGTGAAAGTCTTTATTCTTTTGAGTGTAGTGAAACACCTCTCACTATCCGCTGTTGTCATTGGTATTTTACAAGTAATACGCATGTGTTTCTCTGATTCCGGTAGCACAGTTTCTAAATTATAATCGTATATACAATTGAGAAGTGTTAAAGCTCCGTTTGCTGTTTGGAAATCATTTTTACTGTAGGCCTTATATGACTGACGCAGTTCAGAAGAAATGATTTCTTATTTCACATCCACAAAGCAAGTCTGCATTTTTATATAAAGATGGATTAAATTTCCTAGTGAAACTACTTTCGCTTTTACACGCATTTTGTGTCTGTACAATGTTCAAATCAGGTCTCGGTGGTCTAAGCTTTTTAATTCCAACTTTCCCTCAAAAGTCATTTTTTTGACCACTAAATGTTAAAATGTAGTTTACACTATTTATATTATTCATTCTAAGTAGGACACTAGAAAACCAGTTAGGCAACTACACGCACCTTCACAACAACGACAATAGTATCGCGCGCACTGCACCTGTCAGAAACTGCTAGACCGGTGGCGGTGCGCCTTTGTATATTTCGCGCCCTTGTCGCGGACGCCGTCCTAAGCGGCCCGGTCCAGCACACTACCCCCACCCAACCCCCAGTTCCCCCACTCACTCCAAGCGCCCGTTGCCAGCCTTAACAGTCCGACAGTCAGCCCATTCTGAAAACATTCGCTGAGCCTGGCTGGCAGACTACCTACTACCTAGTCTAAAAACATTGATCATTCAGTTACACGGGCTGCTGCTATTATTCGAGTAGATTTGTTATAAACTACTGGTACGTATTCCGTGTTATATTTTTGGGAGGGCGTCACCCCAGTCCTCAAGGAGTAGCCGCCACTGGCCCGTAGCTGCCGCGCGACGCACTCAAAAATGTTTGTAAATCTGTGGGTCTTAAATACTGTGGCTGGGCTTACAATGACAACACACAACTACACACACCCGTACCCGAAGGAAGACTTGAACATCCGACAGGGGACAACTGCGAATTTAGAGCGCTTGACCATTCCACCGCGACCGACTCAACACACGTCAATGTATGTGCTACATGATGTCAAGCAGGAACAGCAATTCGGATATTTTAAAGTCCTTATTACAATTATGTCAAACTTACATTTCCTTTATACGGCAACTAGTTTCGCATCATCAGGTTCATTTTCAATGCAGCGTATTCAAACTGCACTGAAGGGTATATTACACGGAGCATATTTGGTCTCTAATCGCTGGCAAATTTGGACGCAGCTGCTAAATTCGCTCCATGTATACAAGGACAGCGAACAAAGTCGCTGCTCCGAAAGGCAAGCGTCTACAGTTGAAGGGTGGGCTACTTTAGACATTGGTCGCTGGCGTTTTTGGTCGCTCGCAAATGTTGGTCGCCACGTGTCATATTACAGGAGCGTATAAAGTAGTCACCAGTCGAGTCAAAATGTCGAAGGAAGTTCTTTTAAGACTTTTGCGAGAAACACAATCTACCAAAATCAAAACGGAAAAGTAGGGGAAAAAATGGATAAGAAGGTGTGTTGGGGGGAGGGATAAATATAATGCTTCTGCAAATCTTTTGAGAGACTTATTGTGTGGAGATCCTTCTGCCTATAGAAATACAATGAAGATGAGATATTTTATTGTTTTGATTTTTGTTTTCAGGTGTTTGGTATCCATATCCCCCAAGAACTGTGTTCAATTCGTCAGTAGATTAGATTAGGTTAGTACTTGTTCCATAGATCATATATAGGAACGTGTCAGTTTAGTAAATGTTGTCTATACTTGACAATCAATATTTTAATGATTTTTTTAAATTTATTTTTTTAAGTTTTATCTAAAAATTCATCTACATTATAGAAGGAGTTGTCATTCAGAAATTCCTTTAATTTCTTTTTAAATACTAGGTGGCTATCTGTCAGACTTTTGATGCTACTTGGTAAGTGACCAAAGACTTTTGTGGCAGCATAATTCACCCCTTGCTGAGCCAAAGTTAGATTTTACCTTGAATAGTGAATATCAACCTTTCTCCTAGTGTTATAGCTATGCACACTGCTATTACTTTTGAATTGGGTCGGATTGTTAATAACAATCAGTTGATTAAATTGAGAGTCTTTAAGTTTAGTATTTAAATAATCATTTTTAATGCCCTATAATACTGGAAAACTTCGATAAATTTCCAGAAATTTGATTACAATTCCACTTCATACTTTCTTCGGCGAGAAATAGAACTGTTTGTTATCACCTAACCTCCAAAACAATGTGTCATATGCTAAGTCACGTTTTAATTGTTTTTACGAAGACGCTAGCGTCTGAAGTCGCTGCGTGCCATTGCATCAGCGTATTCAATCGCTATTCGCCTATACGCCGAGCGACTAGCGACCAAATACGCTCCGTGTAATATACCCTTAAAGTGCGTGTTTGGCGACAGCAAATACGGATATCGGGTGACTCAAAAACAAGTCTCTTAGACTGTCAATAAAGCACAGTTAAACCACACTGGTGAACGTTAAAAAAGGAAGGAATGAGGCAAGACAACGTTTTAACGTCTCGACGAAAGCGTGGTCATTAGAGACCAATGTGTATGTCGAGTATATCGAGCGGTATGACTGCGCTTTATATAACTTGGTTTGGAAGTCTGGGAAATTTAAATACTGTATGTTAACGATATGCATGTTTGACGTCGTTAAACAGTCACATTTAGTGCAGTTTAAATAGGCTGGCTTGAAGATGAATCTGAGTTAGATGATAACGAATCTACATATAAGGAAAAATGCAACTTTGCACAATTGTAATAAAGATTATGAGATGTCATTGTCTTTTACTCTGTGAATATAAAGGCAATACGTTACACTCCAGGGTGCTGACGGTTTCCATTGTTTAAATTTTCAGTACGAAGACTTCCTGTGATATGAAATTATGAGACAAATGGAATAACTAATCAGATATGTGGTCCGACCACTTTTTACCGAAATCCACACCTGTTTTCTACACACATAGATCAATGATTTGGCGGATAGGAAATCAGATGGCACTGTAGCGTACTGGAAAGTGTGGTTTTTGAACGACTATAGAGTGATACAGAATGTCCTGGTCAATGTTAGTATTTGGTTTGATGAATGGCAGCTGAAGCTCCACCACCAAACCATTGGCAACAAGTGGCAGAAGAGGAAATATGTAAATGTACTACACCATTTGTACGTACAAACAGCACAATAACTGTAAACACGTAAGTGAATCTGTTTTACTAAGAAGATAAAACACCATGACACATACCCAAGGTTGACAGTTGCAGTTGAAAACTAACGTCGCGTATAACACGACTTGAAACACAATATATCGCAAACTCCCTAATGGTAGGTAGAGTACTATCTACATCTACATAAATACTGCGATAATGACAAATAAGTGCATGGCAGGGGGTTCATAGAACCGTTCCATTCTTTAAAGTGCGCGAGAATAACGAACACCTGAATCTTTCCGTTTTCAATCCCATTTCTCTTATTATATTAAGATGATCATGTCTCTCTAGGTAGGAGGGCGGTAACAAAATATGTTTTCAATCGCTGACAGGAATTTCGCAAATTAATCTCGCCGCAGCGAATAACACCTGACTTTTAATTAAGATTTATATCCCAAATCGTGCATCATGTGTGTGGCTCTCTCCCCTATGTCATCATAATACAGAACGAGCTACGCTCTCTGAACTTTCACCATATCTTCCGACAGCCCCACTAGGTGCGGATCCCACAAATTCGCACTAATACTCCAAAAATAGGATGCATGCTATGTGTAGTGCAGGCAGTTTCTCTAGTAGAACTAAAGTGTTCTGCCAATGAACGTAGCCTTTGGTTCACCTTTCCTACAATAATTTCTGTGTGTTCTTTCCAATTTAATTTGTTCGTAATTGTTATCCCTGGGTCCTCAGTTGAATTTATGGCCTATAGATTTGATTGATTTATTGAATAAATGGTCATATGGATGCCTTCACGCTTAGCATTATTTGGGGTCAATTGTCAATTTTTTCACCACGTAAATATATAATCTAAAGCATTTTGCAACTGCTTCTGATCTTCCGGTGACTTTACTAGCCGATAAACGACAGCATCATCCGTGAAGAGTCTAAGAGAACTTCTCAGATTGTTTCCTAAATCGTTTATAAAAATGAGCAACAGAACGGGGCCCTATAACACTTCCCTGAGGAACGCCAGATATCACTTCTGTTTAACTCGATGACTTTGTCAATTACAACGTACTGTGTCCTTTCTGACAGGAACTCGAGAATCCAATCGCACAACTGTGGCGATATTCCACAAGCACGCAATTTGATTAGAAGACGTTTGCGAGGTATATTGTCTCAGAAGTCTTCTGGAAATTGAAAATTATTGAATCGATGTGAGATCCTTGTCGACAGCACTCATCACTTCAGGTGTGTTTCACAAGAATGATACTTCCTGAAATCGTGTTGTCTTCGAGGTAGTTCATAATGTTTGAGGCACAGTCTAACATATACAGTCACGACACTCCCACAGACTTTTGTTATACGCTGCGATAGCAGCGCTCCAAGCGGCCGGCAAGCTACGTTTCTGAATACGATAGTTGATGAGAGCGAATAGCATCGTTGAGATTGACTTGAGCATACTTTTTACATTAGTGAACGTATGTAGTGCCTTACAAATAGGTAATAATTCAAAAATAGCTCCCCATTTGTCTTTCTTAGGTTTCATAAGAGCCTTGATAAGGTACGAAACGGTATATTAGAGGACAGTTAATTTACAATCATCCTGTAACATACAGGTTTTAAATGAGTAATTTCATTTTCTATAAAAAATAAAAATTCCTCGTAAACACCAGGAGACATACCCGTTAGCAGAGAGACGTCAATTTATACGCAGGAACGTTAAGTATTCTTCATTACAATCCAGTAAAGTCGGTGAGGGTGGAACATAGGAAACGTATATAAAATGCAATAAATACGGTATTTAACATACCAAATCAACCATCACAGCTGTAGCTGAAGGAAAAACGTCACAGACATGACAATATAACGACAAAAGCAACCAAACTGTTTTCCAACAAAGAAGAACACAATTTCACAATTGTTGCTACATCTGAACTACAAACTGCAAGAATCATCAAAACATTGATTATTTAAAGCTAAAGTAATTACACTTAAAAGAATATGCACGTATAAGAAAGACGAGTGACGTGTAAAAATGTGAGAATCATTAGGCTCCGTATCGAATTGATACACGTCAAAAACTGGCAGTCATAGTAAGAACAGAACATAATAGAAATTTATTATACCATTATGTTTATATGCAACTTACTTTCAGCGGAATAAGCTGCAAATATACACATATTCGTAAGTATTTGTTCATGACAGAGTTGTTCTTTATTCCACTGAATCATTTAAATGAGGCTGTTTTTATATTAATTTCCGTATTATGTTTGTCTCTCGATATTTTAATAATGGTTGTAACGCAAAAATTATAGTAAGTATTTCGTTAATTAGGTACAAAAGCGATTATAAACAAACATCACTAAATCGGTAGCTTGCCCACCGCTAGGAGCGCTAGTGTCGCAGCAATTGTCAGTTGGTAACAACTTTTACAGCAGTGAGTGTCGTGACTCTATATGTTAGGTTTGACGTAAGTCTATGTTGTAGAATGCTGCTAGTGTCCGCAACCTAGTATCGCGCAGTGCTTCCTGTAAAACACGTGTTTACCTCAGAAAGTATGCGTTTCCGCGCCCGTATTTACTGGACTTATACACTGTTTCAAATTCTGAAGTCAGCAGGGGTAAAATATAGGGAAAGGAGAGTTATTTATAACTTGTACAAAAGCCAGACCGCAGTTATTAGACTCGAAGGGCATGAAAGGGAAGCATCAGTTGGGAAGGGAATAAGACAGGGCTGTAGCCTTTCTCCGATGTTATTCAATTTGTACATCGAGCAGGCGGTGAAGGAAAGCAAGGAAAAATTTGGAATAGGGATTAAAGTTCAGGGGGAAGAAATAAAAACATTGCGTTTTGCTGATGACATTGTAATTCTGTCAGAGACAGCAAAGGACCTGGAAGAGCAGTTGAATGGAATGGACAGTGTGTTGAAGAGAGCGTATAAAATGAACATTAACAAGAGCAAAACAAAAATAATGGAATACGGTCTTAGAAAATCGGGCGATGCTGAAGGAATTAGATTAGGTAACGAAACAATGAAGGTGGTAGATGAGTTTTGTTACTTGGGTAGTAAAATAACATGTGATGGTCACAGTACAGAGGATATAAAATGCAGAATGGCAATGGGAAGAAAAGCATTTTTGAAAAAGAGAAATTTGCTAATATCGAACATTAATTTAAGTGTAAGGAAGTCTTTTCTGAAGGCATTTGTGTGGAGTGTTGCCTTGTACGGGAGTGAAACATGGACGATAAGCAGTGCGGACAGGAAGAGAATAGAGGCTTTTGAAATGTGGTGCTACAGAAGAATGCTGAAGATTAGTTGGGTAGATCGCATAACCAATGAAGAAGTACTGAACAGAATTGGTGAGAAAAGGAATTTTTGGCATACCCTGGCTAAAAGGAGGGATCGCTTGGTAGGACACATTCTTAGACATCGAGGAATCGTAAATTTAGCATTGGAGGGAAGTGTGTGGGGTAAAAATCGCAGAGGGAGACCAAGAGACGCGTATAGTAAGCAGATTCAAGTGGATGTGGGTTGCCGTTCTTATGAGGAGATGAAAAGGCTTGCTCAGGATAGAGTAGGGTGGAGAGCTGCATCAAACCAGTCTCCGGACTGAAGAGCATAACAACAACATCTCTCAAAGTATTCGAAACACTTTTGAACACTGTATACTCTTGAATATTCGGACTGTGGTTCCAGCAGCTGCCAGATCGCTAGTTCCAAGCGCTAAGAAACAGTTGTTACTGTGCATGCGCAGCTAATATGACGTTAAAAACCCTTGTTTGATTCTTGCACTGCTGGAACGCTTTTTGCACTGTTTCTGGCTGCAGGCGAAGGTGAGTTTAAAGGAATAATTAAAATACTTTCCTTCCTAATAACGAAGAAGTGTAAACGAGAAATATCTAATCTCAAATAGGATTGCAGTGACTTCGAAATAACCGAAAAACACGCTACAAACATTCACATATCACGTGATGGCTACCCCCCAGTCTACCTCAGACCTTTCTGCGCATGCGCAAATTCGCAGCTTGACCGCACCAGAAATATTTTTTCGGGTAGCGTCTGGCTGCTCGCGGCAACTGCTGGAACATCAAACAGACACACTCCAAGTAGCCAGAAGCGGGAGAAGGCGCTGCTGGAACACAATTTCAGCGTTGCGCATGCGCGTCAAGCAGTCTGGCAGTTGCTGGAACGAACCTCAAGTATAAATGCCTGCACCGTCAGCTGTAGGCTGTCTCGCTTGTAGCAAGCCTGCAGGCAGTAAACTGGTTCGGGTAACAATAGAGTAAACAGTCCAATGGCGCCGCACTGACATTCAGGTGACAGCTGGATACCAGGCCACGATTCTAAGTAAAGCCTGACAGCCTGTAAATAGCGCGCTCCACCTCTGCGGATCCGGTCAGCATCTGAAACAACGAGGCGATAAGAGTTTCTCCACGTACAGGAACACGTCGCCACGCAGTTTTATAGAGCAACGTTTCAGTCACATTCGCGAGTGGCTTTACGTGGGTGGCATATTTACACGACTGCGAACAGCCGGAAAATTTGTGCGGTGTAGATAACAAAACGACCACGCGATCACACACACCCGGAAATATTTTATCAAAATGACAACAGGCGCGGTGGCCTGTCTGCGCCCGCGCTGGTTTCACTAACATCCGACAGCACAAAACTGTTAGCAAAATACCACATCGATCACCTGCCGCAAGACGGTGCATTAATGAAAGGGGACTTTTTTTTTTTTTTTTTTTTTTTTTAATTTCCACTCGTCAGATGGAACCGTTAACACGAAATGCTGACATTAGATAACATCTAATATATAAAGCAGAGTGTCCGTATGTTTGTATGTGTTGCATACAAATCTACAGTTTTGTTCCAATCTTTATGAAATTTTGTGCACGTAAGCTTCAATCCACGAGGATGGTCGCCGTAAGTGTAAGAATCACACACGATATATAGTTCACGAGATATGACGTCATAAACAATGAGATGCGCGAAAAACTGCTGCATTTTGCGACAATACTGCTCATTTCCTCCTAAACCATTGGACCGATTTCAACCAAATTTGGTACACGCATTCCTTACCGTGAGGTAACAATTGCTGCATGGTTAAGAATCACATACGGCACATGGTTCAAAAGATATTACGTCGTAACCAATAGAAATCGCAAAAAATGCTATATAATGCGGCGAGACTTTCGAAATACACTGCATGAGAATGACAGTACTTAGCGACTTGCAACAAACTTTAAACATAGTTTCAAACCTTTATTAAACTTTTTCTCGCTGGCAACCATAGTAAAATATTGAAAGGAAAAAAGTTTCTCGCTTACTACTTTTCCGCTGTTTATGGAGTAAAACTACGACATTCGGTATGACGTTACAATTTGTAATTTGTACACTACCGCAGGATATTTTACAGAACGTATACAGACATATACTTAAATGTACCTTCCAAATTCTATCACATTCCGACACGTAGTTCATGAGATATGAGCACATCAACAGTAACGTTCCGCTGTTCGTGGACTAAAACTACGGCTTTCGGTATGCCTTCACAATTTATAATTTCTACAGTACAAATTGTAGCCGCAGTTAAATTTACGGGCAGTATACATGCACATAGTTGAGTGTACCTTCTGCATTGTATCACAGAACGACACATAGTTCACGAGATATAAGCAGATAAACAGTAACGTTCATGGAAAACCGCCCCTTCCTGCACCAAGTATTAATCTATTACTTATTTACTACTAATTGTATTCCCAAGAGATTTTACAGACTTACAGCCCTTATACAAATGAATAGATATACCTCAAAAATGGCAGGAATAAATTAATAAATACCAGGGCAAAGCCGTTTTTTCAGCTAGTTAGATATAAGTTAATGTTAAGATAGTGTTATAATTAATCTAATCTCCATATTAGCAGCATGTAGATCCAGGAAGATACACATTGACAACATTTGTCAAATCTTCGTCAAACACCAAGTGACGAACTTGAGGTAATAAAATTTTTGGAGATGGTCATCGTGTTTCTTTCAGTATTTCTAGTACACATATTCAGCATTTCTTTAACGCGGTGTCATACCTACGCAGCCCTTCTCTATACACATTATACAGGAGGAATAGTAAATATTTTAGGAGGTGGTAGTATAGACAACTACAATAAAAATGCCATGTAACGTGTGTTGGTTTATATTACGTACAGATACAGCTGTTGGTGTGCAACCCAAAGTTAAAGCACATGGAAAAATTTTCACTGATTCTTCGTGGTTTTCTGTAGAACACCATCATATTGAATTAAAACAAGTTTATTTTAATTTTGTTAATCGCCGCGATAGAACGACCGAGCGATCTAACGTGCCTTGCAGCAGTCGGAGGTTCGAGTCCTACCTCGGGCATGGGACTGTGTGTGTGTGTTGTCCTTACGTTAGTTAGTTTTTCAGTTTACTGGTTTTCGGTTTACAACGCCATCTTCAGACTTTGAAAATTCCGAAGAAGTTCCTTTTAGTTCCACAGCCTCTTTCTACTTACATTAAACGTGTACTACTTCCAAAAGGTCGTGTTACCTCAAAAACTGTTAGGGGAATTTGCGAAGTATATGTAATGCTACAGTTCTGTGATTGTGGAACTGTCAGGGCTTCAATATTTCGTTTTGTAAGGGTCTCATAACAATACCACTTTCATCATTACCATCTCTGCCTTTTCCCACGTCATCTGGGCTCTTCTTCTCCTTGATTCTTCGATTTCTAGGGCTTTAACTCTTCTTCCCACATAGTACTCCCCTCTTTTCTGCCCACGCCCATACCATCTTATCCTACCTTCTTGGATCTTCTTCCCTGTCGTCCCCACTTTCACTGTTCCCCTGCTGTACTCATTTCTTAGTCTATCCTTTCGTAATACCCCACTTATCCACCTTAACATTCTCATTTCTGCCACTTCCATCTTTTTCACTTGGGCTTTTGTAACTGCCCACGTTTCTGCACTACACAGCATCGGAGGACTCGCCACAGACTTGTACCTCTTTCATTCTACAGCTAACCTTCTCATCACACAGTACTTCCTCCAGTTCATCCATCCACTATTTATCCTATGCTGTATTTCGGTCTACATTTCTCCATCACTCTGTATGTAAGAGCCTAGGTATTTAACAATGTTCGATACTTCTCATAACAATATCACATTCTGCTTTATTATTTTTTCCATATATGAAACAGGAAAAAGGAGCAATTATAGAGACACTTAATCAACCCAAAGCACTCGAAAATAAAAACTCAGAATCAGGAGCAACAACCTCTTTATTTCGTGTCCTGGAGGTTTCTCTACGCGCATGCGCAAATCCAACACGCCGTTATTCTAACATAAGTGGGTTAATGCTGAACTTCAAACAACAGTAATTTATTAAATTAAATATTAATGGGAATTCTTTTTAGTTTAGCTGCAGGTAGCTGTTGTAAACATATAACATGGACATACGAAAAGTTGTGCTGGGAATGTGATTCGAACCAGGAATCTCCTGCTTAGCTGCGGTGCAGTGACCCAGAGTTCTAAGGCGCCTTGCTGCGGAGCGCGCAGTTGGTCGCCGTCGGAGGTTCGAGTCCTCCATCGGTAAGAGAGAGAGAGACAGAGACAGAGAGAGAGAGAGAGAGAGAGAGAGAGAGAGTGGTATCCTTAGCATAAGTTACTTTAAGTTAGTTTAAATAGTTTGTAAGCTTAAGTGATTGATGGTAACGTAGTTAAGCCTCTTATACAAACATGTGAAGCTGATGGCGGACTCTTTGAATATTTCTGTGAGGTAACTCACACAATTAAACAAACCAAGCCGCGGCGGAATGGCCGAGTGCATTGAGGCGCTTTGCTCCGATGCTCGAGGCCGTTCCCCGTCAGGGGTTTGAATCCCCCCCCCCCTCCACCCTCGGGCATGGATGCTTGTCTGGTCTTTAGCATAAGTTAGTTTATAAGTAGTTTATTTATCAAAAGAGATAGATTGGCAGGCCAGTACTTTGTGCTGTACTGCCGATAGTCACACAAGAAAAAGGACGAAAAAATAACAAAAAAAGTAGTTTGTAAGTTTAGGGACTGATAATCTCGCAGTTAAGTCCCATAAGCTTAACAAACATTTGAACATTTTAAACGAACCATAACGTAACAGTATCTTAATATACTGTCACCTGCATTCCCGTTACTAGTAGTTTTCATTGGTTTACCCAGAAACGGTCAAGAAAAAGGCATATGTATATTGCAAGTTTTTTGTTCAGAATTACCAACAGTATCACCCCTTGAAGCATGTACCTTTCCTCCAAACTCATCCTGAATTTCTAAACGTTACATTCTTTTTCAAGTTTGTGGGAATTTCACCTCTCTCATAAATCAGCGTTCGCCAACGACTAAAAGTTGTCAAACCACTTCAAATCATATTGTCCTGTATTCACTATGGATTACGAAGAGCCGCAGCGGATTAGCCGTGTGCACTGGGGCGCCGTGCTGCGGTGCGCGCTGCCGATCGCCGTCGGGGATTCGAGTCCCCCTCGGGCATGGGTGTTTGTGTTGCCCTTACGTTAGTTTACCTTATTTTAAGTAGTTTGTAAGCTACGGACTAATAGCCAAGCAGTTGAATCCGATAGAGTTACGAAGGATAAACATAAAGTTAGTTAAGTGACCGTGATTTCTTAATAAAACGAAGCATTGAGAAACAGAAATAGTTAATTTACTGGATCAAAGCCATGGATTTACACATTGTGCTTCTGTTCTAAGCGCTTCAACTATTTCGCATGTAGCGTAGGTGAATGCTTGTTACACACTCCTTTGTTATACCTTCAGAAGGAACAAGCCCAGCCAGTTTACACAATGACAGACTTAATTGCGTTTCTGATCACTGGTAAATCACGTGCCCTGCGGCCGTGACGTATTCGTGGGAGCACTAGAACAATAGCACATAGGCGCGGGTCGGCACAACACTCGCTGCCTATATTGTGGAACTGGAACTCCTGCAGTATTCGCTGTCACATGCTTGCCAGAATTTCCACTTCCGTCCTATGTATAAACTCTCACTTTAAATAACATTCTACATTTCAGTTTGTGAGCGGGTCTGGGTATTGACTGAAATAAATTATTACCAAATAGTGTTACAATTTTGTTAGTTAATCCTGTCGTGTATTTGAAGTTCAGCAGAGAAAAGCAAGATAATATTGTCAACTGTTTACTCCGACAGAGATAAACCTGAGTTGGCGCCCCGATAACAGCAACATTCGAGGAAATACTTACGCGCCTTTCAAGTGGTTTACAATTTATCAGCGCGAAGAAAAATGTTCAAATGTTTGTATAGTCTATGGGACTTAACTACGGGGTCATCAGTCCCTAAACTTACAAATTACTTATGAACTACTTACGAACTAGGACGGCACAAATATCCATGACCGAAGGGGGATTCGAACCCCCGACCGTAGTGGCCGTGCAGACCGTGACTGAAGCGCCTTAGTCCCCTCGGCCACCGCGGCCGACCAGCGCGAAGAGCGGAATCTGTGGCGTAGTAGCACGCATATGCGTACATAGTAACTACATTAATGTACACACAGTATTTAGGATTTTGCAAGATAGGCTAATGGACAAGAAACGAGTTGTTGTCCAAACCTGACAATGTACTGTTCCCATTACCATTCACCGTATCCTACTGTCTCCCACGAAGATTGTCAAAGACCCTACCGGTGGTGAGTAAGTAGTCGGAATGTGCAGTGCTGATAAGGGCCACCTGCCTACAGTCGCGGACGGACTGCAAATGTTTGCGCTGCTACTGTCATGTTCCGAACGGCATCCGGATTACAACGGACTGCAGGTCGACGAACAGGTACAATAACAGGCCAGTTGCTGAATTTCCAAATGATTTACACACTTAGCAACAAGAACACTGCAAGATTTTCGATCTTTCGCATAGCAAAACAGCAACAGTATACGGAGCAAAGCTCACAGCCACTGCAAGTTACGACTGTATTCCATCTCCAAATGTTCCAATGTTTGTAAAGCTTATGAGACTTAACTGCTGGATCATCAGTCCCTAAACTTAGAAATTACTTATGAAGTAGCTTATACTAAAGACGGCACAAACATTCATGCCCGAGGGGGGATTCGAAACCCCGACGGGGAACGGCTTCGCGCATTGTAGCATAGCGCCTCAATGCGCTCGGCCGCTCCGCCGCGGCATTCCATCTCCGACCGCATCTGGACAATACAACGAAACTGACGTCAGGAAGATTCAAACTTCAGGCCTACACTCCTAAGACCACTAGTTTAAAAATGAAATAAAGTAGCAGTTCATCAAAATGTTATCGGTTGGCAGCGAAGAAACTAAAGCAGAAAGTTAGACACGTATTTCAAATCATGGCCGAGCGCTCTAAGGCACATTGCTCGGAGCACGCGTTTGCTTACCGTCCGAGATTCGAGTCCTCACTAAGGTATGGGTGTGTGTGTTATCCTTACTTTAAGTTAGTTTAAGTAATTTACAAGCCTAGAAGCCCGAGAAGTTAAGTCCCTTAGATTCAGAAACATTTGAAGATTTTGAATTCAAATCATAATTCGCTGCAACTAAATGTTGACTCTGCAGCATTAATAACGTCATTGCTTTAGCGTGACGCCGAATGATCATGCCTGGAACCACAGCAGGACATAGGTCACAATGTTATCACTGAAAATTTGACGAGACTTTTGGTCGCTCGGTATTTGTTTGTATCGTGAAATGATCGACTACTACATAGGCTTGAAGACGTCAGTAAGTATAGGCTGTAGACCTTACACAACAGAAGATGTAAACGAGGACAAATGTACAACCACAGCTTCGTAGCTACTTGACGAGAGATAATTGGTATCGTCTTTTCGTCGTGTCAAAACACGTCTGCTGTTACTTTACACACTAAGCCGGGATTCGTGTGTTCCGAGAACGGTCCCGTTTAGAATACAGCATACATGCTGCAGGAAGCCCTTACAAATGAGGTGTAATCGCGCGTTACTGGTCCACATACCTTCTTCACGAATTATTCTGCGGTCAATTACAAGATCTTTACGATGGATGCCGCGAGACTTAGTTCTGATAGAGACGTTGGTCTGTTTATTCGAGTGCATTGCATTAAATAGCTTTTTTTTCCCAAGGTGGATTACGGAACAATTTGACTGTGTCCTGTTACTCACGAAAGATTTTGAGTAGATCCTTCCTCTACGATATACCCACGCTGGACGAGAGAGTGTGAAAAACTACGGAGCAATTTAAGAAAAGAAGGGGTAACTGATCAAAGCTATGGATGAGGAACGCAGGAGCAGATGGAAGGAAGCAATCTTTAGTTTGAAATTTTATTCATTCCAGCAGGAAGGAAATTAGGCAATCTCTTGTCATTTTTGCGTCTATTTCACCTTGAAACAAACCTTCAAAATATAATTAAAGACAGCTGGAAACAAATATTTCCAGAAAACTGAACAATTTAGTCGGAGTTAGTGGTACCAGAGATCACGACACCCGACCGGTTGTTGTTGCAGTCGCGGGAACATTGTAGCTGGCAATACCACTTCCTGGATTCCCTTCAGATGCCGCACACGGTACGAAGACCATGACGTGTGTGTAATCTGACTGGTTGAGCTATAGTTAAATGCTGTGTTCCTAATGTTCTAATGTTTGTAGAGCTTATGGGACTTAACTACGGGGTCATCAGTCCCTAAACTTACAAACTACTTATGAACTACTTACGAACTAGGACGGCACAAATGTCTATGCCCGAGGGGGGATTCGAACCCCCGACCTTAGTGGCCGTGCAGACCGTGACTGGAGCGCCTTAGTCCCCTCGACCACCGCGGCCGGCTGCTGTGTTCCAAAAAATGTTCAAATGTTTGTATAGCTTATGGGACTTAACTACGGGGTCATCAATCCCTAAACTTACAAACTACTTACGAACTAGCTAATACTAAGGACGGCACAAATATCCATGCCCGAGGGGTGATTCGGGCCCCAGACCGTAGTGGCCGCGCAGACCGTGCTGTGTTCTGCAACTGTCTCAACACTATCGCTACAGACTGTGAGTAGACAACGCTTGTTTACCGACCGACAGGATTATCACCGACTGTCTCGAGAAAACTTCAAGTATCACTCAGTGTCTGGAACTTAAATATTATCAGTCTGGAATTGCTGTATTTTCTCCAAATCCCAAAGATAAGTCTTTATTTGTTTCAATAAATATAGCTTGTACTAAAGAAGCCGGCCGCAGTGGCCGAGCTGACTGAGGCGCGTCATTCACGGTCTGCACGGCCTCTACGCTCGGGGGTTCGAATCCCCCCTCGGGCATGGATATTTGTGTCGTCCTTAGTATTAAGTAGTTCATAAGTAGTTTGTAAGTTTAGACTGATGACCCTGTAGTTAAGTCCCGTAAGCTCTACAAACATTTGAACATTTATTGTTTCTGTTAAAGTCTACCTCCGCCACAACGTTTTAATAATCTAACGAACATAGCCATTGCGATGAAGCAAATGAAGACAGGAAAAACAGCCGCACTTGACGAGAAACTAACAGAATTCTTGAAGGAACTTGGATTTGGTTAAGCTCTGCACGGAATGTATCGGACGGGTTCCCTTCCTAAGATATGCAAAGAAGCAAAAGTCATCGCGGCGATGAAACCCGATAAGATTGGATGTAAACCAAATAATTTCAGACCGCTATCACTGCTATGAACCTCCTATAAACTATTCGAGAGAATAACTGACTAACGTAATAATATACATCCAAACCAACCTTCCGACATACCAAACGAGCTTTCGAGGAGGTAGAAATTGTTGTGATCAAGTATTGTTTTTTACCCTATCGACTGTGTTGCGTATGAAAGGAAAAAACAGAATTAGATATTAAACATAGGACATATATTTATTTTTCTACATAATTTCCAAGTACATTGAAACATTTGTCATACCGCTTTATAAGATTCAAAAAGCCTTCCAGGAAAAATTCAGGGCGTTGCGTACAGAAGAAGCATTGCGTCCCAGAAAACATTGAGTAGCACTTTACCTGCAGACGGAGTTAGTTCTTTTGAACTTCTTTCGGGGCAGGTGATGATGGATGTTTCCACTTCATGGATGCGGCCTTCGATTCGGGCGTGTAATGATGAACCTACGTTTCATCTCCCGCCACAATCCGAAACGGAAAGTCATTTCCATATTCATTGTTGAGCGCTACCCAGTGGTGTATCGGTGACTTGCACGTCGCCGCGCGGGAATAGCCGAGTGGTCTGGAGCGCCACGTTGCGGATCGCGCGGCCTCCCGCGTCAGACGTTCGAATCCTCCCTCGGGCATGGATGTTTGTGTTGTCTGTAGTGTTAGATTGTAAGTTTAGGGACTGATGACTCCGCAGTTAAGTCCCATAAGCTTTACAAACTTGCATTGCGCGTTCATATGCTGTGTCGTCTTCCGCCCATAGCAGTTGAATGCTTTTTCCGTATGCAGCGCTCTGATTTTGTTTCTTGGACAGCTTTTTGAAGCTTATGTAACTCACCCTCGTATATTGCGAAGAGCTTCCAAAATAAAATGAAAACTGATATATTCTTACAGATCTTACGATACAGTACAGATTGCCCGGCTACTGCTTAAGATAACTAAAATTATCGAATGCAAAGAGACTGGCACATTATTCAAGAATATCTTAACAGACTGGAAAATCTAGGTCTCACTTCATGGTATGAACAACAGACGCACGGCTCCAAATAACGGCCTGCCAGAGTGTTCTGCACTAGCCTCCGTTCTTTTAAGCTCATTTTTAGCTGACATGTCAGTCACCACATCCTGTACAGTTGTGTACGCGGACGACCTGAGCGTAGCATATGAAAGTAAACATTTTAACGATCACTCTCTGGGACTCTCAGAGGCAACCTTTTCAGCCTGGATCCTCGTTCCCCTGAAATTAAGAGTTCGCAGTCAGCTATAAGAGCATATATAAATGTTCAACTCAATCCAGACTTACCTACACACTAAGATC
The DNA here is from genome assembly GCA_026315105.1 of Locusta migratoria. NCBI lineage: Eukaryota > Metazoa > Arthropoda > Insecta > Orthoptera > Acrididae > Locusta > Locusta migratoria. The sequence goes on along the minus strand of CM048744.1, from coordinate 311,533,520 downwards.
TAACACTTACAAATAAACGCGAATCCAGGTGCAAAGCGATTTAGACAAAACTTCTACATGGTGCGAAAATTAGCAATTGACACTAAATAATGAAAAGTGTGAAGTAATACGCATGACCACTAAAAGAAATCCAATGAACTTCAATTACACGATAAATCAGTCAAACCTTAAGGTCGTAAATTCTACCAAATACCTAGGTGTTACAATTACGAACAACTTAGACGGGAGAGAACATACAGAAAATATTGTGGGGAAGGCGAACCAAAGGTTACGTTTCATTGGCAGAACGCTTCGAAGATGCACCGGCTCCACCAAAGAGACTGCCTACATCACACTTGTGCTTCCTCTCCTGGAGTACTGTTGCCATTTGTGGGACCCTCACCAGGTGGGACTGACAGACATTAAGAAGGTTCAGAGAAGGGCAGCTCGTTTTGTTTTATCACGTTATAGGGGGGAAAGCGTCACGTAAATGTTGCACGATTTGAGGTGGAAATCATTAAAAGAAAGACGTTATTCGTTGCGGCGAGATCTATTTGCGAAATTTCAATCACCAACTTTTACTTTTGAATGCGAAAATATTTTGCTAGCACCCACCTACATCGGGAAACATGACCATCCCAATAAAATAAGAGAAATCAGATCGAAAACGGAACGATTTAGCTGTTCTTTCTTCCCGCGCGCCATTAGAGAATGGAACGGTAGAGAAAGGTCATGAAAGTAGTTAATGAACCGTCTGCCAGGCACTTAAATGTGATTTGCAGACTATCTATGTAGATGTAGATGAGGAAATTGTGGACAGCTGTGACCGTGTCCAAATGAGTGCTGGCAAACACGAGCAACTGCTGACAATGGGTCTGTCAGACAGTTATGAATATGAATGTGATGAAATCCCACCCGTGGACCATTTACTAGAGTGTCAAGTGCACAGCTATGAGGACGAAATGAAGGACGTACACGGACTCAATGACTAAGGCATTAATGAATTACCTGGTTGCCTTTATGAACGCTGAACGATTAAATAGAGAATTATAAAGTGCGAAACTCATAGCTGCATGTCTAACACGTGCTTACAAATTATCGCAAAAGTCTACTTAATGATAGAATACCGATCTTATTCATCTGACAAACTCTGAACTTGACGATTCTACGGACCTTCATTGCAGTGCCGGCCGCGGTGGCCGAGGCGACTGAGGCGCTCCAGTCACGGTCTGCACGGCCACTACTGTCGGGGGTTCGAATCCCCCCTCGGGCATGGATATTTGTGCCGTCCTTAGTCTTAGCTAGATCATAAGTAGTTTGTAATCTTAGGGACTGATGACCCCGTAGTTAAGTCCTATAAGTTCTACAAACATTTGAACATTTTTTTCATTGCAGTTCGCATAGTAAATGTTCCCTAAATGTCCTTCAACAGATTTGGTTATTACATCAGCCTTCTATAGCTCACAAGACGGACGGAAGCAGCGGCGTACAGTGAGTCGATGCAGCTTATGCTCTGCTAACTGGACTCGCTGTTGTAGTTTCTTGGGGCACTACGCTTCCAGCAATATACATCAATTTAGTGACAAATGTTTTACGTGCTACCTAGATGCTGGCCATGGGCGTGAATCCTCCCCCTTTTTTTCTTTGTTTTAACTATACCAAAGGGAGATTAACGTTCTGTCGATAAGGTAGTCATTAGTAGTGGAGTAGGAGCTACTACTGGGAAAATGTGGGATATGAAATCATCATTTTTGTTTTCAGAGGAGCCACCTTGGTATATGCCAAATGATTTGCGTTTCCACTGCAGCACGTCACTCGACGGTAGCTAGAGAACTGGGAAGAGTTTTAACCTCGCCAATAAGAGTGTTAACTAATGTGCCGCAGGCAAAAATATAAAAGAAAGAAGGTAACTTTTAGCGCCTAGTCGGCATTGACGTCAATGCGGATGGAATGCTACTCAGCTGAACAAAGACTGCCGATGAACTCGGCATTCCCGAAGACAAGTCTTTCAACGAATACCACCTCTCAGCGCCCTCAAACTGGAAAAGTCTCACGGATATAGGCACACTAATAAGACAAACGTTGAAACCAAATATCCATGCTGTGCTGCGGTATTCATCTCTTAATTTTTCGTGCGATAAAAAAAAGATACATAGTGCATTATCTGGAGAAGATACCAATCAAGCGGTGACGCACTTATCGATAGCATAATATTATTGGACATATGTTACGGTCACACTTCATAACTTCAAAGTGATGAGTTAATCGAAGCGCAAGTTCACAAAATAATTTTTGCTCATCTGTAACTTCATTGATGCAGTGTGTATCAGAACAGGTGTTGCAGCTATGACCGGATAAGTCCTTGAAGAACATAGATTGTTATTAACAAGGGAGTAGGCTTAATACAAAACAACGCAAGCGATTTCTTTTTTCAATAAAACACTTTAAGACTTTGAATGCAACTGTTATTGAATGAAACAAGAAGGTATACTGTTATCAGCCAAAAGAAATAATTTTGTTAAATAGAATGTATATAATAAACTTTATTGGGTCATAGTAAAACCTGTACATACACAAAGTAAATGAACTTACATTAACTTACCATTTTTTTAAATGTTATCGGACTTAATTACGGGGTCATCAGTCCCTAAACTTACAAACTACTTATGAACTAGCTAATACTAAGGACGGCACAAATATCCATGCCCGAGGGGGGATTCGAACCCCCGACCGTACTCGGCGTGCAGACCATGACTGGAGCGCCTCAGTCCCCTCGGCCACCGGGAGGCTTTGGCAGGGCAAAATCATCATTTGGCGTATTTGGACCATATTTTTTGAAAGAACAGTGACATGAGATTTGTATTTGTAATGACACAAAAATTAAATCTTTTGCTTACATGAGTGCCTACTGTCCAGTGACAGTAATCTACATAATGAGAATACAATGGGCACTTCCTGTCTACATACACACACAAACACACGCAGATACATTCCTGCTTTGACGAACTGCCAGGCATCGTATCACTCCTATACTGGGCCCATATCCATCGGTTTTTAATCCCATAAAAATATGGGTCTATTTGGAGCAGCAACTGAATCGCAAAGTGATCTGCCAGATGTAGTCGTCAGTTAGTGTCTTCTACATCTACATCCCTACTCTGCATGCCGCCTCATGGTGTGTGGCACATGGTACTTTTGTCCTACTGCTTATGGTTCTTTCTGGTATGCCTCCATGTTGTCTGTAAGCTTTCTAATTTTATCCTTGTGATCTTTCCGCGAGTTATATGTAGGAGGAAGCATTGTCTTGGTTGACTTCTCGAGAAACGTATGCTCTCGGAAGTTTGATAGAAGCCCGTACCAGGATGCAACGTCTGCCACTGGAGTTTGCTTATCCGTGACGCTTTTGCGTTTACTTAAAGTGCACAAAACGAAGCGTGCTGTTCTCTGTTGGATCGTTATTATGTCTTTTATTAACGTTACCAGGTACGGATCCCACACTAATGAGCAATACTCAAGCGTCGCCCGAAACCTACTTCTATTCCGCTTTGTTGACTTACGTGGTCTTTCCATTTCAAATCGGTCCAATTTATCTACTATCAGATACTTCATGGCAGTCAGTGCTTCTAGTGCTTGTCCTGCTATTGCGTAGTTATACGAGGGTAAGTCAATTATTATCCGCGATTTAGTTGTATTTTTGTTTATGTTGGTAGCACTGTCATTTACATTGGTGACGCATGCTTTGTTTATTTGTTGTTATATCTTTGCAATTTTCAAGCTGCTACGTTAGTTTCGTTGTCGCTGCCGTGCTGTTAATCATGGCTGCTCCGCTTTCTATTTGCACCAAAGAAGAGCAACGTTCAGTGATACGTTTTTTGTGGGCGGAAGGTGTATCAGGGGCCGAAATTCATAGAAGACTTTCAGTACAGTACGGGAGCAGTGGTTTGCCACAACGAAGTGTGTAGGAGTGGATTGAAAAATTCCGAAATGGTCGCACGAGTGTTAAGCACGATGAAGGAGCCGGACGACCGTTTACCGCCACAAATGAAGAAACCATTGAGCCATCACGTGAAATGATTCTCTTAGACAGACGATTAACTATTGATGAAGTGGCTCATCGTCTTCAAATTAGTCATGGTTCTGCCTACGAAATTGTTCACAACAGACTTGGGTTTCGTAAAGTTTGTGCAAGTGGGTCGCAAAACAACTCACACTGTTGCATAAGCAAACGGGCCTCGACATCTGCAAAAATCATTTGGATCGCTATGCTAACGAAGGGACAACGTCTTAGACAGCATCATTACTGGTCACGAAACATGGATCCATCATTACGAGCCGGAGAGTAAACGGCAGAGTATGGAATGGAAACATCCAAATTCGCCGTGCAAGAAAAAGTTGAAGACCCAACCGTCCGCAGGAAAACTGATGCTTATGGTTTTTTGGGATGCACGAGGTCCTGTACTGGAACATTATGGTGAAAGGGGCACAACAATAAACAGTGTACGTTACAATGAGATGCTTACTGACAGGCTAAAGCCTGCAATTCGAAGCAAACGCCGAAGATTGCTGTCAGAAGGTGCTGTGTTGTTGCACGACAATGCCCGTCCGCAAACTGCTGTCCACACTGCTCAAACGCTCCAGAAACTCAAAGTCGCCGGCCGCGGTGGCTGAGGGGACTGAGGCGCTCCAGTCACGGACTGCACGGCCACTACGGTCGTGGGGTTCAAATCCCCCCTCGGCATGGATATTTGTGCCGTCCTTAGTGTTAGCTAGTTCATAAGTAGTTTGTAAGCTTAGGGACTGATGACCCCGTAGTTAAGTCCATAAGTTCTACAAACATTTGAACATTTTTGAAATCAAATTCGAAGTACTGGATCATCCTCCATATAGTCCCGATCTTGCCCCTTCTGACTACCACAAGTTTGGTCCACTCAAACAGGCATTAAGGGGCCGTCGATTTGACTGGAACGAAGCAGTGAGAGAAGCGGTGCATTCCTGGCTCGCAGCTGCACCGAAAACTTTTTTTTTTTTTTTTTTTTTTTTTTTTTTTTTTTTTTTTTTATGAGGGCATAAGGAAGCTTGTAGAGCGATGGACGAAGTTCATTGAAAAGCAAGGAGACTATGTCGAAAAATGATGTTCTCGTAAGTTTCGTATTTTATTACAATAAAATTTTATAACTACTTTGCGGATAATAATTGATTTACCCTCGTATAATGCTTTCTATGTATAAGCAGCTCTTAACGTCTTCTACAGAAAGGTATGAACCCCCTTTCTCGGCGATCTGAGGCCATTACCACGGCTAGGGGCGGCTTTACGCAACACTGACGTACTGCCTGGTTTAAAAGGCTCGATCTGTCCCGGCTTAGCAGATGTTGGCGGACCTCGCAGACTGTGGGAGCGACGCATATAATGAACTTCCCGAGAGCACAGGATGCAGGAGACAATGTGAGGGGCAGGACAGTGGTTTAGGGGGCTGCTTCTCTGTATATGTGAGTCTGTGCCACAGGTAGGGAACCTGCCTGCCGGCAGATGCAGCCACCAGCTGCAGGCGGCCGGGGCAACCGTCGCGCCAGGCGGCAGGTGGGGCCACACGTGCCGAGCCCGGGCGGCCACAGCTGCGTTTGAACACCACTCCAGCTGCTCCGACAATTTACCTCACACTTCTGGATAGAGCTCCTAATAACCCAGGCTGAATCGTCCGCCATTTTTGCCCCAACATGGGCGCATCTGACAATGTTTATATTGGCGATGGTTGACCTATTCACGCAGTTTTCAACAATATTTATAATGAAATATATTTAATATTGTACACATAAGTGTATCGAACAGTAACTAATGTGTATGGCCCTATAAAGATTTAGAATGCGCTTTTAATATAACAGAAAATCGTAATGTACCGGTAATATAACATAGCTTCTAGCCGGGCTGCAGTGGTTATGTTGGCACCAATGGTAATCATGGCAACTCAGATAACCAATAAATTTTTTTTCGTGACAATTTCAATCAAAACGATTTTTTTTTCTGAACGGACAAGGGTACATACAAGAACCTGTCAACCATAGAGCAGGTACAGTATTAATTTTGCTGCGAATGAAACGAGCAGCAATAACATTTACTCTGTAGCTCGTGATAAATATTAACGCAATTCTACACTTCATTGTTCATCTGTTGCCAACATAGCACTGGAGATGGGCGAGAAACGTCGTAAAATTTTAACCAGTGCCATATTTTGGAGTGTGTTAAAAAATGTTCAAATGTTTGTATAGTCTATGGGACTTAACTACGGGGTCATCAGTCCCTAAACTTACAAACTACTTATGAACTACTTACGACTTAGGACGGCACAAATATCCATGTCCGAGGGGGGATTCGAACCCCCGACCGTAGTGGCCGTGCTGACCGTGACTGGAGCGCCTCAGTCACCTCGGCCACCGCGGCCGGCTGGATTGTGTTATGCGACCGTAAGAGATGCTTCGACCGTATATATAAGTAATTGTGTAAAGTATTATTCAGTATGTTGAAAACTACGTATAAATGCAGCACAATAAATATTCAAAAAATGTTCAAATGTTTGTAAATCTATCGGACCAAACTGCGTGGTCATTAGTCCGTAGATTACAAACTACTTAAACCTAGGCAAACTAACCTAAGGACAAACACACACACCCATGCCCCAGGGAGGACTCGAACTTCCACGGCGAGCAATCGCGCGCTCCGCAGCTAGACGCTTTAGATCGCTCGGCTACTCCATCGCGGCTATAAATATTTCTATCCACTTTGAAAACTGCGAAAAACTTCATTAAGTCACAAACATTCTGCAACAAACTCCTCCAGCATCATTGACAGGGAAAAGTAGTGCAATTGCACATAACTGACATGCTTATAGCTACATTTTTTACAAATACATATAACACATAATTGAGCGCCAGGTCCTGGTTCACAGTTGCTTCTGCGACAATTTATAGCCCGTCTTTTTCTTCGTTCTGGATTGCTGGGAAATGCGTACTCCTTTGCTGCAGTGATTTGTGCAGTTCACATCTGAGCAGCCAGCCATATTTTTCACAAATTCGATTATTAACTCCCTTTCCGGTCGCGACTCGTATATGCCCACATACAACTGTCCTGCACATTGGGGCAAAAATGGCGGATAGTTCAGCTCGGATTATAGGAGCCTTAGTTCGGGATATGTTCGAACAGTCGATCACGACGATATCTAGCAATGGCAGGAGGTACTATCTCTACGATTTACAGCGATGATATTTATAACTCATTTAGGTGCTGTGCACTATTTATAACGAAGATAGTGTCATTAATGGCGATTAATAAGTCTGAAATGCAGACTTTAGTAGCTTCTAGGGTGTAGGTCATGACTGAAAACAGTACGTAAACGATATCAATCGCAATTAAAAACCCTAGTGCTGCTATCTAGTGACGCCTGTTAGTACTACGTACAAAGCTACTCATGCACTGTTTATTCCGTGGTCGCAATTACAGTTTATTTTTATATGACTTATTTCCGTTATTGGGTATTAAATTTCTAATTTTTCCCTATTTCCTATCTTTTAATCTTTTTTAATGTGATTAAAAGGAGACAGCATTTTTTGTAGCTTATGAACAGAGAACGGAATGGTCATTTGCAACCCTGTATCTTACAATCACATTAAACGTAATTTGTACTTATGAACGATTCACAATCATGTAACATACTTCCAGAAACTACCTTTTTGGCCCTTGTGTGTTAGCTTTGCAGTAATTTGATGCTGTAGTTGTGTTATAGTAGCAGTATTGTATCAATGGATCATATCTTGTAGTGATATCACACAGGTCACATATGCACGGTTTTAAACAAAATGTACAGTTTTTCATAGAGATGCAATTCTTTTCTTTTGCATGTTCTTATACTACCTATGAAAATAACTCATAGGAAAGCGATAGGCCGATCACAATTTCCCGCGTATCGTTTGGAGAGCGGGAGTCATTTGTGATCTGAGTGTTCGAACAGTTCGATACTATATCAAGAGGTTCGTTCCAGCAGCTGCCAGACAGCTACTTTCAAGCGCTAAGAAACAGGTGTTACTGCGCATGCGCAGCTACTATGACGTAAACACCCTTGTTTGGTACTTGCACTGCTGGAACGGTTTTTGAACTGTTTCTGGCTACAGATGAATGTGAGTTTAAAGGAATAATTAAAATAATTTCCTTCCTAATAACGAATAAGTGTAAACGATAAATATCTGATCTGAAGTGGGATTGCAGTGACTTCGAAATACACTCTACAAACACACACGTATAACTTGATGGCTACCTCCCACTCTAACTCAGCCCTTTCTCCGCATGCGCAAATTGGCAGCTTGACCGGGCCAGAAATATTTTTACGGGTAGCGTCTGGCTGCTTGCGGCAACTGCTGGAACACCAAACAGTAACACTCCAAGTAGCCAGAAGCGGGAGAAGGCGCTGCTGGAACACAATTTCAGCTTTGCGAATGCGCGTCAAGCAGTCTGGCAGCTGCTGGAACGAACCTAAGTTCTCCGTTGTATCGGGAAATCTCGATAATGTTCGAACGCGAATATCGTTTGCCCAGCCCGACTCGGTCACTGGCTCTCACTCAGCCAGAACACAGATACCATCGTTCCCACCCAAGTGCTAAGCCGGATTTACACTTGCAAGTGGAGCAGTGAAAGTAAGGAAAGGATGAGTATCTGTGTGTATTCACTTCTAAATTCAAAGGTACTTGTTACAAATTATCGTTACTCTAATTTCGTTACCGACGTTATCGTAAAACACACATGGAATCCAAATGCATTCATACGATAAAATCTTGGTACTTCGGTTTATTTTTTAAGCTTGGATATGTTTGAATGAAATTAGTTATAAGACGTGTTAGGATCCGCAACTGTAAATGTCATTAAAGTATGTTTTATTTCTATACTTCACCGTCACAGTTACACATTTATTTAGCACATGCATGCATGTGGAAAAACATGTATATCAGCTATAATTTTGAAATTTATATCAGTTGGTTTTATTATGGTTTAAAAACAGGCTAGAGGTCTGAAAATAGACACAGTTGTCCGAAACTAGTCACAACATCGAACTAAATTAGCAACTGTGATGGTGAAGTATATAAATAAAACATATTTTAATAAAAAAAGTAATTCTTATGCTATTTAATGTGGAGTCAGACACATTTTTTTTTTTTTTTTACAAATGAAATATTCTACATCGTATGTATTTCAAATAACTGATCAAGGAAATGAAAAACTTGTTCTGAAATCTTCAGTCAACTAAATCTAATATGTAAAAATGAATGTTTGTATGTTTGTTAGTATTTTATGAGCTGCCATTCCGTACCCGATTGCGAAGAAACTTTGTCAACATACTGCTTGCACTTCCGCGGTGGTTGTTGTGGTCTTCAGTCCGCAGACTGGTTTGATGCAGCTCTCCACGCTACCCAGTCCTGTGCAAGTCTCTTCATCTGAGAATACGTTCGGCAACCTAAATCCCTTTTGAATCTACCCTCGGTCTTCCTCTACGATTTTTACCCCACACACTTCCTTCTAATGCCAAGTTGACAATTCCTTGACATCTCAGAATGTGTCCTACAAATCTATCTCTTCTCTTTTCAGGGAATGCCAGAGACTCTTTTTCGCGGAGGTTATAGGCATAATTATATAACTGAATGATACATAGCTCAGGAGATATGACGTTTCAATAATGAAGTATGTGAAAAACTGCCGCATTTTGACGTTTATTACTTGCTTGCTACTAATTGTATTCGCAACACATTTTGCAAACAATATACCTTTATATCAATGAATGAATGTATGTATAAAATTATTTCATTTATGACATATAGTTTAAGAGATATGATGTCATGCGCACTGAGAGGCGTGGATAACAACCACATCATGTTTGTTCGTATTTTGTGCTCTGTCGCACCGCTGATCCGATTGCGATGAAATTCTGCACACTTGATCTTCAAAACAAGAGGAAAGTGACTACGTAAAATTTCGTATGGTGCGTGGCACAAAGTACTGTGCCTACGAGCTTCGACAATATCTACTGCTTTCATGCGATCTTGATGAAATTTTCCACACACAACATTCAAAACAAGTAGAACATCACCGTCTACCTAAGATTTCATACGATGCATGGCAGAGGTTACCTTCCAATTAACTTAAGACACCAAACACCACTGCACTGAACAGCTAACAGTTACATAATTTTTTACAGATGTAGGAGGCAGTAGGATGAGTAGGTGGACGAGGAGTTCGACAAAGAGAAGAGGAGGTGATTGGCTGAGAAACGGGAAGGTGGGGATGGGCAGAGAGAGAGAGAGAGAGAGAGAGAGAGAGAGAGAAAGACAGAGACAGAGAGACAGGGGGTGGGAAGAGGAGATGGACAGAGAGAGGGGAGATGAAAAGGTGATAAGAGAGATACAAGGGGTAGAGGAGGAGACGGGTAGAGAGAAAGGAAAGAGAAGATGGTCAGATGGACTGACTTAACACTTTAATTAATTCAGAAGTGCAAAAGTCAGAACCACTTTCGATATTAATTGGAACTTAGCAGAAAAACAACACACAAAGAATGAAGTAAAAAGGCAGTATATACTACGTTATAGATACTATATCTACGAGTACATGGTTTCTACTGCAAACAAATGTTTATGTTTTGAAATGGCTGCAACACACTTTTTCTATACTTAAAGTTCCCAGAAATGTTCACAAACATACTTTTTTTTCGCATGGCGTGTAAACGAAAATGAGGACACTCAGTATAGAAGTAAAACACCAGGATCGCTGCAGTAGCTTCACTTGTCACAAGTAATCAGTTTCGACAAGAGGGCCGATCCTGGAAAAAGTGTTTTTGTCTTTTGTCTATGGTATAAACAGTATCAAAGCAACAATTAATGTAATGTACTCGGTGAAAACATGCAATTATTTATCTTAGAACAGATTTTTTACTGTCGGTCTAGTTTAATTAATTTTTAAATAACCATTCTAATTACGAAAAACTTTTATAGGCTACGTCACGGGATGAAGCAAAAAAATTGTCTAGGGAAAACTTTACAGCCTGTCCTCAGAGGTGGGCACATAGGACCGTATAGAGGCTGTGAAACGAAGTTATAGAAGCAACGAAAAACAGACGCCACGGGCTAGCAGGCTGTGAGAAAGCGTTTCATTGTCACACTAAAATTTGTGGTGACAACACTTGAGAAAATGGTAAATGAATGATAACTATAACAAGACAGGGCGAGGTGCAAGTGTAGTCCCACAGAGAATCCAAAGTGGAAAGTTTTGCAAATGATAAATTGTAAAAAAAGTAACAACTCTGAGACTTCTCAAAGCGAAAAGTATCCGAAAACATATTTCTTTACAATCAGACACGAACACAACTTCAGTAACATCAGTTTAAAGAATGCATACAACAAATTAACAGCTTCCATTTCACTATATCAAGAGACTGAATATTTTAGAATTGAGAAAAGACTTGGGCAGAGTGATTCAATTCCCCCAAAACTGTTTTCTTTAGCCAAAAAAAAGACCTTTTACATCGTTAAGATGGCGGAAAGAAATATGTATATAAAAGCCTCTCATGTGAACCACCTTCGATCCCTGAATGATTTAGTTCGTTGTTTTGCTTCGGATCCGGAAAAAATAGTTACAGAAACAATTGACGAGAACAGGAGAATAAAATGAATTCCGAAATCGCAACAGCAACAATGCTTATCTATCATGAAGATCTCCCAAATTAGATATTTCACTGACCAGGCCTGTAGCTATGAGCTTTCCCTATTGACAGTAGTTTTACGTTGTTGCTAGGTTCCACACCAAGAAACTAGGTGCAATACTGCAGCAGAGACGTCTGTGAAGGAACCGAATGAAACGATAGGGCCCTGCCTACTGTATAATACAACCTTGTTTCACGCATGTACTTGAAAATTCAAATTTACTGTAGGTTGATTTGAAATGGAAATTGTTTATGGATCTGAATCGAAGGCCGCGTTATTTCAAGATAGGACCATGTGCAGACTTCGTCTATTTCGCTAGCGCTCGGGTACAGGGGATCAAGCAATGTGGTTTAGTTATCTGACGATATTCGCACAATTTCTAAAACTGCAGTATCTACATTGTGGTTTAATGCAACTATTTAATTGGTGGACGGAAGACTCAACAAACTGTGAATTCAAAACGTAAGTAGGCTTATTAATCGACGCGATTCAAGTTACGAACATCACAGTGAGAATAAGATATGAAACATGGATATTAAACCACTTCGCCGCTTTAATTCCATCTGATAATCGCTTGACCAACAACTAGAGAGGTCCATACATTGCAAATCACTTCCGACGCAATAATCTTTGCAGCAATAAGCAGAACAGAAGCCTAAATTTTTTCACCTATGCGTTTCTCCTCGTTTAAGAAGATTCCAGAGGATGTAGCTAGGAACTGTAGTGAACAGGCAGAACAGGTAGTTTTCTTTGCTCTTGTTACGCATATTTCTTGTCGTAACGAATCACTCCAACAAACGCCGGACAAGAAAGTGTGAAACAAACTGATGACAGCCGATGAAGAAATATCCATAATTAGCTAACAGTGAAGCGCGTCCAGTTCTCATCAACAAACTATTCAGTATTAGTTTCTGCAGAAGCACAACGTGAAATTATCAAATAGGCCGAAGAAACACTATTAATAGAATGACGACTAAGACCTATTCCCGGTTTACACGACCATAAACATAGGAAGCAGGTCACGGCCAAAATTTCCAAAACCTTGCCGGGACCCTCTGCTGCCACTGCCCTCCTGAACAAGAACAAGCCGCGAAGCAACCTGTTTTCTCAGCTCTGTTGTTTCTGTTACGGTGTGATCTCACAACAACAAGAAACAACACATGGGTGGCTGCACCCATTTTCTTGTTGTAACCAAACGGAGCATATCAATAATGCACTTGGCCCCGTGTACGCCAAATAAGATTGCGAGATACTGGACGAGATTACGTAGGTACTCTGCCAGATGATAACTTCTTGCGCAGATATTTGGGCTGCATATTTTCCTACCACCTGCACCACTGACTTTTGTATTTTATATCTGCAGTTATCAAGAAAGCGCACGCTCTCACGTATAATAAAGCACTTAATATCAATAATGTCTACAAAATATTATCGTTTATAAAATTTACTGTAATAAATTTATCTACATAATATATACTCCGCAATCCACAGTAACGTGCGTGGCGGAGGGTACACTGTATCACTACTATACATTTCCTTTCCTATTCTACTCCCAAATAGAACGAGGGGAAAAGACTGTCTATATGCTTCTGTACGTGCTCTAATTTCTCTTTACTTGTCTTTGTGATCTTTTCGTAAAATGTAAGTAGGCGGCAACAAGATCGTTCTGCAGTCAGCTTCAAATTCCGGCCCTCTCAATTTGTATCATGCATGCTAATAGAGGAGGAGGAAAAATAAAAATTAAATGATTGCGTTGATTATGAATCTCTGCACACACTTATATGCAAGAATGTAATTCACATTACCTATTACATTTTGTGCATCCAGTGATACCGAGTAACCCTACTACTTCCCAGCTCAATAACATCTTTAGGCACCTTTTTCCGTGCTTCTGTCTTTAACAGACGATATTTATAATCCCGCAATGTATTTGACCATCTTAATTATTATCAAGTTTGTTTGTGTGGCCATCTTCCGGAGAAGGTAATGAACTATTTGGTTACGAAAATGAAACGGACGTTTTCTAGCTGCAGTCCTTTTATTTTCTCCATACACGTTTCGCACTTTATTTTAGGGCATCATCAAATGATTGTATATCTGGACATTACATTCTTGATTAATATATTACAAACAGTTCACTTTGTTTTAATCCGTACGAAAATCGGGTGACTGTCAAACGTGAGTAGCCTATATTATTTCGATTAAAACACAGTGGTTTATAATCTGATGAGGCTACATCGATATGCAGAAATGTAATTTCCAGATACAGATGATACTTTAAAAATAGAGGGCGAAACGCGTTTGGGGGGAAAATGAGGACTGCAGGAAGAAAACGTTTGTTTTATTTCAGAAAGCAATTAGTATCACTTCACTGCCTAAATGATCCACTGGAACGATATTTACAGTTTTCGGACTTAGCCACACACAGACGAAACAGAACATGGTACACAAGCACTTGGCCGCTAGGCGACTGGTGATGACAACTGCCCGGTGTGTCAGCAATAAGGACGGTTATTGCCGCATCACAAAAGGTAATGTTTGCAACAATGAGTTCCGTTTCAGGCTCTACAAAAATATTTGCTCTTCAAAGGAAATAATCGACTAAAGGCCCGTTTACAATGAGTTCGAAACATTGTTCGTAGTTGCTACTAGAGTGCCGAAGTTCACAACATGTTGCCAACACAGAAACATTGTTCTGGGGCTGTGTGGTACAGATCAAGGAACATTGTTCTGTGGCCTGTTACTACGAACTGCCGCTTTGGAGCGCTAGAGTTTGTTTTTATTTTGCTATTGATCCGAGTATTGTGTCATGTGTCGTGGTTTTCGGTGTTCTGTGAGGAGCATAGCAGGGAAAAAAATGTTCCATCTTATATCATTATGTGAGGAAGAGGAGTGGCTGTGGAACGTGCATTGTGCAAGGTACAAGAACATGAGAGAAAAACTCGATTCTTTCAAAATAAATATTTTTTTAAAAAAATAATAAAAGTTGCTGTGGTGCCGGGTACCAGCAGCAGTGACACTGATAAGAAAATGAAATCTCTTGTCACAATACCGACAAGAGAAAAGGAAAATAAAAGAGAGTAAAAAATCACGAAGTTGGGGGGAGGTGGGGGGGGGGGGGGAGAGGACTGACATAACCCTGCAGTCAACTGGGGGTCACATATATTGCTGCGGATGTGCAATGTTTCAGTGGTATCAAAATAAATAAATTACCTTTACACAATCCTTCAAACAAACCTTGACAAATCGCAGGAACTATTTTAGATACTGATGGCTTTGAAATATGAAAATTTTCAAATGTTTGTTAATCTATGGGACTTAACTGCTTGATTATTAGTCCCTAGCTTACAAACTACTTAAACTAAACTAACCTAAGGACAACACACACAAACACACACATATACAAGTTTTTTTATTAGTTTTATTTAGAAAACGGTCCCTTTAATATTTAGCGATATTTAAAAATCTGAAGGCAATATCTTTCTGAAATTACGAAAGCCAGAATTTTCAGTTCACAAAGAATGTCATTCCCTCCACGACTTTTGTAACATGTTTTGGTCCACCACCGATGACTACGTCATTCTTTGCGTCTCAAATGTTCAAATGTTTGTAAATCTATCGGACCAAGCTGCGTGGTCATCAGTCCGTAGCTTACAAACTACTTAAACCTAGGTAAACTAACCTAAGGAGAGCGAGACGCTTTAGACCGCTCGGCTACTCCACCGCGGATTTTGCGTCTTCTTTACTGATCTATCAATAATAACGCAGCTGCACCTGCTAATGTTTCTTCCTCCTCACTTGACACAGCTTAGCTCTGAGAATTCAGTAATGCAAATACACTCTCGAGCTCACTTTAGCAGAAGATATGAATACAAATATTCGTCGACAGGATAGTCGCGGAAACGAACAACGAACAATGTGTCAACATTGGTTGGGAATTAGTTGCACGTTGGGGGTTCGAATAAAAAAATGTTCAAATGTTTGTATAGTCTATGACGGCACAAATATCCATGCCCTAGGGGGGATTCGAACCCCCGACCGTAGTGGCCGTGCAGACCGTGACTGGAGCGCCTTAGTCCCCTCGGCCACCGCGGCCGGCGGGTTCGAATCCCCCCTCGGGCATGGATGTTTGTGTCGTCTTTAGTATAAGGTAGTTCATAAAGTAGTTAGTAAGTTTAGGGTCTGATGACCCCGCAGTTAAATCCCATAAGCTCACCAACATTTGAACAACTAGTTGCAAACAATGTTGTGAACGAGGACATGTTGGGAACTTGAGTGTAATGGAAATGAGCGTATGGTTTCCTTGGCCGGGAGATCCCTTGCGGGATTGTTCGGCCGCCTGAGTTTAAGTCTTTAGTTGACGTCGCGTGGGCGACTTACGTGCCAATGATGATGAGATGATGGTGATTAGGACAACACCCAGTCCACTGCCGGGGATCGTACCTGGGCCTCCTGCGCGGTAGCCAGCGACGCTACCTCTGAGCTGCGGAGGCGGACAACTCGCGTATAATGGGGCCCAGTGCGGCAGTGGCGTGCAGTGGAGCGTGCAGGCGCGCCACAGGCCCCGGCGGCTAGCGCGGCTGGCACGTGCGGCTGCGGCTGCGGCCGCGCCACGTGTGCCGACCTACTTGCAGCGGGCGGCCACTGTTTACCCCGGCCGGCTCTGCTTTCTCCCGGGCCGCGCTCGACGCCCGGCGCTGCCTCTCCAGAAACCGTACCACCACTTTCACACCACTGACTTACGAGTGCGAGCGCAGCATCCGAAAGCGCCACCCACGCCAAACCTCAGCACGCACCTGGCGCTGGTCCGGCGGATGAAAGTTTTGTACCGCCTAGATCACGACCTACTACGCACGAAAATGGCGCGTGTGCAAAAACAGGTGCAGAGTCTGTTTGCACGGAGCAGAGGTCCAACTCGGCTTAGGATACAGGGTACAAATAGTGGAGAAATCTATTTTTATGACTTTATTAAATTCTGTAGTCTTTCCTGATTATATTGATACATACAATATAGAGTTTCAAATGAAAAATGACATATCTATACCAAGTTTTTAAGTTACGGTCGCCGGCCGCGGTGGCCGAGGGGACTGAGGCGCTTCAGTCACGGTCTGCACGGCCACTAAGGTCGGGGGTTCGAATCCCCCCTCGGGCATGGATATTTGTGCCGTCCTAGTTCGTAAGTAGTTCATAAGTAGTTTGTAAGTTTAGGGACTGATGACCCCGTAGTTAAGTCCCATAAGCTGTACAAACAGTTGAACAGTTGGTAAGTTACGGTCATGTGTACCGCCACGTCCCCTTTACCAAACGCCAAAAGAAAGGCGTCAAATATACCATCATAAGCATTCTCATCCTGAGCCTGTTATGAATGAAATAAATTGCCGCGGTGGAGTAGCCGAGCGGTCTAAAGCGTCTCGCTGCGGAGCGCGCTTGCTCGCCGTGGAGGTTCGAGTCCTCCCTGGGGCATGAGTGTGTGGTGTGTGTGTGTGTTTGTCCTTAGGTTAGTTTACCTAGGTTTAAGTTTGTAAGCTACGGAATGATGACCGCGCAGTTGGTCCGATAGATTCACAAACATTTGAATGAAATAAATCCCATTCTCAGAGACCCGAGTGGCCCTGTTTTGCTTAGTAAATGTCTTCTTGGGGGCACTCAGAATACAAAAAAAATGTTGAAATGTCTGTAAATCTATCGGACCAAACAGCGTGGTCATCAGCCCCTAGCTTACAAACTACTTAAACCTAGGTAAACTAACCTAAGGACAACACACACACACACACACACACACACACACACACACACACACACATGCCCTAGGGAGGACGCGAACTCCGACGGCGAGCAACCGCGCGCTCCGCAGCGAGACGCTTTAGACAGCTCGGCTACTCCACCGCGGCAGGTACACATTAATTGGAGTCATATCTTAATTCGCAATTTCCCGTAAGTTGCATTTTTCAGCATTCAGGTATTTCCTAAAGTTTATCAAGCATTGCAATAGTCCTTACTTATGTAGTATACCTAAGCTTTATAGCAGAATCAACTAAATTACAGGAAAATAACATTTATTAGGAAAAAATATATAAAAATTAAAATGTAAGATTTGATATTTTTTTACCCTTTAATTTATATTATAGGTGGAATTAAATAGTTATAGTATATGAGCCATCATGTCATACATATACGGTAAAATGAGGTCTTTTTAAAATGTATAACATAGGATTAAATGGTACCTAAATTTAAGGAAGCGTTTTAAGGAAAAAGATGCATCAATTTCTTTGTAATTTTTTTAAATAACCCCAAGCAGGTTAAAAGACATTCAAAATACTTCTAATTTGTTTAAAAAGTATGATGAATTACCTGGTATCAACAAAAAATCTGTAAATAATATACATTATAAACAGTGCCTGAAAGAAATAGATGTTAATTTTTACATAATATTGAGCCAGAAAAGTACCCTGTATCCTTAATTCGATACAAGTCGGTTTGCGTGAATTGTTGTCACCAAGGTGCGCTGTCGAGTGCCGACCTATTCAACGCTGAAGTAGAAAAGAGCAAGACAGTTATTACAGTAATAGCACTATCTGCCGCGTTTCGTGGGCAGAATACGTAGCAGACGCAACAGTACTTCTAAAGCAACTGCCTACACTACATTTGTCCGTCCTATTTTGGAGTATGGCGCGCGCTCTTCACACTGAACATAAGAGACCTGAGTTAGAATGCTACAGGTAAATTCGATAGTCATAGATTTTAAAGAAAGCTTTAGATATCGACGCCTTTTCGAGAAAACTCTGTCGCATTGGGACATTTACCAGGCATCGAACCAAGCGGGGAATGTTTAAAGAAGTTGTTCAAAGAAGACTCATATGATATAGTTGAACCCATGAGCGATGGTGGGTCTCGCATGTCTAGACTATAGCATCTTTGCCGGTTTCAAGCGACAGTTGAAGTACGCAGATATAAGTGCTCTGCGATTGAAGAAAGCTTGTTTGGATAGATTTATTAAATGCCAGCACCATCACCGATAACAACTTCCAATAAATAGCTTAACACACACTGAATAACTCGCTACAATCAAGTTTACTTCTCGCAATGCCTACGACAGTCGCAGCAGAACATTAAGCCGATATTACACTATCAAATTATTGGACAAAGAATTGGACGAAAAAATTGAATGAAATATTGGTCATATTTTTTGACAAAGAAATTGGATGAAACGCAATAGGGGGTATTACACTATCATCCAATATTTTGTCAAATTTCCTCCAAATGGCGGTGTAATGCTCAGCTGTTGTTTATACTGCAGTTGCGTTGTGTCTGCATTTAGAAGAGGAGGAGGATAAAAAGAAAAGGAAACACACTTGGATGAAACCGTGGGTGTCAAAGCGAGATAAATAAAATTTGTTACGGGACCGGGAGGATTTTTTTTTTATTTTTTATTTTTTTTATTTATTTATTTATTTATTATTTTTTTTTTTTTATTTTTTTTATGCCGTCGGCAGAACAGTCAGGCCGTTCACTGCTAATTATTTTGTCGCTCTTCATCCTTCACAGTTAGCAATAGAGTAACAAAAAGGCTGACTCAAACAGTGTATACGAATAAGATTGTTAAGTTGATAAAGCAAGTTTCATTAAATAACGTTTTAAATGGAAAATGTGAGCACTGACAGAGAGGATAATCTAAATTGTTTATGACGTCATTAACAATGTAAGGGGGGAAACATTGCTGATAAAGTAAATAGGCTCTATTTATTTCCTTACAAAAATTGGCTGATGTATTTATATGTAGCCTACATAGATTCGCTTGCAAACAGATGTCGATGTTTTGAAAGTTGTTTCACTTCCCAGTACTTAGCACACCAAGTTACCAAAATCATACGTTCTAAAATCTGTTTCGGCCGTAAATAAGATTTAGGGGTATTACTTCTTCAATTCTGATAGTATATAATAACTTTTTTACATCACGGATTGTAACTCAACCTACTTTCACTGCACGGTATTGGGCTACGCGAATTGATGTGACGGACAGTGTGAATTGGCCTTCTCGCCTGTTATACAACGCCCCATCTGATTTTTTTTTTTTTTTTTAATTTTGTTGCTCCTAGAAAACACTACACAAACATTCCACTACTAGCCATGTTTACGAATACGAACGTTATGTCTAAGTAATGTCAGGTATTTAACCAAATAAAACAGCTGTAGTGGCAAGGAAGCTGTATACTACTAGCGCTCCAAGCGGTCACATTTCTCACTGCAGGAAACAGAAGACGAGCGATTTCTTTGATCAAATCTAGACCGAGGCCTTAGATTTGATGAAATACTGGACGACGTTCCCATTACACTACGTCCAATTTTTCTTTGTCCAATTCTTTGACAAATAATTTGATAGTGTAATACCAGCCTTAGGCCAGGCGCGCACAAGCGATTTTCCGTCGCGCGATTTATTTGTCGCAAGAATGTAACACGGTGGCTCCAATATTAGCGCGCGCACGAGCGACAAAAAAGTAGCGGCGATTTAAAAATCGCAACCGGCCCTATTTGACGCTCGACGTGATTGTCGCAGGTGTGGAATGAGTCACGGGCAACAGCACGGGGCCGCGCGCACTAGCGACTCGATTTCTCGGTCGCTCCCGCTGTGTTGCATACGAGTAAGTTCAGTGCGCCAGCAGCGTGTCTGATAAAGGAAATTTTGCTACGGTAGGCATTGTAGATTGTGTTGTCAATTCAGAAAGACTATTTATAGAAGTAGAAAAGCGACCAGCTCTCTGCAACAGGAAATTAAAAGAGAGTGCAGTGATCGCAATTGGAAAGAGAAACTATGCGGAGAAGTATGCTGCAGCCTAATTAGGAACTGGGCTGAACTGTCTGGACCAGAAAAGAATAGAATAACAAAGGTATTTCGTGTTTCACTTATTTTATTCATTCATGTATACATCACAATTATAACAGTTTAAACATTTTCATATTGCCAAGGTACTGATCCTTGTGGAGTCACAAAGTAATTTGCAAAATAATCCCTTATCTGCATACCACACGCATCAGCCTTCATTCCTACAGGCTCACGGCTTTGCAGAAGGCATTCGTGCGATTTTCTTGATTTATCTTATCAGTAGTGTAAAATGATAACAACAATTGTCGAATGAAATGATTTTCTTGATGTATCTGATCAATAATGTAAAAGGGAAATAAAAACTATTGAATGAAATAATGTGTGCTACCCTCATAGTTACTGGTAAGCGCTCCTCAGGTGGTACTCCTTTCCTCCATGCCGTATCTTGTTTTGTTACATTCGGTCCTACTGCTTCAAGCAGTGTATCAAAACTATCCTTACTCATTCCATAGTATTGAAAGCATTTATTTGGGTGGTTTTGTAACTCTTCGTGTAATTTGTAAACCTGGCCTTACACTAGCCTTTGACTTACAATCGGATGTACGCAGTAACGACATTTGCGCTGTTTCCTCGCTCTTCTTCGTAGTAAAAACGTCACTAAACAAGCTGTTCGATAAAATCCACGCTGGTACTGAGAGTAGCTGCGCTGTGTGCGCAGCACCATGAACTGCCGCGACACCGATTATTTTGTCGCCGCGACTGAAAAATCGCCTGTGCGCGCCTAGCCATGGCCGGCGACGAATACGTGACGTAGCAGCGCAGACCAAGCCGAAACTGAAACGACCGTAGTTTGTGGTTCTAACTTATAGTTCCGTCAGGGAGTCTTCCTTAGATGCTTATAGTTTTAGCTTCTTATGGTTGCCCTCTACAGATGGTTCCTTTCCGATAACAAATCGTAAGAAATTCTTGAAAATAAGTACTAAAACGGTAATCAGTTTTAACGAATATTCATACAAAAAAATAATAATTTAATCGACCTAACGTGAAAATATTAGTTCGTAAAAACTTCAAACATTGATCCATTCCGTTATCATTTTAAATAAAAATAGGTACAGTTTGTTTCTTTTCTCTATCGGATGAAAAGTTATATCATGAAAGCAATAAATCTTATAAAACACACTTATAGCTTTTTTCAGTCCACAAGGTATTTTACTATGATATTTTACAGTCGTTTCGCGACCCACAGTTTGGCAACCACTGCCGATTAGACGAACACCGGGCTGTTACCCGAGCGCCGCTTCAGTTACATGACTCACAAACATTCAGAAAACCTTTCCCGTGTATATACTCTGACATTTCGGGAGAAAGGCACATTTCTTCCCGGAGGATAATGGTGTGGAGAAAGCAAGGGTATCCGGCCAGTCCTTAAGATTAATCATGTCATATCCTTGGTAGGCCAAGGCGGTACCAAGGCGCAAGAAAAAAAACTTATTGCATATGAATTGTTACAGTGATCTTGCGAGTCCATTCCTCATCAAGTTGTTACATTTCACTCGCAAAATGACGTCCGACGAGGTATCCTATGGCTTTCGCCAATTCAATGTAATTTATGTGGCAGACTTTTTCAATACAAAACAGATTATTTTTGAGAGACCTAGCAGTAGCGGACTAGGGGGGGGGGGGGGGGGGCGACCGACCCGGACCTCTCGTCTTGGGGGCCTCCAAATACCTCGAGAGCGTGTTTTTTTCTCTTTTCTTTTTTTTATTATTCTCGAAAGCCATTTTTAAAGACTGTTCCGTGTCTCGTCCTAGGGGGGGGGGGGGGGGGCTCCAAAACTCAGCAGTTACTTTCTTATAGTAATACATGTATTTCCAAGTGGACGGGGGGGGGGGCTCTTTTTGTTTTGCCGCCGCCCCGTGCCTCCGACAACCTTAGTCCGCCACTGAGACCTAGTATGAACGGTATATGACAATGATTACGTCATGCAGCACAGTTGATTTCATACGAGCCAGCCTACTTGCACCTCGCGCAGTGTTACAGATGCTTGTTTACGATTCTCCGTAACAATAGATTCAGAATTTCTGTGATAGGATGTACAGAGTCTTGGTAAAATTGATTAATTTCACATTTTTTCTTATTATTTTTGAGGTAGAGCTTCAACATAAGTTTCTCCTTAGTTCCAATATTTTTTTATTTCTTATTTTCTATGTTCAGAAACAACCTAACTTCGTTGAAATGTTAATAAATATATTTCTTGTGAATTATTCGTTAGATAACTTTTAATCAACCTAAAAATAATGTACTTTCAGGGCGTTACATGAAAACTGCCGCTTTTTATTCATAATAACAATATAGGGGTATATACTTTGCTTACGTTAATAAAATTTGCTTCAATTTTTGTTCCGTATCAAAGTATTCTACTTACAAAACATTGAATGGATATCTATTAATAGTTTAGGATGTAGTTGGTTTTATCTAAAACCTGTCAAGTTCAGTTCTTCGAGAAAAACAGGATCTAAACCTGTTACTTGCGTAAGAAGTAGTAAATTTAGAATACAGTCCCCGCTTGGAAATATTATTGCGGACTCCCATGGTTAATTCGTAATACTGCTATAGTGATGTGAACGCCGACCGTCGAGGATTGCAACAATTTCACAAAAATGCTGGTGCAGTCAACGGAGCCACTATGGCGCTAATTGTCGCCACGTATGCAAACAGCCTTGTCTCTAACTGCAGTATGATGTGAATAAAATTGTCGCATTGAATCTTTTAGGCCTTAAGATGCCTATTACCAACTTCATGTAGCTGTAGAGTTACTAGAAGACAGCTGAAGCATGTAAATTTGTCTCAGTTACTGAGGCGTAACAGTGACAAAATATTTTGTCACTGTTACAGTTGCTTGACAGTTGGAATGCATTTAGTAGTAACTTGGAAACTGTGGCATCTGCTCTGTTATGAAGTTTGTGTTTATGCGTTCGCTAATTGCGATACCTTTGTTATGTTTACCATATACAATATATTTGTCACTTCATCACATTATGCTCTAAGAATGCTCACAGTACGTGCGATTTCTGTCTCTAATATGTTGATCTTCGTGCCACTCTTTCCAGATTAAAAGTAGATCGACAGTAGCTCTTTGCAGCTACTCCGGTCCCTAATAATACAAGTTTCATATATGAGTCACATAAACAGTTTTCTGATACAAAAAACCATGCTAATCTGTTAATTCACCTAAAGTTTGAGTGATGATACGTATGGACTTTAGAGGCTATCATCGGCGGAGCAGAAATGACGTAACACATAATAGAAGTAAAGGTCTTGCGCTCGACCCCGGCCCATCCTATGGTTTTTGGCAGTTATCAATTCTTCCACCACTGGGCATGTCCGATGATTAATGGGATAAAACATGGTAATTTATAAGAGAGTCCAGACGTCAATGAGCGAAAAAATATTTGCTCGTCGATTATCCAATCTGATGGGGAAAAAACCTCGCCTCATGTCACAGACAACACACTACTTGAAATTTACGCTGTAAGAAAAGAATTTGGAGACATGAGTGAACCAAGTTGTTCGTAATGAAAACGGCACGCAACCAGCACCTTCAAAACGTATCATTACGGTGGAAATAACATCGTTTCAAAAGGTAATTGCCGACCTTCCATTACCATATGTTGGCCGGTCCCAAGAAATCACGAACTTTTTTATAAGGATCTTTTTCACTCTTTTGACTTCCCTCATTAACATGTTTCGAGCATAAACGCCGACACCACGCCATTTCCTGTGTAAACCTTCAGTCGAAGTCGAAATCAAGAGGACCGATAGTCTGTTTTTCTGTTCAAGAAACACGTATTCAGAATGTATCTCTTTCATTTTCAAATAAGATATAATTATATAACATAAATGTGAACAAGAATGAAGTATTTGCTGTAAGAAATGTTTTATTTCAAATGTTCCTCTTCGTCTTTCTCCATGACGTAACAAGCTCTCCTCGTATTGTTTATCACAAATATGCAGCGATGAAAGCCGTTAGAACTACTTAATGAAGAAGTAAGAAACGTGATTATACAAGAAACAATAAAAATATTAATCAGGGGACTTCATATTCTCGTGGAAACTGTATCTAAGTTTCCACGATGGGGAAAAAAAAACTACTTTCCGCGTAGGAGGTTAAAAACTCTTAACAGAAGGTATCAATTGCCAAGTTTCTTTGATAGTTGGATTCTTCAGCATTTAAGGTTCACTTTATACTATAATCGAGTCAGAGGCCTGAGGAAGAGGAAGGCATAGCATACCACTTTCAATAGGAGCACTACGGTGTTCAAATCAACAGTCGAGCTCAGGAGAGATTGCTCTTATTTAGGTTCGTGTACGGGCGTGTTGCGCAGTCTCTTCATACCCCTGAGAAAACTGACAAATATTATCTTACTAATAAACAATTACAGCAGTAGTACGGTCCTAGGCTCTGATAACGCTATGTTCCTTAGTATGTACAGGCGCCTAGGATGAGAACTTTGAAAACAGCGTAATTTGAAGAAAATTAATGAGCACATAGTTCGTCTGTGGTTTAGACAGTGCAGGCCGTTATGAAAAAATAAACATACTGATTAAATCATTTCTTTCTTAGTTGGAAGGAGACCAGTAAACGAACATTACGTATATATCACTGTCAACGTCAATGTCATAAAGATCTGCTAAGCAAATTGACATACAGTTTTGTCATCCCAATGAAAACACCTTTGTGACACATTGTTCAGTAAAAACACAAAAACAGATGAAGCAACAACATTGGACGCTTCCAAGCGAAATACGACGCTGCTGCGTCTAACATCAAATTGACAATTAATTAATAGAATTGTTTGTATTGACGAACACACAAATTAATACCAGTATTGGAAATACAAACCAGTTCTAGTTTCAGTGTGACGCGCAACTATTTAAACGACATATACATGAATGGTGCATTCGTAACAAATTCTCTCAAAATAGGTCAGATTTAGTTATAAAAGACTTGTTACGAATGGATCATTGGTCAGACTAATAGCACACTACATTGTCCGCTCACCTACGTGCTGGAGCAGGTCCTCCGCGTGGCGTGGACGCGACGTAAACATAAAACAGTGGCAAAACACGCTACGCACGTCTGCGAAGCGCACTCACTTGAGAACGCGAACACACTGGCCACGTCCCGCCACCACTCGACTTGGCCGCCGCGCGCCGCCACGGCTGCCAACGTTGCAGAAGCACACGGCACTGCTGCGCCGAACGCGGCACGAATGGTTCGAGAGAAGACGGGGAATCGGCGTATAAATATAGGCGTCCATCTCGTTTTGATTTCTTCTCTACTAAATTACGGATTTGCACACCTTATACTTATCGTTCGTTTGTGATTGCCTTTTAAATACAATATTGTTTTGTAGCATGAGGTTCAAACTTGTTGGTAGTCATGGCACGCATCATACATTTTGACATCGGGGAAAATATAACGTGGACACTGTGGCAAACATACCTGGTAGTGTGCATTCTTGACGTTCTCCTCCGCTTCAATATCTTTTAATATTCATTGATGTTTAGTAACCTTATATCGTGGCTGCAAAAGTTTGTTCGCAAAGTCAGTGACGTAGCTATGTCACCAAGGGCCCCGGGGCAAAAGTGACATTGGGGCCCTCTTTACACTAATACTGTACAGATGCAAAACTACTTCATCAGCAGCTCCTTACCGCCCACTGGAAGACATAATAAGGCAAACCTAAATACTACTAAGTAAATTATTATGTGTCACGCAGCAGATAATATTTAATTGTACCCTTAAATATGATTATAACTGTGAATGTTGGTTTGTTTGTTATGCTTTCACGCAAAAGTTACTGGGCGGATTTGAATGAAATTTTGCAGAGGGATAGATTTGGACCTGGGTAGGACATAAAGATAAACGACCTCTTGGGATAGTTTTCGAAGTTGCTCCATACTAGGTGAATGAAGTCGCAGGCATAAGCTAGTAAAAAAATAAACAATGAAGAAGTATTACTTAACCAGGAACAGTCAAGTCGGCGGTGACTGCAAGCGGACTGTAATCAGTACCGACATCTCACTGTCGCTAAACTACTGCGCTGTTAGGTCACTGCTCCGTACCGATCAGCCTAATTTCGTTGATAGCCCAATCAAAGAAGGAAATAATGGTTTCAGAAAAGAAAGTTGCCGGAGTTTGTTTGATGGAATACTTTGGTTTGAGCCGTGCCCCTACCAGGCTTACCGAGCGAGGTGGCGCAGGGGTAACGCACTGGACTCGTATTCGGAAGGATGGTGGTTCAAATCCACCTCCGGCCATCCTGATTTAGGTTTTCCGTGATTTCCCTAAATCACTCAAGGCGTATGCCGGGATGGTTCCTTTCAAAGGGCACGGCCGCTTTCCTTCCCCATCCTTACCCAAAAATCCGAGCGTAAGCTCCGTCTCTAAGGACCAAGCTGTCGACGGGACGTTAAACCGAAAGCTTCCTTCCTTCCTTCCTTCCTACCAGGCTTCATGAAGTATATATTGTCTGGCCAGGAAAAAGTAGTAAGTAACTAAGTTGACTTCTTCGCTTATTATAGACGCAGTGGAGTACAGGGTAGTGTCTTGAATGCACAATTTACTATTGTGGCAAAGTAACCAAATTTTCTCTTCTTCTTGCACGAATTTCAGAGTGCAATTGGTTACAGCACTTTGTTGAGATCTATGATTATGGAGCACACCCTTGGGGAATTCACTACACAAACAGTTGACATTCCATAATAATACCGTTCTGTACCGTTCTGTGGGTTGCCCACACTTGAGCAAGCGACGTATAATTGACCATGTGAAAAACCTGAGAGCTTTTTTTAAAGAGATGTATTAAAAGAAATTTCTTTTTTACTGCTTTATTTATTTACTCTTATATTTCCTTATTCGTATGCTTATCCTTACAGAGAAAGAGCTGAAGACATTGTAGCCACAGACATACATTACTAGACTGGCAAACTTCCATCTGTGATTGAAGCCCGATGCCGCCATCTTGCCTCACCTCACGTCTAAAAGTTTCCGTGCGGTTGCACTATCATCATCTGAGACGATATGAAGTTATAAGCTTTAGTAGTTGGTTTGAACATGATTTTCATTTGGGCTAGTATCTCCGCAATAACTGAATTTAACACATAGGCTTACTCTGACGAATTGTGTTATGAGAAGAACTTGTTACACAGGCCAACGGTTATATTTTAGTTACCGTCCTGGCGGCCTCGCGTGATTATGTCGTCAATCATGTGACGTTGGCGTTAGCTAATCGCGTGACAAATATTTTGTCATGAACTCTTCGTCGAGGGCAATTACTTTTACGGAGTACATACAATAACCTGTCAACCACATAGCACAAATTTATTTACTTCATTGTCTGTACGGAACACTAATCAAGTCACTCTGTGTGGATTTCTAAGGATATTAGCATTTTGGCGAGGACTTTCTACCGTTTTGTTGATGTTGCCAACATAATCATGCGGTGGTATTTAAAATTTTATCATTACGTGCAGTTAAAGCAGACTATAGTTATCTGAAAAACACGCATAAGAATGAAAATATGCGTTATCCAGGACAAACAGCACATTTATAACGGTCATATTATTAAGAGAAAAGCCGAAGTTAATCGGAACTGTTAGCAGTGGCGGCTGGTACAAAATTTGACCAGTGTGCTACAATATTACAAAAATATACAGGAAACAAAAAATACTAAAATAAAAAGCACGACTTAAAATTGTTGTGATATTAGCTTTACCTAATGAACTAAGTTCAAGTATGTTATTTATATGTTTATGATTTCCTTTATGTTTTTTTTTATTAATGCATTAAGATGTCCGGGGTCTTTCACTCTCCCTGTACTCCACGCATCACCGTTCCCAAACAACAAATATGGAAAGCAAAAAATTGCATTGCGAATATCACATCCGCAAATCCAACTGTCTTCATTCAATTTCGTTCTAAATTTCCTCGTATACTCACTTTTCTTGCCACCTCCTATAGCCTTTTGACTGAGATTTAAAACTGGAGTAGGTCTACCTAACTCTTTCACTTTCAGTTTCTCTTCCAAAGGTCTATTGGAAAATGGCCTCTGTAGCGGATCATCGACAGAATTGTCCATGTTGTTCGCACAGTACGTAACGCGCACTTTCACGAAGAAATACACCGCGAAACACTTTTTCAGCGAACGCACAAAGTGTGACCACCACGTCATCTGCGTTCTACACAAGTGACCAATGAAACTGCTTGGCTGAACAGCGCAGTTTGACTTGCATGTTGGCTAAACACTATTAATGTTGTTTGTGATTGAAGTTTTACGTCAAACACGTCAACCTTTGTATGATTGCCTTTAATTAAATACCAGTTAATACTGTATTGACAGTAAGAAAAAATGTTCAAATGTTTGTAAATCTATCGGACCAAACTGCGTGGTCATCAGTCCGTAGCTTACAAACTACTTATACCTAGGTAAACTAACCTACGGACAAACACACACACCCATGCCCCACGGAGGACTCCAACCTGCACGGCGAGCAACCGCGCGCTCCGCAGCGAGACGCTTTAGACCGCTCGGCTACTCCGCCGCGGCTTGGCAGTAAGACCTTCAGGGTAATTTAGAACAGCGTTGCCAACTGAATGTATTCACTGCAGGTAGTAAATAAAACGTTTAAAATTTTTTATTTTATTTACAGAAATTAAAAATTTAGATTCAGAGATATTTGAATACGAGCCTCACACAAGTAGGTTTGAGAGAGAACACGGAAGAAGTCTAAGCCACCGCGCTGTTTGACTCTGTATGCCGCAATATTCGTCATATACTATTATTCCGCAACCGTTACATGCAGCGCGAAGAGAAATATTGATCTGGTGCTGCAGTTGGTCTCAGCACTCATGAGCGGCCATGCCTGACGTCTCGTCTGCGCATGCGCACTAGCGAAGAGACGATTGCGCCGCCTCTCTGCGCACTTTTTAGCGCGGCTGAATCCCACTTCAGCACACGGAGCTGGTTTCCAGCTATCGCGGCGAGAGCGCTCCAAAATGCGTTTTCATCCTTGTTACTAGCATTCTAATACGCATTGGAAGAGAACTGGCATAATTTTATTGTGATATCTGGCTCGCATTCCAAGAGAAAGGATGTAATTTTACAGCGATTTCTCGCTTGCATTCAGTAATATATTTACAGTGTGCTGCAGCACATTAGCACATTGTCACCAGCCTCCACTGACTGTTAGCCGATTAACAAAAACATGAAACGCGACTCATTACGAGTGTGTGTCAAAGCAGACTGTAGATTTCCTAAGAACTCTCAAAAGAATAGAGATGTCTTATCCACGATAAAGAACACTTTTATAATGAGCATACTACTGAAAGAAAATCCGAAGTTGAATTAAACTGTTAACGGATTAAGAATAACAGCAATTCAATGCAACTCATTACTGTATGTGTCAAAGCATACTTCAGCTGAAAAAAATACAGCCATATACAACACACGAATTTCCCATGTATTAATACTCTAAAGACAGCGTAGATACGTCATTTTATGCGTATTTTTACGATTGTTTTAAGTAAAAACACACACGACTGCTTAAATTTCATAGAGTGGCTTAACACACGAGCTACAGCGCTCTTTGCGGCAACCTCTGTAAACTCGGGCGCCATGTTTTCGGTGGTCAGCACACTTGTGAGGAGTCTGCCTATCGTATGTTGTTGTTGAGCTTGAAGCGGTGTATTTAGCGTATATTGTACGTAGGGTGTACTGTATGTACAATTTTTCCTGCTGAAATATTCCTAAAGTGTGTTCAGCATTTAAAGGTGCAAATGGAAGTGATAAAACGACAAGTAATTCATGTAAGAACACCAAATGTTTTGCCTTGTTTGAGCTCAGTCTGTCTATAATCAAACAAAATTTCTGACTGGTGGCACTTAGCTGCCCCAAGAGTGAAGCTTCAGATGACCTATGCTTAAATTCCTTTGAAGTACACACCATAAAAAAGGGTCAGTTTTCTACCTAGTGTGGGTGAGTTTTTGAGATATTTCTTCTTCTGTCGCTCCTGTGATCGATGAAACAATAGTTTTGAGTGTCTACACCTTCTTTAAAAATATTTCACTTGTTCTCGACAATACTTGATCGAGCAAAGTGTGGAAGCAGTAGTGACAGCCAGGATTTTTTCACTTATATATTTCTGTTTTCTTTGTAACAAATATGTACTTATTTAATCGTGACAACTACGAAAGTTATTAATAATACGTTATTTTGGCGTGGAATGTTTTCTTGACAGCTAACCCAGGCGCATTTTTATTGCAACATTCTGTTGTCTTTGTATTCAAATTTCACATACCAAACATTACGTGTTTCAGCATGGCAACAAGGAAAGTTATTAACGACACCTTATTTTGACGTGGATTGCTTTTGTGGCAGATGACCTATGCGCATTTCTAACTGCAGTATTTTGTTGTCACTTTCGTCTTTGTACTCAAATTTCGTCTACCAAATCTTACAGCCAAACCCTTAACAGCAATTTTACAAGTTTGTAGACTTAATAGGTTTAGTAAACACAAGATAAATGTATACTAGACTTCATGAAAGCAGTTGTTACAACACATTAACAGCAGATACAAATCCAAGGTCATGATTGTTCGTCATAGCAATTATTGTTCACTGTATGTTTCGCAGCTCGTTTAGACCATGTACTTGCATTAAAATCAACATAAATATTTACGCAACAGCACTTTCGTTATTATTGCAAACCTCAGCTAACTGTTATATTTCGAACTGGAACTGTATTACTGACAAGTTCGCGATAATTTATTACGGCATTTTTAGGAAATTTACTACCAGGCTCGTCAATTCGCAGCTTCGAAAAAATCTGATGGAACTTGATGTACATCCATATTCAATAGTCAGTCTTTATTTAAAACGTGGAACTGTAAATAGGTAAAATTCTCGAGTGGGTGTGGCATACGAGCTGTGAACCGATACCCCAAATAACATGGCGGACGGCAGCTCAATTTGCCTCAAACATGGCGGACCTATCGCCACTCTATGAAATTTAAGCTCGTTGACTGACACCAATGGTACTGTATACAGCATTGCCAGTCTAGTAATATATGTCTGTGATTGTAGCATACATAGACCAAAGATATGGTCTGTGGCATCACGTTTCGCTGTATGTAACCTCCTTGCTATAGAGTCGCAACGTCATCGCTGGCCTTCAGTCCGAATTTTTTTAATAACTTGACGACTTTGAACCACCATATCTTCAACCCCTTTATAGCTATCGGCATGGAACTGCTATGATGTACAACGGGAGACTTCGGACAACAATTACACACAGAGCATTCGTTTGCATTCTGTAGTTTTCACTGCAGAGAGAAATATTAACATACACACACCCGTAGAATTTTATATACACCGATAACTTTACATCCCAATATACTCCACCCTTTTATCATTATCAACCCTCAAGCAACAATGCAACCAATAAAACCATTTTCAAAGAGTAAATATAATTTTCAAAGAGTAGTTATTGTTCTGCATTTCGCGTTATATTCTTGAAATTACTAAATATCTATCAGATCGCTATAAACCGTGCCTAAAACCTTCCTCGGGTATAAATTAATAACTGTACAAATATTTAAGTGTCTGCGTCTTGTCGTTCGGACGTGATAAGCCTCTTGGTGCTGTATACAAATACCGGTGACGGAGAGCGCATTGTAAGCTTTGTTTACCATTTATACTGTCTTCTTAACACAAAATAAGCCCATGTACCATTATAACCGTTTGTAATTCCGCCTTCTAATTTTGTGTACATTCTGTCACGCAGATAATCTGAAGATGCCCTGCTAAAGGGCGAAACGCTTCATTAACTAAGAAAAAAATTGCAATCAAGGCGGTTTGAAGGAATAGAGAAATGTTTTGTGAAAGTGGTGCGAAAGCGGCATAAAAAGGTGACTTCGCTCCCTTACGCATCCCCTCTTCGTTGAACAATGCCAGTGGATAAGGGGCCAGTTCGAACTTAAAATGCTCTTTCAGATCACTGTCCAACTTTCTTGTGATACACATCCTTTGAAAAATGGTGAGTGGACTAACGTCGTCACGCTTCTTGTGTACTTTAATGGAGTTCGTGATTGTCGACAAAGTTACCACTTTGTCTTTTCTTTTGAAAGTTACTTTGCCAAACGAGCTGCCAGTTATTTTCTTGACCCCTTCAATGCCTTTTTTCTGAGTTAGGTGGCAATTTATTTCAGCACCTCCCACGATTCCGTTACTGATGGATACTTCCAGCTCTTCGCACAGGTTTAACATGTACACCATTCCTCCTGTCCACCGCGAAAGCACACTGCTGGATATACCACGGCCGTGAGTTAATCCTCCCTGGATCTTCATTGATCTCATTAGAACCTGTTCGATAGTTAAATCTGTCCACAGCCCTGACCAAAATTTATGAGATCTGCGAATCGTGAAGTCTCCTCTAGTGAAAACAGTAAATTCCTCTGGGACCATTCGGTGTTCTAGTTTATTCATGTTATAATACACAAGTTTCATGTAAATATACAATCTAACCTTTCGCAGAATGCCCACAATTTGTCACTAGTGTTTAGGCTCATTTCTTCAAAAATTTCAGTTTTCTGACTTTCCGTTTTTGTACAATTTGAATAGAACTACTCACTCTAGAGAGTTCATCTTGTGCTTATTTTAAAGCTAATAAAATTTACTACAACTTCAATTATGTCTATTCTCGCATGATGAGCGGGTATGCCAATATTCAGCTCGAAATCAGAGCAAAACTTAAAATTTTTATTTTTGGTAAAAATAAGCCCATTTTTGACGCTTCATATCTAGAAAACTATTGGACGAGAATGGAACTTCACTCTGCAGCGGAGTGTGCGCTGATATGAAACTTCCTGGCAGATTAAAATTGTGTGCCGGAACCGGGACTCGAACCTGGGACCTTTGCCTTTCGCGAAAGGCAAAGGTCCCAGGTTCGAGTCCCGGTTCCGGCACACAATTTTAATCTGCCAGGAAGTTTCAACTATTGGGCGTATAACGCTGCGGTTGGCTTAAATTTGTTACTTATTCTATGTACTTTGGAACTGGTAAAAACTACTAAAGTCGTAAAACTCATAGTTTATGCGTTCGAAGGCAAAATCTAAAAAAAGTCAGAAAATTTCGGAGTTTTTCACTTATAACTTGGGAAGCACAGGGTTTTCGAAGCTGCAAACTTGGTTTCATACTACTCTAACAGGTCCTAACAACATATCAAAAAAATAGAACTACATCGCGATTTGCGTTTTTAGCCCCTTTTTTTGTACGATTTGACTGGCCTAAATCACATTTAAGTGCCTGGCAGAGAGTTCATCGAGCCACCGTTACACTATTTCTCTCCCATTCCATTCTCAAATAGCGCTCGGGAAGAAAGCACACCTGAATCTCTCCGTTCGAGTTCTGATTTCTTGCCGGCCGCGGTGGCCGAGCGTTCTGCGGCGCGTCAGTCACAGTCTGCACGGTCACTACGGTCGGGGGTTCGAATCCCCCCCCTCGAGCATGGATATTTGTGCCGTCCTTAGTATTAGCTAGTCCATAAGTAGTTTGTAAGTTTAGGGACTGATAATCCCGTAGTTAAGTCCCATAAGCTCTACAAACATTTGAACATTCTAATTTCTCGTGTGTTATTCTGATGATCATTTCTACCTATGTAAGTGGGAGTCAACAATATATTTTCTCATTCGGAGGAGATTGGAGTTTCGTAAGTAGCCCACGCCGCAGCAATAACCGCCGTTGTTGTAATGATATCACCTCTGTTTTAGTCAATGCCTTACCACCGATTGCTACAAACTGTTTCCGCTCTGACAGGAAATCACCTATCCAGTCGCAAATTTGGGGCGATATAACCACGCAATTAGATTAAAAGCAGTTGTGAGGTACGGTGTCAAAAGCCTTCTGGAAATCAAGAAATACGAAATCGATTTGCGAACCCTTGTCGATAGCACTCATCACTTCGTATGAGTAAAGAGCTAGTTGTGTTTCGCATGAACGATATTTTCTAAATCTGTGTTAACTTGGGTCAGTAGATCATTCTTTTCGAGATAATTCATAATATTGGAATACAAGATATGTTCCAAAACCCTGCTGAAAATTGACGTCAATGAAATAGACCTGTAGTTTAGTTGGTCACTCCTACTGCCTTTCTTGAATATAGGTTTGGCCTGTGCTACTTTCCAATCTTTTGGTACAGATCCTTCTTTGTGAGAGCGGTTATATAGGGCTGTTAAGTAAGGAGCTATCGCGTCAGCATAATCAGATAGAAATCTAATGGGTATACAGTCCGGACCAGAAGACTTGTTGTTGTTAAGTGATTTCAACGAAATAGATATGCCTTCGATAGATGGGGCTGCGGGAAGTTTGTTTGCATTTTGCCGGCCGCAGTGGCCGAGTGGTCCAGTCGCGGTCTGCACGGCCGCTGCGGTAGGGGGTTCGAATCCCCCCTCGGGCACGGATGTTTGTGCCGTCTTTAGTAGGCCTAAAAGCTAGTTCATAAGTAGTTTGTAAGTTTAGGGATTGATGACCCCGTAGATAAGTCCCATAAGTTATACAGACATTTAAACATTTGTTTGCACTTTATGACAGTTCAAAGAACCATTTTTTTCGAATCAACTTAGGTCAAGAAGGAATCAGTTCATGATGTACACAGATGTTGGAAAACTTTTTTTGATGTTTATATGTACACTTGATCGTCATGCCTAGCTTCGTTCTGTGACGCGACAAGTCACATTTGCGAATTGGGTGGCTGAGTGATGCGTTTTGAAAGGCGCGCGCTGCGTACCGCGGCGTCTTCCTCAAATGTTCCACGCGGTTACTCCGCAGCGGCGGCAGTTTCCCGGCCGGCTATTCGGCGCAGGGAAATTCCGGGGGCAGACGTGACGTCACGGGACATGGCA
Organism: Locusta migratoria; assembly: GCA_026315105.1. Lineage (NCBI taxonomy): Eukaryota > Metazoa > Arthropoda > Insecta > Orthoptera > Acrididae > Locusta > Locusta migratoria. The sequence continues at coordinate 311,498,027 of CM048744.1, read as the reverse complement.
TCTGAACATCGTCGATACCTGGTGTTGTAACATGGACGCATGCAGTGCAGACCTCGATACATACAGCAGAGCACGTAGTGCCAAAGGAACGATAAATGAAACACGAACTCATTGATACACACATATGATCTGGATGTGCATTACGAGAGGATATGCTAGGCAAATAAAATTGAACACGATAGAAGCGTTAATATAATTTAGATTTCCAAACGTATTCGTCACATTTAAGTGATCGGGTACCAAAATTGTTGCTCTTCTCCAAACACATTGACATAGCTATTCACATTTTCAATAATTAAGCTGTGAGAAACATTTTAATTGAAGGATTTATCAAAATTAGCACATATTTTGAAAGAACACTGAAACACCAACTGCATGGCAGTATGTATTGGAAGCGGATACAATGAACAATCCACGTTACTTATATGTTTTTATTTATTTTTTAGTACGTTTATTTTGTCATAATTTTGCCTGTAATGTAAATTGCAGTAAAGGTACGGAAATTCTACAAACACAAATGGAAAGAAGAGTAAATGTAGTATAAAACAAGAGAATCGTTCATGTTTGTACTACAAATAATAAGAGTAGCATGGGAATTTGCAGTTTTTGTCCATGTAACTATAAATTTGAAATGTTTAAACTTTTATTCATGGGAAAACCGTTTATATTAGAAATTATTGCCATATATGTTTTTAACATGGAATTTTAGCGCTCAACTAATGCCGCAAACTAAATTTTGGTTAAACGTAAGAGTAAAAAGTTGTATGTGCGATCTAATGAACGTTGAAGCCATTAGGTAACGTCAGTTTGCCCGCCCTTAGGAAAGAAATGTTTACATTTGGAGGAGGGAGACTGATTTCTGGTGGACGAGACCAGGTATATGAAAGGTCTCTCTTGAGAGACTAGACAGTTGTGCAAACCCTTGCACAACCCAGGCAAACATACTAAGCACCTTTCCGGAAACTATTCAAAACCACGGACACCCCAACCAAACAATGGCACACACCGTCTCACTGTTCTGTTTCCCTCCGCTCCTAAAGCTCTTCCCCACTCACACCACAGACACTTCATATCCACACAAACAGTCCACTCTTCCACCACTCCAAGGTTACTCCTACCAACAACACAAAGAAATAATAATTGTATGCAAAACCAGGAAAAGACACAACATGATGTTACCACCACACGTCAATTTAACAAATTTGACCAAAACCACAAGTTTTCCGTAAAAACTGCATAACAACCTCTTTGCTTTTAGGTTTCAGAAATTACTGCAACCAGTCGCCTTTTTTCTTCTCAATGAAGATTATTGAACCATGACCGATTTCAAGCTGCCTAGCAGCTCATCTTAAGACGGTATATATACATTTAGTGCAAATTACATTTGTATATGTGGCAGGACAGAAAAAGAGAAAAAGTAAACACTAATTGTGGTATGTTACACTGATTAATTACAATATAAGTTCGTCTTCAAGATGTTACTTACAGTTAGGAGTTTCACATTTAGTGTGGCCATGTGTATTCCGCTTTTGGATAGCATTTCACAACACTACCCTTCCATCAGCACACCACAGCAACTCCCTCGATTTTCATGTGTTAAAAAACACTGCACACACTTTACCACAGCACAGCCACTACCACGTCTTTCAACTTTTAAACAAATCAAAGAGTATGTTTATACCACAGGCTAATCACAGACATATATTACTAGACTGGCAATGTCGTACACGGTATCATTGGTGTCACTGAAGTCTCGCCGCCATATTTCTCTACTACAAATGTGTGAGCAGTTGTATGTGTATTTACAAAAAACATTCGTAAAAATACGGATGAACCCACGTAACTACGCTGTCTTTACAGATTTGACATAATTGTCGATTCAAGTGTTGTATATAGCTGTAAATTTTCGTATATCGCCACGTTACGTCACGGCACCGTCACGTCAAGTTGTATTCACGTCAATTGGTTAACCAAATACCAGATGGTCAAAGTGATGGTACGCGTGGCGATCTGTTATGTAGAAAGTCATAGTTTAATACTGGAATTGCAGAAACAACAACAATAAATGTTACTGACGGCCAAATAAAGCTTTACACCGTATATTTATGGTGAACGTAGTGTGGTAAAATTTTGGGAACTGAAACATTTCAAAATTTCGACATTATTTCCAAGCGAAAATTTGAACATACTAGCAGATCAAACCATATTTATAAGAGCATAAATAGAGCCTGTTCACTTTATCCATTACGATTTTCCCGCTGACATTGTTAATACCGCCGGAAACAACCGAATTTTTGTCCTTGATTAGCACTGACATTTTCATTTAAAAATTTATTTAATGATAATTGCGTCATCAGATTAAATATTATTCAAATACACAGTTTGCCTCGGTCTTTTCTGTTACGATATTGCAAAACATTAACCATTTTTCGGTTTCAAATATCCGACAACGCTTTTAGGAGGACACTCAAATTAAAATAAAATATTTAAGACGTCATAAAACATTTGAAATTTACAGGTAAAACAAAGTATAATAACAAAATAAAGATTAATAAGACACATTTGAGTGTATTCTGTGTAATAGTATACTACAACATGAAACTCGCGTGTTGAAAATAGGTTAACTTCCGATGTTAGCAAACGACCGTTCCGTCAAAACTTTCCTTTCGAGAAAGCTTGGCGTGACATGACGTGAGGGTTAGTTGAAGTACAGTGTGAATGTCGCCAACAGAAATACATTGTGGAATGTTCTGACGAAACGTGACGTGGCGTGACGGATAGTGTGAATTGCCCTGTATACATTAATGAGTTCATTGATCTTTGAGTTCATTGATCTGACTTCTTTATTAATCTGTTACCAATTTCATTCTACTTCAGCTTTTCTATCAACAGTATGATCACTATAAAAGAGTCATTTTTTGTGGATAACAGGTATCTTTATTCTTTGAGTGTTCTTACGAAAACTAGAGTCTACTTTGATATATACAGTAAGAACCCCATTAATTTTCTGGTTTTGTTACCAGTTGCCAGTCTCGATAAACTGCGGGCTTTTCTTTCAATAGTATGACCGTCTAAATGTGCTATTTGTCGTGGATAACAGGTGCCTTTATTTTTCTCAGTGTTTTTCCGATAACTACAATTTGCTTTAATTGTATGTAGCGGTAAAATTTTACTTACCATCCCGGTGGCCTCGTATGGTTATGTTGGCAACATCAACAAAACGGTAGAAAGCCCTAACCAAGATTGATATTCTTAGTAATCGATACAGTGCGAGTTAAGTGTTTCGTACAGATGATAAAGGAAATAAATAATGCTGTTCGTTCTGTACGGTTGACGTATATTTGTATGTGCCCTGGTTCACTCAGTAATGGTAATTGGCCCCGTAAAACGAAGATTTCATGACAAAACATTTGCATCGTCAAGCGAATGGCTATGCTAACGTCACACGGCTGACAACATAATCACGCGATGCCGCCAGGACAGTAAGCAAAATTTAAGCGTATGTAGCACGTTCTTCTCATAACACAATGTAAGCCTATCTGCTAAATTCAAATATTGCTGAAGTGTTAGCTCAAATGTAAATCATGTTCAAACGAACTAGTAAAGCTTACAACGTCATATCGTGTCAGAAAATCATATAGTACATGTTAGTCTGTGGTGGTACTGTATGGAAACTGTTTGGCGTTAGGTAAGGCAAGATGGCGGCGTAAGGCTTCAGTCACAGAGGTATGTTGGCCAGTCTAGTAATATCAAGGAGGTTAGAATACAGGGAGACGCCCTTACGCTGAAAAAGTGAAGCCTGCCTCCTCCATATTGCTAAGTTTTGGAGAAGTGTTCGTATTGTAGAGCTAATGTTTTATGTCACTTAAAAAAAGGATATAACTTCCGACGGTTTTGCCGTGATGTACAACGTGTTAAAAGAGTGCAAATTAGCCGTTAAAAATTAAGTTTCCAACTATATTATGATTAATATTTATGAATATTTATCCAAGAAAGTATATTATTTGGAAGTACGTACTTTGTAGAGACTATCAGTTCAATGCATTAACAGTAAGAGGATCGACTTAACGCATACTTTTAACTGAGAAATAGCATTCCAAAACTGACCAAGATGGAGGGCAGGCTTCAACTGACGTATGTGCTCAGCATAGATAATGCCGTCTCCCTTTATTCTAATCTCCTTGAGTAATATATGTCTGTAAGGCTAAGAGCTATCATGTGAAAGCAAAGACTGACAAAAGCTTGTCTTATTATAGGATATAAATATAATGCCAACTTAAATCGACAGCGTGTAGTAGTTAGTGATCCATCTGCGGCATCTTGCGACAATGAATTCTCTGTTACTGTCTCTGGTAATTCCCAGAAAAATGATTCCGGTACTGAATGTGGTATCCGCAGGGGAAGGACTTTTCAAAAACACTGGGTAAACATATATATACATGGATTCAGTATGACGAAAAAGATGACAGTTTATTGTTTGTTGTGTAGGTCAATGTGTGAAAACGAGAAATTGAAAATATTGTGTATTAAAAAATTACTATTCTCCTTTCAGATATTAAAATGGTCCTAAATTATCATCAGTGAAGCAAAAATGAAGTAATACTACTAAAATAAACAAAACTATTACTTTGAATTTACCCTTGTATTTGGAATTGGAAAAACGTGGACGTTAAAATAAGTATGTTTAGTATGAGTGTGGGTGTTTTTTTTTTTTTTTTTTTTTTTTTTTTTTTAGTAATTCCTCACTGAGCATATCCCAAACTTTTCAAAAGTCGGCGCCTATGTGATGACCGTTGCAGTTTGATCCCATAGCTTTACAAACATTTGATCATTTGCGTTCTCTGCGTTACGCCTCCCCTGAGCCCGGTATCGCCGATATTTGACTGTTGATGATTTGAAACTTGTAGTCTAATCTCGAGTCTCGTTTCCAATTGTATCGAGCGGATGGACGTATACGGGTGTGGAGACAATCTCATGAATCCATGGAGCTGCGATTCGCGCTGCCGTTCGCCGTCGGGGGTTCCAGTCCTCCCTCGGGCATGGGTAATTGTGTTGTCCTTAGCATTAGTTCCTCTAAGTTAGTGTAAGTAGTTTGTACGGTTAGGGACTGCTGACAAACGTAGTTAAGTCCCTTAGATTTACAAACATTCGAACATTTTTGAATCCATGGACTCTGCATTCAGCAGGGGACTCTTCAAGGTGGTGGAGGCGTGTGCATTTGGCGTGATATGAGACGCTTGAGCCGGCCGCAGTGGCCGAGCGGTCTGCGGCGCGCCAGTAGCAGTCCGCACGGCCGCTACGGTCGGGGATTCGAATCCCCCCTCGGGGGTATAAGGTAGTTCATAAGTAGTATGTAAGTTAAGGGACTGATAACCCCGCAGTCAAGTCCCTTAAGCTAAATGAACATTCGAACATTTTTTGAAACCCTTGATACGACTCTGACAGGTAACTCGTAAGTATGCATCCTCGCTGATCACTCGCATCCATACACGTCCACCGTGAATTCCGATGAGCTTGGGCAATTCCATCAGGACAGTGCGACACTTCACACGCCCAGAATTTGCTGCAGAGTGCCTCCAGGACACTCTTCTGAGTTTAAATACCTCCTCTGGCGACAAAACTCCCCAGACATGAACATCTGCAACGTGCTGTTCACAAGAGATCTCCACCCCTCGTACGTTACGGATCTATGGACTGCCATGGCGTCAGTGGCCTCCAGCACCACTTCAGACATTATTCGTGTCCCTGCCACGTCGTGTTGTGGCACTTCTGCCTGGTTGCGGGGACCCAATTCTATATTAGCTAGGTGTACCAGTTTCTTACTGCAACTTTCTCCTTTTTTTACATTTGTTATCATTTTTATTCTTGTAATTCAAAATGCCTACTGCACAACTATATTTTACACCTCAAAACAACTTGTAAACTGTTAAAACGTATTGCTATTTATCCATAGAAAAAGAATTAAATACATACATTTGTAAGTGAGAAAGCTACGACTTAAATATGCCTATAATATAAGTTAGGGTGTAAGGTAAACCCCAATAAATTTTTTAAAGAAATAAATAAGACTGGAGAATACAAACGTAGGCTTCCGCGGTTGTTGTCACTATCAATAAAATTCTTCCGGTATGAGACCGCGTCGTCATTTTATAAACTCTACCGACGTTTCGGCCACTGTTGCAGGCGGCCTTCAACAGGGTCTGTATCTGTGTCAGACACAGATGAAGACCGCCTGCAACAGTGGCCGAAACGTCGGTAGAGTTTATAAAATAACGATGCGGTCTCATACCGGAAGAATTTTATTGATGAAGACTGGGGAAACTTCAGGACAAGGAAATCAGGCACAAATACATAACAAAGATCCCAGAAAGGTACTAGTTAGTTGAATTCAGTCACTTAGAGTCACTGGAAGAGGAATTGACAAGGTACAGGGACACACTATTAGAAGTGACTAGAGAATGTCTTGGAACAGTAGGTTGTAAAGGCAAGAAGAAGCAGACAGTTTGATGGAATGACACGGCCTGTAAAAAGATAAAGAAGGCGTTTCAAAAATGTCTCCCTACTAGAAATCAGGCAGACAGAAGAAAGAAACAAAGCCAAAGAGATATATGCAGAATCCTACCAGAAATCAAGGGAAGCATCTGGAAATAAGTTAGAAATATTTGGTCAAGCCGCAGGAAAACTATTCTGGAGCGTAATTAGCAGTCTTCGAAACGGAGGGACGAAGGAATTAACAAGTATTTTTGACAGATCAGTAGAGCTGTTAGTGAATCCTGTGGATGCCTTGGGCAGATGGAGGGAATATTTTGAAGAGTTGTTCAATGTAGATGAAACGTTCAACGACGTGTCAGATTTTGAGGTACAATGGGATAGAAATGATGACGGAAACATTATCACATTTCAGGAAGTGGAGAGAATGGTCAATAGATTGCAGTGCAGTAAGCTGCTGGGTTAGATGAAATTTAGTATGAACTCATCAAACACAGTGAAATATCGAGTCGCGAATGGTTACAGATGACAATAATTGAAATAACTTGGGAGTCGGGACAGGTTCCGTCTGACTGGACGAAAGCAGTAATCTCACTAATTTTCAGGCATGGAAACAGAAAAGATTGTAACAACTACATAGGTATCTCTTAATTTGGTATTGCGGGCAAAATCGTCTCAGGCATTGTTAAAAGGAGAGTGGGAGTATTACTAGAAGACAGGTTGGATGAAAATAAATGTGTGTTTAGTCTTCTTAGAGGCTATCAGGAGCAGATCTTTAGCTTATATCAGATAATGGAGAAGTGCTAGGATTGGAACAGGGAACTGTATTTATGTTTTATAGATCTAGAAAAGGCTTACTACTGTGTTCCCAGGAGGAAGCTATTGTCAGTTCTACAAAATTATGGAATAGGATACAAACTTCTGCAGGTCATTAAAGGTCTTTACGTAGATTGTCAGGAAGTAGTTAGAGTTGACGGTAAATTGAGTTCATGGTTCACGGTAGTTCCAGGGGTACGACAAGGCTGTAACTTTTCACCACTATAGTTCATAGTATTTATGTATTGAAAACAACAGACGGTAATGATGAAATTAAAATAGGTGAAAAAATAAGCATTCTGGCAATTACAGATTTAGTACCGATGCCAGATTCGATTGAAAGTTTACAATCTAATATTTCAGAGCTAGATCAGAGGTGTAAGGATTATGGTATGAAGATCAGCTTCTCCAGTAATGTCTATGGGAAAGAGATTTAAACAGACTGCGTGTCGAATAGGAGGTACGAAGTTATAAAAGTTGGACAGTTTCAAATACTTAGGATGTATTATCTCACAGAATGGCAGCATAGTGAAAGTACTTGAATCGACGTGTAGTAGAGCTAATGCAGTCACTGGTCATCTTAGATCTACTCTCTTCTGCAAGAAGAGATTCAGTTAGTAGTCCACCGCTCTATCTTTCAACGAGCTTCGTTATTTGAGAGTGCAAACTGGGTGGATACATGTTATTTTATTGATAAGGTAGAGGTTACAGATATGAAACTAGCAAGGATGATTGCAAGTGTTAAAAGATGGAAACAATGCCGGGAGAGTGTCCATGCCGGCCGCGGTGGCCGAGCGCTCTGCGGCGCGCCAGTCACGTTCTGCACGGCCACTACGGTCGGGGGTTCGAATCCCCCTTCGGGCATGGATATTTGTGCCATCCTTAGTATTAGCTAGTTCATAAGTAGTCTGTAAGTTTAGGGACTGATGACCCCGTAGTTAAGTCCCATAAGCTCTACAAACATTTGAACATTTTTCAGAGTGTCCATAATGAGAAAATCAAAGAAAAACTGGGAATGAACACCACAGATGAAGCAGTTAGAGTGAACAGGCTGAGATGGTGGGGTCACACATGGGAGAAGCAAGGTTACCTAAGAGACTCATGGGATCGGCAGCAGAGGGTAAGAGGAGTCGAGGTAGAACAAGAAGAAAGTGTTTAGATTAGGTCAATAATTATTTTGAAGTAACTGGCTTAACATCACACGAGGTACCAATGTTAGCATTGAACATGGGATCACGAATGAATTTTATTAGGAGGACTGTGTTCCATACTACACTCCGAAAGGCGTAATCCGTCTCTAATGATGACGATGATGATGATCAGAAATAAATAAATTGTAAGAAATTATTTGACTCCTATAGAGCAAGAAGCTCTCACGTTGCCCGCACGGAAAGAAAAGTATTAAAAAGATAAATAAAAACATAATTAAAAATGGGAGAGACTCAATCTCTAATGGACTTTGGAGCAGACTTTGTTCGAGAAGGTACTAACAAGTCGTATTTTCATATAAGTGAAAATATTTTGCAGCGTACCCGCTTGTGTATCCGAGGTCGTTAACGCATTTCTTTATTTATTTCCGCTTGTACGCTGGTTCAAATCTTGGCGACAGGAAAGGGCGGCAAGGAAAGGTTAGGTGATGGCGAAACGTTACTGGTCAACCGTCTTAGTTCTGACGTCCTACATTATCCTCTCTCTCTCTCTCTCTCTCTCTCTCTCTCTCTGCAGTGTCTCATCAAGAGAGAGAGAGAATAGACAATGCTGAACTGTCCGAACGGGGGCGTTCAGTTCGGCAGCCCCGTTGGTGTTACACGCAAGGTGTAGCCTATCTGTTGTTATCGGGGTTCACCTTTCCCTTTCTTTCATCCACAGCAAAACCCAACACTGTGCCCAACAGGCACTCGTCATTCACGCATTGAATTAGGAAGAAGGCAACAGCACACCACTCCTTGCAGGATCTCACCTATAACGGCAATGGAGGGTTTCTGCATCGGGTTTCTTAGGCTCACTCCCTGAGTATGGGGCTACTAGCACTAGGCCTACTCTCGTTTCGAGTGCCCATTCGCTGTCGCGCTGCAGAGGAGCTGATACGCGCGAATAACTACTTGTGACGTGAGGCAACGCTGTACGGCTGTCTCAGGCTTTAAGGGACTTAATCCGTTAGTATTAAGTAAGTATACCGTATATTACTGATATGTATTCCAATCATCTTTCAGTTACACCACGTGCTTCGCTGTGTCTATCATGGTCTGCACAGCATGCTGGCATGTTAGAACGACACACACACACGCGCGCACACACACACACACACACACACAGACAGACACACACACACACACACAGAATGTACGGCATTAACTGCGTATGGGTACAATATAAAATGTGTACGCAGCCGGATTTCGAAGCCGGTCTCCTGCTTTTTAGGCAGTTGCGATAACCCTACAAGACTGGGGACACAACTATCACCAGACATACAATGAATCACTGAAGCACGCCTCCCGTCAGATACAAATTCTCAACTTTACCCTGCCCACTATTACTCAAACTCGTAGTTTTGTACTCTGATTCACGTAATAGTAAAGAACTAGGAGTGGCTTAGCACCGAAGAAAGGATAATTGCTCGTCATCGGCATATTGTGTAAGTTATATTCGTGGGTTGGAATTTAAAAAATAGTGGCAACTATTTATTCACAACCGATACAAAAGTAGTCACCAGTGTTGTGTCGAATCCGTTGCCAGCGATGTGGAAGGCATAGTATACTGTTAGCGGAGCCTGTTCTGTTGATGGTGCGAATGGAGCGGTCTACTACCTGTCGAATCTCTGGAACAGTTCTGAAGCCAATTCCATAAAGTGTGCGCTGTATGTGCCCTCGCATTGTCGTGGAAAATGATGGGTGGGTTACGCAGAAAGTGTTGCTGCTTCTTTCACAAAGCAGGTCGCAGGTGATGCTCCAAAAACTTCATCCGAGACGCTAGGACGACTTGTCCAAAGCATGTCAGCCTCAGTTTGACGACCCAACGTGCCACCGTTCTGTACGACAATGCCGATTCCCCGCACGCCTCTTGAAGACCTTGATGACACTGTCGTGCTGTACGACCTCTGGCACATTCAATCTTGATTCAACTGCGTTGTTTCTGTTTCGAAAACATAGTGACCCGTTACGTTAGATCGCCTGCTCACAAGCGACTGTTTCCCTCGATTGTACGCACGATGGTGACGTGGGACGGGCGAGCCCATTTGCTCGGAGGTCAGGTAGGTATGTAAACAACGTGTGTTATCAGCGATAATTTCATTGTATAGAGTCTCCACAGCAGTGTTCCCACTATATAAATTCCAGCCCTCGTATATAAGCCTGACCGAGAAAAAACAGGAACATTTCCATAATCAAATGAAACTGGAAATGATGAAGGAAAGTAATTTCATTCATAGTAATTGAAATCCTACAACTTTGGCATTTACGAATAATTGATATCATTTTTTTTAAATTACGTCCTTTAGATGGCTTTCTCCTGTACCAATATATTAGTGAAATCTGCTGTGCAGATTCCTCATTGACCGCTGCAATATCTCAGTTGGGATACTGTGAATCCCATCCAGAATTCTCTGTTGTATCTCATCCAGGGTTCTTCTTCGAGAGTCCTCTTGAGGTAGCCTCATAAGAAAAAATCGCACTGACGTGTTTTACGGCCTACTTTAGATTTGTAGTTTTATAATTTTATAAATAATAATGTAAACAATAAAAAATTAATTAATAAGAGTGTCTGAAAGCATTTTAGGAAAAACATTTTTAGGTAATGGCGGGTTTTGAACCACTGACCTTCTGCGTCAGAGTGCAACACATTGCCCACTACACTACGGCCAACACTTAGAAGTTGCGTTCTTTAATGATATTCTATTGATGGTCGTTGTTAACTGATGCTAATAAGGCATTTGTAGACAAGATATTATCATGTATCGTACGAAGAGCGACGTGTTTTAATTCTTCAGTGCGCCATTACTTTGAAATGACAACGTGCAAGTTAAAATAAGAAAACCATCAAATACGCAACGCAAGATGGCTTATGCCAGAGAGAGTTCTGGGCGAAGAATGTCACGTGACATCTGCGAATGGCTGGTTTTCGTTAATTCAGTGGAGGGTGTCAAAACTCTGTTATTTTTGCAAATATCTCTCAAACGATACGAGATATGAAAAAAATATAAGGGAGCAAAGCTGTAGAGAATCTTCTCCTCTGAAATTCGGTTATTCAATTTTAGCGTCAGATGAACGGTTTTAAAAAGAGTGAACAACTCTGGTTTACAGGAAGAACTACAGTGAAATCTTCCTCTATGAAATAGCTTTGGAAAAAGACATCTAGTATTTCGGCCTTTGAGGTGTCATTCCTCTGTGTCAACGCCATTATGGTCACAGAGTATCTGGTTTCGAACAGTTATCGAATTGCCACAGGACCAAAATTTCTTAGGATTTTCTGGCAGGTCGGTACACAAAATATTGCTCTCAAAGTCGTTGAGCCGCGGCGGAGTGGCCGAGAGCATAGGGCGCTTTGCTCCGATGCGCGAGGACGTTCCCCGTCGGGGGATCGAATTCCCCCTCGGGCATGGATGTTTGTGCTGTCTTTAGAATAAGTTAGTTTGTAGGTTTAGGGACTGATGACCCCACAGTTAAGTCCCATAAGCTTAACAAACATTTGAACAAAGTCGTTGAAGGCCTCTAGAATGGCGCTCCTATCACTGATTTTGACATCGTTTAATTTTTGCTTATATGGGAGACTTTGGTTACGTCTGTATTTGAACTGAAGTTCACTTAGTTTTTGTGACAGTTTTCTAACATAGTTGTTGAACCAAACCATCTATCATAATTTTACTAGACACATACTTATCTAACTTGTATTCTGCGGTGCTCTTGAACTTCGTCCACGGATGATCAACACTGTCTGTGCCACAGACGAAACTTCTGGCTTCTTCTCTTATCTTCGGTTTCCTCGCTTCTCCATGTATTTGTGTGCTTCGTAAAAGACACGAGCACGTCCGTCATCAACAGTAACGGCCAATATTCGAAACCTTTGGTAATAAATTCAATATATAGCAAAATCGCTAAAGCCGTACAATCAAATGAATGTACGTTGCAGTAGTTAATAAGAAATGTCCACGATAACGTGGAGAGGCGTAGCAGCCTGTCTTCCTAGTGAAGATCACGTCATCGACGCTGTAACTAGGCCAGTGCCTGACCTGCTACACTGCGACTTTGCGGAGTGGACAACTCTGGCCTCTGTCATAAATTGGAAGAATTGGTTCACAGGCGTGCCGCACGTCTTTGACAGCTGTTCCAGAGTGCTGTATAACAATTACAGGTCTGAATTGCCTGCTGTAGAGATGTTTATCGTTCTCGTCAAAGATGCCGCACCAACAATAAACTGCGCCACCCCGACGTCACTTCCCGACAACGAACAGATGACAGTTATTTTTGGAAGAGCTTTGCGAAATTTCTCACAGTTTCCACATTGAAAACAGACTAAAACTGACACTGCAACACTCGTATCTTTCAAAGCGATTCCTAGACTATCAGTAATATTAGGTAATAAAATTGTGCAATCTATTGATCTTACTACGGCGAATCCATTTCGTGCAATATTAGTGTCAGATATCGCAGACCTGGAAACAGGCAAATATGGACGCCGGCCGTCATTTGGCTTTTGAGCTGACTTTGTGCGCAAGGATAGAGAAGGCTTAGATAACGGGAAGCTATAAAATTGAGAGGAAATTAGACGCATGAAAATTTACTGACACGAACAAAGAAGATCCTAATGAATATGGAACATTCTGAGGGTGTGTAACATTACTTTTGTGTTGCTGGCCGTACGCATTAATGTTAAACTCCGCGACTAAAAGATTAACAATTTTTGTTAAAATTTCGATCATAGAAAATCGGATAAAATATGATTAAATATTTTAGACAAGGATGGATGAAATTAATACACGAAAAGATAGAATAGAATGAAATGGCGAAACAGATTGGAGTTGAGGCAACACACAAAAATAACGTTAGAGAAAAAACTTACGGAAAGTACCCATTGTTGCTTCTTTCTGGAAATGTTGATCACAGCAGCTGAAACTTTTAAGCTGTTGAATGGTTTATATAAACTTTATGATACTTACCGCTGTAAAATAATGTTGAGACTATTCGCCACGTAAGTCATTGTTGACGGACCGTGCACTAAAGTTTGGTAAGAGAAATAACAAACAGAAAAAAACCTATAGGACTTCGCGAAAATATTAATACAAATGCAGGTTCTAAAAGGAAGAAAGGTAATGATTTAAAGTACCTGATCGGAATTTAAATAAGGAAATACACGAAGCGGAAGTGATGGTGTCTGAACATCATGTTACGACAGAATATGGAGGAGCCGAAAATCTCAAAGGAAATGAATAATTAAGAAAGGACGGGACATTATTAAATGAAAACAGGATGGAGACATTGTTCTTAACAAAAGAGGGTATATTTTATCGTGCAATTTAACAGCACAACACACTTACATTACAAAGCAGTCTGCGTACATATCTACACTTAATAATCTCAAACAAGAGAGTGTACGTTTGCGTTTCCGTCCTCTCGGCACGCCGGAAGAAACGAAAGACGGGCAAGAAAACCTTTTCACAGATAAAATATTTCGAGAAGGAGGGAAACACGGCAACAAGCGTCGCTGATCGATAAAAAAAATTAATTTAACTATGTATCGTTATAGGTGGACGCTCGCTAATTAGATAAACTCCAAATTCATTACGAATTCCGTGATGGTTCATATGTTAAAATGTTTGTAAACCTAAGGGACTTAACTACTGACGTTATCAGCCCATAGGCTTACAAACTACTTTAACCAACTTAAGGACAGCACACGCACACACACACACACACACACACACACACACACACACACACATGCCCGAGGAAGGACTCGTACCTCCGCCGGAGAGCAACTATGGTGATAGATCACAATCATAATTACATCTACGTAATATTTATTTATTTAGATCTAGTTTTAAAAACAGTAATTACAGACAATTTTTTAAAATATTTCTAGAAATTCGTATCTTTATAAACTACTCAAGGTATTAAAGTGGGCTTAACGAAACATTGCTGCAATTAGCTCGTCAGCACCAACTCCAAATTTCGAAGCAGTTATTCTTTCCAGTTCTTCCCTACAATTTGTTCGCAATGAATATACTTCCGAGAACATTTCTCGATATTTCGACAACGGATCACATTTCTCTGTTTCCTTTTGTCGATTAGCGCTATCATTTAGTTTGGTACTTCGAAGTAAACTTTAAATGAGTGTATGTTATGCTGATTGCTGATTTCGAATCTATTTCCACTCCACAATGAATGGCGTAAAGCGTAAAGCGTAAAGCTGACAAAAAATATAAACCATTCTACATCTACGGCAGCATATTTACTCTGCAAATTACATTTAACTGCCTGGCAAAGGGTTTATCGGAACGCTTTCATAACATTTCTTTAGTGTTCCATTGCCTAATAGCGCGCGGCAATAAGGAACACCCATATCATTCAGATCTGATTTCAAAAGTCAAATGTTTGTAAAGCTTATGGGACTTCGCAACGGTTGTTAAAAAGGATCCCGTGTATATCATGATTTTTTAGGGTTCCGGACATAGGTCAGCAAAAAAGAATCCTTCTTGGATAGCGTCTGTCAACAAACTGTTTTCCTAGCCAAGATGCCAAATCTAAGTAGAAGTCATTGTCGAAAACGATGAATGTTCATAAAGTTTTTCATACAACAAGTGAAATGAATTTAAGTCCATACTCCGGAATAAAGTAAATTCAATGTTATGTTGCGTTCATCAAGTTAAGACTGCGGTGTGTAATTGTCTGTTTGACGTAAATTTCTGAAAACACTTCTATCGTTGGGATGAGAAATAGTAATAATCATAACAGCGCCATGTATTGGTTCTATCCTGTAGTACTGAATTGTTTATCTCTCTCCGCAAGTGTATACTGAAGTATTAGTATGTTGCAGTGTTGTACTGGAGACAATGTAGTTATTCTGAATGCAGTGCTCCCTACTGTCGAAAACTCAACGAATGCTGAAAGTCTGGTAAGTCGATCAACAGAGCAGTTCATGTCTGTTTAAATAAGATGTCATAGCGGTGTCAATGTGCGATAAAGTAAGTCTGGGTAATCGTTGAAGGAATGGAGTCAGCCGATCGTCTGAATACAAATTTCCATTAAATATAGTTGTATTTCCAGTGAATTGTCTTGACTGTGTTAGCAGTATCGGCCACTCGTTCAGCTAATGCATGTCCCCACGTCCTGCAGTGATTACTTCGTGAAGCACGAAGTTGAAATCTCTGGAAAAGAAGACGTTCTACTCTATCTTAATGCAGTCGACATCAAAAGTAACTAATTACAAATGTTAATCACAATATTGTAGCGAACAATTATGAAAGTAGAGAGGTTTCTGATAAGTTTGTCGGTAGCATGTGTGTATTATCTCTAGTGGCAGGCACATGGCAGAAATATCTCTGGAGTGAGCATTCAGATGCACACAACAGATTTTTTGTCCTGAATATTAAGGTGGAAATGTCACGTGATACTTGGCCCTTTTAGCGACGATTCCTCAAGTATCTTGCTGCTTCTGTGACACATTTATTTAGATTGTATTTCATGTTATGTAGTTGCTCTGTGGAAAGGAGGCGGGGCTTCTTTGCAGCTAATGAGGTACAAACCAATCGTAAGAGCAAATGAATTTCTCTCAATATCACGTGGTACTTTCAGCTTAATGTTGCGCAGATGCACAAAACGCAATGCTCACTCCATAAGTTATTTCTACTCTATGTACAATTTAGTGGTTATACTCGTTGAAAGATGATCTTCTTTTCTTCCCATGACATTTCAAAGCATATGGGGAACAGCTAGGAAGAAAAAAAATTGTTGTGTCGTACCTGGGTTAAATTTTACTTGCAGTGGTAGCGGTGTAGTATGTTAACGTAGGCAATGAAATATTCGCTTTAGGGGGATCATTAATTTACTGATCGGATCAACATTTATTATTTATTTTATTAGCAACAAAAGCATTATTCCCCTTATTGAACGTGACTGATTTTTCAAAAAGGATTCAACGGCCGTTGCCAACATCAATACACTACACAGCTGCCGTAAAGAAAATCGTAGCCCTTGTTTCAGTGAATTACATCTTAGTTATGTGAATAAAAAGGCAGCATCGTTATCTATAAGTTAATTGGCATACTATGTAAATAACAGCGCCTCCATCGGATCTTTGCTTTACTACGCTGCAATTCAATCATAGCATACACCAGAAACTACAAATTACGATATCTTTTCTTCCCCTGATCAGATTTTGATGAGATGAAGCTTATATGTTGCCCCAAGATACTCTCAGGTGACCTCTGAAACCCTATTAAATTTCGTATAGAGATTTGCTGTACTACCCCTTACCTATAAGCATAGTATACCCATAAAACTTCAAATTACGATATCTTTCCTTCCTCTGATTCGATTTATTGTTTCATAAATATTATTAATTTGTTTATACAAATGAAATGTTATTCGTTTCCTAATATATTTAGTTTCTTAAGAAAAAGTTCATTTTTTAAAATTAATGTTTAATTTAATTTTTTAGTCTGAAGTATTAATTTATTTATTATTTAGGTTGATGAAATGAATCCTATGTTACTCTCCAAACTATTCTCAATTTATCTGTGGAAACCCATGAAAGTTCGTGTAGTACTTTTGGAGATTATCCTCAACAAATAGACATACACGATGGATTTTAAATAAATGATTAAAATATGAGATCTTTATTTTCTCTGATCCGATTTTAATTATTGAAGCCTTTATGTAACTGCACGATAAGCTCAAGTTACGTGTGAAAACCCCATGAAAATTCGTCAACTAGTTTTGGAGATAAACTTGTTCAAAGGGACAGACAGACATGACGGACGTAGATAAAAAATTTAAAATTACGATTTTTTTCCCGTGAACCGATTTTTATGAAACGAAGTCTATATGTTGTCCAGAGTTACGCTCAAGTCACCTGTGGGTAAACCCCTATGCAATTTCGTAAAGTAGTTTTGGAGAGAAGAGGTTTTTAATAGTTGAACAAACAGAAATAACGGTTACTGAAAACACTTTCTTTCCGTAATCCGATTTTGATAAAATTACGCCTGTATGTTGACCCAAACTTTTCTCGTGTTTCCTGTGAAAACCGCATGAAGATTCGTCCAGTAGTTTTGAAGATTGAAGTAAACATCGACAGGCCTAAATTTACAGATTTATTATTTGTACAGATAGATGATAATCATGTTTCCTACGTAGGTGAGTGCGAACAGAATATGTTCGCATTCGGAGGATAAAGTTGGTGATAGAAATTTCAAAAACAGAACTCACAGCAATTAACTCGTGCATCATTTCCGTGACACTCTCCCCTCTGTATGCGATAATACAAAGGAAGCTGCCTTTCTGTGAATTTTGTCTATATCCTCCGTGAGTTCCATTTGGTGAGGATTCTACAATGTGCAGCAATACTCTAAAACAGGACGAACAAGTGTAGTGTAGGCAATGTCTTGAGTAGAACCGATGCATCTTCTGTTCTGCCAATCAAACACAGTTTTTGGTTCGGCATCCACACGGTATTTTCTATGTGTTCTTTCCAATTTATGTTGTTCCTAATTGTAATTCGTAGGTATTTAGTAGAATTTATGGCCTGTGGATTTGACCGATTTATTGTGTAAATTTCTTTGAGAGCTCATATTGATGATTTCATAATTCTCATTATATAGGCCCAACTGACAATTTTCGCAACATGCAGATCTCGAAATCGTTTTGCAGACGCTTTTGATATTGTGGTGACGCTACTAACAGATAACGACAGCATCATACGTGAATAGTCTTAAGAGAGGTGCTCATTTTTCTCTCTTAAATCGTTCATAAAAATAAGGAACACTAGGGGTCCTATAACACTTCCCTGGGGAATGCCAGATATCATTTCTGTTTTATTCGAAGTCTTTTCGTGATTTACTACGTTCTGTGTTCATTATGTCAGGAAATCAAGAATTCAGTCGCACCACTGAGACGATATCATGAGCAAGCAATTTGATTAGAAGACACTTGTGAAGTACATTGTTAAAAGCCTTCCGGAAATCTATAAAGACGGAATCGATGTAAGATCACTTGACGATAACACTCATCATTTCATGTAAGTAAAGCGGTACCTGTTTCACAAGAACGAACTTTTCTGAGTCCTTGTTGACTACGGATCAATAGGGCATTCTCTTTGAGGTAGTTTATAATGTTCGAAAAAAGTACACGTTCCAAAATCCTGTAACCAATAATTTGCTTGTAATTTTACGGATCACTTCCACTGTCTTTCTTGAATATTGTTGTCCTATGTAACTTTCCAGTCTTTGGTTACGGATCTTTAGCTGAGGGAGTGGCTGTGTATGATAGGTAGGGAGCTACTGTATTGGCATAGCGTGAAAGGCATCTAATTGGCATACTGGGATCGGAAGACTTGCTTTTGTTATTAGTGAGAGACCATACAATTCAAGCAGTTTGTTTAAGATAATCTAATTTCAGTAGACCCCTCAATGTGTTGCATAATGAAATGCAAAATATATTTCACAGCCTTGAATCTTAACTACAGACGGTCAATAATAATGTGCAATATGAAATATTGCACAATATCACTGTTTAGAGGTCCGTTTACGCCACAACATGCTGACAGTGGGATTTTTGGGATGCACTGGGGTCCGGATCTACGAGTGGTTACATAGTTTCCGAACAGGAGGTTGCTAAAATTATAAACCCTTTGTACTTTTGCCACTCGTCGTATTTGTCGCGTTATCCCGGCTTCACTTAACGGAAAATTTCAGATATTAACGAAAGTTCATGAATATCGACAAATATCACGTTAAACAAATGTTAAAATTTATGGTGACACGTAAAATAAGTTTTTATTTTCTTCCTTTTTTCGTTTTCCGTCGTCCTAAGTTCCTTAGAAAATTTGTGGAGGTGTATTCCGTCTATTGCAACTAAATGAAAGGCGTCATTTGTGCCATACTCGTTTCGCTTCTTCATTTGTGAAGCCTCATCATTGGCCTGTTTTTTTGTGTATAATATTTCATTGTAGAATAGTTGTAAATATTTTGTTTTGCTATGCTTCACAGTATAACAGTTATAAACCTACTAGGTTAGAAACAACTTCCGTACAGTAACACAGGTTTTTGCAAAGTTATATCAATTTTTCAGTGTTACGATTTCGTGGTGTTACTTCATGGTGGCTTCAGGGAACTGTGTGTATATGCTCCAGAAGGATGGGTTTTCTGTTCTTCATGAACACATTTACTTCATCTCTTCAGTTTGTACTGGTTTTGTGAGGGATTTTTTTTTACATTGTGTAGCGTTGACAAATGTCGCTTTTCATCTGTCTTCCGTTTGTGTTCCTTGTACCTCTGACTATATCAGTTGTTTTATGTTTGGGTTATTCTCTGTGTAGATGTGTGTGTTACCATTTGCGGTAGTTTTTGTGAATTTAAGAGTAAGGGGAGGAGGAAGAAAAAGGAGAGAAAGAAAGAAGCAGGGATGACATTTCAAGTTTCATCACTGTTTTGTGGGAAGCTTGAACAGGGAGTTGTTGCGTATCGTGATCTACTCATTAATAACTTTCTTATTCATTGCCAGGGCGCTTTGCATACGACAGTTTTTCTGTAGTGTCAGGAGTTTTCTGTCTCGATTATTCACACTGATAATTTTCAGACCTTGTTCCATGTTGGATGGTTCATTTGCATGTTCTGTCAGGTGTTTTGCAAAGGTGGAATGGCTATTTTCATACTTCCAACTTCTTGTATGTTCTTTATATCTGGTTTTGAAATTTCTGCCTGTCATTCTCAGATATACTAACTTCCATTCTGGTGTATACCTGCTCCTTCTTACTTGTGTGGTTTGTCTGCTGTTTGCAAATGTGACAGGAGTGTCTTTCTTGTTCCGTAGGCAATTTGTAATCCTCGTTACTTTAGTATATTTGCTGTTTCGTGTGTTGGTTTGTGTTTGTGTGTTAGTGTGTACCATTTATTTTTTTCTGTTTGTGTTCTGAATCCGTCTTTATGTAGATAAAGTTCTTTTTCAAATTGGAATTAGTTTTGTGATATGACTACTTTACTGGTGTACATGTTGAAAAGAGAGATGAAGGCAGGGAGTGTAGGATGTATATCCACCTCCCATGCATATTTAGCAATTGCGAAGGAGTGTTGGGATCAATAGTTTATCAACACAAAAACTACTTACATTAATAATAACACGAATGTCTATCTATTTCTCTAAAGGCAAGTACAGTAGAAATGCATGTAGTAATAAACAAAAAACAACAACAATACATATGCATTTTTCATTTACAGAAAATACGTATAAAATAATGTTTTAAAAAATTCTTAATTTGCGTTCGGCTAAACATGCTATCCGCTTACAAGCAACCTTGAGTTGCAGATCGTTGCAAAGTAGTGTTTAAACGTTTAAATGGTTCAGAAGCAGCAGCCAGTATAGTTTCATCTTCTCTTTATGGACCACTGGTGAAGGCGATGTCGGCGGCGTCAGCTTTATCGGATGACGTTTACAATATTGCTATCGTGCTTGATTTTGTCCCCTAAACCTGAAATGTCAACTCTGATCCATTCTACAACGTCTTCATCATGACACCGACGCCAATTGAGTTCTTTTCGCATACTAGACATTTCGGATAATATCGTTCTGTTCATCATTTTCGATTACGCTTAGAGAAATTTCTGCTATGACCAGAATTTTATTTCATGTTTTTTTTTAATTTTTTATTACTCTTCCTTTAAATTTACCCATGTTGCTGCGAATAAGTTGGTCACACCTTTTAAATCAATATTTAAATGATTTCTTAAGAGAGTTTCTTCTCCCGCCTCTTCTCTTTACAGCAATAGCTTACATAGCAATTATTTTCTGTAATACTGTTTGAAAGTTTCAATAATGTAAAATGTCTTCCACTCCATCAGGCCGTGTGGTATAGCAACCAATAAAATTTAACTTCTCATAAAAAACAGTCTTGGTTGCAATGATTTATTTTATTTAACGCGTTTTGATTTTTTGGGGCATCATCAGAACCCGGAAAAATAGGGAAAACTGTACAGGCCTAGTTTTATCATGAACAGTGATAATGAAAAATAGGTTACGTCGGTCAGATGTGGAAGGATTTTGCGCCAAAGCCTGGCAGTGTCATCATTTAAAGGTAGCACTGGATGTAGGACACCCGTCAAAAACCAACGAAACGTGACGAGGCTCTTGAACACCATCCCAAAGGCAAACTTCGTGCAAAGTTTTCAGCACATCAGAATGAAACTTTCACTCTTCAGCGGAGTGTGCGCTAATATGAAACTTCCTGGCAGATTAAAATTGTGTACCGAAACCGAGACTCGAACCTGGGACCTTTGCCTTTCGCGGGCAAGCGCTCTACCAGTGAGCTATCCCGACACGACCCACGATCCGTCCTCACAACTTCAATTCTGCCAGTACCTCGCCTCCTACTTTCCAATGTCCCAGGTTCGAGTCCCGATTCCGGCACACAGTTTTAATCTGCCACGAAGTGTCTTTCCAGGACATGTGTCGCAGAGCTCAACGGTGCATGGTTATGGAAGGTGACTATTCCGAACGACAGTAAGGTAACTGTAGTTCCTTTTTCTTCTATGTTAATGTCACAAGACTGTTCTCCGAACTTTATTGTCGTAGGTGATTCTTACCTGGACCACCCAAAATGAATATTTTAATAAACTAACCCTTGAAATGATAAAAGTAAAATTGTAAGATCATCAAATTTAACAAACATTAACTTCATTAAAATAGATCACCCGATATCAATCATGATAATCATTAGTATTGAAACTTTATTTATTAGAACAATAACATATACAGTCGCGACACTCACTGCTGTGAAAGTTGTCACCAACTGACAGTTGCAACGACACTAGCGCTCCTAGCGGTGGGCAAGCCGCCGAAGGAATAATGTTTGTTTCTAATTATTATTGTACGTAATTAACGAAGTAGTTAATATAATTTTTGCGTTACAATCATTCGTAAAATATCAAGAGACATATATAATACGGAAATTAATGTAAAAACAGCCGAATGTAACTGATTCAGTGGTATAAAGAACAACTTCGTCACGAACAAATACTTAAGTTGTCCCAAGGTGGCGCATGCCAGACGTGCTGACTACCTAGCTACAGCACGCTCTGCAACCACCTGCTACACCCCTCGGAACGTGCTGCTATCCGTGACTTACCTCGCGACCGCAGCGCTCCCCAGCGCCCGTTGCGGGCTGGCGAACTGATCATTGTGTTTACAGAAATGGATGTGCGTAAAATTACACGGCATCTTTCTTAGCAATCGTCGGAAAAAAATGCTTTCTTATGCTTGCATGTGCAATTTTTTTTTTTCTTTCAGTAAGTATAAAGACGGTAAATGTATCTGAAAGCGGTTGAGAGTAATAACAAATTTTACAACAAAATCACTTTTGGCAAAAATTCTTTAAAAAATCGTCAATGGCAAAATACGAGTACATCATTTTCACCAGCTCTAATTGTTTTGCTCTTGGATTCCCATTTTCTACGTTGTACATATTCTGTATATTCGGAGATAATAATTTCGGATCATATATTTTACTTGTTATACACGCGGGACAAATGTTCAAATGTTTGTTAAGCTTATGGGACGTAACTACGGGGTCATCAGTCCCTAAACTTACAAACTACTTACGAACTACTTACGAACTAGGACGGCACAAATAGACATGCCCGAGGGGGGATTCGAACCCCCGACCGTAGTGGCCGTGCTGACCGTGACTGAAGCGCCTCAGTCACCTCGGCCACCGTGGCCGGCCACACGTGGGACAACGCCTCAGCTCGACAATGCTCGCTGTGATAATTTTTGCTTTTGGTATTGTACGTAAACACTGTTCCTCCTACACTGCATCTGCTTCTGTAGCCACGCGCTAGCCATATTCACTTTGCACTGTGAAACTGAACTATTCCAACACGTTACTGAATAGTAACGTAATTTAAATACCGTGGGGAAAACAGAGCGACGTAAGATTATGTCCTGAATTTTATTTGTTCCTGTGACCTAGAACGAAAAACCCAACAAATTTTCTCGTGGACAAAGTTCGTTTTTGTTTCTAATAAATAACGTCGAATACGGAATATTATAATTGTATTAAATTAACAAATAAGTTGCATTAACCATAATTAAACGAAATGATTAAAAATATCTGAGAGAGTGTAGATGCAAACTTGTTATTTACATCTCTTTTCCTCCACAGCTCGTGACTCTAACCACGACGCTAATACGTTGTCTTAAAAAGAAATAACAACGAATATCGGAAATTACACTTAAATTATCAAGAAAGAACCAGAAACGTTAAGGAAACAAAAAAGGAAAAAATAAAAATATTTCGGAAGTGCACAGACGCAAACTTATTTTGCTTACAAACTTTACACCACAGTCTGTTACGCTACCAACAACGCTTTTTCTACACTTCAACAGTTGGGTCGGTTTTCAGGTATACTACGCTTCTAAAACCTGTTGTAATATGTGATTTATCTATGACATAGCATCACAAAGACGCTTCTTTAATAGAATGCGTTATACCGTAGGGAAGCGACGATATTCTTTCACATTATACAAATTGAAACACGGACACACGTTAAATATGATCCATGAAAATTTTGTTTCCGGGAACTTATTGTAACAAATCATATCTAAAATGATGCGTTTTCAAAAGTTCTTCAGTATCCCACCGCTTTATATAGATTATAATCATACATCGTACGCTACAACGAAAGAAGGAACTAAATACGGAGTTCCGTTTGCAATATGGCGGCTCAAAAGTTTTGCTTGGCACCTAAAAGCCCGGTCTCTTCTCATTGACCACGTTCCACTCCACAAAACAAAACTCTAACATACTAGATCCTTCATTCCACGCTTCGCAGGGTAGTGGCACGTGGTATTCCACGCTGCGACGTCACCACTTCCTCCTCCACGTGCGTTTCCACGTCCCATAAGAGGACGGGTTTGGCGTGTTGCTTGTTGCACTCATCCTATTGTATTCAGACATGTAGCTTGCTGGCCGCCTGGAGCGCTGCTGTCGCAGTGTATAACAAAAATCTGCGGTAGTGTTGTGACTGTAAACGTTAGACTGTGCCTGGACTGCCAGCCATTACGAACCCTTCCCTAGCTGCAGCCCAACAAACAGCCGCGTTCGCCAGAAAGCCTACACATTACCCTACAGGCGCACCAAGTAGAGAACAACACCTTGTTAAGGCAGTATTACAGGACACACGTGACGTTCACGTCTGTACGGTCTGCCACCTAGCGGCAAAACGGCTGAAGCTACGCTTGTAGCAAACGTTTATCCGCCGCGGGGAAATAGGAACGGTTCTATTCTGCCGTGGATACGCGCATGCGCAGAAACTCTTTCCAGTGGGCTATGCGCCACTTTCTTCAGCAGAATGCAGACGACACGTGTGTTCATCGGAATACTAACTAATGAACAGTTTTCGTTGAGGAGGCCACTGTCACACCAAATGCTTCAGAAATATGTAGTCCTCCACATCTAAAATATTGTGAACCATAAATATAGATAAATAATATGCGTGTACCAGCAAAGCATAAAATACAGTTTAGTATACAATTCTGTTTAGGGCTAATCATAACGTATTTCATTCTTGGTACAAAAGGGTAACATAATAATAATAATAATTTGTACCAGCTTGACATAAAACTAGTCGCGGCGGATTAGACGCGCGTACTGGAGCGCCGGGTTGCGGTGCGCGCGGCCGTCCGCCGTCGGGGGTTCGAATCCCCCCCTCGAGCATGGGTGTTTGTGTCGTCTTTAATATAAGCTACTTCATAAGTAGTTTGTAAATTTAAGGACTAATGACCCCGTAGTAAAGTCCCTTAAGCTTTACAAACATTTGACCATTGATATAAAACTGTTTGGTTCATTAGTCTGTATAATAACGAATTTCCAAGGTAACTGCACAAGAAAACTAGAATATTAACAGATATTGACTATAGGGCGAACATCTGAATTAAAATTTATGCCAAGGCTAGGATACAATATGAGACTAAAAACTGTCTCAGGAACTAAATGTTAATTGACGTAAATGAACTCATTTGCTTGAACCAGCTTGAAGTGAAACGAACTATGTAGTTCATTGCTCTGCATAATCATAACGAAATTGCAATATAGCTGCACAAGAGAAACGTAAACATAAATATTATTTGTATCAAGAAGACATCAACGATCGATTTGGTTCACAAATCCCTGTAATGGTACCGGTGACGTAATTTCATGCTACCTAGACAAGAGAACAATAGCTGCTTAGGAAATACGAAACTAGACTTCTCAATACATTAATATGAGCAAATAAAAGGTTGACAAAGAGATAAACTATTTCCCGCAACGAATAAACATGTAAACAAGTGAAAGACGGCTGTCTGCCACCTTCCCTAAATCTTAATCTTGTATTTTATTGTCGCTTAACGACACTCTATTCGTTTTCTGAGGCATGAGGAGTAACTTAGCCTTTCAGTTCTCGTTTTTAAATATTATGAGTAATCGTATTTAACTTCATTTATGTTATTAATTTATTAGTGTGTCAATCAATGTGACAACATAAACGGCTTCTCCGTCTCGCCACCGTGCCTATAAGAGTGTAAAATGTTTTGTCTCTGCATGTGTGAGAATGAGATTTTTTTAGCGTGCTAGTGTGTCTGGAAGTATGAGAAATTTAGCCTTGGGCGATGCTGTCTGGATCTGCGTCGATAGGTGGCTAGTACCAACCTCTCTTTCTATGTTCTCAAAAGAGGTTTCCACACCCTTTCGTTGCAAGTTAGGTTGGAAAGAGGATAGTGTGAGCCTACACGCGCCCTTGTGTGAATCTCTGCGTTTCCCCCACCATCCCTGGCTCCCTCGGCCTTGCCGATTTCCGGGCGGAGGCCCACATGGCCTGCCAAAGCCTCACTCGTGCGGTGGCTGTCCTTCAGAATGGTGAGTTAGCTCTGCTCTTTCAGCCTGGAGATGGCAGCAATTTGTTGTTCAGTTGGTTCAACTTAGGTTTTAGAACTTTCATTCATTTTCGGAGTAAGTTTCTCCGAGCATGCATCGAAAGATGCGCGACTACTAAGCAGGATTTTTGCTTCTTGTAACTCGTGTGCAATTTTACTGTTCGTTTTCTCTGTCCGCGAGTAACGTGTACTCCACGTGGTGTGTTCTCAGAACAAAGCCTTCAGCGGAACCCGTGTTTATTCTATGCCCTTCAGGCTGGAATAACTGCATGTATCTTTCAATTTTCTGATAGTACTACGCGATCTTCCCTCTTCCGCCTGTTGTAAATTGCTATTTTATTCCCGAACTTGTACTCTGTTCCCAACTGCGGTCTGTAAATTCTTTACTAGCCCCGAACAACCTTTCTCATTTGTTTGCTTATGAAATGTTGTGCATTTATATAGGCTGCATTCCGTATTTCATATTTCTTTTTCCGCAATTCCGAATTCATTAAACTTTGATGATTTTTGAGATAGGATTTCACCCTTCTCTGTAAAGTTCGTGCTATCGCGTATATCTGTGTTTCATTCGCTTCCTTACAACATTCTACGTGTTTCGATGCGTTGCATGCCGTATTTTGTATTTTTTTTACCGCGAATCTGAATTTATTAAACTTTGATGATTTCTGAGAGCGGACCTCATCTATCTCTCGAAAGTTCTCCTATCGTGTGGAACAGTGTTTCTTCCGCTCCCTTGTAACATTCTACGCAAAAAAAATAAATAAATAAAAATAAAAATAAATAAATAAATAAAAATAAATAAATAAATAAAAATAAATGTTCAAATGTTTGTTAAGCTTATGGGACTTAACTACGGGGTCATCAGTTCCTAAACTTACAAACTACTTATGAACTACTTACGAAATAGGACGGCACAAATATCCATGCCCGAGGGGGGTTTCGAACCCCCGACCGTAGTGGTCGTGCAGACCGTGACTGGAGCGCCTCAGTCCCCTCGGCCATCGCAGCCGTCATTCTACGCATTTCTATGGGTTGCATGCTATAGTTAATTTTCGTAATATTTTAGTAACTGATTTTCTTCATTTTACTGGATTTCGGAACCACGTGGTACGCACCTCAGTTAGTTTGCCAGTGCTTGGTTTAGCTTCAAATGGAAACAGATTTTGTTGCTGTACGCGCCATCTCCAGTTAAGAAAGAATAGAACCAGCCACGTACGAAAGTTATTTTATTGTGTTGTGTCCTTCGCCTTGGCTCTCTGGAACTTCCCCTACGAGATCGACGGCCGTTTCTGCCTTGTTCAGCACGCTGAATTTAGTAAGTTTCGCTTGCATTGCGTGTGTGTGTGTGGATGAATGCTTGTTATTTGTAAATCCTCCCCCAACTAAAATTCAGTTAAGTGTAGATAAATTTAAATTTCTATTATGGGCATTTTTAGCATAAGATAAGATAGTGCTTGTGAGCTAGTTCAATGGGATGCATTTTTATTGTGTAACTAAATTGGTTCCCCCCACGTGCTTGTGCTTACACTTACTTTTTCATTAAATTAGTTGATGCCAGATTTGATTACACTATTTAAGCAGTACATTATTCTAGTAAGCAGACAGCTACAGTGAATATACTCAGCTAAAATAGCTAAAAATCACATTACATCTGCAGTGGTCAACTTTCACAAGTCCGCATTTCTGTGCGTGTTCATCTGAGGCGCTCGTCCGGACTTGTACACGTTACGTCTGCCGTGTAATATGACGGACGAAAACCTTGGCGGTTCCAGACTTATATGCTTGGGTCGCTGGTGCGGACTTGTGTACGATAGGACTGTCGTGTAATACCGGCTTTACAGGAAAATAAACAGAAACTTCCTGACTTAACCTAGAAGCTATTCTTTCAGAGGTCGCGGACAACAGCTGGGGAATCCATATCACTACGCCGACCCAGACCCAACACCACCAAGAGACCAGGCGCCGCTCCCTCAGACCGGGCTGCGTCAGCGGTAGCGCAGTTTTAGCAGATGTTGTGAATCGTTGTGAAGTACCCCGATGTCTGTGTTTTTAACTTGTTGCGCCCTCCTAGTACGGCAGAAGATTCGTCGGCACCAGTGGTCACCGTCGGCACCAGTGGTCTTTACTATGTTTTTCGTCAGTGAACTGTTCTACTTTTACACCGTGGTCTCTTTTTTATTCTCTTCAGTACTGTTTTAAAACGTTCTGTGTGTGTCTTTGAAATTCATCCATCTCGATCATCTGGTTTAATTATGAAATCTATATTTTAACACCATGTCAATTCTATCAGTTTCTCTGTATATATTTTTATATATACGTTGTGACTGAAAAGCAGCGTATTAAGCTGCTGTCAGTCTGCGATTACTGGGCATAAAATTACGATTAAGGAAAAATAAAATCACTTCAGGTAGTTCCTGTCGAGACATCGCAGTCTATGCGAATCGCCGAAGAAGCAGGTGACCGCTGACTGGAAGATATCAAGAGCAGACGCTGTCGCCACCTCAGCCAGTCTGGGCGGGATGCTGGCTCACCACCGACGAAAACTGCTCCGAGATCGCGATGCAACACAATCGCTGTTACTGTCTGTAGTTAAGAGCTCTTCAATAAACTGTAAGCTGAGTGCATTTCATTACCTCTCCACAACGATGCTTGCCTGACAGTAAGAACTATGTGTAGTAAGTTTGATTGACTTTGGCCCTGTAGTGTAGTTTAGGACGTCCATTAAAAATCATACACGTCGCATATTATTTACCTTCATAAACCCCTACCGTATATTCATGCCCGTGAAAGACGTTTTTCAATAACTACGAGAGACTTTTTCTTTCAACATCCAATATGCCATAAATAAAAGACAAATGGATATGGAAAAAATATCTTATTACCAACTGTTATGTACAATTATTCTTACTTCTCAACATAATCTCCTTGAAGATTAAGGCATTAGTCAAACACGTTGACAAGATTTCCAATACGCTCTTCATAAAAGTTGCCTCCAATGAGCTTAAATGAGTGATCACATTGTCTTGAAGCTCCTCGTTAGATCGCAGCACCTCTGGAAATTCCACCGTGTGACGTCCCCTGGGGTGGCCCACAAGAAAACTTTAATCTGAATCACAGAAAGTAATATATAACTATGTATCTGGCTTGTTGTTGTTATGGTCTTCAGTCCGCAGACTGGTTTGATGCAGCTCTCCACCCTACTCTATCCTGAGCAAGCCTTTTCATCTCCTCATAAGAACGACAACCCACATCCACTTGAATCTGCTTACTATACGCGTCTCTTGGTCTCCCTCTGCGATTTTTACCTCACACACTTCCCTACAATGCTAAATTTACGATTCCTCTATGCCTAGGAATGTGTCCTACCAAGCGATCCCTTCTTTTGGTCAGGGTATGCCAGAAATTCCTTTTCTCACCAATTCTGTTCAGTGCCTCTTTATTAGTTATGCGATCTACCGGCCTAATCTTCAGCATTCTTCCGTAGCACCACATTTCAAAAGCCTCCAATCTCTTCCTGTCCGCACTGCTTATCGTCCATGTTTCACTCCCGTACAAGGCAACACTCCACACAAATGCCTTCAGAAAAGACTTCCTTACACTTAAATTAATATTCGATGTCAGCAAATTTCTCTTTTTCAAAAATGCTTTTCTTCCTATTGCCATTCTGCATTTTATATCCTCTGTACTGCGACCATCGCATGTTATTTTACTACCCAAGTAACAAAACTCATCTACCGCCTTCATTGTTTCGTCACCTAATCTAAGTCCTTCAGCATCACCTGATTTTTTAAGACCACATTACATTACTTTTGTTTTGCTCTTGTTAATGTTCATTTTATACGTTCTCTTCAACACACTGTCCATTCCATTCAACTGCTCTTCCAGGTCCTTTGCTGTCTCTGACAGAATTACAATGTCATCAGCAAAACGCAATGTTTTTATTTCTTCCCCCTGAACTTCAATCCCTATTCCAAATTTTTCCTTGTTTTCCTTCACCGCCTGCTCGATGTACAAATCGAATAACATCGGTGAAAGGCTACAACCCTGTCTTACTCCCTTCCCTACTGATGCTTCCCTTTCATGTCCTTCGAGTCTAATAACTGCAGTCTGGCTTTTGTACAAGTTGTAAATAACTCTCCTTTTCCTGTATTTTACCCCTCCTGACTTCAGAATTTGAAAGAGTGTATTCCAGTCAACATTGTCAAACGCTTTCTCCAAATCTACAAAAGCTAAAAATGTAGGTTTGCCTTTCCTTAATCTATCTTCTAAGATAAGACGTAAAGTGAGTATTGCCTCCCGGGTTCCTACGTTCCTCCTGAACCCAAACTGATCTTCCCCGAGGTCAGCTTCTACCAGCTTTTCCATTCTCCTGTAGATAATTCGTGTTAAAATTTTGCAACCATGACTTATCAAACTGATGGTTCTGTAATTTTCACACCTGTCTGCACCTGATTTCTTTGGAATGGGGATTATTACATTTTTCTTAAAGTCTGAGGGTATTTCGCCTGTCTTATACATCCTACACACCAGTTCAAATAGTTTTGTCATGGCTGGCTCTTCCAGAGACTAGTAGCTCTGAGGGTATGTCATCTACTCCTGGGGCCTTGTTCTGACCTAGGTCTTTCAGGGCTCTGTCAAATTCATCTCTCAGTATAGCATCTCCTATTTCATCTTGATCTACATCCTCTACCCTTCCTAAAACATCGTCTCTAAGTTTATTCCCTTTGTAGAGCTGCTCTATGTACTCTTTCCACCTTTCAGCTTTCCCTTCTTTTCTGAGAACTGGTTTCCCATCTGAGTTCTTGATATTCGTAGAGTTGCTTTTCTTGTCCCCAAATGTCTCTTTTATTTTCCTGTAGGCGGTATCTACTTTTCCCCTTCTTATAAATTGCTCTACAGATTTGCATTTGGCTTCTAGCCACTCTTGCTTAGCCATTTTGCACTTCCTGTCAATCTCATTTCTTAATCGTCTGTACTCCATTTTGCCTGTTTCGTTTACTGCATTTTTATATTTTCTCCTTTCATCAATTAAATTTAATATTTCCTGTGGTATCCAAAGATTTTTTGTAGGTCTTGCCTTTCTACCTATTTTGTCCTCTGCTGCCTTCACTATTTCATCTCTCAATGCTACTCATTCCTCTTCTACTGTTTTATTTCCCCCTGTTTCTGTCAATTCTTGCCTAAATCTCCCTCTGAAATTCTCCAGAACTTCACGTTCCTTCAATTTATCTAGGTCCCATCTCCATATTTTCCTACCTTTCTGCAGTTTTTTCAGTTTCAGCCTACAGTTCATGACTAACAAGCTGTGGTCAGAGTCTATATCTGCCCCTGGGTATGTCTTGCAGTTTATAACTTGGTTCCGGAATCTATGTCTTACCATTATAAAATCTATCTGATACCTTCCGGTGTCTCCTGGTCTCTTCCAAGTATACAACCTTCTTTTGTGATTCTTAAACCACGTGTTTGTTACAATTAAATCATGATCCGTGCAAAATTCTACCAGGCGGCTTCCTCTTTCATTCCTTTTGCCCAGTCCATATTCACCTACTAGTTTTCCTTATCTTCCTTTTCCTACTACCGAATTCCAGTCTCCCATCACAATTAAGTTTTCCTCTCCCTTAACTGTCTGAATAATTTCCTTTAGCTCCTCATATATTTCTTCTATATCCTCATCATCGGCAGAGCTAGTTGGCATATAAACCTGTACTACTGTTGTCGGTGTTGGCTTCGTATCTATCTTGACAATGATAATGCGATCACTGTGCTGCTCATAGTAGTTTACCCGCATTCCTATTTTCTTATTCATTATCAGTCCTACTCCTGTGATACCCCCAACTGATTTTGTACTTATAATCCTGTACTCACCTGACCAGAAATCCTGTTCATCCTGCCACCGAACTTCACTAATCCCCACTATATCTAACTTCAACCTATCCATTTCCCTTTTTAAATTTTCTAATTTTCCTACCCGCTTAAGGGATCTAACATTCCACGCTCCGATCCGTAGAATGCCAGTATTGTCTTTCCTGATGACAACATCCTCCTGAGTAGTCCCCGTCCGGAGATCCGAATGGGGGACTATTTTACCTCCGGAATATTTTACCCGAGAGGATGCCATCATCATATTTCCATACAGTAGAGCTGCATGTCCTCGGGAAAAGTAACGGCTGTAGTTTCCCCTTGCTTTCAGCCGTTCGCAGTAACTGTGTGGCAAAGCCACATTAGCTGATGTTACAAGGCCAGCTCAATCATCCAGACTGTTGCCCCTGTAACTACTGAAAAGGCTGCTGCCCCTCTTCAGGAACCACACGTTTGTCTGGCCTCTCCACAGATACCCCTCCGCTGTGGTTGCACCTACGGCACGGCTATCTGCATCGTTGAGGTACGGAAGCCACCCCACCTCGGCAATGTCTGTGGTTCATGGGGGTGGGTATCTGTCTTACATAAAAAATAATCCGCATCTACGTCTGTATCTAAGTATACATATACTCTGGTACATTAATAATTATCAGTGAATGTATAATTCATAAAGAAATACTGTGCTCAATTATAAAAGAGCACGCCTCATGTTACGATTGTCTTTCTATTGTTTGATCGTGTCCTTTATGGTTGTCCGCCTATGTTTTTTTACAGACTGCACTTCCTCTTGTCCTGTGCCCGTAATTATTCATGTATGGTGCTTAATGTAAAAGTTGCTAAACTTGAGAATACATGCTCTTACAGCATAAAAGTAATTTTTTTTAATATGTAATTATTGGATGTAACATTAGACCCGCAGTTTCTCTAGAATGATCAATTTTTAATGAACGGAATATGTTAATTGTTGGCAGCCATCTTGCCGCCAAAAATTATTTTTATAAATTACTTGTGGCTTTCATTTATTATACATAAAATTTCTGTGCGGTTGACGAAATATTTTCAGCAGTATTTAGGCGGAATTATTTTTTTTGCACACACCAGATTTGTGTAGACTATGACACCATAACATATCGATGTATTTTTTTCTCTCAATATTAAAAATGATTACCAGCCTCTTGTAGTAACAATTATAAAGAACCCGCCTGAGATTGCCGTGTTCTATAAAAAATACAATCGTGTGTGTACGTCAAAATAACTTATTCAAATAAAAGAAGCTACATATCATTATTTCAGACGATAGCCCCAAACCGTATTTTTAAAATTGATACCCAAATTAATTATATGTACAAAGTAAAGAAACATTATTTCTTTAACGTCATAACTGATAAAGCACTTACCGTGATCCTGTCCTTTTCTTTTACCACATCAGCGAATCTTTGAACAAGGTCATCTGTAGCGACAGATTTGCGTCTTTGACCTCCTTCATCGTGCACATCAGTTCGGTCGTCTTTAAATTTTCTGCATCATTCACGCTCGTCTCCTTCACTCAGAAAGCTCTTCCCATACACTTTGCTCATTCTTCGATGGATTTCTGCTGCATTGTTCCCTTCTGCGTGCGGAAAACTAATAACGTTTCGTAACTACCACTTGACTACCCTCGTATTATTGTTTCAGAGATATTTGCGGTAAAAGATTTAAGTGGGACGTCCCAGCTATCTTATCCACCCAAAATATCTCTGGAACAATAACAGCTATTGGAAAACGACTTTCACCGGTATCAATGTACGGTTGGGGCCCATGAACTTACATATTTGGAAACAGTCTAAAACCAAAGCAAATGTGCATTTTAACACAAACTTATTTTTTTAAAATGGATACCCTATACTTTTTGTTCAGCGATCCATAGCACGACAAATCACATAAATAATGGCGTTGATTGCATCGCAATATTCCAATTACATCCCGAGATACGGCGACAAGAAGTCGACGCTTGAAAAACCCGAAATGCTCTGCTATCGCACGTCCTGAGGCTCAGGCGTAAACCCCATGCTGCCCGTAATCGCGATGTGATTGACATACGTAATCGCACTTCCATACTTACCAAGAGTTCCGAAACGAATAATGCGGCCTGCTGCCATCCTGCATTAAAGTCGTACATTCCAGCAGGTATTTATCCCATAGGCTAGGGGTGATGCGGTTCTGTAACATATCTGTGTACCGCGACGTTAGTCACAAAGTTAACTTCGCTTATCGTTAATCCGTTACTAAAAAGGCAATGCCGTTCAACGTTAAAACTTTACTGTAGATCTAGCGCAAGGGACAGTGAATCATTCACTCATAATAGTAAAATTCATGTTGATGGTTTTAGTGAAACGAGCAAGTGGACTAAAGGTTTTACCGTTGTTTAGGTAAAAATGTTTTGATTTGGGAAGTTCAGGTAAGACATAGAAGATGAATGTAAACATGTTTAACCAATTATTTTATTATCACATAATTATCAGTGTTATGTTTATCTGATGCGTTACATGACAAACTGTTTCAAATAAATCTTTCTGAACATCACTGGATAAAGTGGCCATTTGTAGAAACTTGCACTGTGGTACCAGCACTACATACTAAAGATAGTGTTCACATATCATGCTCAGAGTGAAAACCATTGGCTTGCATACATAGGGTCACTCTGCGGATGAAGGATGCCCTACTTCGTGCTACTGTTTCCTCTTTGATGGATGTACAAGCATCAATAATGCGTTGCTTCATGTCCTCTGGTGTTGTTGGTTCATGTTGGTATACAGCATCCTTCACTGCTCCCCAAAGAAAAAATTACAGCGGTGTAAGGTACGGAGATCGGGCAGGCCATCTAACTGGGCCACCACGCCCAATCCACCTACCAGGGAACTTACGGTTCAGAAGTCGTCGTGCTCTTAAGTCGTTATGTGCAGGGCATTCGTCATGCTGATACCACATGACCATTCTCCTGTTCAGAGGTACGGTGTCCAAGAGAACAGGAAGATTGTGTCGTACAAATCTGGAGTACTGTCTGCCATTTTGGACGCTATTTACAAAGAAAGGTCCGATAATGGTATCTCCAATAATCCCACACCATTCACTTTCAACGGACGTTGATACTCAACCTGACGGAGCCATTTTGGATTGTCTGCGGACCAATAATGCATATTCCTCGTACTGACAATTCCTTTGTTGGAGAATTATGCCTCGTCGGTTAAGAGAACATCTGCGAAAAAATTTGGATTAGTCAGAAGTTTTTGCTGAGCGCACCGACAAAATGTTACCCTGTTGCTTAAGTCATTTCCATGAAGATCCTGGTGTAAATGAACATGGTAAGGATGAAATTTATGACGTTGAAGAATACGCTGTGCACTTGATTTCGACAAACCAACTTCACGTTCAATTTGACGTGTGCTGATGTGAGGATTCACAGCTACGGTAGCGAGCACAGCAACTTCAGAACGTTCATCTGTGCGTGTTCTAGAACGATGTCTGGGTCTTGGATTTAAGCTTCCCGTTTCACGTAGACGAGATGTGAGACGACCAAACATCCGGTGCGAAGGCGATGACTTGTCAGGGAATCGTCTCCTGTACAGTCGTTCTGCCTGAACAGAATTTCGCCCGCCTACAAAAGGGTACAGTACAGGTATGTAGAGTAGGGTAAAAAGCAGACATATTACCGTATTAATCATAATGTTCCCTAACAGTACTATAGACAAACAAGCAATCTAATAACGTATTTCCCATCAACGTACATTTTCCATAGATCAGCAGCATTTCTACCATATCTTCATGTGTGTACATAATACAGTATAAGTTCCATAACACAACGTTTATTCACAATGTGTACTAACTCCGTGCTGTCACTATATTACTCTGATGCACGACTACACTGGCAAGCGGTGTACTGCACGCCAAAGCAACAACAAATGGGATGCTCGGAGGGTGGTGGAGTACAGGAGTTTGCATGGATCGCAAATCACAAACAAGGCGAAGTGGTAACTGTGGCTGTAATGGGCACTACGTTGCACACGTATCTAGGTAGAGCTAGGCCCTGGATGAACGAGTGCGCGAAAGGCACAATGGGTCATTTAATGCATTCGATAAACCTTATTTTGGGTGTGCAGGATAAATAAGATAACCTGACTGGTGTATACCGATCGGTACTGGTTCATATTGCGTACGTAGACACATAAAACGTGCAAGTGGGAAACCATTACTTGCTTATGAGAGTTGATGGCAGCAGACCGTATTATTCGTTTCGGACCTCTTGATAAGTATGGAAGTGCGATTACGCATGTCAATCACATCGCGATTACGGGCAGCATGGGGTTCACGCCTGAGCCCCAGGACGTGCGCTAGCAGCGTATTTTTCAAGCGTCAGCTTCTTGTCGCAATATCTCGGGATGTAATTGGAATATTGCGATGCAATCAACGCCATTGTTTATGTGATTTGTCATGCTATGGATTGCTGAAAAAATATAGGGTGTTAATTTAAAAAGAAAAACAAAAAAAAAAAAAAAAACAAAAAACAAAAAACCATAGGTTTGTGTTAAAAAACACATTTGCTTTCGTTTTAGAATGTTTCCAATTATGTACATTCATGGGCCCCAGCCGTACATTGATACCGGCGAAAGTCGTTTTCCAATAGCTGTTATTGTTCCAGAGATATTTTGGGTGGTCAAGATAGCTGGGACACCCGTCTTTGTAAAATCACTTATCAGTGATAACTGAAGGCACTCCTGCAGTGACAGTTATTGATAGTGGATGTAATGGATATTTGTTTCAAAATTGTAAATCTCATATCAGAAAAATCTCTCCAAAGACGACTCTTAAGTATTTATATGAGGAGGAGTCTGATTTGGCATTATATACTGACATGAGGTGGCGGAGTTGAAATGATTTTGTCAAAGATTTCTTGAAGAGATGACTATCAGCGACGACGTGATATAGAATGGCAATGCAAATGCAGATGGTACCGGAAAACAGAGCACATTAAATCTGGAATTACAAGGTAAGAATACAACATTGACATAAATGATGAGTTCTATTGCAGTATTTAATAATCGGACATCGTTTATGATAACTGACATCGAATTAATAAACGTGAAGGATCATAAATAAAACATCCTACCTACAAATTCATTCCTAACAAGTACACGGGGGAATGTAAGGCAGTGGTATCAGACTTCGAAATTCGCTTTAGTGATTTGAAAGAAATTGAGAAGTACGTGAAATTCTTCAGTTATCAGCTTAATAACTTCATTGATCATAGGGACATTTATAAAATAGCTGAAAAACGGAGATACATTTCAAATGGACCGCATCATAATTCGAAAAGAAATTGTTGCGATACGTTTCTAGGAGCTAGGTCGTAAGTGCAGCCATGTTTTGGACCAACATATTCATGTGAATCATTTTCCTACTTAAAACAAACAAAAGTAAATACCGTTTTCACTTGAAAGTCGCTCATACATTGGATTCTTTGAGGTTGGAAATTTCCAACTACATATCTGACTTTTCTAACTAACGGAAGATTCTCATATTAGTACTGACCCTGACATGAATAAGGACTTAGAAAACTTTTCTTTATTACGTAAAACAGCCAAGATTTTTAATTATCTTTATAAAGATGACTGGTTTAATCTTCCAACATCTAATATTTAATTTCATGCAACACATCACAAAAGAAACCTTTTAAAATGTAATTGTTCACCGATATTATTGTTGACATATCATAATACAAATACAACATCACACACAGTATGCTTCAATGTAATGTAGTAATAATAAAGATTTTTTATACTTCATCTTTCTATTTTATTTTTTGTTTTGTTTTTAACTTTACTTTGACCATATAACATTGAAGCATGAAGTGTGTGATGTATTATCTGTATCGTGACATGCCAACAATAATGTTTTTTGAACAACTACATTTTAAAAGGTTTCCTTTGTGATGTGGTGCGTGAAATGAAGGATGCGGTATGGCAGTGTAATCTACTGAAACCGGTCATCTTAATAAATATTATTATCGATCTTGGCTGTTTTAAATAATAAATTAATTGAGCAGATCGGTCCCCAAGTATGACAAACTTTTATGAATAATTTTCTGTTTTATATTTCCCTCAAGAACTATATAAATACTACATCTAACAGGATTTTCATCAGTAAACAGTAGATTTTGGTTATAATCAAGTTAGCCGGTTGTCTTGTAAAATATGTTTGTCTGTATCCTGCGCCCCGTATAGTGGAGTATTAGACCCGAAATACCGGGCAATTGCGAAAAATTATAATTTTTCCAACAGTTCTAACGACTATATTTTTTGTTAGCTGTCTAACTAGTGGGCTAAAAACTAAATTTTCAGGAGCCTGAAACATTTCTGGAAATTCGTAGCTTCATTGTAGTAATGCTTTTTCTGGACGGTGGCGAGTTTATCCATTTCGTTATTAGCTTGAATCTAATTTTTTTGTGACCACAGCAAAGCTTTATTGAACTGACACAGTACTAAATGTTTAGTAATTGTACTAGCTTGTATTTAAGATATGGGTCGCTCCAGTTAGTAAAATGTTATTCCTAATATCAACGATTAAGTGTTTACTAAACTATTTTTATGTCGTCTGTTATTTACTGTAGCAATTTTGGATGTGTGTTATAACATTTATATGCTTATTAAGTAATTACATTTCATTCTGCCACTTCCAAACGAGATACTCATCTTTTCAACATTCCGATGTATGGCGGTTCTGCTCGCTGCAACATTATTCTTCTGGGGCGTCGTGGTAGAAATAAATACTCGATATGAACAATTTTTCACTTCTTCTTTAATTTGAATCAAACTTCTCCACCAAAACATTACAACTTCAACAGAACTTAACAGATAGTACTTCCAGTTCCATTTGAAAACAAGTGACTGACATAGCTTCCAGAGCACTTGACAAACGACTAAAACTCGAACTCCCCCACACAAGGCGGTGAGGCAAATATATAACATCGACAATAATGAGATTACATTATGCATTGTTCATAACAATTGAATATACTAATTTACAATTACCAAATACACAAAGAAAACTTTCATGTACACAAAAATAATCACAATATAAATCGAAAACTATACATATAATAATTTTGGATGACACATTTCTTTTTTAATTGAAATCTCCGCTCTTCCTGTTTGACAACAAAGTGCGATGATAAATGTCAATTAATTTGTTAATGAGTACATCATACATGTACCTAACATATATTCAACTATCAAATGTCGTCGCAAATCTGAAAATAGGTTCAAAAATCTCACGTTAGTCAATATATACAAATAATTACAATATTCAAATCTCGACTATTAGATTAATTACACAATTAGCTGGTCTACACGACTTGTTTATAAGCCTAACATATATACAATAAAATAAATAGCAATGTCTTTATGTAGATACAAAAGTTTTTACCATTCGTCTGTCTATATATTGAAATAACATACAATGACAAAACTATTGTTTATAGAACTGTCTGGAAACGTCTTATACAAATCTCTTAGATTTCATTAATTATCACTTGTTTTAATCGCAGTATCACCGAGACACTGTCCTACACTGATTCCTAGGCTTGCTATATCGTTTAACTTCACACGCAAAATGTATCACTATTGAACCACACGATTCCGGATCCGACGCAGACGGTATAGTACAATAACATTGAGATGAGAGGGCCAGCAGTATCTTCACAATACCCCCCCCCCCCCCCCCCCAATCAGCTCGACGATGCCCTCAGAAGTCGAGGTGATCTAAGACGTAGAGCACCTACTTTGGATGGCTTGGACCCGTTGGCTGGCTTGGCTGCATCAGTACCTCACTTAGTCCTGTCTGGATTTGGCACAGCACAGTCCACACGCGCAGCATCACCAGATCCTGAAAGTTCCAAGTGCAGTAAGTAGGTGACAAGGGTATGGCCTCCCCAGAGCAGAGGGCAGAATCGGGAACAGCTGACACTCAAGAATCTGCCACACTGAACTTGTCTGACCTTTTCAAGCATCAAAACAAAATACACAAGAAACATGACAAAAATATCCACATACCTATTCTATAAAATTTACTGTTCTCATGTTCTGAACTGAATTTTTTTTAAACTTTGAGGACATGAAACTTTGTATCTTACAAAATCATTACACACTAACATTAATGAACTGATTCTATTGTGACTTCTATCAATATCTCAATACTTTAACTCTTTAATACTGAGGCAACAATTTGAATTCAAATTTTAACTGTGACATAAATTAATAATCACAACAAACTATATTGAAATCAATAATCTTATTAACATAAAAAATTATATACACACATTTCATACTTTAATACTAAAGAAGAAAGAATGATAGATATGAGATAATTTGAACAGTTTACAGAATGAGTAGGAGATGTGGCACCAGAAACCGAAATCAGAAGTATGTTACCACGTAGCTAGAAACCGAGTGCTTGCCAACACACTTAGCACACACAGAATGTGTACTTTCCTGAGGTTACAAACGTTAATGTCCAACATATTGAAAATACATGTTCCAAGATATTTCATAAAAGAATACATATATACAAAACTCATAGCTGCAATAAATTTTACAAAAATAGCACCTGTACAAAGTCTTATTATTACCCACTACTGTCTGTATGCCTCGAGTTCTGTTATATTCAAATTCACCCCCCCCCCCCAATGGCAAACGAGAGAGTGAATCAGCAACAAGATTGTCCTTGCCCTTAATGAGTTCCACAGCTAATTTACATGTTTCTAGCTTAAGAGACATCCCTCCTGCTCTTAAACTTCTGTACACTTCTTCCAGTAAGCTTCTATGTTCTTCCCAGGTTTGACCAGTGACAAGGATATCGTCCACATACACAGTTAACTTTTCAACAAGATCTTTGCCTAATACCAAATACAAAGCTCTGATAAATTCATCTACAGAAACATTTAATCCGAATGGGAGCACGCAGTACTGATAGCTTCTTCCGTGATACAAGAGTCTCTGTCAAGTGGCACCTGATGAAACGATAAGTCAAGTCCAGGCTAGTCATATATTTTATATTTTAAAATTTATACAATAGTTCGTCGATGCTCTCTGGATGGTCAGTTTCCCTTTCTAAAAACTTGTTCAGATGTCTGGAGTCAAGTACAATTCTCACATCTCACATCTTGGATATCACGATGATCGGGTTGTTGTATTCACTAGTACTCCTCTCAATTATGTTCCAATTTTCCATCTTTTCAAGTTCTTTCTCTACAGCTTTCCTTTTTGTAATGGGGACGCCGTATGGTTTGATGTAAAATGGTTCATGTGGTTTGAACCGCAAGGTACACTGGTAGTTTTTCACTTTCCCCGGTCTGTCATCGAACACATCATGATAGTTCCACAAGACTCTTCTCAGCTCTTCTTTTTGTTCTTCGTCTAATTTGTTGGCTTCCTCCACCTTGGTATTTACGAGTTCATGATAGTTAATATCCGCCATGGCTTCTTCAGGCTCTTCATGCATGTCTGCTACATCTCTATTATGATCCAATAAATCTAAATCTAGACTCTGCTTACTCAGGCTATTGCCATTTTTCAGTATCATAGCAGTACAATGTAAAACACCAGTCTTCGGGTCCACATACATAACTTTTCTTCCTCCCCAGTCAAATACAGCATTCACTTTCATGATCCAGTCAGTTCCTAGCAAGATATCATCAGACAGATTAGGTATTACTATACATCCTTGACAAAGATTCACATCATTCACACTGAAGTTCATCAAGGCTTTGCCGGTTAACTACCTTGCTGTGATTGCTGGTAGCACCCTTGATCTTGATTCCTACTACAGGCATGTAGTCCTGTGCATGTTTCACACAATCTCTAAATTGCTCAGAAATTCCACTGATTGGACTACCTGTATCAACTAACGCTTCTTTGCCTTTTCCATTAATAAACACGGTAATATATGGGCATCCAGTGACATCATATTGTATATCTTTCTCTTCTTCATGAGTAATATCTTCGTATTTCATAGTACAGGAATCGTCATTAGCTTGTACATGATCTAGGGACATTACTTTTAACAGGTTGACAAGCCATATATCCATTAGCAACACAATTATCATTTGTAAAACACTGCTCTAACTTAGGCACATTATCTTCAAGCTCATGATATTTACACAGTAACTTATTTAGAACATTAGCTTTCTCTTCGTTATCAATGTAGCTCTGTATGACACAATGCAAGATTTCTTTCCCTACCTTTTCTTGTCTGTTTCTGCTTGGACAACTTTCAGTACTGCTCAGTTTCACTGGTACGACATGATTCTCACAAGACTTGACATCCTCTACAACACACAGTTTCTCACACTGGCCATCAGACACGATGCAACCTTCCTTGACTTCAACATAAATAATCCCGTCAAGTTCCTTCTCCAAATCTTCAAACTCCATGACCTCCACATCTTCTTCACTATCTTCAACACTGTCATCCTCTGACTTCTCTGAACTCACACTAGACAAAACATCAAAATCTTCATGATTCTCAGTCTTCACAGTTTCATGAGTAGTAACATTCAGTCTGTCTTCAGCATCTTCAACCTTATCATCTAGAAAATTACACAGTCCAAACACATCTTGTTCTTCACTTATTTTGGGTTCTTCTACGGAAATATCTTCACTTCCATTATACATATTGGCTACAGTATCATCATCTAGTACAACCTCTTCTGGTTCTATACACTTGTTCTCTTCTTTCCAAGCCTGGTTCTTAATGACTTCCCATAGTTCTTTGTTAAACTTGAGCCGATTTACCCTGTGTGTTACCTTCTGCCCCTGTCTATATTGCTCATTTTCCCATTTGTGTCCAAATCTGATCCTATTTGTGGTAGCCTGATTTCTTGTCCTATTTCTCACCCCGACCTGACAGGCTTCCATAGGGGCGACATTTAGTTTTCCTGCCCGTTTCCATTAGACCTGTAGTAACTTTGGTTCCTATCATTTCTTCCTTGTCTATTCCTATAATCTGTACTCCCACACTGCTGTCTACTTTTATTCTCACGACTATCTTCTTGGTGATTCTCTCTTCTGTCTCTTCCATGATGGTCTTCTTGGTAGCGCTTTCTGTCCCTTTCTCTCTCATAACTTCTGTCTAATCTTCCAACAAATCTTAAGAAGTCCTCAACTGAATCTTCAGGTCCACAAACTAATGCTTGCTGTATTCTCCCTGGTAATCTTCTACGTAAGGTGTCCACCAATGTGATTTCATCTAAAGGTGAGTCAAGATGCACTAACTTTCTAATTTCAGCCTCACAAAAGTCCCTCATATTGCCATAACTTTCCCTGTACTTTCCCCCATGCAAGAAATCACTTCTTACTCTAGCCTGCTTGCTTTTGGACCAGAATTTATTCAAAAAGCACCTCTCAAACTTGCTATATGACATGTCCTCTGTATCTAACTGATTAACCCAAGTATAAGCTTCATTGTCCAAACATCTCTTTACAAATTTAATTTTCATTGCATCAGTCAAGAGCCATATAGAAAAATGTAAATGCATGTCAGTTTTACAAAATTGTAGTACCTACTCTCAGATTATGAATTTTATAGTGCTATAAGAAACAGATATCTATAAGAAACCTTCATACGCTCTCTTCTAAAATATCATGACTTTATTTCTAAACGATCTGATCTAGAAACAACTTTCCCTGAAATCCATACATGCATTAATATATCATTCTGAATATAGCTGTACGCAAGAACTAAATAGGACATCCTTATAGACGATATTATTAGTTTGAGTTTTTTTTCTTTTTTTAAAAATTTACTCCAAGAAACTATGGTGATACAACAACCTATAAAATATTCATGAACATGACATGGCATTGAGCTACTGTAATTGATATATTCGTGTCGTTGTATTGACACTTAAATCTGCACAGCCGGCCGCGGTGGCCGAGGGGACTGAGGCGCTTCAGTCACAGTCTGCACGGCCACTACGGTCGGCGGTTTGAATCCCCTCTCGGGCATGGATATTTGTGCCGTCCTTAGTATAAGGTAGTTGATAAGTAGTTTGTAAGTTTAGGGACTGATGACCCCGTCGTTAAGTCCCATAAGCTTAACAAACATTTGAACATTTTTAAATCTGCACAGTAAATTAACTATATCTCATAAACCTAGATTGAAATTACGACGCTAGAAGACCAGTAATAGTGGATTTTAGCGGGGCACATAAAGACAGGCTGCGATACATCATTACATAAATACGCTAACACGGAACTGAGGGTACAGATTTTTAATATTAATCATACAAGAAGGAAAATGAAACGTTCTCATAGCATTCACATAAAACCTATAAATTT
The DNA here is from genome assembly GCA_026315105.1 of Locusta migratoria. Classification (NCBI taxonomy): domain Eukaryota; kingdom Metazoa; phylum Arthropoda; class Insecta; order Orthoptera; family Acrididae; genus Locusta; species Locusta migratoria. The sequence goes on along the minus strand of CM048744.1, from coordinate 311,453,383 downwards.
GTAGTGCTCAATAAATTCCAATTACATTAATTTTTTTTTTTTTTTTTTTTTTTTTTTTTTTTTTTTTTTTTTTCATTTTCATGGCTTTGCAAACACAACTAGTCGAATTTCGACCACAGGCAATACTAGTACTAAGAAATGCACACAGAATCTTCCCAGGAGCCTCTATGATGTCGGAAATAAAATAACTTAGCTGTTTTTGTTGTTATAATTAGCTTAAAATGAATTTCAGTGATCTGAACGATTAAAACTGAAACATAATTTCGGCCAGGATTTCGGTACAAATACTCCACTGTGATAACTTCTGATGGCCGAAATAAAGAAGATGTAAAATGCAGAATGGCTATGCGAAGAAAAGCGTACCTGAAGAAGCGATATTTGTTGACATCCAATATTAGTTTAAATGTTAGGAAGTCCTTTCTGAAAACATTTTTCTGGAGTATAGCATTGCATGGGAGTAAAACGTGGACGATAAGGAGCTCAAACATAAAGATGATAGGAGCTTTCGAAATGGGATGCTACAGACTAATGATGAAAATTAGATGGGTAGATCACGTAAGTAACGAGGAGGTGCTCAACAGAACTGGGGAGATAGGAGTTGCTGGCATATCCTAAGAGAAGGGATAGGTTGGTGGGACACATTCTGAGACATCAAGCAATCGTCAGCATTAGAGGGAAGTGTGTAGGTTAAAAATCGCAGAGGGAGACTGAGGGATCAGAATACAAATGTTCAAATGTTTGTAAATCTATCGGACCAAACTGCGTGGTCATCAGTCCGTAGCTTAGAACCACTTAAACCTAGGTAAACTAACCTAAGGACAAACACACACACCCATGGCCCAGGGAGGACTGGAACCTCCACGGCGAGCAACCGCGCGCTCCACAGCGGGATGCTTTAGACCTCTCGGCTACTCCACCGCTGCGCCGAGGGATCAATACAGTAAGCAGATTCAAAAGGATGTACGTTGCCGTTCATATTCTCAGATGATAAGGCTTGCACAGGACGGGGTAACATGGAGAGCTGCATTGCCGCGCGGGAGTAGCCGAGCGGTCTGGAGCGCCACGTTTCTGATCGCGCTGCCTCCCACGTCGGAGGTTCGAATCTTCCTTCGGGTATGGATGTGTATGTTGTCCTTAGGTTAGTTTAACTTAGTTTATGTAGTTTGTAAGACTAGGGACTGATGACCAACGTAGTTTGGTCCCTTGGGATTACAAAAATTTGAACATTTTTAGAATTGCATCAAACCAGTGTATGGACTGAAGACCACTACTACTCCGCTGTGCGCCGCAGCGGCTTTGAGCGGCAAAACTGCACAGCTCGTACGAGTTGAGAGTAGCCTATGCTGCAGGCGTTTGTGCTAGCGATACGGCGTTACGTGGCGCCTGGAACAATTGCATTGAAGCCAGAACGTTACGCAGGGCTCTCATTTTGTTTCTTCAGTTGGTAGTTGCAGCAGGAAAGAAAGAAAGAAAAGTATTTATTTTTGTTGGTGTTTCAAACAACTGGTAGAAAGACTTACTGTGCGAACTATTAATACTAACGTATCAGTTAAGTCATAATACAAGAACGAAAATAAAAAGTGGAATCAAAATACATGACCTTGAACGGAAAGGCGATTGATAAGAATTGTTCAAAAGACGTTCGTGATGTGTAGAACAAACAGAGTCCTCGCCAAACCGTTGTTGAAAGCTATTGCTCAGTTTTGTGTTCCTTTACGTAATGTTGTAGGCCTGTTATCCTCTGTACCACCTGAGTATGGGGAACGAGAATGATAACCAGAGAGGCAATTCACACATCTTAATGTTAACAAACTTACATCAAAGATTAAAACATAATGTCATTAAAACATGAGCGTCATGTCTCACTCCAAGGCTCCAGCTGGGTCAATAAGTAAAAAAAAAAAAAAAAAAAAAAAAAAAAGAGTTTTAGCCATAAGACATTATGTCATAAAACATAAGTGACTTAGGTAGGAGCAGGGGGGAATTAGGTTGGTTAGATTAGATTAATACTTGTTCCATAGAGCTTGAATACGATATTTCATAATGATGAGGAACATGTCAGTTTAGTAAAATATTACATGAGATACATTTTTTATTTTTTATTGTTTTTATATTTTTTGGTTAAAGAACTTCTGCTAGCAAGAGAGTTCAAGACATTCTATTCTCAGCAAGTTATATAAACATTCTTCCCACCTTAGACATAAACACTGATAAATGCTTAAACATTCTATGCTACCATTGCCGTTAAGCATTCTCCTCAAAAACATAAATATAAATGTTTTCGTCAGACACTATTGGATTTTACTCCCTTCAAGAAATCTCACATATATGAACACCTTCTTGTGATAAACCAGTAGACGCACCGAAACCAATTATTCGTGATGAAAACTGTAGACGCAGTGCAGCTACGGTGTATTTATTTAAATGCATCGTGGGGAGGAAGCGTGCCAACCGAGCACCATGCTCGCATCCATATGGCCTGAGTGGTATGTTCACGCCTAATGACTACCTGTTGCAACCCATTGTAAGGACAATACACTCAGTTATGAGATCCATAGCTGAGTTCAACTTCCCTGCATGCACATGGCTGTAATGGCGAGGTAACTACTACAGAAATCATTCAGTGAATATTATTTCACAATACCGTGGCAGCAACAAAACATGTTCCTGTTCGAGCATTATTATTGATTTAGGAAGCTCTCTCCTATGTAAGAAAAAAATAACGTACAGAATTGCCCTAAAATAAGTAGGAGTATTAGATATGAGTACAGTAACAACGCAAGTGATCTTTTTTTCATCACCATTTCTACATGAGAGCAATTCCGTAATTATCTGACCAAAGAGCCTCACAGTACCCCTAGAAACTAATTATTCAGTCTTGCACACACACACACACACACACACACACACACACACACACACACACACACACACACACTTGGAAATTATTAGCCTCTGTCGAGTAAAGAATTGTCAACATACCCCTTTGTTTAAACAAGCTCTCAACCTAACACAGCTCGACTTTGATATTCAAACCCGCCAATTATCAATTTATGTTCAACTCCAAATATTCGGAAATCATTAGGCTCTGTTGATCAAGCAGGCATCAGAGTACCCAGCTGTTTGAACAAGCTCTCAAACTGACACACCCCAAAATATATTTACACTTCAATGTTCAAACCAACAACATGTTGATTTAAGTAGCACACCTTCCGTGCCATGAGCCAAGTAATAATTCATGATGCGAGAGCCACCTCAGGTCTCCGACAGCCAGACAGACAGCGAACATTGTATTTCTACAAGATTTTGTTTACAGTCCCGATCCTCCGGTGCCGATCTAGGTTTCAAGGAGGTTTTCCTTGGTTGTAAGGCTCATGACAGAGCTGGAAAGCCCCTCCACTTATTTCCAATTGGGATCCCCCTTTGCCCCTTTACCCTCTGCCAGGCACTTAAATGTGAGTTTCATGTAGATGTAGACTATGAATCAGCTTGACTGATAATTGGCTAAATAGAACCGCGACTCTTTATGGGCTCCATCTCAAACAGCCCACCCTACTCCTCGGTGTGGGGAATGAAAAGAAAAAGTTACAGTACAAGAGTACCATACCAACCGACATGTCCTTACGTACACTGCAGTGATCGCACATACTACTAATGTGCCCCATGGAGAAATACTGAGGCAACCATCTACCCCCTTTAGACTCCTCGGCCTTAAGCAATTATGCAAAACAAGGGTACTTTTCAGTCAAAAGTAGAAGCAGTGATGGCGTATAGGAAGTTGTTTTCCGACTGATCCTCATGCCATCCAACTATCAGAGAAACGATTGTTAATTCATGCAATTCATGTACTCCTTAAAAACAAGTGTTTTCGATCTACCCAAATTACAAGTGTAAAATATGTGGCACACAACACATTTTCCGCACTTAAAGACTTAAATTATCTGACTTACACAAAAACTATGTTCCCAATGACAGAGCCATACATGCCGACATCCTTAACCTACTACAAACGTTTTTTACCCACTTCCACGATCTCTCATTACACTGGACATAAGCAACTTACTGGAGACAAAGACCTCTCCAGTATGAATAGCGTTCCAGCTAATACCGATTTCCACGTTAAATCGCCCTACACTGAAAATAACCAAGTTACTGCCAACATTCCGCTGCATGGAGAGCTTTGGCATTAGTGGCAATTATCTTTGGAACAAAGAAACTGAATTAAAGTTTGTGTTGTGGAGGGAAATCGTACATAGACTATTCCGAGGCGCGTTAATCGTTAGTGGTGTGGTAGTCTAACGGTTCAGACGTCTGCCTAGTAAGCATGGAGGTCCGGGTTCGATTCCCGGCCGCACCACAAATTTTAATTCAATGCTTCAGATCTATCAATAATGACTTTGACATATTAGAGACGTAAATCCGTCTCAGGGATTCTTTAATTGTATTAAGTCTCTATCAGTTCCTCTGAACAGATAATTCCATACTAGCAACGACAGTTGACAGATCCAGTAACTCTTGGTATGATTATTTAACAACCGCTCGCATATTATAACAATCTTCAACTCACAACTCGGCACTCTCGATAAATGCAGATAACACCCAATAGTTTCATCTATTATTTTACGGTTTTGTGGAAAATGAACTATATGTTATGCTCGCTATCATCATCGAAAAATGGTGACCTTCAGAGTAAATATTAATATTCCATGCAAAGTTGTTCAACAGATCATATTTATGAGTCACTTCCTGTTTTTCCACAGTGAGCAATAGCATCCGATACCTTGTACGTAAAACAGCCGTGAAGAAAAATACTTTCACTCCATCTAGTCATTTTACATTACGGCTGTGAACATCACATACCGAGTTTGATCACTCACCCATCATTACAGTCGATAATCATGGTAATACACGACAGCTTTTCACCTACACAACCATCCATACACTCTCTAGGTACCCGATATTCGATCTCCATAGAGTGATTCTCTCTATCCATTTATTAAAATCCAGATGGACAGTTAAGTAAGTTACAAAATGAATGAACCTTCTGATGATCCACGACATTACTCGTTCATTGCCACACCATTCGTACTCTCGATTGACGTTCATAAAATGAACAACACACATAGAACAATTTTCAAGGAAAAGATCTGTCTCGACATCAACCCCAAATTTTATTTCTTATATTATATTATTTATTTATTTCTCATTTATAATCCTGCTACCTTTTAATATAAAGCAGGACTTGCATTTGTAGTTTTACACGTTATATTAAACACTAGTTCATTGATGTTACATATTTTAAGTTTTTGAAATAGATGGAGATAAGGAGAAAAAATAAAAACAAAGAGAAAAAATATATATAAACAATTGCTTACATTTGTTGCTACAATTATAATATAACAAATTACAATTCGTGCATTTCTCAATAAATTAGATGCAGTGGTGAACATAAAAACATGATTAGTTACATGGTTGTTATTCACATGTCGAAATTCAATGTATTCTGAAATTTGTTAATTGTAATTATGAGATAGAACAATGTAATAGAAAAGAAAGGAATTATATATAAAAATAAGGAGGTTTTCTGTCCTTATGGCTAGTTACAGTGTACTGTGCTGGGCGTTGAATACCTTGGAATGTTTCCTTCAAGAGACCGATCGCCCAGCACAATTTCCCTGGTTTTGGTGATATTAGTCACTTTTCTTTATATTGTTTTTTCTTTCTTGTGTCTCAGGTGTTGGTATCCACATTAATTTAAAGAAGGTCTGGTTTGGGATGATGACACTGGGAGATTGCTCCCCTGTCAATGTTGAGTCTCATCGGTGTCGCTTCCTTCATTTGTGAAGGTTTCATCGCCTTCTTTGCTTGTTCCCAACTATACCTGTCCACTCTGCGGGGCACGAGCACGCCTCCTGTAGAGCCTTGTTCTTTTGTATTCTTCATACGTCGCGTTGGATATCTTGTCTGCTAGTGTGTTGACTTCTGTCCATTTTTGTTCGTCTCTTATACCATCGCAATCATCTCCGGTAGTATACTGAGATGATTCCATTCTAATATTAACATCCATCCGAAAATTTGTATAGCTTAGGCAACGTCAAGTCTAATATCCACAGCCGCTTGACCATACATCCAAGCTGATTTCTTTAGAGTAGCAATGTAACAGAGCATCATCCACCACAACCAACAGGCAATGCTTCGATTCATCAAATTCTAACAATTTTTACTAAAATTCCAACCCGGTCAACTTATTGTGCAACATTGTCTGTAAGGAGTCGTAACAACAACCAAGTACAATCCACTGACAGGGCCATCCTTGCAGTCGTCATTAACCTACAACAAACGGATTTTACCATTCTCTCCCAACACCAGACACAAAAAAGGGAAAAAACAATCCAGTATGAGTGCAGCTCCATTTTTTTCGAAAATATCACTTAAAAAGCATAAATATGATATTTATTTCCATTTTGCTCTGTGCATCCCTCTCGTTAACGGTCAACCCCAATTTGACAAGGCTTGGATTGATTCTATCAACACAATAAAGATTCGACCTCTCACACCACATTCTTTGCATCCATTCTCAACACCCAACAAGTTACATCCCGCCGAAAGATTAACTTACGCTATGAAAAGTCTGCCACAGCTTATCTCTGACCGCTTTCTATCACTCACTATACCAGTTACCTTGGGCGTTTAACAATCACCTATGTGATAACAGCCAAGGGCATGTGTCTTTTGATGATCCACAACATTGTACGTTCATCGCCAGGCGTTAATTTCCATAAACGCTCGTAATACCACCAAATACATTGTAAAATGAACGACACACAGAGAAGTTTACCAGGAAAGATCTATTTCTACACCAACACCAAGTTGTTTTTCTTATATGAAGTCATTCAGAGCCCCACTATAACGTATTTTACCCCAAATCGAATTTATACAACACTTGAAAATTTTGGAGACCAATACCAACAAATATTTTGAGATTAAACATTCTTTCATCTTGTCCACATCCTCCCCCGCCCTCCCCCAAATTGGTGGAAACTAGTCCACTCTAAGTCACCAAACTGTCGAGATTTATTGAACAGCATGCTTGTCGGCCGAAGAACAATATACTACCACAATCATCTCCAGTACGCTACCTAGATGCTGCCATACGTATCGTAAGTATGACTAACAGGCGAAGTGTATATACCACAACCTAACAAACAACCATTATACGTCGTATCTATATGCACATGTACAACTGTGTGACACTTATTGCAGTAGCGGACACAGTCTTCACTGTCTCCAGGTAAAAATATCAGAATGATTGTACATTTCACAGCCTACTCGACTCTACACCAAACCGCCTATGTTCACAGCGCCATTATCCCCCATATACTTCGCACATGTTTCTTTTATCATCTGAGTGCTTCTCTGCCCACTGACCCTCTGATGCATTTGTCCCTTTCGATTCAACTTATTTACCTTCAACTCCCACTAGCACTATTCTGCTCTAAGCGTGATTTAAACGATTTCGCTTCCTGTAAGATTTCTGAATCTTTGCCCTCGCCCTCTATCCAGCACTCAGAGAACACTGTATTTCTCGACCCAGCGAAAAAATAAAAGTTCTATCAATCGCCTGTCTGGACGCTTTATAAAATCGATATTATAGCTACCGATAACTTTGCTTACACTAGGGCTCGTGATTTGACAAATTTATTATTAATTATGATTCTGCAATTCGACGCCAACCACGTTAAGCATCGTTTCCAGTAGTCTTGTCGCCACCCATAACCACGTTGCTGTTGCTCCTTCCATCCGAAAGTCATGCTCGGATACGAACGCCACTCGGTTAAAAAACAAATCCCTTCGAAATCTTGTGTGTCGTCCAAATCCAGGAGATAGAAGCCATCTACACGAAGCTGCTGTAGTATAGATGGGAGCTCCTCCATTAAAACATAAATTAATTGCACTTTATAAGATATATACCCTCAGGACGTACATATTTCCCCCATATATTCCACAAATAGTAACTTCGTCTTATCTCCATACCTCACCACACATGCACTCCACTGGCTACAACTAGCGCACTTTAAGTTACCAAACTATAGGAGATTTATAAAACACGTTGATTTTCGACGAAAGAATTACGATTTACCACAGGAGGCATATCATCTACGTAACATAATGCACACCAGCCGTAAAGTAGACAACAATAGCATACGATTAAACAGGCGATGCTTCGACGAAAGATCAGATAACGTACTCACTGCAAAGTTTTATTACAACCACTAAAGTCGGTTTCTTTAGAGCTCTACTGCGACGTGTATTTATAGTATATCAACACATTTTACTTAAATTCCATCCCATCTACCACTCTCCGTAAGCGCCAAACATTTCCAACACAGTAACAGAACTACACCTACAACAAACAGATCTAACCATTCCAACTCAAATTTTACAAATTTTTTACCCAACTAGCGTGCTGCAAGCTCTGTATACGTCCGTGACAACCTCCAAACGCAACCCAGGCAGGGCTATCCTTACAGTCGTCACTAACCCAGTCCCAACTCTAAGTTCCTCCACATACAATCTGCATAAACAAGTTACCACAGACGATGTTATAACCGCGATCGGTAACAGACAAGATCTCCCAGACACAGCGCATTTTAATAAAGTTTCGGTTTCTTCCCACCAAATAACTGCACTGGTTGCTTGACACGTCCCAAACATCCAACCACAACTTTGTTTCCAATGCGTAGCCCGGCAGACAATATTTATGGAATGCTTTCTATCAGTCAATAGACTACATACCTCGTGCATTTATCGAGCTTTCGCGCACATACCACCATCGTATTCCATTCCTCCTAACAAATTATTACTCTCGATAAACATCGGTAACACAGTGTAAAAAATGATCGACGTGCACACGCACAGAACAGCTAAAAAGAAAAGATCTAGATCAAAGCCAAGTTCTTATAATCCTTACAAGCAGCAACGCATGATAGTCTACTCCATTTCGAACTAATACAACACCAGATTTTTTCAAAGATCTCGAAGAGCAATCCTTTAGAGACTAAACATACGATTAAATGCACCTCCCAACGTAGGTAACTAATTCTCCTTAAGTTATCTAACTCGATGGTTATCGATCAAAGAATATTAATTTACCACTGCAATCATCTCCGATAAGCTACCGAGAGACGTCCATTCGTTAATACAGCTAAAAGAAGGTATAAATACCCCACAACTATAGCACATAACCATGCTACTAAGTATCTATATGGATTTCCACAATTGTGGATCACATCTGCGTCGCATCGAATCGCACGACTAAACAGTTCGAAATAGGTATTTCGCGCAAGGTAGCATGCATACTCACATTCCATGCTATTTCTGGCTGCAGGAGAGTGCGGACCTGTTGACTCATGGTAGACGCTGGTTTGCGTGTACGTCCTATACATGTAAACATACCAGTCGACTCTCGCACCTGACCTGGAGAAGTTATCGGTATAATTTTCAAAATGTTCAAATGTTTGTTAACCTTATGGGACTTAACTACGTGGTCATCAGTCCCTAAACTTACACACTACTTATGAACTACTTACGAACTAGGACGGCACAAATATCCATGCCCGAGGGGGATTCGAACCCCCGACCGTAGTGGCCGTGCTGACCGTGACTGGAGCGCCTCAGTCACCTCGGCCACCGCGGCCGGCGGTATAATTTTCCCTGGCCGCACCATATTTCGAATTCAGTAGAGCTATTTTTACTAAGATAGAATTACGTTGATTGTAACAACAGACATAAGAATAAAAAACGATCGAAATGCCACAGCTATACCATAGCTCCTAATACACCACCATCCCAATAAAGGCAGCCTTTACAACCCACAAAGAGACAACCGCACATATGCGTATTAACGGCAAATACTGCAACATTTCCTCGCATCTGACACAAACAATGTTTTTACCGTACGAGATGACTACAGCAGTCGTTATAACATACAGTCGTTATACATACACAGACAGTAGGATGAGCACTAATTTGCGATGTAGCTATTACAGAAACGAAACATAGTTTTTCTAGAAAATCGATAAGAAGAAGAACGAAATTTATACAAGTTGAACCAATGTGCAATAAGTCAACCCCACTCCATGCAGCAATGTACCGAGCAACATCGATTTAAACGAACGCTTTGCTTAGCTGTAGAATAGAACCACACAGAATTACACCTCCCTAACAGATACTTTACCGAGGGAGTTACTGCTCTCTGGTAAAAAGCAACCTGTCTTCTGGTATCTTCTCCTAAACTCTGTAAGACCGAGACGTTCTACTCGAGAAGCTATAAGTCTTTACAACAATTAACTGTTACAGATGCAAACTATTACAAATTTCAGGTAATCACATCGACAAAGTACGGGATTACAATCCTTTTTTAGGCCAAAAGTAGCCACAGATCGGAGAAATTCAAAACCACTGGCTCCTTACCTAGTAAGACACCTAGAGGTTATTCGAAAAATGCTTTTTGCGTGATCATTCTATACAAAGAACAATTTAAAATAAAAAAAGCACGTTATGGTACAACTCTTTAACCCTAACCACTTCTTCTTGTACTCGGTGGATGTCACAATGCGGCTCATACTAAGCTAAAACTGGGAGATTCGTACATCCTATACTAATCCTCTCGCACAACAGAGCTAGTACCTTTAATCTTATGCTTTCGTAGAATTTTTATTAAGGTAGTAAATAAGAACACACGTTTTATAGCACAAAACTTTTATTACATTTAGCATACATGTTTACATACAGGAAACAAGGTTATATATCTAGACACAGAATACAACTCGTTCTTTATTCTTATTAGGTGTAACTTTAATTTTGTCCAATTTAATTTTTAACTTGTAGTTTAGATCCATATCACCTATTTCCGTTCCAACCTGAAGTTCGAAAGATACAGGGAAGATATGTTCTCGAACTCCATTACGTATCTTCGTTTCCTCCTGCATTCCACCTCCTTTATAGCTTTTATAACCAGATCTGCACCTTCTGGCAATGCTTCTAGACGAGAACAATCGGGAATTTTAACTTTTCCCATTATTTCCTGTCTAGCACTCTGCGTCCCTATGCGTGTACGATACCAACTCCTCTGATACAGAATCCTGTGGTAATTTCCCTATGGAACACTAGGTTTACGACTATTGCAAACGATTTCTTGTTAGATATTGTTACTCCATCCGTTTTTAACTCTGCCAATGGTTGCTCCAACACCCAGTCCCCCACATTTGGATACAATGTAGCCCTTCTCCAAACGAGAATGCAACACGATTTTCGCGTAGAAGACGTTCTGTGTACCGTTATTTTCGACCGACGCGTGACCAATCTCCCTGACTGTTTACTGTAAAAGCAAATATTTTATAAGTCCCAGTCGTAACCAGATTTCTCCATACCCTCTGTTTAAAGCCATATGTAAACCTGGCTTGCACATCTGCCATAGCTTCGTCTTTCTCCAGCATTAGTTTGTACTCGTCCTTTATGGCAGTTGCTTTAGCCATATACTCTAGCTTCCTTCTCTTGGCGTCGATATCCGCCATTTCCCGTTTTCTTTTTCGCGCACATAAGACATTAACTGCATGTAGCGGTGTAATTTCCTTAATGGGGAATGGCTTAAGCCTGTGCTATACATTTACTCTTTTTCGCTGGACTTGTGGAATGACATTGTTTGTAGGTGCCACACCTAATTCGGCGATTTCTATATCTGGAGGCAGTTCTGGATTGTGAGAAGTATGTTTCCCCTGCTTTAATATAGCTTTTAAGTGTACTACTTGTATCGTCTTTGCTGGTGTCAGTATTATGAATCTCCACGTAATTTACAGGTAGACAATTGAAAACTAAAAGCTGATAGAACATAATGTATAAGCTTTTCTCGATCTTTAGTGTCTGGAAGGTTTACCTCTACACCTGTCAATTTTCGGGTATTTTTATTACCGCAGTACAACACTACACAGCAGCTGTTGTCTAAGGTGCTTGTTATTCGCCTCCGCATGGTGGAGATGGGCACACTATACATTGAAACACTTTGCAGATACCGCTTATTCTCGTTTAAAACACTTTAACAGTCTTGCACAAGGTCAAAAACACTATCCATCCGGTAATTGTATATTGTAGCCTCCAGTCTTGTAATACCTTGTTCTTGACCCAACGACGAAGTAAGTGCTCAAATGCAGCATATAGACCTCTTTGTCTCTTTTTATGGTAAATCAAGCCACGAATCACAAAATTCACAACACAACCAGCGGATTCTCCCCTAGTAAGACTCCAGGACGTTCTCCAAATTATGGTTTTGACTGATATTTCCAGGCGAAGTACTAAATAACCTCCACATAGGCGAGAGGTACAATGCTTCCATAGATTCTAGGTGCGTTCTTCGGGACTTGTGGTATGCCGGCCGCGGTGGCCGAGGGGACTGCGGCGCGTCAGTCACGGTCTGTACTGCCACTACGGTCGGGCATGGATATTTGTGCCGTCCTTAGTCTTAGCTAGTTCATAAGTAGTTTGTAAGTTTAGGGACTGATGATCCCGTAGTGAAGTTCCATAAGCTAGACAAACATTTGAACTTGTGGTACAGAGACAGATTGACCAGGCGGCAGAGTGCAGCACCGTACTATTCACTCTCATTAACTAACGGTGTAAGGAGCCGTACTCTGCCGTCTGTTCAATATAGTGACTGATAGAAAGCGTACCAGAAATATTGTCTGCCGGGCTATGTATTGGAAACAAAGTTGTGGTTGGATGTTTGGGACGGGTCAAGCAACCAGTCCAGTTATTGGGTGGGAAGACACAGAAACTTTATTAAAATGCGCTGTGTCTGGGAGATCTTGTCTGCTACCAATCGCGGTTATAACACCTTCTGTGGTAACATGTTTATGCAGAGTGTATGTGGAGGAACTTAGAGTTGGGACTGGGTTAGTGACAACTGTAAGAATAGCCCTGCCTGGGTTGCGTTTGGAGATTGTCACGGACGTATACAGAGCTTGCAGCATGCTAGCTGGGTCAAAAATGTGTAAAAATCGAGTTGGAATGGTTAGATCTATTTGTTGTAGGTGTAGTTCTGTTACTGTGTTGGAAATGTTTGGCGCTTACGGAGAGTGCTGTAGGCTAGATGGGATGGAATTTAAGTAAAATGTGTTGATATACTATAAATACACGTCGCAGTAGAGCTCTAAAGAAACCGACTTTAGTGGTTGTAATAAAACTTTGCAGTGAGTACGTTATCTGATCTTTCGTCGAAGCATCGCCTGTTTAATCGTATGCTATTGTTGTCTACTTTACGGCTGGTGTGCATTATGTTACGTAGATGATATGCCTCCTGTGGTAAATCGTAATTCTTTCGTCGAAAATCAACGTGTTTTATAAAACTCCTATAGTTTGGTAACTTAAAGTGCGCTAGTTGTAGCCAGTGGAGTGCGTTTGTGGTGAGATATGGAGATAAGACGAAGTTACTATTTGTGGTATACAGGGGGAAATATGTACGTCCTGTGGGTATATATCTTATAAAGTGCAACTAATCGATGTTTTAATGGAGGAGCTCCCATCTATACTAAAGCAGCTTCGTGTAGATCTATCTCCTGGATTTGGACGACACACAAGCTTTCGAAGGGATTTGTTTTTTAACCGAGTGGCGTTCGTATCCGAGCATGACTTTCGGATGGAAGGAGCAACAGCAATTTGGTTATGGGTGACGACAAGACAATTGGAATCGACTGCTTAACGTGGTTGGCGTCGAATTGTAGAATCATAATTAATAATAAATTTGTCAAATCACGAGCCCTGGTGTAAGCAAAGTTATCGGTAGCTACAATATCGATTTTATAAAGCGTCCAGACTAGCGATTGTGAGGACTTTTATTTTTCGCTTGGTCGAGAAGATGGCATTACCAGGATGAAGGATTGTGGTTATGGACCTTTGCGAGAAGATTGTTTATGTGTTCTATAAGAGAAGATACGGTATTTACAAAGTGCGCCATTGTACTGTGCATCGCTCCTTTCCATATGGTCCCTGCTAACCTACGCTTTTAGAGATCAGTTATTGTGTAACCGAAAATTGACCGCTCTCTGGGACCGAGAAAAGTTTCAACTGTCTACCTGTAAATTACTTGGAGAGTCGAGCAAGGAGCTACAGTAAAGCATATTTTAGCATTCCAGGACTTTATTCTCCACAGACGTAGATATCGCCTATGAAGGGTAAACGAAAACTGGGTTATATGTCGAGGACAAAGGCTTTAAAGGAGGCTATCGCATATTTGCAAGCCCGGTTTAAACGGATACTGTGGAGAAATCTAGCTACGATTACATCTTAAAAAAATAATTGCTTTTACACTTAACAGCTCGGGGGATTGGTCTCGCATCGTTGCAGTGACCGAAGTTAGCGGTACACATAACACACGTGTTGAATTTTTCTTTGGAGAAGGGTTACATTGTATCCAAATGTTGAGGACTGGGTGTTGGAGCAGCCATTTGCAGAGTTAAAAACCGATGGAATAACCATAGTTAACAGGCAGTCATTTTATGCATAACCTAGTGTTGCATACGGAATTGCGGGGCCGCGGTGGAGTAGCCGAGCGGTCTAAAGCGTCTCGCTGCGGAGCGCGCTGTTGCTCGCCGTGGAGGTTCGAGTCCTCCCTGGGGCATGGGTGTGTATGTTGTCCTTAGGTTAGTTTACCTAGGTTTAAGTGGTTTGTAAGCTACGGACTGATGACCACGCAGTTTAGTCCGATAGATTTACAAACATTTGAACATTTTTTGAATATTTATTGTGGTGCATTTATACGTAGCTTTCAACATAGTGAATAATACTTCACACAATTACTTATATATATATAAGGTCGAAGCATCTCTTACGGTCGCATAACAGACTCCAAAACATTGCACTGGTTAAAATTTTACAACGCTTTTTTTTTTTTTTTTTTTTTTTTTTTTTTTTTTTTTTTTTTTTTTTTTTTTGAATAGCTGGTATCATAAGAGTCAGTTGCGTACACGCAGGGTGTTATAACCAGGAAATAGTGGGTAAAGTTAAAATACCAGAGTGTTTATAAAAATATTGTCGGAAGGTGTAGAACTGGTTGGGAGATACCGATACATCGATCTAAGGAAATATCTAGGTTTAAGAACGGACGGGTCAAATGCAGAGGAAAAAAATCTCATTTTCGGTAATATATTGCAGTGTCCGAAATTCAGATGTTGTCGCAAAGTGTGGGTGATTTGAGCTTTAATGGAGGAGTGCTGTCAGAAATCTGTTTATGCAGTAGGCGAAAGGATTCCTTCACAGTGGATTCCGGCCATGTAACACCTGCTATGGTCGGCTGTGGCAATCGGGCAAGTCTTCGCCAGGGAGAGATTCTGCGCTCATCTGTCCCTTCCTGCAGAAGAAAAAATGTAATATTTCCAAACGCGTTTACCGCACTGCAATGTGCAGATCAGAGAACTTGTAACCTAGATGCAGTGCGTAATAATAAATAAATGTGGTCACGTGTATATCTCCGAGGATCGGATCCCCGTCAGTTTCGTAGTGGAGGAGGAGGAGTTGGGCTATCACGTTCTCAGGCGTGTGGTGAGGAGATGACTATACGCCTTGGTGTTAGAACTGTACTTTTACTTGTCGTTTTACTGGTTGGGGGTTAGGAGATAGAAGGCGCCTGCCTATACATCGAAAGTTGTGACGTGTACTTCGTTGATCTGCGTGTCTACTTACCTTAAAAATGGTCGCTAAAGAGAGAGAGAGTATTACATTTCGGAACGCGATAATTTTAAGAGCGGCCACAAAGTGCAGTTGGACATACAGGTTTGTAGCGTTCGTTACCATTACATTCGAACGTGCGCTATATTTAACGCAATCATCAGCTGTTGTTTGGAACTCCTTTTTATTCCGTGAAGTTTCTGTTGAGGGAAGCACTAAGAAATGAAGTGTACAACCCAAATACGGACATGTTACAGGAACTCAAAGATAATATCCGCTATTCAGTCAGTTCAATTTCTCTAAGAGAAAATCTCAGCAAACCTCGCGTGGGGAAGAGGGGTGTCTCGGCAAATCTCCTGTAATTTTTTTTTTCGCAAGAAACACTGTAAAACTGCGAGATAACTGGGTTAAATTAAGTACAACATGTTTTACGTCTAAAATAACTTGCAGCTTTCGATGATAAAATTGTACAGGTTTTGTTATGAAAAAGCTTTTCTTTAACCAGTGAAGGTTCTGTATTATTTATATTTTACACGATACATATCGAGAACTGGTTTCCACTTTGAAGTACATTATCTGTGTGCTATACCATTTATACATGATTTTTCTATGTATGACGTGCCGCATTGTTGTCTTTACTACGACGTATAATGCCATGAGTAATCAAGCACTACGCATTTTGAACATTGAGATTATAGGGCGGGGGTGAAGGGTCGAGCAAAATCTCACGCCATCTCTCTCGAGAAGCCGCGCAGGTTTAGCCGTGAGGTTTGAGGTATCATGTCATGAAACTGCACGGCTGCTCACGTCAGAGGTTCGCGTTCTCCCTCAGGCATGAGTGTGTATGTTGCCCTTAGAGTAAGTTAGTTTAAGTAGTGTGTAAGGTTAGGGACCGATGACCTTAGTAGTTTGGTCCCATAAGACTTTACACACACAGGGCTTTACACATCTTTCAAGAAAACGCCAAATCACCTCACGTAGTTAATGGACGCTACCAAAATAACTTTTTCTTTTCCTGACGAGTATGAGGAGGACTAATTTATAGCATACACTTTTTAGTCTTCTTTAAACTTTTAGGCAAATATTGCTTAAAATAACAATGTTCCTGAAATGCAATAAGTTAGTAATCTGTTGTTCTATAGGAGAAAATGCTTTTATGCATTTTTACGGATGTCAGATATTCATGAATCTCAAACAATGAGATTTGTTCTATTTGACGTCACAGTTGCATCAAATAATAAACCCATATTGTATTTTTTGTAATTTACAACGATTTTCTTATACACTATACCAGAGGTTTCCAAACTCTTCCTAGTCCCGACACCGTTTCGAATATATAGTTTTACTAGGAACACTTACACTGATTTTAATTACAGAGATTTATCTACATCAAATGATACTTTAAAGAAATATTAATTTTCATGATTCACTTGTACTCAAAGTGCACACTGAACGAACTGAAGAATATTTAGTATTTTTTCCACAATCCAACTTATTATATCTGAAGATTTTGCTGTTGTTGCAACACCCTTAGTGGAACTACGCGTTAACCCTGGGTGTCGTGGCATCCAATTTGGAAAGCTTTGCACTGGACATCATAACGTAACACATTGATAGCCACGGCGGAAAACAGTTCCGGTTTTATGCTAGACTAGTTCATGGCTGGATCCTTCTTTTACACACTTGAACACCCTGGCACAAAGTAAATTCGTGATATATAATTAACACGACTGCTTTGACTAAATGACCGTTTATTTTAACGTTCAAATCATCAAAAAGGAACGCAGTGACCGTTTATAGTCTAAAAGTGGCAGCAACATCTGAATAAGTATCGTAATCACTTTTAAACCTGGGAGAAATATCTTACTGATTCTCAAAAAATCATTAAAAAGAAAAACATTCAGGCATATGGCATCAGCAGAAAAGAAACTCCTTGTTATCCTTCTTACAACTATGGGAAGAAGTTGTATTTAAAAAAATCATAAATAGTTCTATTTACTTACGTGCAAATGAATAAATATTACATTCTATCTTCTGAATCTTGCGGAAGAAAACTGTGACGTCCGGTCACACGATAATAGACGAAGAATGGCAATGGCAATAGCCCCGTCGGTTCAGACTATTAACAATGGTACGTCAGCGTGAAACATTTACACCAACAATGACTCTGCTATGGCGGTGAAATGCGCGCGTCTAAAAAGGAGGAGTCGGCCCAGTCACGACGGCCGCCGTTCCCACTCGGGGCGGACCGCACCCCCCTAGCTACGCTACTGTTCACATGCGCAGAACAGAAATATTGTTCTCAACATGTATTGGCCACATGGTCACGTGATGTCGGTATGCAGGAGGTTTGTTCATAAAGCGCAGTGTACATTTGAACCGTCATTTCATCGCTATTACAGGCTAA
The DNA here is from genome assembly GCA_026315105.1 of Locusta migratoria. Classification (NCBI taxonomy): domain Eukaryota; kingdom Metazoa; phylum Arthropoda; class Insecta; order Orthoptera; family Acrididae; genus Locusta; species Locusta migratoria. Next base: position 311,435,259 of record CM048744.1, on the reverse strand, counting down.
TTGACCTCATAGGTGCTGTGGTTTAGGTATAGAAACTTCATGACTATGATAAATGTTTCTGTTTGATACATAGGATACCCGAGCTCTTATTTTTGAAGAGTGACATGAAGTGTCATTTCATCCTTCGGGACAAGTGTCGCCGGCCGCGGTGGCCGAGGTGACTGAGGCGCTCCAGTCACGGCCTGCACGGCCACTACGGTCGGGGGTTCGAATCCCCCCTCGGGCATGGATATTTGTGCCGTCCTTAGTCTTAGCTAGTTCATAAGTAGTTTGTAAGCTTAGGGACTGATGACCCCGTAGTTAAGTCCCATAAGTTCTACAAACATTTGAACATTTGATTTGGACAAGTGTCACAGCGCACATGTACCTATTGGTTTTATTCATTTGACAACGACAGCTGTTGTTCTGTTTTATGTGGCATTGTTATCGTATTTCTAAAGATTCTATAGTAAGTATTTCTCATAAGAACATTTCAAAATGCGTCGATAGGAAGCCAGTGCCTTTTATGGTGTCCAAAAATCATTTGAACTAATGGCACATTGGTGATCATACCTCACACATCTTCGTTATTTCAACAGATTTTGTGTAGCATGTTTATTTTTCCCTTCCGGTTGTTACGTCAGCAAAAAATTTTGATTATTGTTGACAGTTTGACGTGTTTATTTTGCGCATTTTAAGTAGGCCTAAGGTAGATGCAACAGTGTTTTCACTGTACCAGTCAGTGGCGTAGCTATCATAGGGCTAGGTGGGGCAGTGCCCTGGGGCCCCCAAGCTCCAGGGGACCCTCGGCTTTCGTGAGCGGCGATTGAAAAAAGTTACAGTAGAGCATCGATTTTTTATTCAATTTTTTTTACCCTTCCACCCTATCGTCCATCATATCACCTTCCCCTCAAACCAAGTTTCCCACAGTAATCGCACTGGGACACCGGCTGGCGGAACAAAGCTTCTAATTGGGCCTTCACAAGACACCATTATGTGGCGCTGCTTACAGGCAAAGCTGCCAGTCTATGTGTCCACTTCACATAGGCACACTTCAGTCTGCAGAAGTAGCGGCAGCATCGAAGCTGCTCGCAGCAACTGCTGCGTCTTTCAAGTGTTGCGGCGTGCCGGCTCGGCGCAATGTGAAGGATCGCGCCCCTCCAAATACAGTATAAATACATTTACTGTACAGTACTTCTTATTGGCAAACAGAAGTGTACAATTCGAATATCCGAATAAACCCGTTTGCCGAACATCCATGTCCCCAAATTACTTCGGATAATAGACGTTATACTGTATATAATATTTTAGTTGAATGGTGGAATTTCGATTTGTAATTTCTCCTGCCGAAATTGACCCCAACATGGACAGTTCGCAAATTATGTAAGGAAATTATAATAAAATATGCATTATTAGAATGTGAGGTTACGGAAGTATTTACCGCAGTTTTATTCTTCTGCAGCAACCGAAAGGGCGTTCAGCAAATTAAAAATGATCAAAACGCATCTGAGGTACAGTATGGCTCAAGCTCGACTCGGACATTTGGCACTCATAGCAGTCGGAAACAAGGTTGCATCAAGCCTAGATTTAACAGATCTTATTGATGATTTTGTAAAAACTAAAGCCAGGAAAAGATTGTAAAATAATTGTTACAATAAAATTGACTACTTTTTGTGTACCCATTTCATTACTATAATGTACTGCAGTCACGAAAACGCTTATCGATAATTGCCGATCAGAAATCATATCTTTGCTAACATCTGAAATCTAACAGTTTGAAGCATTGTACTACTCCAGTAGGTATTCTTTCTTTCTTTCTTTTTTTTTTTTTTTTTTTTTTTTTTTTTTTTTTTTTGTAGAGTCTATGGGACTCAACTACGGGGTCATCAGTCCCTAAACTTACAAACTACTTATGAACTACTTACAACTAATGACGGCACAAATATCCATGCCCGAGGGGGGATTCGAACCCCCGACCGTAGTGGCCGTGCGGACCGTGACTGGAGCGCCTCAATCCCCTCGGCCATCGCGGCCGGCAGGTATTCTTTCAGTCTGACTTCAATGTGTGAGGAAACACGAACGAAATCCTCACGACTTGAAAAACGCCACTCACTAAGTTCGTGACACACAGTGAGGCGCGAAAAATAATTATGAATTTTTTTTCAAGGACTAATAGTATTCGTGTTCCAAGAAATAGAAAAAAAATTCCCAACTTTTAGAATACAATGTTTTAACACATTGACTGCCACGTGAGTTAAATATAAGTCACAGGAAATCTTCTCTTTGGGCCACGTGAAGTAAATACAACTCACGGACATTTTTCCATTTAAAGCTCCGTGGTGCGGTTGTAACTCACAGTAGCGTGCTGTAGTGATGGGCTGTCCGAATCATTTCAATGTTTCGAAACATACGGATCATCCGAGTCTAGTGAGTCGACTCACTGTTTCGGCACACGAAACATCTGGCGTGCCGCAGAGTCTCGTGTGGTGCTACCTTTCCTGATTCACGTTGAAACTCGCCCGCTGTTCTTTTGACTGTTAATTACCCGTGTTTGTGAAGTTAACAATTGACTGCTTGCTCACAAAATCTAATTACGGCGATATTCACACAGCGGCGGAAGTATACAGTTCCCTTAAGCAAAACTCTGATTCTATAAGTTAAGCAAACAGTTCTACCTTTACTGTAATCTTTAGAGGAAACTGCACACAATTAAATAATGATCCGCAGTTATGGATCTAAATCAGAAATCAGAAATGTTGGCAACGGAAACGCAAATATTCTCTGCTCAAGAAGGGAGCAGAGACAGAAGATACATGAACAAATTACCCCACATTAATCCAAAATAAATGATAAGGGGAGAATTTAAATTAGCACAAAAGGATTATAGTTTATCAAATTAATTTAATGTTCAAAACAAGAACAACAAGGGGGGAAGACCACTTTTTACAATTACAATAAAAAACACGCCTTACAAAATATTCAAAATATCCACAATTACATGGCCCTAAAATTGCTCACTTGCAAAGTTGAGTATAGGTTAATTTACGATCACGTTTCATAGGGTGGAACGGAGGAATTGCAGCGCATTCACACACCGATTCATACGCCAAGCCATTCAGGTACTTACCAAGGACCCGACACCAATACACCAAGACGACAGCCAAGCAATGTGGAGAATGCAGGTCGAAGGTTCACTTGCGCACAATGAAATAGTACCTCGCTTCCATAACGTGTCAGGGTAGTGGCTTAGGCTCATGATAAACTGTCAGAAACAAACGCACTTGGTTTAAGACCACAAAGTGTGGTGCACAGACGGAAGTTAAAGTTTCCCTAGAACTTCTAACTATACATTAAGTCAAGATTTCATCAAATAATATCTAAAAGCGGTCGCTCTGGCGTTCGTTTAGCATAGGGAGAAGATAACTACAGAAGGTTAAAGTTGTTAGATCAATACAGCACTCTACTAAGTCGGAACAAAAATATGCAAAAGTTAACAAAATCGATTTCGAAGAGAATAAGATCGCAAAATATATCGGTAACTATTCTTTCTGATCAGATGAATGATATCTATTAGATAAGCAAGGTTACAGATTGCTACAGCACAATACACAGTTCGGTCACAAAAATTCAGAGAAGTGAAATAATTCTATTTCATGAAAATTAAAAACACGATAGATGTCGTGCAACGGTTCTTTCTACACAGAGGAAGAAGATCTATTTAATGGTAATAACCACGACAGGGAACACGCTAATCGGCGTACACATGGGCCGACAAGTACACAGATTACAAGTTAGAATGGACAATTTTTGTGGAAAATTATCACGCTACACTCACTAGGAGACGCATTAGCAAATTAGCTATACAATTATTAACCACACATGTGCACTAAATGATGGAAGAGCTGAAGGCTTAGTCTGATATCGTCCACGTTTTCTGTCGACAAAGTACGAACAGTATAGGCATTGCGAGCCCCCGAAAATATTTCAATTCAACTACAATAAGAACGCGAAAGACACTGAACACATTTAAACAGGCGAAGAAATGATTTAGAAGTTATAAAGTGCATGAACTATGCTAACAGAACACCATCAGAGCCTCGGAATCGGATTCCAGCAAAAATCGACATAAAATTAGCAATCCTGTACGGAATTAAGCAAAATCTCACTACTACACATAGTGTAGCTGCTACTTCCGGAATTAAACTCACGAAAAGGCATAAGTACGACTATGGAGCCTGAACTAAGTCAAGCCACGAGGCCACAGCAGATCCAAACCCAGAGGTACTTACCCTACCAGGAACCAAGAAGCGAATGAATAGCTCTCTTCACCACTGCCTAGTCGTTACCGAGGAGGGATAGTGAAGGGGAGCCCAGAGAGCGTCACTGTTCGTCAGGTAGGTAACCTGACCAACCCCCAGCCAAGGAGGTTAAGAGCAAGCTACATTAGCAATCTTTGCTAAGACTGGATTCTGCTTAGCAGTTGGCAAACCTACTTCTCGCCCAGAGACATTCAACGCCCAGAGTTTTAAAGCAATGACGACACAAAACAGACGAGACACGCCTAGCACTTACTAAACTTCCTTACATACAAAGTTTCATTCATTCTGTGGAAGGCAGGGCCAGTGGGAGCACACCACGGTACACACTAATTGATATGTGCAACAGAGACACTTAGAATTTTACATACAGATAAAACTAAATCAGTATATAATGCCTGGTATCTCGCATATTGCGAATGGAGTGTCTTGCTACACTCAAAGAAATACGTCTGAAGCTCGACAACATTTGTTCCTGGAGAGTCAATTAAATGGAACACGTTATGTGGACTTTTTTCAACATGAACCGCGGCAGCTGCACGGCGCCGCATTGAGTCGACTCACTGCTTCAGCACTCAAAACATGAGACGTCCTGCGTCCCGCTACCTCCGCTGATTCACGTGAGCCGAAAAAGCTGCAGGGCACGGCACAGTAGCGTGGTACAGCAAAGACGAAACATTTATGAAATATCAGCAGGGTTTTAATACGTTGTCAGGTTGACTGAACTGAACGGCACAGAATTTGTTTGCTACTAAGATTTTACAATCATATTAAAGCATAAACGTTTACTAAGTACTGCAACAAAGAAGTAAAGAATAGTAAAGTTCAAATGCGATAGTCATGAAACTTTTTTTCAACCTTCAAAATCCCACAATTAAGTTTAAATAAAACAAGAAAGATCAGTGTTCAAATGTCTACGTGCATCCAGAAATGAATAACTTTTCTAACCAATCAATACAAACAAAGTATTTAAGATTTGTACCAAGGACATATTTAATGCAATCAAAATATATCACTACAAGTATCAACACAACGAAAGACATTTTACAATTTACGTGACGAAACCTCAAAACTGAACTACAATTTTTCAATGTCGAGATAGGTAATCTGATAATCAGATTCATCTTCAGTCAGTCAAATAAAAGAGGTTCAATTATAGTTTCTTTAAATTGAAATTCAAAAACGTTATTTTTGACATCTTCTTACTGACAATGTGGTTTCGTCTCACTGAAACTATCTGCCCTTGCTTTGAAAAGATGCTACCACCTGCCACAGATGTAGCAACAATGCATAACAAAGCTTAGTTCATGCGAAACTACCTGAAAACAACGAAGGACTTCACAAATTTTCTCGGTGGCATCCCAGTTTTCAAACTTCAGTTGGAGGTACTGGTATCATTAATTTAAAATCTCGCGTGGCGCGATAGGGAAACAACTTCAAACCCGTTGCACGCCTGGGCACTGTGTCGAACTCACCCAGACAGACGGACAGCTAAACGCATCTTAAGAGTACCTAGCGTCCGATACATGACTCGCAAGATTCGTTGTTTCGAAACAGTGCCGCTTCAAGTTTCGAATCATTCGAACACTTCGCTGACTCGATTTATTGAGTCGAAACATCGACTCTGTAGCCAACTCTAGAGTGCTGTGACTTGGTGTTACAGTACGTTATGGCCCAAGTAACAAATCATGTTCGTGGCCTCCAGTTTTCAAGAGCTCAAAAGTAGTTATTGACACTCGAAATCGTGAATTATATATAACTCACATGGCCCAGTCATATTGCAGTTTCCTTGTTTTTATAATTTATTATTTGGTGCTACATATTACTTATACAGTAGATTGTATATCACATACGGTTTTAATTACATTCTCCTACTCTTATTGCAACAACAATGAAACAGACTGAAAAATTTGGGTAATTCCACTTTGTATCTCTAACAACTGCATGCACTGTGCTTTATGAAGAAACACTCTTCGCAAAAATATGAGTCACAATTTCTTACATTTCCATGTAGTTTGCATTTCTTGACATCTTGCTCTCGTCCAAACTCATTCGTCATTTTTTCATAGCATCCGTACACCTATGACTTGCTGCTCCCATGTTCACAAGAGCACAATCTGCAGGCAAGCTCAGTGGCTACAGTGAGTGATTTCTCAGGGGCATCGGCATCTCCTGTATGGAGTAGTCTCAAAGTCACTACCTCATTGAATTCTGTGATTGAGATGATCTTGTTGTTGATGTATCGGTAAACCAGAAGAACATTTACCAGTGCAGACCCTGTCAACAGCTCAATTGCAAGCTTCCTGTACCATTTTACACCCCGCCTCAGAAAATAGAGAGAGAGAGCAAAGAAATGACCGATTATAGTCAGTTACCATTGCTGTTTTTTTCTTTGTGCCCCTCTTGGTTTGAGCTTCAGCTTCTTCCTTTCCGAGAACAGTACTCAGCGTCAACACATTACTGTTATTTTTCTTCAGTTACGTCCATAACTTCATGAAAAGCATTTGTACATGCCTTTATTCATCTACGTAACTTCTACGAGACACTTTCTTCTGCTACAGTATCACTGTCTTACGGAGCAACCAACACTGAATAAAGACTGTAGTAACAATGCAGAAAAACAATAATGGAACTGTACTCAAATAACGTTGTGGAATGAAAGTCTTACAGGAGTACCAACCCAAAATTATTATCGACATAGCAAATGACACACCTGGCACTTTACTCTGGCGCCTTGTGAGTCATATGTAACTCACACCAAAAAACATAAACTAAGGTACTAAATTGCAATATTTTCAACTTTTTTGTAATTAAATATCTTACTTCAAGCAAACTAAAGCAGAATATGGAAAAAAGTAAATGGTCCCCAGAGATCGGTAACCCAAGTATACCTTTGGCAGCCAATATGTTAATATAGTTATTGTTAAACAGAATGGGCTAAGACAAAATATTAAATGTATACAGCATATTTAAATACAGTAGAACAGTATAGGGCATATGATTTGTTGTGGGGATGTGACAGGTGATAGCAGGAAGGGGAAAGGGGGGGGGGGCTTTGGAGGGCAGAAGGTGCAGGAAAGGGCAGACTTCTGGAATGGTCAGGCACTGCCGTTCTTTGTGCGCTTGCAAAACGAAGAGCGAGAGAGTGAGCCCTCACTCTGTCTACCCAATTACGTCGCAAAAGGCAATTACAAGGTGTTTTACAAAGTTATACCGACCCTTCCACAGTGCACCTCGTAAATCACAGATGACGTTCTGCGCAGACACCTGGAGAGTGCGCATTTTCCACAAAATGCGTTGCGCCAGGAAACAGGCATGTTTATTTTCCACACATGCGTTAATACTGTAATTTTTGCGTGAAAGCATAACAAACTTTTACCTGCTGCGTGACACATAATAATTTACTCAGTAATATTTAGGTTTGTACATTATTAGTGTAAAGAGGGCCACAATGTCATATTTGCCCCGGGGCCCTCGTTGACATAGCTACGCCACTGGTACCAATACTTGATATTTTTGTTATATTATGGGATGTATTAAGAAAACCACCCTCTTTGGCCACATAACTCGAAGATATACAAAATTCATTCGTTTCTGAAGTTGACTGCAGTAACATAGTAATTTATCTACCTTTTTTGTTATGGGTGGAAAACAGTCAAACATTTGAAGATGTAGGCACATTAGTTTTTCTGTTGTAGTGGCAAAATTTTTATTGTTGCAAAGGATTTTTTTAATGAGTGCATCAGTAAAATTCCATGTTTAGTGCAGGCGTGTTTGAGGGGTTGTGACTTTAAAATAAAAACAACACTTTTGAAACAAATAATTCGAAGATGAGCTCTAGAGAAGTATATACATTCAATAAATTGTCTGTTAGCCAACTGTCACATCTTTCTCTTTTAAATCTATGACTATACAATAATCCACAAAGTAGTGAAAAATGCATTGTGAATAGTACCCTGCTAAAACCTCAACTCATTCTCTTTCCAACCCCACTTGTAAATTAAGCATGGAATAACTGAATGTTTGCAAGACGTTGTATGGCCAGTAAATTTTGTTATATCGTTATGCTTTGACAGAAGATAGGACTAAAAAAATTAGCCTTAATTACATTCTGTCTCGAAACCTTTCATCCCATAAGGCGCCTAAAATAACATGGTACATTTCATTATCGCTTTGTGGTACATGGCTATGAAACATGATGTCTCATCCTTTCACGCATTTTCTTTACAACCGTAACAACAACAGTAATTCACCATTGCTATAAATAACAAGCAACAGTTGAAAACGCAAGAGATACATGTAATACGATAAATTTCGGTATCATTCACAATCACTAGCAGAAAGAAGCGCACCGAAATCATAACACTCTCCCATATAGATGTTGATAACATGTGCAGAACGCATTTCTCTCTCCAGAGCTATCTACTCTATGAGGAGAGCAAAGACCTTGTAAAAATAACTAGACTCCCTAACGGCACTGCTGTCATGGGATAACTTGAACCTTTGAGTGGCCGCCATGATAGTGGCAAGCATCACATAAATAGGAGCGTTGTTAGGACATAAATTGTGTATTATATAGCTACTGCAGTATATATGCTCAGTTGACAGTCACATCTGTAATGTTTGACTATTGAAGTATACATGAATCACATAGTGAAGAGTTGATTATCATTTAACTGCATAAATTGTTTTAAGAAAGGAATAAAAAGAACGAATACTGTCTTTTCATTTATATTTGTCAGAAATATAAGTAGCCCTACTACTTATATTCAGAGACAGTTACTCTTGCTTAACAGGCAAGTCAAGACAATACAGGATTGAATGAAATAAATAACAGGCTTTTACAATACATGTAGCTCTTAAAAACGAGATACTGGCAGACAGGAAGTTCAAAAAGTTTCATTTTATGATTCTGTAAAATAACTATTGGGGTCACAACATCAGTTACCTCACTGCAGTTCGAATTTTTGTTTATGAAATTAATATTAGCAACTTGTAACACAGAATTTATCCACCTGCTTTACACATAGGTATAAAAACTGAAAGGGGTTTGCAGAACTTTGTATAGTTCCATATATGAATGACACATAGCCACACTGGATTCACATTGTGAAGTTGAACGCAGTTCATACTATTGTAAGATATTTGGCTTACAGCATTAAAAATGTGTATCTTGCTAGATACTCTAATGCTAATATTAGAAGCACATAGTTACGAAAAAGCTATGGGATACTTTGTGTTCTTAAAAGAATTTGGTAGTGGCCGGTTGCTGTATACACAAGGAAAGCATATATTTTACAGTTATGCATCTGATGGGATATTTCATTTTTATAGTCGATTTTTAACATTAGCTGTTTCAGGCAGACCTGTTTGATTTCTTGAAGCTATAAAAATCTAAATATTGGAGAATATAGCAGCATTCAAACAAAGACGAAAAGTGTTGTGAAACTCTTTGCGAAATTAATGTTTGTGCAAAAGTTTCACCATCCTAGAATATACTAAGAACGTGACACAAGAACAGTGTCTGACAAATAATTCCCTTCGTATTCTACACTTAGAACACTAAATAATTCGGTTTAGTTATGCAAAAGAAACTATTGGCCGATTTCTAAACTGTATGTGTAATAAATTTACACACAACTGTTAGTTGCTGTATATTCAAAGAATCTGAAGCTGTTTTATTGTTATATATTTAAATGAGACATAGTTTTCGCGACTTAACTCAAATGAATACACATGCTAATCGAAAGAGTCTTGCACACATTTAAAGTTTCTGCAGAAGTTTGCCACCATAATGGCGACCAAGGCGCTCTTCAATTTGTCTGCTGTTTGCTGTCAGCTGCTCACAGGATTGTCGGGGCTTGGAGGAGAGCTTGGTGTGAAACAGCAACAACCAATAGCATTGCAGAACACCGTACTGGTATATCTTTGACTCGACACAGCAAATGCCATTGTTCATTCTGGTATAATATGTTAACGATTTTTTGTTAACGTGACAGTGAACAATGTATCATTAGAAGATGTGCCTTGTTATTACATACCAAACTGTAATACAGCAATAAGATGTTCTAATATATTCAATACCTATCGTTAGTGTGGTGTAATGGATAGCGCTATAGATTCACATTACAAGGGATCCAAGTTTGCATCCACACAGTTCCTTTTATTTTTTGAAATCTTTTGTTAAACAAATATTAGGAATTGCTCATTAATGTAAGGCAAGTATGATTTGCAATGTTCTACATTATTTATATTTCTGTGTGATTGGAAAATGAAGGACACAAATATTTCGCCATTTATTTCCCAATATATGATAATTTTACAGTGTGCAGTTAGGCAGGACCCCAACAAGACAGCTTTACAAGCAGCAAAAATATTAACATTCTTCCTTATCACATATATTTGGCTGTCTGGTTCCGAAATGCAGCGATATCTGAGAGTATTATCAGAGTGCAGCCTAGATACTGTTGCAGAGATTTATTGAAACAGCTGGCAATCTTCATCAAGTCATGCTAGTACATTTTTGTTTTACTTATGTGCTCTCTGAACTATAATCATACTGTTCACAAAACTAAGAGTGCATGTGAACCTTGATGAGACAAGAAGTAAACATGATTTTCAAATATAGGCCTTTATTAAGAATTCTAGCAGGAGACAATAAGGAACATGGTGAATTATTAAAGCAGAAAAGTAAAGTCACTGGGGATATGGCTAAATTCAAAACACAACTAACACCTTGTCTTCTAGATATCTATTCTTTATATGAATTGTTTAATTATTACTTTGTGTTTAATTTTAAGCTTCATTATAAGAACTATGTCACTCTCATGGATATATCTCTTGTTGGCTGTATACTTTTTCCACATATTAGGATGTAAGTTTAATGGTAAAAGTTTACACGTGGTAGAGGCATAGTCTGCTGACGTTGGCAACCACCATTACATGTTCTCTGAAAAATACCCAATCACATCGAATCAGCGGAATAATCTTTTGTGTTGGAAGTGAGATAAGTTATTAATTTTGTTCCTGCTCTATGACTGACAGGTTCTTATATGTACCCTTGTCTGGTCAGTAAATTAATTATCACCGTAGAGAAAAAATTTCGTTGCCAACATTAGCACACTAAGCCCATTCAGCCCATAAGTAAAGTGTAACACTTTTGATGTATCTGTTTACGAACAATTTAGACTGTAAGCCTCATGACATTTACATATCATTATTATTGCAATAACATGACACATTCTACATCCTAGCGATACACTCCTGTCAAGGTTCCATGGACCTCAAATATAAATAAAAAAATAAAATGTGGTCAGGCAGGGAATTATGAGCGCAGCTTAAATTACCGAGAGCAGCAATAAAATTCATTTTTCCCTGCCTGGCCACACACCTGGAAATCATCACATATCTGGAAAGAGACACAAATATTTGTGATAAGGAAGAAGGTGAATTATACTTCTATATATTTCACACAAAGCTATTTAAACTTACTTTTCTACCTGATCATATACTCATGAATAGCAATATTTGGGACAAGTCAGAGTTTTTATTTCATCCTTCGTTCTTTAATCAGACTGAAATGTTGCAGAATATACTTCCATTACATTCATAAGAATGAGGCAGAATGCGTTCAAATTGCCGCATTGAGGCAATGTTTACACCAGTATGTAATTCTATTGGCTCTCGTTATCTTGCAATGCTATTGGTTATTGTTATTTGAGTTTGTAGTAATACATTAATGATTTTGTTTATAACTTGTGCGATGCTTGTTGCTGACTTCTGCTCTCTCTCTCTGACAGCGTATCGATAAACATATGACATTTGTCACGTTCAACTTTTTTGCAACAAGCTGAAGGGAGAGAGCGGAACTGTTCGTCACTCATTTTCTTTCTTCTCATTCAGGTGCTAGGACGTGTCATGTAAGTGTGAGCTTCTTTTTTTATTAATTTCAATAAAACCCCACAGTTAATTTGAAATATCTTACTTACTTACAATCCCTTCCCCATTCTCACTAATTTTAAAGTTATTTTTTTTCAGCAGATCCAGTGCTTCATAAAGTGATGCTCGGGTAGTGTTGCAATTTGTTTCGCGATTTTACTAGAACATTCTCTGTGTAACTTTTATTTATTTCGTGTCTATGAATGGTTTATTACATTTTAATACCTGCAGAAAAATCTTCGTAATGTTTATGAAGTCCGATAATTTTGCAATTTTTGGCGACTATCATGATTAATTTTCCACACGGTCATATAACAATAATAACCGAAACGCATAATCCCAGCATCAATTTATCGAAGTAATATTCCATTCATCAAAGCTGCAATCACTACAGAACATGGCCAAAATATTTGTACCAGCTCTCAATAATGTAAAATTTAGATTCCGCCGACTTCATCTGTAATGTTGCTTTCTGGTGTTGCATTTGCCACCGAAATTACGACCGCTACCATTTAAAGGCGGAATCCAATAATTTTTGTTTAAATTGTCCCTTCCTTGTAAAAATTGCGTAGTAATCTCATTTAAAAATATTTCACTACCTAGTAAAATTTCATTTGCGGTCCCCAACCTTAACTTTAATACGCAACACCCATTTTCATACAAAAGCAGCATTACAAGTTCTTAATTTCACGCACCATAAATATAAAAAAAATTATAAAATCTGATACCCATGTGGACTCCTGTATGCTACTACAGTCAATTAAAGACGACACCCTCCCATACACCACAGCATCATCAGCTAACAGCCGCAAACTACAAGTACCTCTGACCATCAGATCATTTATATAGAAAGAAAATAATAGCGGTACTATCACACTCCCCTGGGGCATGCCTACCGATACACTCGTCTCTGATGAACACTCGAGAATGACGTACTGCGTTCTATTACTTAGGAAGTCTTCCAGCCAATAACAAATCTGTGAACCTATTCCATAAGCTCATATCTTCGTTACCAGACTGCAGTGTGCACTGAGACAAACGCCTTTTTTTAAATCGAGGAAAACACAATCCGCCTGTAGCCCTCCATTCATGGCTCGCAAACTGTCATGTGAGAAAAGGGCAAGCTAAGTTTCACATGAACGATGTTTCCTAAACCCATGCTGATTCATAGAAAGAAGCTTATCTGTCTTAAGGAAATTTTCTATATTCGAATGAGAAGACGCTCCAAAATTCTACAGGAAACTGATGTCAACGATATTGTCCTGTAATTATGTGGTTCAGTTCTCTTTCCTTTCTTATAAATGGGAGTCACCTGTGCTTTTTTCAAATCACTAGGAACTTTGTGCTGAATTAAAGATTCGCGATAACTGGAAGCTAAGTAAAGGGCCAATGTCACAAAATACTCTTTGTAAAGCTGAACTGGTATTCCATCTGGACCAGGAGACTTTTTTGTATTTAGCTCTCTCAGTTGCTTCTCTACACTGGAAATACCTATTATTATGTTTTCCATTTTGGAGTTAGTAAGTTGATCAAAGGATGATACATTTCTGCGCTCCTCCTGCATGAAAGATTTCTTAAAGGTTAAATTTAGAATTTTAGCTTTCGTTTGCTTTGTTCTATTATTGCCCGGGAATGATCAACAAGTGACTGTATAGTGGGCTTTGACCCGCGTATCGATTTTACATAGATTTGTGTGTGACTAAACAGGTGTTATTGAGTGTTTACTGAAGGGAGATTTATAATTACACAACAGCCTATTTAATTCTGCAAATGTGTAAAATAAGTGTGGTGCAGGCAGTGTATTCAGATTCTGGAATTAGCGTCTTCATTGCTCATAAACACGTGCCACTGGATTTTAAAAAGGAAGTAGGAAAGTTCATGTCGTTATTCCCGATTGAGCGTGTCTGTTAATTAAGGAAATGAACCGTATTACAGTAACTGTCAGTGCAGTAATTCGATATAAATTATAAAGTTGTCATATTTCACTATGGGCAAGTGTAGGTAGCTATATTAGGTTTCAAATAAGCCTCCACAACATTGTAAACAGCATCCAGAACATTACATCAGAACGCTGAACTTGTTTTGATGAGAAGATATCAAGTTTGAAGAGGTGACAGGTTATGGTCAAGTGTAAAATATCACACTGACACTTGCAGTACCACTTGATCAAGAACTGTGTCTCTAATGTTGATATCGAACTTTCATACAGAGGTTGATAAGCAGATCCCAAACGAAAATGGAGCTTGATTTATACTTGTCTCTAATATATGAATGTTGTTGATACGCAAAATACATTTCCAAACAACAACATTTACACTTTATCTTATTGTAGTTTTATATCAATCCAAATACGATAACTTAAATGACAAAACCAATGTCTGTTCGAAAAATCTCAGCTGACGCCATATTGGCAGCCATGTGACTAGCATTCTGACAGACTCGGCGCTAAATACCAAGAATGCCACCGGAAGTTACCAGAGGGTGAATTTAGATCGACTATCGAGTTTTGTTGTCGAATCATGGCACTCGACGCCATGATCACAACATACACGTAAACAAACAGATGTCGATTTGTAACATGCATGAATATGAGTTTTGTTGCAACTCCTTTCACTCGTAGATAATGTTAGGTTCATACCTAATCACAAACTCGTAAAGCGCTATTTATTCGGAAGTAAACTTCGAACTTTCTTCTTTTAAGGAATGCCGTCAGTTGTTTTTAAATTCACATATATGGTTCCAGCATGGCAGTATTGCTCATGTGAAGAATACCGAGTAGCACCGTGGTTCGGAACCCACGTTAAACTGTAGGTCCCCCTATAATTGGCTGGGTAAGTCAGTTCGAAGGTCGGAGGAAGGCAACGGCATACCACCTCCAAACAGGGCCAATGCCTAGTAAAGCACTGTGGTGTTCAAACCAATCTTCGGATTGTTGACTGCTTTACCATAAATTTATCTTCACGTAAATTACAACCTAACACATCTAACCACAAGATCAGACAGGTACCATATCCACAGCTAGATAGAGATATCTAGTTACATGTATTGCTTTCGGTTTCATCGTTATTGCATCACTGATAGATATTTGTCCTAAATTGACATTTAATGAACTAAGGTGCAGCATGTGTGATAAATCTTTAATGTAGAATCGCCTTAAAATGGTATATTGTAATGAATTGCATTTCACATCCCATCTGCAGATTAGATTAGTTGGTTCGTTCCATAGACGCATGTTGAGATGATCCTCATGGATATGGAGACCACAGACAATACTGGTCCAAGTGACTACAGAGACAATACAACGGAGCTTCCGGCATACTACTTCCGGCTGCACTCTCGGCATTTAGCGTCCACTTTCTGACAAGAGGGAGTGGAAATGGCTGTGACAGCACCACTTCCATATAATGCAGACGCTGTAGTGCCTTTTTTGTTCCCTATGTAAACCTGCCTGGTTATAGCGTCAATCGTCAGTAGTATGCATTACGTTCATCGCAGTAGGCATTAGGGGCTGAAGCATTTCTCCTGAAGCTCTTTGGCGTAGCAGTTCTTTTCGCCATCATTGGCGCTACCTCGATTACAAAATACTCATAAACAGACGACGATTTGTGATGTGGATGAATATGATTTGTTGCAACTAGTTTCACTCACAGTTGTTCTATTAGGTACTTCTTTAACAACTAACTCAGAAATCATTACGTATTTTAAAATAAAGAGCCAATAATGTTTATGAAGGGAATGTTTGGCATTTGACTGAACAGTTATATTTTAATTTACACATTTCGTGTTTTGTTACTGTATATGGTAATACCACTTGATGTGAATGAAATCAAGACATGGTCATGCCAGTGTGTTCATCATCAAATAAACTGTTTGTTTCCGTTATGTGTGGTTTTTGTGCACTCACACAGTGTGCTCTGTTATGGACCCTTACTAAAAATTTTATGAAACTAATTGAGTGTTGATTTGATGTCACACAATTTTAAATTATGCGTACCAAATCATAATTGTGAATTTAAAAAGTAATTAGGTGTATGTGATTGTGGTCCTCCACAGTTTACAAGTTCATTAATAAAGACACATCATTCGCCACTCATGACTGGACAGACTGTGTCAGTTTTACTGTGTTACATAGATTACTGTTACTTATGAGAAAATAAATGTCAATGGTACTTATAAATATCATTCGTACTCACTTCAGTTAGAGCAATTTGAACTCTCCTGTTAGGTTCCTGCACATTTTCACTCTCATATATTGTAACAAATACGAAAAGCAAGCTGGCCGCGGTGGCCGAGAGGGACTGAGGCGCTTCAGTCATGGTCTGCATGGCCACTACGGCGGGGGGTTCGAATCCCCCGTCGGGCATGGGTATTTGTGCCGTCCTTAGTTGTAGGTAGTTCATAAGTAGTTTGTCAGTTTAGGGACTGATGACCCCGTAGTTAAGTCCCTTAAGCTTAACAAACATTTGAACGAAAAGCAACTAGCGAGTATTGTGAAATAGACTTGTAATAAATATTCTCATTCTCTATTCTATTACATAGGGCCTATATAAATAACTAAAAAAAATTACCTTTAAGAGTATTGGAACCCAAAAATTTTCTTTGCCCTACAGCCACAACCTATTACCATGACCACAAGACCAAACTGGTTGATCTATTAAAGGAACTACTTTTTTAATTCACATACAATCTGCTCAGACCATTTAAGGTTCTTTCATAATTTACTGACATTCGTTTGTAATTGACATTTAATGTACCAAAGCAAAGCGTTTGCGACAAATCTGTAATGTACCATTTCCGTTAAAACAGTATTTCACTTCAACATGTCATCAGCAAATAATTGAAGAGCAAAGGTCAACAGCGGAAATATACTCTTCTTTCTGAGAGGAATGCATCAGCCACTAACGTCTACTAAGCAACACTTCCATATACATGCCTTTCGGGTCAGCTGACTGCGGAAGTCTCTTCCAGGATTTCTTTGACCTGGCTGTGTAGATATGTCTTTCCCGAGCGACTTTGCCTTGTTTGTTTCGAACAGGTTAGATTACACTAGATTAGTACTTGTTCCATAGATCATGAATACGACACTTCATAATGATGTGGAACGTGTCAATTTAATGAAAGGTGTCTTTACTTTGTACTAAATATTACATGACACAATTATTTTAGAACTTTTTAATTTTATTTTTATTTTTCAAATTTACTAATTTATATCTAAAAATTCATCTGTAGTGTAGAAGGAGTAGCCATGCAGAAATTCTTTTAATTTACTTTTAAATGCTTGTTGGCTCTCTGTCAGGCTTTTGATGCTGTTTGGTAAGTGACCAAAGACTTTTGGGGCAGCATAATTCACCCCTTTCTGTGCCAAAGCTAGATTTAACCTTGTATGGTGAAGATCATTCTTTCTCCTAGTGTTGTAGTTATGTACACTGCTATCGCTTTTGAATTCGGTGGTATTGGTAATAACAAATTTCATAAGTGAATGTATATACTGAGAAGCTACTGTTAAGATACCTAGCTCTTTAAATAAGTGTCTACAGCATGATTTTGGATGGGCTCTGGCAATTATTCTGATCACAGGCTTTTGTGCAATGAATACTTTTTTACTCAAAGATGAATTATCCCAGAAAATGATGCCATACGAGAGCAGAGAATGAAAATAGGCATAGTAAGCTAATTTACTGAGATGTATATCACCTAAATTTGCATTTACCCTAATAGCATAAGTTGTGAACTCAAACGTTTCAACAGATCTTCAATGTGTTTTTTCCCGTTCAACCCCTCATAAATGCATACACCTAAAAATTTTGAATATTCTACTTTTGCTGCAGATTTCTGACCAAAGACTATATTTATTGATGGTGTCATACCATTTACTGTATGGAACTGTATGTACTGTGTTTTATCAAAATTTAATGATAGTCCATTTGCTAAGAACCACTTAATGATTTTCTGAAAGATGTCGTTTACAATTTCATCAGTTAGTTCTTGTCTGTCAGGTGTGATAACTATACTTGTGTCATCAGCAAAAAGAACCAGCTTTGCATATTCATTCATATAGAATAGCAAGTCATTAATATATATTAAGAACAGCAAAGGGCCATAGACCGAACCTTGTGGCGCCCCATTTTTGATTGCTTCCCAGTTTGAGGAATCAGCTGTTTTTTGCATATTGTGAGAACTACTAATGTCAACTTTTTGCACTCTTCCTGTTAGGTATGGATTAAACCACTTGTACACTGTCCCATTCATACCACAATAGTTTGTCTAGAAGAATTTCATGATTTACGCCATCAAAAGCCTTGGAGATAGGGTATCACAAAAAATCCCAATGGGTGATGTCCAGTTATTCAGAGCATTTAATATAATACTGGTGAAAGTATATATATCATGTTCTGCTGAAAAGCCTTTCTGAAAACCAAACTAACATTTTGTTACAACTTTATTTTTACCTATGTGTGAAACTACTCTAGAATACATTACTTTATCAAGAATTTTAGATAAGGCTGTAAGAAGTGAGATTGGGCGGTAGTTGCTGATATCAGATGTATCCCCTTTTTTGTGTAGTGGTTTAACTATAGCATATTTCAGTCTATCAGGAAAAATACCCTGCTCCAGAGAACTATTGAATATGTGGCTAAAAATCCTACTTATTTCTTGAGAACAAGCTTTTATTACCCTGCTGGAAATACCATCAATGCCATGTGAGCTTTTGCTCTTGAGAGTGTTTATAATTTTCTTAATTTTAGAAGGAGATGTGGGTGGAATTTCAATTGTATCAAATTGTATGGGAATGGCCTGTTCCGTTTACTGCCTTCTAATGAACATTTAGATCCTATTTCCTCCACAACATTTAAAAAACAATTATTAAAAATGTTTTCAACTTCTGGCTTGTTAGATGTAAACTTTTCATTCACTTTGAAGGAAATGCTGTCTCCATGTACTTTTGGTTGCCCTGTCTCCCTGGTAATAATATTCCAAATTATTTCAATTTTGTTTTCAGAGGTACTACTCTCATGCATGATGCACATGCTTCTGGACTTTTTAATAACTTTCCTTAATGTAGCACAGTAGTTTTTATAATATTTGACTGTTTCTGGGTCATTACTCTTTCTTGCTGTTAGATACATCTCCCTTTTTCGGTTACAAGATATTCTTATTCCTTTAGTAAGCCATGGTTTCTTGCTTGGTTCCTTATCATTATATTTAACTATTTTTTTTAGGGAAACAATTTTCAAATACGCTTACAAAAGTATCATGAAATAAGTTATATTTTTAATTAGCATTAGCTTCCTTATACACCTCATCCCAGTCTAACTGCTGAAGATTTCCCTGAAATTTCTGATTGTTGAATCGTTAACTGAATGTACAACTTTGGAGGGCTTTTTTGAATTATAGAGAGGAACTAAGTCATTTATCGTAACTAGCTGTGCACCATGATCCGAAAGACCGTTCTCAACAGGACAAGCATGTATGTTCTTAAACTTGTCTTGGTATATAAAAAACTTATCTATCAGTGTGCTGCTGTTCTTTACTACCTATGTAGGAAAATCAATTACAGATGACAAATTGAAAGAACCGAGTAAGACTTCCAGGTCATTCTTCCTATTACATTCCTTTAGTGAGTCAACATTGAAATCCCCACAAATAATAATTTGCTTTCCCTTAGCTGACAGATAGCACAACAAGGCATCCAAATTTTCCATGAATAACTGCATGTTTCATGAAGGGGACCTATATACTGTCACAATTATAAAAGAAGAACCATTGTTCAGTTTAAGCTGACCGGCAAATGCTTACTCTAAACAAAACTTTTGAGTTTCTTAACTTTTTACACAGTGATAACTTTTGACATAGATGGCAACTCCTCCTCTCACCTTATTCTCTCTATTCACATGTGCTGCTAGTTTATAACTGCTTATGTTTACTTTTTCCATATCCGTCACAATGTGATGCTCAGATAGGCATAGTATATCAATTACATTCTCTGATTTTATGTCATCTAAACAAACCAGTAGTTCATCTACTTTGTTCTTTAATCCCCCAATATTTTGGTGAAAGAGAGTAACATTATTTTTAACTTTACTTTAGTGGGACTCAACTTTATTCTTTAATCTCCCAATTTTTTGGTGAAATATGGTAAAATTATTTTTTACTTTACTTTTGTATGATTAATGTGAGTTATGAGCATCTTTAGTACATGTCTGCCTGAGCTTCCTTTTACACACTGGTCTTAGCTTTAAAAAAGAGGAACATTCATGAATTGCAGTGTCTCCCTTTACGGTTTTTGCTGTTAACCCAGCCAGTTTTCCCTTCCCTTCCCTATTGAGGTGTAGGCCATGCCTTGTGAAGTCCCACCTATCTATAGCCTCAACAGGAACCAAACCAATGTCTAATAGAGTGGCCACCCTACTAAACTGATCTAACTCCATATTGACCCTCCTGAAAGAGCGATTCAGCCGGGGCTGATCATGTCACACAAATGCAGACACCAGACCAACATTTGTGTGGGTTGTTGCAGAGGCTATTTTCACCAGGTCACACTCAATACTGTAGCCCTGATCCCTATCGATACCGTTTCCCAATCTACCCACTGATCTTGTTTAGTGAAATCTTTGCACAGTGAACCTAAATCATCTATCACCTGGCTAAGACATGTGCTGGGCTTGAAAAAGTTTGTGACCTGGTACCTGTCACCTACTTTTTTCCTGCAAAATCTAGCCCACACCTCTTCCATGGCTGCTACCTAGCAACAGAACTTTCGTCCTACTTTCTACGTTTTTTTAAACCTTTGGTTTCCTAATGGTGTTTTGTTGCATCTTAACTACTCCTATTTCAACTGTGATAGTGGGGCAAATCTATTGGTTGTGCCAATTGCAAAACTGTCAGACACTGTTCTGTTTCTCTGGCCCCTGTTCCCAGCTACCACTTCCCACCTCTGGTTGCCCTACTCTCCCCTCAACCTCATCAGTTCCTCCCCTAGGTCTGTCCAAATCAGCCTGAAGGGCTCTGATCTTCCCCTCCTGTTCTGCTATTCTCCTATCTCTTGAGCAAACCGTACAAAGGTATAGAAGAGTCTCGTTTGTTTCCCCAACTCTCACACCGCTACATCCCAAATGAAAGCACCTGCTGCAACAACTGCACGAAACCCATAAACTGACTTTCCTATGGCAGCTCACAGACTTGGAATTCATGATTGTTTACAAATTAATTACGAGATTCACTTAATTGATAACGATAATATATATATATATATATATATATATATATATATATATATATATATATATATATATATATATACCACAAATATAATTAAGTATTAGACACTGATGCCTAAGGAAACTTTTAGATAAAGCACTTAAAACTGAGGTGTCACGCTAAATATGCACCCTCAGAAATTAGGACTAAAACAGTAAGTAAAAAATACCGACTTTTCGCTATTACTAAAACAATAAGCAAATAAAAGAAAAACTTTTATTGGTAGGTTTTAAGAGCACACCAATCAACGAATTTAAACGGTTAAAATTTTAAATTACACTTTATTACTAGCTAAATTTCTTATCTTTACCCTCGGAAATTAGGCCTAACAGCAGTACCGAATGTTAACAAGACCGACTTTTGGCTATTACTAAATAAAAGAAAAACTTTTGTTGGTGGGCTTAAAGAGCACGCCAATGAACGTATTTAATTAGTTAAAAACGTTAAATTACTATTTATTATTAGCTAAATTCCTTATCTTCTACGAGCACTTTTCAACAACAAGTCCGACCTTGCGCAGGGCTGCCAACCTGCCTGTGTTTTGCAATTTGAAGTGTCTAGAAATATTTTTAATTTTGCATTGACATCTGTATTATAATGAAGATATTTCTTGATGTAAGACGTCTATACAACTGAATAATACAAGTTTATTTTGCCATATGCATTTAGCCTATATTTGTAAGGCATTTATAGTGACTATTTTTGATGGATGCTGATCTACATATGGTGGTGTTTGGTGCCTTTAGGTTGTTGTGTTTCCGTCTTTTATTTCATTGGCTAAATATTTCCACTGAAGATGTCTTTCGAATAAAGATGAAATGCATATTGGAAAATAAACTTGTATTATTCAGTTGCATCAATAAATATCTACATTATATTATGAAAAGTAACTACGGGACGAAAAAGAAACTGAAAATGTTTGCAACATACAATCCTGTCCATTTTTCATTACTTAGTAGAACATTACATTTGTTGAACTTATTCCTTTGAAGAGTTTCAGGTGGGACTGGGGTCGAAATATCTTCATTAAGACTGACAATTAGTATAACAGCATTGTGATCGGTGAATCTTGCATTATATTCTTAAACTGTTGATCTAAGTTTATTTCTGTAAACGAGTATTTGGTCTAAGACAGTTTTGCATGTGGGTGTTACTCTTAGGGGTTCATTGACAAGACCCTGCAGGTTATATGGTTTTACAAGATTGGTAAATTTATCCCTGTGTCCATTCTGAGTGAGAAAATCAATATTAAAGTCACCACATACAATAAAGGAATGAGGACACTGCAAAGCAAACGAAAGAAACTTTTTTTTTTTTAAAAATTGAAATATTACTACTAGCATGGCATTTGACCAACAATAGGTGAGCATTCGAAAATTACTCCAAATGCTATACTTTCTATAGGCTACTTCCTTGTGTATTTAAATGTAGGCCTACAGGGTTATAAATCAACGTAACAGATACATTAAAGACACTTTTTTTTAATCATCAAATGGTTCTACTATATCAGCAAAGTTTCAGTGATGTGTGGAAAATCTGTTCCATTGCAAGTACTCCTACATTTGGTTAGAGGACTGACAATTACGATTTCCTGTCGGAAAGTGCAATGTAATAAATTGTAGGAAGAAAAAATATGATGTATTGAACAGTGACAATTTTAAACAGCAAATCTGGACGAGATGCAGGAATATCGTTCTATGAACCATCTCGAAAGTGGCACACTATTAACCATCCATTAACAATAAGATAAATAAATTTTCAAGAAAAAGAAGGGTTGGTGAATTGTTCTGTAACAGGTTTTTTCTTGATAATTCGTTTTTACGTAACATTGTGTGAACGATGTTTTTCCTCCAACAGCTATTTTCTTAGTAATTCGTTTTTACAAAACATCGTATATGAAAGAGATATTTTTAATGGATATTTGATTTGCTGCTGACTAGAAACAACTTTTCCTCGGACTTTACGTATTATGCTTAAAACAACAAACAGCATTTTGTTACTCTATCTACTATGGCTGGGCAAATGATACTCGCATTTGAACATGCTCGGGATTTCCCGATACAGCCCTCCAGATGTAGGGGAATAAATTTTTTTAGGGGGCAATTTAGGGTGAAAGAAATGTTAGTGGGATTTTCAGGGGGAAAGAAAGTATTGGGGGATTTTTAGGGGGAAGAAGAGAATCAACTTATTTGTTAACTTTTGCATCAAATGTGTGTGTAGCAATTGGAAGATGTGTTGCCATACTGATTGCAGATGTTATTCCCAACCGAGCAGCGGTCTGTCAGCCTGTGTTGACTACATTGTCGCTCTTCTGTCACTACTGTCACACTGTTTTAATTGCATGAAAATTTTTTTTGAAAAGTCTTGGTCGTAATTAGCTTTATTTCATATGACGCATTTAGAATACATCATCATCAGATAAAAGATGGGAAATGCAACCATCTTGGTATAGATGCTGGATTACAACTTAAAATATCATCATGGACGTCTAGTGACAGTGTTGAACCAGACTCACATGCCCAACCACAAAATGGAAGGCTTTATGAACCAAGTGATAAACTGTTTTAATTGTTTCTTCAGTTCATGTTGCCTGAACTGTTTACTTCAAAAAATCAAATGTTTGTATAGCTTATGGGACTTAACTACGGGGTCTTCAGACCCTAAACTTACAAACTACTTATGAACTAGCTAACACTAAGGACGGCAAAAATATCCATGCCCATAGGGGGATTCGAACCCCCGTCCGTAGTGGCCGTGCAGAACGTGACTGACGTGCCGCAGACTGCTCGGCCACTGCGGCCGGCAACTGTTTACTTTCAGCACACAGAGGTGGTGCATATTTTCCCTCTCTCCAACCCCATCCTGTCACTCAACAATACAGTAGAGTCCCGAAAACTCAGTCTAATGTGGACTGATTGTTGGCCGAGTTTGTGAAAATGCGGGGTTATCGAAAACGGTGTAAAAAGAAAATAGGTAAGATTTTTTTGTTATAAATTACTTTCTACTGTTACCTTAGAAAAAATGCAAATGATGTAATACAGTAACACAAAATAAATGTAAGCCAATATCTAACACATGAAATTCGTTACTTACACTCACATCAACTTCACAAAACGTAGTTCAGAAAAGACAAAAGACTGCATGGCAGAGTCTAGTGGTACCAAGTTCATTATTGTTCATCACGCCTAAGCAGATTTTAAACAACACTGAGAAAAAACTCACTCCAGTACTTTTGATCAGACTGTTTTTAGTATGAAAAAGCATCTACATACTGCATAAATGAAACTCAAAGGATTCTTAAATAGAATGTAGTTGGCAGAAGAAATGATTTCTGGGCCCAAACATAGCCTGTAACTACTAACACACTACCATTTCAGTTCTCTCCTGCATTATGCGATCACGGAATAATTCCACGGGTGTGCCAGGGTGTGGCCGATTTATCCAGACTGCCGGGTTACCAAGTGCCGAGTTTTCGGTACTCTACTGTACCAGGTGTTTTTTCTCTAGGAGTTAATGGACTGGTATTTTCCAAGGACACTGCACTGAAATACCGCTAAGTAACGTGCTATGATATGCAATTTAGTGTGTTAGCTATCATTGTGTTGTATTGGTAATCCATCATTATTTTTACTTTAATGAACAACTCAAGTTGTAATGTATATACAGTGTTTTATTGGTCAAAATGGCTACCAAACATAATAGGAAGTATGTAAAAAAGTATGCAAAGATCTGGGAAATGGAACCTTTGCTGAAAGGGAAGAATGCAATTATTTCTTATTATGAGCTGTCTTTCAGTATTGCACCCCTACGTTCGTGCCTATGCGCATGGCTCTCAATTTTTAATAAATGATGAGAGAGAGGAGTCTCAAAAACAAGAACTTTCGTTTTTTTCTTATCGAAAACTAGGCAGGCTGCAGCACCTAAAAGACCACCCCCCCGGTTGCTTTTTTTAGTGGGATTTTATAGTACATTTAGAGAGAATCTTTAACTACTGCATCACATTACTAAAAGCTAACATTCAAAGGGGGAATAATGTGAATCCTTCATAAGTAGAAATTACATTTAATGAATTTATAAGATATAGGTTGCAAATGACCATTCCATTCCCTGTTCATACGGTACAGTAACAGATAAAAATGTTACCACCTTTTAATTGCATTGAAAACAAGATTAAAACAAATGAAATAGGGAAAACATTAGAAATTTAATACCCACTAATGGAAATAAGACATATAAAAATGAACTGTAATTGCCACTTCGGAATAAACGGTGCACGAACTGCTGTGTAGTAACAACAGGCGTCTCTAGATCGCAGCACTAGAATTTTAAATCGCAATTGCTATCATTTACTTATAGCCTACATTCGTTACTGTTTTCACTTATGATCTGCACCCTAGGAGCTACTACAGTCTGCATTTCACATTTACTAATCGCCATATTATATTAATGACAATATCTAGGTTTTTTTTAAATATTTATTATAAGTGGCATTTAGTGCGATGTGCACTATATTGCCAAACTCTCAAACTCTAAATTACAATTTTAGCATTACATATTACAATAAAATTTACATTGACACTTTTACATTTACCAAAAAAGAAAAAAAAATTCAAATATTCGATAATCACATGCCCCGATGTGAATAGTCGATTATGCAGTAATGACTTAAACCATTAGTACTGCCATTAACCAATGTAGCAATCACTTCATATTTTAATGTCTGCATCTTTCAGAAATTTCACTACTATGGGTACTTTCCCTCTTCGTACTGAAATAGAATTGATGTAACACTTGCAGGTAGCAGAACTCCCAGCGCCGTCAGTCTTTTATGGAAGTTCACTCGCTCTTGTTCAAATTTCATGCATGAAATTATTATATGATTTAAATCTGCCTCTTCACTGTCGTTCTGCTCACATCTCTTGGAACTGCAAACCTTTATCCTATACAAGTGTGTTGGGTAGCATCCATGTCCCAGTCTCATTCTTATTATAGTGGTCAGATGTCGCTTGCCAATCCTGCACTTTGTGAACCATGGTTTAGTCGTTACATTAGGTTATATGAGAGCAAGATGTTTGCCCGTAAGTCGCTGTGACTGTTTCCATTTCGAGTCCCACTCTTGATACACCTGAACCCTGAATTTTATGATAAAATCGGTGTATGGCAGTCGTACTGGTTGAAAACTGCCTTCCTTAGCTCCTCTTCTTGCTAGTAGATCTGCCATCTCATTCCCCACTATTCCAGTATGTCCTTTTATCCATAGATATTGAATATATATACCTTTTTCAGCTGCGTTTCTGAGGAGATCAATCACTTCCAGTACATATTGCTTGGTCCTTGGATCCCAACCAGGATTCTCCAACTTTTGTAGTACACTTCTAGAATCTGTTAGAATTAATATTTTATTATAGTACTGGATTCCAAAATATACAGCCTTCCTCACTGCCATTAACTTCGCTGTATATACTGACACTTCATATGGTAACTTGTACATTTTACCAATTCCATGTGCAAGAATATAGAATGCATAGCTAACTCTGTTATCCATTTTGGAACCATCCATGTAAATACAAATATACTGATGCCATTTACTTTCAATAAGTTGCCATAGTTCCTGCTTCGCCAAGCCCATGTCCATCAGTTCTCTTGGCATGTAGGATATGGATACTTTATGTAATGTCGTTTCATATGGGTATCTGAACACTGCCAATGTCTTATCCTGCAGTATAAGTGGGGTTATAAGGTGGCATTTCATATAACTTTGTACAAGTAATGGTACAGGTTGTAGGATGACCAAAAGATTGGATGTCGCGATGTAGCCAGCTTGGTTACTCTCTCAACAATAGCATTGTCTGTTACTGTCGATCAATGCAAGTAAAAAATATCTGAAAGCAATTACGTCTAAGGTTTAATGGAATTTCTCCAGCTTCAACTAACAGAGCATTAGAGGGTGTCGAATTCATGGCACCAAGAATTATTCGCATCACCCTAAATTGTACAATATCCAGTTTGCGGAAAGTCGTTACTGGGGCATTTCCAAAAATCACACTTACATAGTCCAACACTGACTGTATTTTTGCCCTATACAAAGTTAGTATAACCGACGGGTCTGCTCCCCACCATACTCTAGTAACAGCCTGAAGCACATTCAAATTTTTCCCAACCTTTCCTATTATGTAGTCAATACGCCGCTTCCAAGATAATTTGCAATCAAGGTAAACCCCTAGAAACTTTGGACTGGATCGTATGGGGAACACATATGGCCCTAATTCAAGTTGTAGTTGATCATAGCATTTCCTCCTCCTTGTGAAGATCACTACCTCAGACATTTCTTCTGATAGTGACAAGCCATTCTCCATTTCCCACGTTACTAATTCTTTTGCTGCCTCATTCAGCCACAGGTGTGCTACCCAATTGCTTGTTGATTGTGTATAGAGACATATGTCATCAGCATACTGGAACATTTTGAACTTGTGGCAAAGTCTGCTTTCCAGATCTGCAACATACAGTGTTTAGAGTAAGGGGCTGAGTATTGCTCCTTGTGGTAGTCCTTTATAGACTGTCAGTGGGCCAAAAAGTTCATTATTATTCATCCGGATGTACACTGATTGGTGTCTTAAAAAACTATATATACACTGTAGGAAAAGGTATGGGACATTCAAATTCCTCAATTTTTGCATAAGTATAGAACAGACGTCACTTCTGATCCTGCAGCTGTTATTATTTAATATTCATAGAATATATGACATCAACTGCGATTGGGCAAAGCTGAAAATGTGTACCCAGCCGGGATTCGAACCCGGGTGTCCTGCTTTCTAGGCAGTTGCGCTGACCCCTACACCACTGGGGACACAGTGATCACCACACCTGCAAGGACTATCCATGCACGCCTCCCGTCAGATACAAATTCCCAGCTTCGCCCTGCCCATAGTACTCAAACTCGTAGTTTAACTAATTCCCGTAAGAGTAAGGGCTTCAAACTTTGCCCACCCCTCCCCACTAACGATAGGATCATTGCCCGTCACTGGCATATTATATATATACATGTGGCGTCTGTTCCGAAAAAACAGACGTCACTTCTGATCCTTCAGCTGTTATTATTTAATATACATAGAATATATGACATCAGCTGTGATTGGGCAAAGCTGAAAATGTGTACTCAGCCGGGATTCGAACCCGGGTCTCCTGCTTTCTAGGCAGTTGCGCTGACCCCTACACCACTGGGGACACAGTGATCACCACACCTGCAAGGACTATCCATGCACGCCTCCCGTCAGATACAAATTCCCAGCTTTGCCCTGCCC
Source organism: Locusta migratoria (assembly GCA_026315105.1). NCBI lineage: Eukaryota > Metazoa > Arthropoda > Insecta > Orthoptera > Acrididae > Locusta > Locusta migratoria. Next base: position 311,406,467 of record CM048744.1, on the reverse strand, counting down.
ATAGTACTCAAACTCGTAGTTTAACTAATTCCCGTAAGAGTAAGGGCTTCAAACTTTGCCCACCCCTCCCCACTAACGATAGGATCATTGCCCGTCACCGGCATATTATATATATATATACATGTGGCGTCTGTTCTAGTTCACCAACTATAAACAGGTGGCAGATGTCATTGTTATCTTCAATGTCGCTTCCTATTCCACTAATAGTAAATGCTTGTGGTACAGTTGGTGTACCAATTATGTCAGCAAAATCTTCTACTCATTCTTGTGGCATCCTAAAGCTCAGTATCCTTCTCCTTAATGCATTAATCATTGACCAGATCTGAGTACCTGGTGTATTTTTGTCAGTTTACCACAAAATGCCTTCCAATATTCCTTTTTCTGTCTTTTAAGAAATTGTTTGGCTGTCGCATCTGCCTTCTTATAAGCTATAAGATTTTCCAATGTAGTGTGCCTTCTTAGCACCCTGCATGCCTGTCTCCTCTTCGCTACCAACCTGGAACACTCCTGAGTCCACAATGGTACTGGTTGGTGTATGACATGATATGTGGTTGTCCTCTTTGAGACAGAACAAGACGCTGCTTCATTAATATACTTGACAAACATATTATATTTCACTTTTGCAGGCTGGTCCATAGGTAGTAGATTTAATTTAGAGTCTAAGATTTTAGTATAGTTCACCCAGTCAGTACTTTTAATATTCCATTTGCCTGCAGGCTGAATATTAATTACTGGCCACTGCTTAGTCCATGTGATAAGTATGGGATAATGATTAGACCCCATGGTATATGGAAGAACTTTCCTCTCAAAATCCATAGCTATATTTGCCGAGCAAAGTGTCAGATCAACTGCTGAAGATCTAGCGTTTGGCGTTGGCAGAAGTGTAGGCGATATGTCATTAAGAGAAATAAGTTGAAACTCATCCATAATATCTTGAATGCATTCCCCTAAATAATCGTCGAAAGCAACTTCCCCACATTCTGTTATGTGCATTGAAGTTCCCACAGATCATATAGGGAGTGTCCAGTTATTCCACTAGTGTATACCATTCTTGCAACTGAATGGCGGTTCTTGGAGGACAGTAAATAGAAACGAGAGTAAACTCCCGTCCTGGAACCAAAATTCTGGCTGCTACGAGTTGAAAACTTTTGATGTCTGTATAGTTTATATACACTGGCATGTGTTGTATCACATTACTAACTATAGCGGATCCACCTTTCCCATCCTCTCTATCATTGCGATAGATTTGATAACCATGAAAAGACACTACTCTTCCAGGACTAAACCATGTTTCAGATATTACAGCCACTGCTATTTTCCGCACCCACAACTCTCTTAATAACATATCCTTGTTTGCAATTGCAGACCTTGCATTTCACTGAAGAATACTAAAGTCCATTTTCCGCTGAAAATGCAGTTGCCACCATGTGATGTATCATCTCTGTATTAATTGTTTCTGGTGCCAAAGTTTGAACCTGCTGGAGAATTGCTAATATTATTTTGCATACCATGTCCACAAGATTTCCTCCTATATCCTTGGGCATTGTGGTCCCTTGCTTTTCAGGACAAGGTCTATACGGATTTATTGGCGATGACTGTATCGACCTCTGCGCTGGTATCAATAGTTTTTCATATGCCCTCCATGCACTAGGCTTTTGAGTAGGTTCGTTTTTTTTGTGGTGTTATTGATTTTAATTTGCTCCTAATAGGAGGTATATCAGTTTGTATAAACTTCACAGATGGTTTATGCAAGATACCAAGTTGCTGTGCACTAAAGGTTCCCAGCTTAGGAAATTCAGATGCACTATTGACTTCTGGGGGAAGTTGTTCGATAAATGTGTTATTTTGTATTCTTGGCATTCCTGCTGTTACTGTAGGATATGACTGCCAATTGAATACTGCGCAAGCTTCCTTCGTGGGAATGTTATGAAACGCCACAATTTCTTGCTCCTGTCGGCATTTAATGTGTTCTGGACACGATCTTTCTGTCGCCAGATGTTGCCATTGACAGAGAACACATTTTTGGCACTGGACCTGACATATCCTAGTATTATGAGGGCCACCACATCTTGCACACCTTGTCTGGCTTCTGCATTGTCTGCCTATGTGTCCAAATCGTAAACTTTTGTAACACTGCCTGACTGGAGGCACATATGGCCTTACTTCACACCGCATCCCATGTATGCTCACATAATTTGGCAGTAGAGATGGGCAAAAAAATCATTATATCGAAATATCGATATTTTTTGGAATTTATCGATATTTATAGACGATATTTTATTTTCCGATATATCGATATATCAATATTAAATTTTGAATATCGAAGGTGATATTTTTAAAAGCCACCCTATTTAAAAAATTAGATTAGATTCTTTTATCGCCTTTTGGTATGTTTTCCATACTATTGGCTTGGTCAGTGTGAATATTACATAAATATTTTTAAGATAGAGTACTTACATAATACATATAAGTAAAATATTATTTAGTAAAAAAGGACACCAGATAGAAAATGTTGTTCAAGCAAAGCATTAGACTGGTTTAAGTTACGAATCTCCGTTCCTTACTATGGGTCAGAATGTAGAGTGCCCCCTGCTCTCGACGTGACAGACAACTGAAAGCTTAACTGCCCTGGCTTCTTATGGAAAATACTGTCTGTTCATTTACGATAAGCATGCTATTTATTGTTTAGAATAGGTCTGTATATCACAATTATCTCATTCCTGAGACAACTTACCCCTTTCATTTCTAATGTTGGTTCTATTACGATCACGCATTATCACAGTAAGGCAACTGAAAGAAAGGAAGGCTAAGGCACGCTAGCCAACTAATGACATGAAGACGCTTCCATTTAGATAGTCTGGGTAGTACGCCGGGGCCCAGGAGTTGGCGAAGAGGATGTAAAAATGCAGAGCCATTACAAATTTTGCATCTTACGAGTCCAAGTCTCGATTATGCTCGTGACACAACGCCTCAAAGTAGGTGGCGGCTAGTTTTGGTATATATTACTGTATCATACGTAATCTTCAGTGAAGAAAAGTGAACAATTTCAGAGAGAAATTTCACTCTTATCGTAATTATTCTTGTTTTGTTTTTCATTTTAAAAGATGTACTGTGACTGTGTATACCGTGAATTTATGATACCGTGTCAGCAATCTGATGTTCTGCTCTTTTAATGACTCTAGTGTACTAGCACTCTGAAATTAGTACGTTCTTGTAATGAAACTGTAGTAGCAGAAATTGTAAATGCTGCATATTTTACTGTACCTTCTCCATCTCGTGTCAGATCGAAATTATGTGTGTCATTATTACCAATAAATGCTTATCAAGCACGGTGTAGAACTGAATGAGTCAATCTGATGTCCTTGCCCCTTGTCCCGTCCATGAAAATATAGGAACTTGCCACTGCGCACTCCGGGAACTGTCAAATCTGGGCGTTGATAAGTGGCAAGGAGGCATAGAATGTGTGGAGAGGAGACGTTCAGTGCTGGCAACCTCTTTACTCCTGAGCTGTGCTCACTGCATCGTACTGATCAGTTTAATTTTATGAAAGAGGATTACAGAAATGTTAATGGACAAATGTAATGGTTATTTCATTGTAAAGTAAAACTAAGTAGTGATATCACTCTCACACAATGTTGGAAAAGAGTTTTTTTTGGTAGAAATACGAATTCCGACCTTTAGGCGTAATTATTGTGAAACGGCATAGGCAGAGGTTAGGTTTTTGTGTCTGCACTGTGCTTTGCCCTTTGTTTGCGTGTTCTTTATTGTTAGATGTTAGAAAGTTATTGGGATTTCACCTAGTGTAGCTAAGCCACTGTTTAGTTCAGTTGATCAGTTGTGTGGCGGCATGTCCAATATCTTATTGGTGTGTCAATCGACTTAAACCAGGTTATTTTCAAGTCAGCTATGTCTGTTGTTTGGAAGTAATTTACAAAAGAAGCTAAAAATAATCTGTTTGATGCAACTTATGTGGTAAAATTTACAAAACGTCTGAAAATACGACAAATAAGTGGTACTAATTACGTTATTGCAAGCTTTAGTATTCTCATCACGAACCTGCTTCAGCAAGACGTTGAGTACACAACTCCTTTGACTGGTTTAGGAGCATCAGTAAAAAAAATCTCTATTCAAAGGAATTCTGGAAAGGTTAGTCCCCTTGGAAAAAAATATTTTTCTCTCTGTGGTAACAATTTTCGACTCCCAGTTTAGGTGTATTCATTTTTAATCCCCACTTGCAGTGTCAGCTGCAGTAGCTCATATTAGCAAAGAAATTCGTTTCGAACACAGGCGAAAAGGGCAATTCTCTCTTGAGCATTGCGCTTTAGATGTTGAACAAGAAAGCCCAATGAAGACTTCCATTTAGTCGCGGCATGAAAAATTGTTCACCCAAAGTTCAGTTTCATGGCAAATTTCCAGCCATGATTCTGTACCAAATGAGCTGAAGCAGTACCTTGATCAACCATATTTAGAGCGTAACAGTTATCCTCTGAAGTTCTGGGCTGAACTTCGACACTTTACGCCCATTTTACCAGATATTGCACAGAAGTACCTGATATGCCAAGCCTCTTCTGTTTCGTCAGAAAGAGTGGCTTCATTGATCAAGTTAGTGGTGCAAGACAACAGAAGTAGGAAAGAGCTCTCCTAATGTCTATTATTGATGACTACTGGCTCAATTAATTATTTTCAAATAAATATCTTACTCTACATTGTGTTTCTTTTATTGATTATATGTTGTGCTTTTTTATTTATTAAAGTTTAAAATTATAAAATATTTGTCAATTTTTAATTGTATGTTGACAATTTCTGTGGTTTTTATTTCAATTATTAATTTAGCATTATATGTAAGGATTTCACCGATATATCGATATTTTTATTCAGATAAAATCGATACTTTTTATAAATATCCATACGATATATATCGATATTTTTAAAATTTTGTCCATCCCTACTTGGCAGTACTTGTGAATCAAATGTGAGTAAAACAGTTGACTGCTTTTTGTATTCTCCCTGTAAAGTTCTCGTAATAAACCGCCCGACGCTTAGAATTTTGTACCTAGATTCTGCCACTTCCAATATCTCCTGTTCATCTAACTCAAAATCCACATTACGTATAACCCCTTGTTTATTTATTAAATGAGTGGGGATGAACATTTCACAGTTCTTATTAGCTAATGATTGTTCAGAAACCAACCCGTTAGCTGCATTCCCATTTGATAATTCTATTTGGATTCGGTTTATCCTTGTAGCCTGAATGTCTTTGATGAAGTTCTTAACTTCTGGCAAACCCATATGTAACCATTTTCCGATAGCCAAAGGATGCAGTCGTCCAACTTTATGCGTGGAACTTTCCACATAAACTATATAGGGACCATTGTCTGTATTTTTGTAACGATTCTGAATAGGATTCTTTTGTGTGTTTGTTGTCTGCCGCCTAAGGTAGGGACTGTTCCGAAACACTTTGTACTGGCGAAGACAGAATTTGGTCTTTTGTAGGTCCTTCTTGATGGGGCTGGTTCCTCACTATGACGTTTGTTTGTAATACGCGACTCAGTACTGTTAGCCATCGGGACATCTACTATATCCATTGGTAGATTACTTACTGATACTTCCGATCTGCTTGTATCCTCCTGTGATGCGTCGAGACTCGGAACCATCTCTTCTGACAAACTGCAATCTTGCCTACAGTCTTCAACAACAAACTCACCATGGGTTCCTGTTAGTAAGTGCACCGCATCGGCCAAAGTTTGCAGGTTTCTGTCTGGGTCCAAGCCTCCCCCTTCTCCGTACTCACCGCCGCTCATAACGGATCAATTACTTTCACTGACCACTTTCTGTCTTTATTTATTTTATTTTAATTTAATTTTAAATTTGAACTCACAATACGATAATGTTTAGCTGTTGCTATCCAAAGATGCACTGAATATCTATGTTATTAATAGTTTACTTCACAGCACAGAAGAATTAAGCCCCGTTTACACTGAAGTTCGGAACATGTTTTTGTTCGCAACTTGTTCCAGACAAATGTTGACAACATTGTTCGATGTTTATGTCCGCATCTACACTAGCGGCCAACATTTATATTATTTTGTGTATTTGCATTACGAAACCCCGGCCCCACTATGTCAAAAATTAAAATGTTTGTGTAGCTTAAGGGACTTAACTATGGGGTCATCAGTCCCTAAACTTACAAACTACATACGAACTAGCTTATCCTAAGGACGGCACAAGTATCCATGCCTGAGGGGGGATTCGAACCCCCGACCGTAGTGGCCGAGCAGACCGTGACTGGAGCGCCTCAGTCCCCTCGGCCACCGTGGCCGGCTCGTTATGTCAAGCAAAGATGAAGAAATATTAACAAGCTGTGCAGAATTGTTACACATTGACAGTTTAAGAAGATGAAGAAGACCATCTCACATCGCCTACCAAGCGAAAACCTGTTATTTCACTTAATTTTTTTGTCAACATCACTGCTAGTTGTACCCAGCTCCATGGCAATTTTGTGGAGAGAATCGTGTTTTTCGTTTATATTTTTGTAGCTTGCGGAACGTACGTTACCCAAGCTCTGTTCTTCCTCATAGAAAGAAATAAGTGCGCACATTTTCTCCCTGGTCCACTGCATTTCGCAGAACACACAGGAAACAGTAGATCAGTACCACAGACATATATATGTGTGTGATCAGTACCGTGAAGCGAAAACAAAACAAACACTAGCGCTTCGTAGCGGCAGTTCATGGTAGCAGGCAGATCACTGGTAGCATTATTAGTTTCTCCATCATTGGATGGTTGCTGTTGCCGCAACTGTGGTTCAAATTTAATGAAAGTCCAGCTCCAGTTGCAATTATTTGTGCTTTATTTAAGCCCACACTACCGGTTTCGGCCTCTATGTTAGGCCATTTTCAAGTGTGACAGACCTGCATATAATGTGTAGCAATAAGTTTAAAAAAATTACATGGTACAAGATAGAATGTTACATATGTAAAAAGGTACTGTACAGAAGCAGAAGGAAACTTACTTTATGCCATAGAGAAAGCAACGTCAAGTAATTAAAACAACAGAACTCAGCGATTTTAAAACTTTTGGCGCCCAATGGCGACATGAGAAAAATGACACGCCCATTTTTCTTATGTCGCCATTGGGCGCCAAAAGTTTTAAAATCTCTGACTTCTGTTGTTTTAATTACTTGACGTTGCTTTCTCTACGGCATAACGTAAGTTTCCTTCTGCTTCTGTACAGTACCTTTTTACATATGTAACATTATATCCTGTACCATGTAATTTTTGTAAACTTATTGCTGCACATTATATGCAGGTCTGTCACACTTGAAAATGGCCTAACATAAAGGCCGAAACCGGTAGTGTGGGCTTAAATAAAGCACAAATAATTGCAACTGGAGCTGGACTTCCATTAAATCACTGGTAGCAGGCCAAGGAACAAATGTTCCTTTGATCTCTACCGACACAGCGGAGGAACACTGTTTCCGTGTTGGCAACATGTTGTGAACATCGACAGACTAGTAGCAGCCACGAACATTGTTGCGAACAATGTTTCAAACGCAATGTAAACGGGGCTTTATGAATATCAGCGCTGTAAATCGTAGAGGAAGTACCTCCTGACATTGCTAGATAGCGTTGTGATCGAATGTTTGAACTTTTCCCGAGATTTCCCGAACTGTGACATGAATTGTTCGAACAGTTCGAGTTATGTTCAAACCCAGCTCAACTATCCACTGCCGCTAAAATTAAACGTTGGCCAAATCATCGTCCAAGATCATCAAATATACGCTGAAAGACAGCCAGGTCAATGCAATCGTTGAATACACTTCCGCAGCCGGCTGTTCCGAACGGCTTGTCTTCTGTTGGTTTATATATCACAGCAAAATATGTTGAAATACTAATTTAGGAACATGTATTTTATTTAATTCATGTGTTCCCATCCATTCAACATACACTTATAGATAATACACACAGAACATATAACAGAGACCACAGAATATTTATATCAACCATGGAATATATATACACATTAGTTCACTTCACTGTGCACAGAGCAAATATTTTGTTCACCAAAATACCAACACCTCCCCTTGAACAAATATTTGAACACTGCATTATCTTGTAGCACTGTGCATAAAACTTCATGTTAAACCATATAATGTCACCAATTTCTCGAATTTCTCCTTACTAAGAGGTTTGGTCAGCAAATCAGAAAGCATATCCTCTGTGCATAGATAACTAATAATAATATGCTTCTCTTTTACATGATATCTGATAAAATGATGCCTAATATCAATATGCTTGGATCGCACACTTGTTATCTGATTCTGTGCTAACTTGATAGCACCCATGTTGTCACAAAATACTTTGGTTGGCTTCATGATTGTATATGGCTCGATTTCACTTATCAGAGTCCTTAGCCATAACACTTCTTGTATGGTGGAAGACAATGCCATATACTCAGCCTCAACAGTACTCAAAGCCACTGTTCTTTGTCTCTTGCAGGACCAGGATATTAATCCTCCCATCAATTTGAAACAGCTACCTGTAATAGAATGTCTGTTATGCAGTTCATTACCCCAGTCAGCATCACTATAACATTCTATCTCCCAGTTTCCTGTCTTGTGATAACTTAATTTGTAATCAGCAGTGCCTTTTAAATATCTAAATATCCTTTTAACAGCAGTCCAGTGTTTAGTTCTAGGATCTTTATTAAATTTGCTCACAGTATTTGTAGCAAAGGCAATATCTGGCCTCGAAGTTTGAGCTAAATATAAAAGACTTCCCACTGCCTCCAAATAAGGTGTTTTCTCATCACACAATTTATCTTCTTCTGTTATTGACAACTTTACACCCTGTTCCATAGGTGTGGAAACTGCTTTACAATCATTCATGCCAAATTTTTCCAATATTCTCTTTGTGTAGACTGACTGATCAATTGACAATTCTTCCCCATTTTTATTTCTTAGAATTTTCATCCCAAGATATTGTTTCACTTCACCTAAATCATGTAAATCAAAATCAGACTGAAGTTGTTTCTTGAAGTTTTTCATTGAATCTTCACCTTTTGTTAAAATAAATATATCATCAACCCATACAGCCACAATGATAGTTTCCTTTGCATCTCTTCTGTAATATAGACCAGGATCAGCTACTGATTGACTCATGTCCATTTTTGTCAAGGATTTATGTAAGCACTGATTCCAACAATATCCACTCTGTTTAAGACCATACATACTCTTTTTTAGGCGCCAAATTTTATTCTTTTCTTGAGGAATTTTCTTGGCTTCCTCTGGTGGAATCACAAAAATTTCTTCTTCCAATTCTCCATTGAGATATGCAGTCTTTACATCCATGTGGTGGATTAACAAGTTTTCTTTTACAGCAAAAGATAGAAGATATCTTAAAGAGGCATATTTCACCACAGGTGAAAATGTTTCTTTATAGTCTATTCCCTCTTTCTGAGAACAACCTTTTACCACCAAACGAGCTTTAAATTTAGGTACTGCTTCTTCAGGGTTTTTAATTCTGAAGATCCATCTCACTCGTAATGGTTTCTTTCCTTGTGGTTTATCAACCCATTCATAAGTATCATTCTTGGAAAAAGACTGCAATTCCTTTTCTATTGCTTTCTTCCAATCATCTGCATTTGGACTGGCCAAGGCTTCTTCTACTGTCAGAGGTTCATTGTTGAATGTTTGAGCAGCCATATAAGTCTCATAATCTGGGTACAACTTGGGTTTTATAGTACGCGATGAACGCCGTAAATTAATGTGCTCTGTCACTGGAGTTTCTTGAATCTCATCATCTGTTTCATTTTCAATAAACATATCAGAATTATCCTGAAAAGCTTTTTCTTCTGTAGTTTCTAAATTTACTTGTGCCCTTGCATGTTCTTGAACAATTTCTTCGTTATTGATATCTAAACATTTATTTTCAGCCTTTATTTCATTTTCACTTGATTCTAAAAATACCACATCTCTGCTAGTTATTACCCTTTTGTTTTTGGGATTTATAAATCTGTAACCTTTGGAATCTTCACAATATCCAATGAAAATATATTTTTCAGATTTGGAGTCCCATTTTCTTCTAAGTTTGTCTGGAGTTTTTATCATGGCCTTACATCCAAAAATTCTTAAATGATTTAAATCAGGTTTGTTTCCAGTCCAAACTTCATATGGAGTCTTGTGTGGTACAGCTTTAGTAGGTGATCTGTTGTTTAGATACACTGCAGTTGATACTGCTTCTGCCCAATAGCTTTTTGGTAATCCTGCATCCTGTAACATGCTTCTTGCTTTTTCTATAATTGTTCTGTTAGCCCGCTCAGCTACTCCATTTTGGGCAGGACTATAACGAATTGTAGTTTGATGCTTGATCCCAAGTTCACTTAACTGATGCCTAAACTGGTTATTTACATATTCAGTACCATTGTCTGATCTGAGAACTTTTATCTTCTTACCAGTCTCTCTTTCAACCCTGGCACAAAAACTAGCAAATATCTCATTCACTTTGTCCTTGGTTCTAAGAAAATATACATGCGTAAATCTTGAAAAGTCATCAATGAAGGTTAGAAAATAATGACTACCCCCTATAGATTCCTCTTCCATAGGCCCACAGAGATCTGTGTGTATTAGTTGCAAAAGCTCAGTAGACCTACTTTTACTTGTTTTAAAAGGTAATCTGGCTTGTTTACCTTGCACGCATATTTCACAAGGAGAGTTACAACTCTTAAATTCCTTTACCCCTGTACTCATATCTTTTAACAAAACCATACTCTTTCTATTAAGATGTCCTAATCTCCGATGCCATAAAAAATCTTGTGCAGAATATACTGGGTAACTATTTCTAACTTGCATAACATTCAATTTATAAATACCTCTTTCTTTACTTGCTGTAGCTATCACATTGCCACTGCAATCAATTATTTCTGCACCATTGTAATCAAAAATTACTTTGTTGCCTTTATTCACTATTTCACTTACTGAAAGCAAGTTTGTAGCAATATTCTTCACGTAATGAACATCATGTGCTGTAATATCTTGTGATTCACCTTTGACATTCAAATTGAAATTTATTTTCCCTACTAGTTCACACTGTAATTGAGAACCATCCACTGTTGAAATGCCAACATCAGTTTTAGGAGAAACATCATATAAAATTGACTGATCTTTTGTAATATGCATAGATGCCCCAGAATCCAGATACCAATCTGCACTTTTACCTTCAATTTTATTATGAGAATAAAATGCAGTAAGTGCCTTACCTTTATTAGTTGCCTTCCTTTCTGGATCCTTAACTGTACTTGCCTTTTCCATGCACTGTGATGCAAAATGGCCCTTTCTTTGACACTTATAACAACGAATAGGCTTCTTCTTTTTGTATTTTGAATACAAAGCCATTTCCTTGTCTTGAAAAGGATATTCTTGTACATTCTTAACATCTTGCAATATTTTTACTTTCACACTGACGCCGGTAATTGGTATTCCTGAACTCTCTAGACCCATTATCATTGGTGAGTACTTATCAGGAAGTCCTGCTAACAGCAAGGTACCGATCCATTCTTCAGCAATATCAAAACCTATATTTCTTAGGCGATTCGAAGTGGAGATGATTTTGTTTACATACTCATCCACAGTTTTACATTCATTTAAACGTGTAGTGATGAGTTCTCTCAGCAAACCCACCTTCCTGGTCAGCCCACCATCTTCGAATGCTCTTCTTAGATTTTCCCATACTTCCTTTGCTGTGCTAGCCTTTTCTATATGTGCATAATTTACAGGATCAACTAGAAGAATTAATTTGGACTTTGCTTTACGATCCTTCTTCTGGAAATCTGAATCTGTGGATTTTAATGTTCCATCAATAACACTCCAGAGCTCATCTAACTGCAGATAAGCTTCTACTGCAAATTTCCAAGTAGCATAATTCTCTCTACCCATAAGCTTCTCAATCTGTGGTATCTGGGCAGTGGACATTTTGCACAGTTTCAATATAATTACTGAAAACTATTACTGGCATCAAACACTAACATTTTCTACCATTCACTGGTTAAATGTATTTTTAAGTAAACCACTCTGGGCCCATAACCTGTTGGTTTATATATCACAGCAAAATATGTTGAAATACTAATTTAGGAACATGTATTTTATTTAATTCATGTGTTCCCATCCATTCAACATACACTTATAGATAATACACACAGAACATATAACAGAGACCACAGAATATTTACATCAACCATGGAATATATATACACATTAGTTCACTTCACTGTGCACAGAGCAAATATTTTGTTCACCAAAATACCAACATCTTCCATATTAAACCATATGCCGTAACGGTTTTTTTATATTTTTTATGTAAATCTGCCTAGTTTCGCGTTTTCCGTCAACAGTAGGTATCCCGTTCGTCGCTGTCGTTAGACACGCCTTCCTCTGCTATAATAGCATCTGTGCATTACCAGAGCTCTCATTGGTGGGCACAAGATGCCGGTTGTTAAAGGTGTATTTGAATAGCTGAAATTGTATTATAGTAACGAAATGGAGGGTGACAACGATTTAAAAGCTATCATAGGAGCCTTGCACAACCATGCGCAAGAAATATCTCGGGTATACCGGATTCGCAATTCTTAGTAACAGTTTTATGAGGTTGTTGCGTTGTCATGTAATCCTTTAATTATAAACTTTTCTTTGTGTCTTAAGAGGCGACGACAACAAGTGCAAGAAGATGAGGTTTCGTGGAAAAGCGTAATTGATAAGCTGAATTTACATTCTTGTTCCGGGAGTCGCGAAGGTACTGCATCATGGCTAGAAGCAGAGGACATAAGGAATGCGTACCAAAAGGCTCGTGAGGTAATTATACAATAACGCTATCGTTGCAAATAGTAATGGTAAATTATTGTGTCTTGTGGTTTTTTGCCTTAATTTAAAATTGTCAGATCTCCTCTCTTAAAGTACAGTATAATGCCCCCCCCCTCCCTGTCACTTTTCAATGACAACTCAGGATGTTCATCAATGGCCACAGCAGCATCTGTCACTTTCTGAATAGTAAAATGCTCAGTATCATGATTTTCAATTGGTAAACAAATGAGGCGGTGTTTATTTTCTTTGTTTCTGTCAAACAAACATTATGCCATGTTTATTTATATTATTTTAATGCACCTGGCAGTTTGTGTAGTTTTTTTTTATCGCTTTGTACAGCTGCTCAGCTGACTTCATGCTCCCATCAGCTGTCATAACAAAATATGCATGAAACACAGTTTTGGTAAAATTTTACTTACGATTCTGGCGGTCTTGCACGATAACGTTGGTACCCTGGTCACATTGGCATTATCCAATCATGTTTAGTCCAGAAATCGTTTTACGGGGGCAAATACTTTTGTTGAGTGGACAAGGATACTTTACAAGAACCTGTCAAGCACGGAGCAGGAATAGCATTAATTATTTTATGGTCTGTACAAACCACTGATCAAGTCATAATATGTGGATTTCAAAGAATATTAACATTGTGGCAAAGATTTTCTACCATGTTGTTGGTATTGTCAACATAATGATGTGTAGTTGCCAAGATGGTAAGTAAAATTTTACCCAGTTATGACCTTTGGTATGACAATGCTTGAAGTAATTCACATGCCTATTTAGTTAAATCAGATGTGTATACACACACACACATACATACATACACACATACATACATACATACATACATTTTCCTCATGCTCCCCAACTCAACAGATTTCTCATGCATCCCAACAACTGGTTAAATTGATGCTCAGCATGAGGGATGACTGACTGGCAGTAATCAGGCCTGACAATGATGAAGATGCTGAGAGAGATGTCGTCAATCTCCTGTATGTCTATAAGCAATAGAGCCCATTCTACTTGCAGAACTGTTGACAAGTCTCAGAGTGACATGGTGCTACCTGTCTCCCTAGCACATCCCAGAATGCTCTATGGTATGGAAATCAAGAGAGTGAGGCGGACACACCCTACATGCCTTATCATATGTCTCGAAGAAAACAACATTGTGAAGTCTGGTGACACAGCAATTCAAAACAACTGAACATGGCATAACTGAAGACCAGAATACCACCCGTCACCTTTGACCCATGAAGTCATCAACATGGCGTCAATGACATATATACTCATAAAGAAAAACAAAACGCCCATATAAACACGCAAAAATTACCTAAAAACCAATCAAATGACCCTAACGGTCAGGAATGTGGGGTTTTTGGGCAAGGACATTCTAAGCGGGAAAACGACAACATACCAGCCACAAAGAAAAAGTGTCCCATAAAGGAACCCATAACAAAAAGACTAAAACCAGTTATTGGAAACTTCAATTGACCTTTTATTACACCTCAAATGTAACTTAGGATACCAAATTAGCCGAAAATGGAAAAACTGGTATCGTACACAACCTACATCAAACCTTAAATCAAACTTGGAATACAAAACAATCACCGCAGCCTCAAAATAACAGAAAACTGCCATCAAACATCAAACAAAATTCAGGATACCAAACACCCCCTCCTCCAAAAGACATTTTACGACGCGATTACATCCCCCTGCTTTGAGTCATAACATCATTTACTAGAAATTTCGATCAGCTGCATTGGCTATTGTACTTACATGACATGGTGCCACACTATTAGTAACATTCGTTGCAGATGCTCCGGCGAATGGTGGCACGGAATCTCCACAAGGTGTGAAACTCATTGTGTTAACACCACTTTTCAATGGCGTGATTTTTGAAATAAATCACACGATTTGAATATAGAACATCGCACACAACAAACCCTGTTTCTCCACGTGCAGTGTCTTCCTGTTCAGATTCAACACTTTCTTGATACATAAATGGAAAGACCAATATATGTCCCTAAAATGATATGAATTGTTACAATATATTCAATATTCATAATTTATATAACTACTCTTCATTTCTAATCCCAGTACCACGTGGTGGTACAAATACTATGCGGCAATTATAATCCATCACTTGCCAATCAGGACTCGCTTTCCCGCAGCGTTACAATCCTCCTATGTAAATAAATCAAAGCGGAGTAAAATGAATATCTAAAATCACTAATTCAAACAGATCATAAAATAAATGAATCTGTCAATCAACTGAGTGTTTCTCAACAGGAAATTAGAGCGCTACACACCCTCACATACTAAAAAAAAACCCTTCTTGTTTAGCCTAAACTAACTCACTTAAAATGATCACCGTTACCAACAGATCATAAAATAAATAAATGTGTAAATCAATTCAGTATTTCTGAAGTGGAGATTCGGGCGCTACACATACTTGCATACTAAAAGAAAAACTTCTTGTTTAACCTATACCTAACCTAACTCACTTAAATGATCACTGTTACGTGTTGTTGTTATTGTTGTGGTCTTCAGTCCGGAGACTGGTTTGATGTAGCTCTACACAATACCCTATCCTGAGCAAACCTTTTCGATTCAACATAAGACTTGTACAAGTCGACGGAGCAGCACACCACGCCCGCCCACCGCCCGTGAGCGCAATTGTAAACATGGGCTTATCTTGTGTCATCAGAGACCACCGCTTAGATTAAGGGCCACAAGGAAATCCAAAGAACATTCCAGGAAAACAGAAACACCGCAATAACAACTTACGGTGTCACACCACGGAGAGCGCATTATAATCTGAAGATGCCCTGCTAAAGGGCGAAACGCGTCATTAACTAATAAAGTTTGCAATCAAGACAGTTTGAAGGAATACAGGTTTGTCATGGTTGGTTCTCCCAGAGACTTCAGTAGCTCTGAGGGAATGTCATTAAACTCCAGGGGCCTTGTTTCGACTTAGGTCTTGCAGTGCTCTGTCAAATTCATGTCTCAGTATAGTATCTTCTATTTCATCGTCATCTACTTCTTCTCCCTTTCCTAGAATATTGCCTCTAAGTTCATTTCCTTCCTAGAGCCTCTCTATATACTCTTTCCACCTTTCAGCTTTCCCTTTTTTTTGCTGAGAATTGGTTTTCCATCTGTGTTCTTGATATTCATAGAGCTGTTTATCTTATCTCCAAATATCTCTCTTATTTTTCTGTAAGTTGTATCTATTTTTCCCCTATTTAAACATTCTTCTGCAGTGGATAGAATGGTTAATAGATTGAAATCCAATAAAGTGACTGGGGTAAACGAAATTCAGGACTCGTCGAATACAGTGAAATGTCAGGTCTCAAATGGTTACACAGGATAATTTATAAGTGTGTGTGTGTGTGTGTTTTCCACATTGCCTCCTGAACTACTGAACCAATTTCAACGAAATTTGGTGAAGGTATTCCTTACTTACAGGACGAGAATCACTGTGGGGACTAGAACAATCACCACATATACTTCAGAAAATATGACATCAAACATAAAGAAATTCTCAAAAAACTTTCACATCATGTGTCAATGTTCCACATCTCCGCCTTAAGTAAGGCATAGATTTCAACCAAATTTGTTACAGATATTCTTTACCAACAGGAAAATTTCACTATGGGAGAGGTATGACATCATCTGTTCCATCACACATGAGGCAGTAAAATTTATTACGTGTTTACTACCAACTACATTCACAATACTTTTGCATATATTTTCCTAAAATTTCCACTCTACAAACCTCATACAGTGTACCAATGTATTCAAGAAATATTAAGTCGTAAGAATTAAGTTGCATGAAAAAAAAAAAAAAAATGAATTGCATAGAGTGTAGGATAGAAGGCAATGAACAGTGGGAAGAAGGAGAAGGACTAACATACATTATGTTATCAAAAGTATTGGGACACACTCCAAAAAAAATGTTGTTGTGGTTTTCAATCCGCAGATTGGTTTGATGCTGCTGTCCATGCTACCCTGTCCAGTGCAAGCCTCTTCATGTGAGAATACAAATGGCTACCTACATACTTTTTAATTCTGCTTATGGTATTTATCCCTCGGTCTCCCTCTAAGATTTTTGGACCGCACACTTCCTTCTAATGCTAAGATTTTCTCTGAATGTCCCCACCAACATATCCTTTCTTTTAGTCAGGATATTCCAGAAATTCCTTTTATCTCCAGTTCTGTTAAGCACCTCCTCATTAGTTACATGATCTACTCACCTGATCTTCATCATTCACCTATAGCTAGAGGTCTCCACAGATAAGGAAAGTATTCGCACCACATCCGCAAGACTTATACCCGCAACCGCGTCCGTGGCACTTTATCTGCATCTGCAAGTGCGTTATCCACATCTGCAGATATTGAAGTTTTGAATGGGTAATGGTAATAGATAGCAGTATTTAAAGCCATGGTATGTAATGTTATAATTATGGTTAGTGTGTTATTTCTGTGATAACTTAACTACCCAACTTTTGACTTGTCGAATCACGGTAACTGTTCTATACCTACTCCAAAACAGGCTAATTGGTAGCTGTCAGCAAAGAGAGACAATGTCGGCTGCAGCTATGACCAGCGTTTACAATCTAACATTGTGTACCTTCCTAAATACGTTACTTTCACTGTACACACCATATCTGATTGTGAAAGTTGCTATAAAATGCTTTCTCAATCTTTATTACATCTGTCACCATTTATCTAATACATAAACAAGAATGTTTGTATGTTTGTTCATATTTAATGCGCGGCTGTATCGTTCATTTCTATGAAACTTTGCTAACATATTGCTTGCACTTTAGCGATGGGTATTAATATAGTTAAATGACTGTAAGACACATATTTCAGGAGATATGATGTCATAAACAATTATATGTTTAAAGAACAGTGGCATTACTTTACATGATATAATATCCATTGATGTCGTGTTCATTTTAAGAAAGAACTCTCACTGTATTCACTATGGTGTATGCTGTCATTCGGTCCATTACAAAGCGCTAACTGAGGCAGCGGAAATTTGGCACGGCACCTCTGCTGGGCAGTGGACCAGTTTGCCACCCAGAAAGCTCTTGACAGACCCCTATAAGACACAGTCATGTAAACGGATTAGCGCAGGTCCCTTGGGTACAGCTACGTCCACTGTGGCCAGGGGATGAGGACAATAGACTTTCTCTCTACCTGGCCATTCTAGGATTCCAGGAATGTCCACGTGCTTGAAGTTTTCAGCTAATGTTTCGACAGACATACTGGGCTAATACCTCACTCTTTGTCCGCATCTAACACACGAATATCCATGCGGATATCCGTGGATATCCGCATCTGCCCAGACCTCTATGTATAGCACTAAATTTTGAAAGCTTCTGTCATCTTTTTGTCTGAACACCTTATTGTCTACATTTCATACCCATACAATGCTACATGTCAGACAAATGCTTTCAGGAAGGACGACCTAATATTTAAATTAAATTTGGATGTCAGCAAATTTTGCTTCTCCAGAAAATCTTTTCTTTCCATAGCCATTTTGTATTTTATATCTTCATTACTTAGGCCATCAGAAGTTATTTTATTACCCGAATAATAAAACGCGTCTACTACTATTATTGTCTCGTTACCTAAACTTTCCTTCAGCATAGTCTGATTTTATGACACTACATGCCATTACCCTTGATTCACTCTGTGAAAGTTTCATCGTGGAAACATCTCTTAGGCTGTGGCTAAGCCATGTCTCCACCATATCTTTTCTTCCAGGAGTGCTAGTCTTGCATGGTTCGCAAGAGAGTTTTGGAAAGTAGGAGGCGAGTTTTGGAAAGTAGGAGGCGAGGTACTGGTGGAAGTTAAGTTGTGAGGCGGCATCATGTGTCGTGTCGGGATATCACAGTCGGTAATGTGCTTGCCCGCAAAAGGCAAAGGTCCCAGGTTCAAGTCTCGGTTCCGGCACACAATTTTAATCTGCCAGGAAGTTTCATATCGGCGCACACTCCGTTGCAGAGTGAAAGTTTCATTCATTAAACCAAGTGATTATGATGATTAACTTGTGCTCGAAACAAAATAAAACCATGCAATCCCCTCTTTCCATTTCCCCAGTCCATATTCCCCCACTACAGAGTTCCAGCCTCCCATCACAATCAAGTTTTTGTCTCCCTTGACTGAATAATTTCTTTCATCTCTTCATGAATATCTTCAATATCCTCATCGGCTGATCTGGGTTGCATATAAACTTGTACTACTGTGCTTGGTGTTGGCTTTGTGTCTGTCTTCGCTATGATAATACATTCACTATGCTGTTCATAGTAACTTACTCTTATTCCTATTTGTTTGTTGTTTCTTGTGGCACTATCACAGCACAGGCCTACGTTGATGTTTTAAGCACCTGCTTGCTTCCTACTGTTGAAGAAAAATTTGGAAATCGTGATTGCATCTTTCAACATGATTGAGCACTTGTTCATAATGCATATCCTGTGACAGAGTGGTTACACGTTATCATCCCTGTAATGGCCTCCACAGAGTCTTGACTTGAAACCTATAGAATACCTTTGGGATGTTTTGGAATGTCGGCTTCGTTCCAGGGCTCATCAACCTATGTAGATACCTCTCCTCAGTGCAGCAATCCACGAAGAAAAGGCCGCCATTCACCAAGAAACCTTCCAGCACTTGATTGAATGTAGGCCTGCAAGAGTGGAAGCTGTCAACGAGGCTAAGGGTTGGCAAACACCATATTGAATTCCAGCATTACCAATGGTGTGCCAAACTTGTAAGTTGTTTTCAGACAGGTGTACAGATACTTTTGATCACATAGTGTTTGAAAGAAATAAATGCAAGCCTGTGCAGTGGTAGTATTTAATGCTAGTACTATATATGTGAGGGTAAGTCAATTATTGTTCGCAATTTAGTTATATTTTTGTTTATGTTGGTAGTACTGTCATTTTACATTGGTGGCACCTGCTTTGTTTATTTGTTGTTATATCTTTGCAATTTTCAAGCTACTATGTTAGTTTCGTTGTTGCTGCCATGCTGTTAATAATGGCTGCTCCGCTGTCTATTTGCACCAAAGAAGAGCAACATTCAGTGATACGTTTTTTTGTCGGCGGAAGGTGTATCAGGGGCCGAAATCCATAGAAGACTTTCAGTACAGTACAGGAGCAGTGTTTTGCCACAACGAAATGTGTACGAGTTGATTGAAAAATTCTGAAATGCTCACATGAGTGTTAAGCACGAGGAAGGAGCCGGACGACCATTTACCGCCATTGAGCGATCACGTGAAATGATTCTCTTAGACAGACGATTAACTATTGATGAAGTGGCTCATCGTCTTCAAATTAGTCATGGTTCTGCCTACGAAATTATTCACAACAGGTTTCGTAAAGTTTGTGCAAGATGGGTCGCAAAACAACTCGCACAGTTGCATAAGCAAACGCTCCTCGACATCTGCAAAAAACATTTGGATCGCTATGGTAATGAAGGGGACAACTTCTAAGACAGAATCATTACTGGTGACGAAAGATAGATCCATCATTACGAGGCGGAGAGTAAACGGCAGAGTATGGAATGGAAACATCCAAATTCGCTGTGCAAGAAAAAGTTAAAGACCCAACCGTCCGCAGAGAAACTGATGCTTATGGTTTTTTTGGATGAATCAGGTCCTGCACTGGAACATTATGGTTAAAGGGGCACAACAATAAACAGTGTACGTTACAGTGAGATGCTTACTGACAGGCTAAAGCCTCCAGTTCGAAGCAAACGCCAAGGATTGCTGTCAGAAGGTGGTGTGTTATTGCACGACAATGCCTGTCCGCATACTGCTGTCCACACTGCTGAAACACTCCAGAAACTCAAATTCGAAGTACTGGATCATCCTCCATATAATCTCGATCTTGCCCCTTCCGACTATCACTTGTTTGGTCCACTCAAACAAGTATTAAGGGGCCGTCGATTTGACTTGGACGAAACAGGGAAGGAAGTGGTGCATTCCTGGCTCGCAGCTTAATTGAAAACCTTCTTTTACGAGGGCATAAGGAAGCTTGTAGAGCAATGGACGAAGCGCATTGAAAAGCATGAAGACTATGTCGAAAAATGATGTTCTTGTAAGTTTCGTATTTTATTACAATAAAATTTTGTAACTACTTTGTGGATAATAATTGACTTACCCTCATAGCTACTGTAATCAAGATCTTGTAAAAGCTACACAAATGGGTGCAGGTCCAGGCTGAACCAAAAACTTTATCTTGTGTCCCTACAAACTGAAATAGGAATTACACCAGGACACCCCTCTCCAGGAAAAAATACCCACACGATCCTACATGCACTTTTTGCAAACATTTGTTACTACACTACAATAATAAATTGTAACTGTAATGACATGTACTTGACATTGTGTTGGTGGTCACTATTAATGTTGTATACAATTTTTGGAGTGAGATTAACAGTGTACCGTATATGGTAATGATAATTTCAAATTTGAGCTAAAATTTACTTTATATTCTTACAACACATCAATTTACATTATTCTTCTCTATAATTGTTGTTTTTGTTGTTGTTGTTGTTTGACTTTCGACATACGATGACATAAGAAGGCCTTAAAGAAGTAAAGATTTATAATTTTTTCATGTATCTTTTTGTTGTAGGACCGTGACGAATATAAATTTCAACTCAATCTTTACAAAAATAAAGTAAAACAGCTCAAGGAAGAGCTTGATGCAGCAAGACAGAACCAAACACAACACAATATCTCCATAGATTTATCTCACAACAGTGAAAGGGTAAGATATATCTGATAATAATCTAAAATTTTCCGGTAATTATTTGTGTATAAAGCAACAGTTATAAAAATACAATATTGTCGCGTTGGAATGGAAACAGACTTGACTTCGAAGGCAACTAAACACAACACTTATACTGAAAGCACATTTATTACGAACTCAACATACACGCAGCACTGACTGCCTATCAGGAAGAGTGCTCTGCTATTTATACACATACAGAATTTACCAGAAATTAGAACAACATAACATAAGAAACAAGTAGAATTTACAAGTGAACATAAAAAAGATAAAGAACCTTCTGGAATTGTTAATTACAAAGAAATAATTTTTTGCCGGTGGGCGGGATTGAACCAGCGAACTTCTGCACCGCAGTCTGTGACGCTATCCCCTGCGCCATGCCGGCAGTCGGTGTTCGTGGTCTCTCGCGACATTGCTCCCTCTCCAGGAGAAACAGCGACCCGCTGTTATGATCCCTGTGGAGCCAGCTGCAATGTCCTGGATCTTGACCGTGTCATGGGTCCTCTGTATGACAGTTCAAGAGAATCCTTCCTTTCTCCGCGATTATCGACGACAGACGTTCCTGTCATGGCTTCATCAGGACGATTACCGTCCTTACAGTCCTTGAACAAGAAGCCATTGTCATCTACCTGCTCTTCAGGATCGTAGTAAGGCCTCATGCGCAGGACGTGAACAATGTCTCTTCGTTTTTGACGTTTTGACGACGGCTCATAATCCTCAACTTCGTATGTGACGTCTGACAAGCGGCGTATGACACGATACGGACCAAAGTATCGCTTCAATACCTTTTCTGACAGTCCAACCTTCCGCACAGGGGTAAAAATCCATACCAGATCTCCTACACAATAGGGCGGTGCTTGTCGTTATACCGCTGACGGTCCTTCTCCTGGGCGTCCAGTGTCCGTATGTGAGCCAGCTGTCTTGCTTCTTCGACCCTGGTGATGAGCTGTTTAACATAGTCATCCTGAGTGTCGTCCGGTTGGAATGGGAACAGCGTATCCATTATCATCTCAGCTTCACGGCCATGGAGCAGGAAAAACGGAGTGAAGCCTGTGGTGTCTTGTCTTGCGGTATTGTAAGCAAATGTCACGACTGGCAGAATTGTATCCCAATCCTTCTGCTCAACATCGACGTTCATCGACAGTATGTCGGCTAACGTCTTGTTAAAATGTTCCGTAAGACCATTTGTCTGAGGATGGTATGCAGTTGTCATTCTGTGGACAATGTTGCACCGTGACATTACCTCTGATACTAGTTTTGACTGGAATACTTTTCCACGATCAGATATCATGACACGTGGTGCTCCATGCTTTAAAATAATGTCTTCTACAAGGAATTTTGCAATCTCTGGAGCTTCTGCAGTCGGCACAGGTTTGTTGACAGCATAGCGTGTGAGGTAGTCAGTGCAGACTATTATCCAACGGTTACCGATTGTCAACTTTGGGAACCTCCCTAAAAGATCGATCCCAACTCGGTGGAATGAAGCTGCTGGCGGCGGAATCGGTACGAGATGTCCTGGAGGTAATTGCGGCACATGCTTCCGTCGCTGGCACTCTTTACAGTGACTCACATAGTGCTTGACAGATCGGTAGAGACCTTTCCAGTAATACCTGCGTCTGATTCTGTCTAGGGTCTTCACAAATCCCAGATGACCGGATATTGGAGCATCGTGGAAATATCAGAGAATAGCTGGCTGGAGATGAGCTGGAACAACCAGTAGCCATTTGGGGCCCAGTGGATCGTAGTTGCTCTTATACAATGTTCAGTTGTTGGAACTCTCCATTGGTCGGTTCTCCTTTGTCCAAGGCCTCTATCATTTTTAATAGTGCTGGATCTTCCCTCTGTTCAGCTGTAACGTCATCTAATTCAGTGAGGGCTGAAATTTCATTAATGCTGTTGTGTTCCACTAATGGATTCCTCGAAAGGCAGTCGGCATCCTTGTGTTTGCACCCATTCTTGAATACCACTGTGACATCGTACTCTTGGAGTCTTAGTGCCCATCTTGCTAGTCGACCTGATGGATCCTTCAAGCTAGTCAGCCAACACAAAGAATGGTGGTCTGTCACGACGGTGAATGGTTTGCTGAATAAATACGGCCGGAACTTGTTGATAGCCCAGATAACCGCGAGACATTCTTTTGCAGTTGTAGAGTAGTTTATCTCGGACTTTGAGAGTACTCTTGACGCATAGGCTACCACTTTTTCGGCACCATCCTGAACTTGTACAAGCACTGCCCAATCCCATAACCACTGGCGTCTGTGTGAAGTTCCGTTTCTGCATCCTTGTCATACAAGGCTAGCACTGGTGCGGAAGTTAGAGCCTCCTTAAGTGCCTGGAATGCTTTTTCTTTTGTCTCATCCCAGTAAAATTTGGGGTCTCCCTGCAGAAGTTCTTGTAAATGACCTGCCTTGTTACAAAATCCTTTTATGAAACGTCGGTAGTATGAGCACAGCCAGAGAAAACTTCTCACATCACGAATGTGCTGAGGAGTTGGAAATTCTGTGACTGCCCTTACTTTATCTGGATCAGGACGGACACCATCACCGTTGACTAGGTGCCCCAGGATTTTTATCTCTTTGGCGACGAAGAGGCACTTCTTTGGATTGAGGCGGAGACCTGCAGCCTGAACACACTTCAACACAGTTGACAGGCGACTCAGATGTTCTTCAAATGTTTTCGAGAAAACGACAATGTCATCTAAATAGCAGAGACACGTCGTCCACTTAAGGTGTCGAAGCAAGTTGTCCATCATGCGTTCGAATGTGGCTGGAGCATTACATAATGCAAATGGCATTACTTTAAATTTATAGAGGCCATCAGGTGTAATAAAAACTGTCTTCTCCCTGTCAAATTCGTCAACCTCGATTTGCCAGTAGCCTGTCTGCATGTGCATGGTTGAGAAGTATGTAGCTCCTTTCAAGCAGTCTAATGTGTCGTCAATACACGGCAATGGGTAGACATCTTTCTTTGTGATCCTGTTCAGCCGCCGATAGTCGACACAGAATCGCCACGTGCCATCTTTTTTCTTTACGAGGACCACCGGAGATGACGAAGGTTTCTCCGAAGGTTGAATAATGTTATCTCGCAACATCCTCTCCACTTCCTCCCGAATTATCCGTCTTTCAGCTGGCGACACTCTATACGAACGCTGGCTAATTGGTGGATGATCCCCAGTATTGATGCGGTGCTTTATCGTGGGCCGCTTCGTCTGACTTTTCCCCTGCTGAGTTGTGAATGCACCCGAAAATTGGCGTAGTATACCTAACAACCGCTGGCGTTGTTCCTTGGTCAGTCTGGGCCCTATTGGGAAGCCACATTTGTTTCCTGCAGCGTGTTGTCTGTACTAACAGCAGGGCATTGGTCTTCATTGATGACGGTGAGCTCACCGTCCTGGATTGGTTCAGCTGTCCCGATACACATTCCCTTGGGGATAAGTTGTGACTGCTCGTGACAATTTGTAATCCAAATCTCTCCTTGACCACCGGTAATACTTATGATAGCCGCTGGTATGTAAATTTCTTTTGTGAGCCTGATAAACTTTTTACTATCAACAAGCACTTCACAAATTAATCGCTCACCTGTGTTTGTGACTGCAACTCTTCTCATTGTCGACGGGGGTATCGTCACATTGTCAACGACGAATAACTTCCCAGAAAATTCTGTATTATGTGTATCGGGCGGAACAACTGCAGCTCAGATCTTCCACAGTCAATGATAGTTTGGGATGCCTGAAGGAAGTCCCATCCGACGATGACATTGTGACTACATTCTGTTAACACGACAAATTCAAACGGCTGTGTGATGTTGTTATGGTTATTCTTGCGACACAAGTTCCTGCTGGATGGACGTACTTTCCATTCGCGTCCTTCAGCACAGTTGCCCCCGTATCACAGAACATTGTCTTCTTTAGTGTGCGGCGGTAATTATCCGATAACACAGAAAAAGAGGCTCCTGAATCAACAAGTGCCCGGACAGGTTGGCCGTCGATTATGACGTTGATGAGATTTCCCGACATCTTAGCAACTGTCGTCCATGGAGGATTTTCATCTGCGGCGACCTCACCTCCGTAGATGGTCGCCTCGCTTAGTTTTCCTGCGCGCGGCAGCTAGGGGAGCGGCTGGTACCTCTGTACGGCGACGGTGAACAGCTGCGGCGCGTCGGGGAGGGACCTCGTCTAGGTACGGTGATAGGCTTCTTCCCATAGGTCGACTGAACTCAACAGCAGGTGACTGCCTGGGATAGAACTGCTCCGACGGCTGAAGTCTTGCGGCAAAATAATCATCGAATACTCGCCTCCTCTCTCTGCAGTAGCGTAAGACATGTCCAGGGCGTCTTCAGTGGAAACATAGTGGTGTGTTGTTTTCTGTCCTCAAGACGTCTGTTCTTCTGCGGGGCGTCATAGTTACCGGGGGAGTTGGCTGTGGTCGCGTCGCCGGTTCATGGGCTGCCGTTTGGCAGCAGCTGCGTAAGTCATAGCAGGGCGACGCCATTCTTCACGTAGAGTGCGATTGACAGGGCAGACAGGAGCTAATGTTTGAAATACCTTGTCCTCAACGGCGTCAGCTCCCTCGTGACTTACAGGGCTCACATCCATGGCCATAATCTGATGCTTGCTCGGTCTAATAGTACAGGCTGCCATGCACTGTTGTAATTCTTCTCTCACTATTTGTCGTATGAGAGAAGCCAAGACCTGCTGGTCTTCCACAACGGCCATAGGGACTACATTTGGGAGTCTGTCATACTTCTTGCGTCCAACCCTCCTTTGTTGCATCTCTTCAATACGCTGGCACCACTTGATGAACTCTTCTGTCATAGCGACATCTTTTATCAGAAGAGCTTGGTACATATCATCTGCAGTTCCCTTCATCAGGTGCGGGGTTTTGTCCGCTTCAGTCATGTTCGAATTGACTAAGTTACACAGGGCCAAAACTTTCTGTATGTACAACTGTGTCGGCTCACCATGTCGTTGGACCCGGTTCTTCAGTTGTTCTTCCGACGAGCGGATTTGTCGCTGGCAGTCTCAAAACGTCTTCTTAAGTTCCGTCTGGAACGTTTTCCAGTCATTCAGCTTGTCTTCGTTGTTCTCAAACCATTGCTGGGCTGATCCATCCAGGTAGAAATAAACGTTGGCCAAGCACATCGTATGATCCCACCTATTGTACTTTGCAACTCGATCGAACCCTTTTAGCCATTTGTTGGGGTCCTGTCCAGCATCTCCAGAGAACACCGATGGGTGTCTGATGTGCAGCTGGCTTATTGCTGGTTTCGTCTCCATCGTTCTTCTGATAATACGGACTTTTGGAAGGATGTACTCGGTGTATCCCTTGTATTCCGGTTCCAGTCCGTGTAAGCGACGGCTTTTACGTTGCCTAATCGGAGCCACGGTGATGCAGCTGTTGCACAGTGTACCCGGCGCCTCCACCAAACAATGTTGCGTTGAGATGGAAACAGATTTGACTTCGAAGGCAACTAAATACAACACTTAGACTGAAAGCACATTTATTACGAACTCAACATACAAGCAGCACTGACTGCCTATCAGGCTGAGTGCTCTGCTATTTATACACAGACAGAATTTACCAGAAATTAGAACAACATAACATAAGAAACAAGTAGAATTTGCAAGTGAACATAAGAAAGATAAAGAACCTTCTGGAATTGTTAATTACAAAGAAATAAATTTTTGCCGGTGGGCAGGATTGAACCGGCGAACTTCTGCACCGCAGTCCGTGACGCTATCCCCTGCGCCACGCCGGCAGTCAGTGTTCATGGTCTCTCGTGGCAATATTTATACTCTGGGTACGCAAACAGATTGTATCGTTCTCGCACCATGCAGTGGCGTAGTTTGGGGGTTGCCGAGGTGGCCATGGCCCTGGGCGGCACATATTTGGGGGCGGCAGGAAGTGGCCGAGCAGGCTCTTACTCGGCGATATCAAGAATACTCTCTATAAAGGAGACTACAAAGACACTTACAGATTTGTCAGGAAATTAAGACACGTGTTTATTATGTTGCGTTCAAACATTGTCAAGTTTCCCTAACATTTTAATTATGCTGTAAAAAATACTTACTACTTCTAAATTAGTCAGTCGAGTTGAAATCAGTTCATTTCAATATTCATTCCTAGGCCAAAATATTCTGTAAAAAGGAATGCATTTTCATGGAGTCGTCATCAAGGTCATATCAGTTTTTTTATTCAGTTTGGTTGAAAAACAAGTAAGAGGTTTCCAGAATTTTATTTCCCATATACAGATTGGAAAAATGGCCATGACACATTTGATGTCAATTTTAAATGTAATATATATTTTGTAAGGTAGTTTAATTTCTGAATAAAAGCATTCCAAAACAAATTTCTTTTCATATTTTGCATGTACTAATCAACATATGGGAATTAGTGCAACACGCCTAAATGTAGCAGTTCATGTCCAATTTGGTGATACAGACATGTTCGGAATAATAGATACAATTGCTTTCTAAATCACATATGTGTGATAAACAAAAATAAAAATAGAAAAGAGATGACTTACCAAAAGGTCCGGCTCGTCGATAGAAACAAATAAAATCACACACATACAAGCTTTCGCCACCACTGGCAGCTTCTTCAGGAAAAAGAGGAAAAAAGGAGAGGAAAAAGGGAAGGATATGGGTTTTAAGGAAGTGGAAAAGGAGTCATTCCAATCCCAGGAGTGGAAGGACTTACCTTAGGGGGAAAAAAAGGAAGGTAAACAAATACACACAGACACTCAGACATATCGAAACGCAAACACACCTAAACAGACAGTGTGATGTGTGATGCGGACAAAGCGTAATAGATTGCAGGTATGAGGCAATAACGGTGACATGTCTGGGTGACTGTAACAAATTGTATCTATAAAGCAAATGGAGATTACAAATGTCACAATGTTATTATTTCATACTTATAGACCAAGTATTCTTTAATTTTATATCAATATTGCAAGTTGATTTGATTTTGTTGCTTTCTATGTGACAGATACGTAGTACATCAGAGTTGAATGAATTCAGGATGTAGTGACTATCTTATGTATGGTCATTGTGGTACACACACATTTCAGTCGGTCCTGTAAACATGCTCTTATAACCAAAAGTTAGAAGGCGACCGATCACGAAAAGTGGGTAATACCTGTTCGAGTCGCAGCTAGGGCACAATATTTCGTATGTCTCAAATTGGTAGTACATCTATACCTGACACAGGAGCTGGATTGTGAGTAAACTTTCAATTTAAATTATTTCTACCACTGTAATTCGTCAACATCTAGGATTATAGTTTGGCCGAAACAAGATGATCCCTGGCTCCGCCTACTGGGCTGAGAGACCGCCCCGATCGTGGAAACAGATTACAGTTCTGTGTTGCCATGTAGTTAAGTTTGCTGCAGGGCATTGTAGCTATGGTTGCTGTTGTCTGATCATCGTATTTTGGCTCGAGTATAGGACATAGTGAAGTTGTGAAGCTCCTTCCATGTTTTTGCCACATCCGCGAGACCACCCATTGTCCTTGTCACTCTACTTCATTGTGTAAAGTAATCTTCGCTACATCACTATTGGCAAAGGAACTGTTAATTCAGTTTTCATTGGTGGCTCTAAAATACTTAAAAGTTTGCTCTAATTCTGTAGAGAAGGATATTGGGTATTTCGTCACAACTAATCAACTCTTTGCCCTAACTACAAACAAATCTTGTTTCTTTCAATGAAAAGCTAATAAAATCATTGGCTCTATGAAGTAACACATGTATACCTGCAAAGATCTACTGTCAACCCAGAAAAATTATGTGGCCAACGGGTGTGTTGTAGACCTGAATTAAATTTATTTGAAAATGGACTAAAAGATCTAAAGCTGGTAAGCCTACAAAATGGGATGTGTGTGTTCACACACAGACTCATATAATGGTAACTGAACTTCTACTGACAAAAAACTGTTATCCGTCTAATACAAGTGAATACTTTATTCAGAATACTTATTGCTATTGTCGCGTTGAAATGGAAGCAGGCTTGACTTCGAAGGCAGGGTTGTCAACTGAACACAGCACTTATACTGAAAGCAGGTTTATTACGAACTGTAACATACATGCAGCACTGACTGCCTCTCGGGCAGGATGCTCTGCTATTTATACACAGACAGAATGTACCAGAAATTAGAAGAATAGTTAACACAAGAAACAAGTAGAATTTACAAGTGAACATAAGAAAGATATAGAACATTCTGGAATTGTTAATTACAAAGAAATAAATTTTTTGCAAGTGGTCGGGATTGAACCGACGACCTTCAGCACTACAATCGGTGATGCTATCCTTTTTGCCACGCTGGCAGTAGGTTAACTTGGGGTCTTGCGGCATTGCTCCCTCTCCTGGGAAAAAGAGAGAGAGAGAGAGAGAGAGAACAGCGACCTGCTATTAGGTTTCCTTTGGAGCCAGCTGCAATATCCTGGATCTTGATCTTGTCATGGGTACTCTGTATGGCAGTTCAAGAGAATCCTTCCCTTCTCCATGATTACCGACGACAGACGTTCCTGTCGTGGCTTCATAAGTATCATTAGTGTCTCAAGAGTCCTTGAACAAGAAGCCATTTTTGCCTATCTGCTCTTCAGGAGCATACTAAGGCTTCATGTGGAGGGTGTGACAATGTCTATTCCTTTTCGTCGATTTGACGACGGCTCATAATCCTCGACTTCGTACACGTCTGACAGGCGACGTATAACATGATAGGACCAAAGTAACGCTTCAACTACTTTTCTGACAGACCAACTTCCTGTACAAGGGTAAAAATCCATACCATATCTCCTGGCTGTACACAACAGGTCAGTGCTTGTCATGATACGGCTGACAGTCTTTTCTCCTGGGCGTCCAGTGTCCATATGCTAGCCAGCTGTCTTGCTTCATCGACCCTGGTGATGAGCTGTATCACATAGTCATCCTGAGTGTTGTCTGGGTGGAACCGGAACAGCGTATTCATTGTTGTCTCAGCTTCACGGCCATGGAGCAGGAAAAACAGCATGAAGCCTGTGGTGTCTTGCCTTGTGGTATTATAAATAAATGTCACTACTGGCAGTATTGTATTTCAATCCTTCTACTCAACATTGACGTACATTGACAGCATATCTGCTAACGTCTTGTTAAAATGTTGCATAGGACTATTTGTCTGAGGGTGGTATGCAGTTGTCCTTCTGTGACAATGTCGCAATGTTACATTACCTCTGATACCAGTTTTGACTGAAGTACTTTTCCACGATCACATAAAATCACACGTGGTGCTCCATGCTTTAAAATAATGTCTTCTACAAGGAATTTTGCACTCTCTGGAGCTTCTGCAGTTGGCACAGGTTTGTTGACAGTGTAACGTGTGGGGGTAGTCAGTGCAGACTATTATCCAGCGGTTACCGGTTGTCGACTTTGGGAACCTCCCTAAAGGGTAGATTCCAGCTTGGTGGAATGGAGCTGCTGCTGGTGGAATTGGTATGAGGTGCCTGGAGGTAATTGCGGCACATGCTTTCGTCGCTGGCACTCTTTACAGTGACTTACATAGTGCTTGACAGATCGGTAGAGACCTTTCCAGTAATACCTGTGTGTAATTCTGTCTATGGTCTTCACAAATCCCAGATGGCCAGATATTGGATCATCGTGGAAATATTTGAGACTAGCTGGCTGGAGATGATCTGGAACAACCAGTAGCAATTTGGGGCCCAGTGGATCGTAGTTGCTCTTATACAATGTTCTGTTTATAAGTTGGAACTCTCCATTGGTCGGTTCTCCTTACTCAAAGGCCTCTATCGTTTTTAATAGTGCTGGATCTTACCTCTGTTCAGCTATAACGCCATCTAATTCAGTGAGGACTGAAATTTCATTAATGCTGTTGTGTTCCACTAATGGATTCTTTGAAAGGCAGTCGGAATCCTTGTGTTTGCACCCGTTCTTGAATACCACTGTGACATCGTACTCTTGGAGTCTTAGTGCCCATCTTGCTAGTCGATCTGATGGATCCTTCAAGCTAGTCAGCCAGCACAAAGAATGGTGGTCTGTGATCATGGTAAATAGTTTGGCAAATAAAATACGGCCAGAACTTGTTGATAGCCCAGATAACTGCGAGACATTGTTTCTCATTTGTAGAGTAGTTTATCTTGGACTTTGAGAGTACTGTTGATGCATAGGCTATCACCTTTTCAGCACCTTCCTGAAGTTGCACAAGCACTGCACCAGTCCCATACATGCTTGCATCACGATGAAGTTTGGTTTTCGCATTCTCGTCGTGTAAGGTTAGAACTGGTGCGTAAGTTAGAGCAGTCTTTAGTGCCTGGAAAGCTCTTTCTTTTGTCTCATCCCAGTAAAACTTAGCATCTCCCTGCAGAAGTTCTTGCAATGGACGTGCCTTGTTAGAAAATCCTTTTATGAAATGTTGGTAGTTGGAGTACAGCTCTAGAAAACTTCTCACATCACGAATGTGCTGAGGAGTTGGAAATTCTGTGACTGCCCTTACTTTATCTGGATCAGGATGGACAGAATCTTCATTGATGAGATGCCCCAGAATTTTTCTCTCTTTGGCGACAAAGAGGCACTTCTTTGGAGTCCTGCAGTCTGAACACACTTCAACGCCGTTGCCAGGTGACTCAGGTGTTCTTAAAATGTTTTAGAGAAAAACAACAATGTCATCTAAATAGCAAAGACACGTCGTCCACTTAAGGTGTCGAAGCAAATGTCCATCTTGTGTTCAAATGTGGGCGGAGCATTACATAATCCAAACGGCTTTACTTTGATTTCATAGAGCCCGTCAGCTGTAATAAAAGCCATCTTTTCCCTGTCAACTTCGTCAACCTCGATTTGCCAGTAACCTGTCTGCATATCCATAGGTTGAGAAGTATGTAGCACCTTTCAAGCAGTCTTAAGGTGTCGTCAATGTGCGGCAATGGGTAGACATCTTTCTATGTGATTTTGTTCAGTCGCCGATAGTCGACACAGAAGCACCACTTGCCATCCTTCCTTTACGTGGACCACTAGAAACGACCAAGGACTCTCCAAAGGTTGAATAATGTCATCGTGCAACATCTCTTCCAATTCTTCCCGTATTATCTGTCATTCAGCTGGCGATAATCTATATGATCACTGGCTAACTGGTGACTACATTTTGTTAACGTGACAAATTCAAACGGCTAGGTCCTTTTGTTGATGGTTATTCTAGGGACACAAGTTCCTGTTGGATGGACATTCTTGTGACATACAGCACTGTTGTCCCTGTATCACTGAACATTCTTCTTTAGTGTGTGATGATAATTATCCGTCAATACAGACAAATAAGCTCCTGAATCAACCAGTGCCTGGACAGGTTGGCCTTTGTTCATTACGTTGATGGAGGATTTTCATCTGCGGCGGCCTCACTTTCATAGATGGTCGCCTCGCTTATTTTTTCTGGGCGCGGAAGCTAGGGGAGCGGCTGGCACCTCTGTACAGCGACAGTGAATGGCAGCGGCGCGTCGGGGAGCAACCTCGTTCAGGGTATGGCGATGGGCTTCTTCCCATAGGTCGACTGAACTCATCAGCACGTGACTGCCAGGGATAGAACTGCTTTGATGGCTGATGTCTTGTGGCAGAATAATCTTCGAATACTCGCCTTCTCTCTGTCTGGAGTAGTGTTTGACATGTCCAGGGTGCCCACAGTGGAAACGCACCAGTGTGTTGTCTTCTATCCTCCAAACGTCTGTTCTTCTGCAGGGCATCATAGTTGCCGGGGGAGTTGGTGTGGCCGCTTCGGCTGCTTCATAGGCTGCCGTTTGGTGGCTGCAGTGTAAGTCATAGCAGGGAGAGGCCATTCTTCACGTCGGGTGCGATTGGCGGGGCTGGCAGGAGGTATTGTCTGAAATACCTCTTCCTCAGTGGCATCGGCTGCCTCGTGACTTACAGGGCTGACATCCATGGCCATAATCTGATGTTCGCTCGGTCTAATAGTCCTGGCTGTCATAAACTGTTGTAATTCTTCTCTCACAATTTGTCATATGAGAGAAGCAAAGTTATGCTGGACTTCCACAACGGCCATAGGGACTACATTGGGGGATCTGTCATACTTCTTTCGTCCAACCCTCCTTTGCCCCATGTCTTCAATTCGATGGCACCACTTGATGAACTCTTCTGTCATAGCGACATCTTTTATCAAAAGAGCTTGGTACATATCTTCTGCAATACCCTTCATCAGGTGCGCGATTTTGTTGGCCTCTGTCGTATCCGGGTTAACTATGGTATATAGGGCCAAAACATTCTGTATGTATGACTGTGTCAGCGCACCATGTCGTTGGGCCCTGTTCATCAGTTCTTCCGCCGAGTGGATTTGTCACTGGCGGTGTCCAAACGGCTTCTTAAGTTCCACCTGGAACATTTCCCAGTCATTCAGCTTCTCTTCGTTGTTTTCAAATCATTGCTGTGCTGTTCTGTCCAGGTAGAAATAAACGTTGGTCAAGCACATTGTATGATCCCACCTGTTATACTTGGCGACTCGGTCGAACCGTTTGTTGGTATCCTGTCCAGCGTCTCCAGAGAACACAGACGGGAGTCTGATGTGCAGCTGGCTTACTGCCTGTTTTGTGTCCATGGTTCTTCTGATGATATGGACTTTCGGAAAGATGTACTCGATATATCTGTTGTATTCCAGTTCCAGTCCATGTAAGTGACGGCTTTTACGGTGCCTAATTGGAGCCACAGTGATGCAGCTGTTGGACGGGATACCCGGCACCTCCACCAAACAATGTCGCGTTGAAATGGAAGCAGGCTTGACTTCGAAGGAAAGAAATTACAAGTGAATGTAAGAAACATGTAGAACATTCTGGAAATGATAATTACAAGGAAATAAATTTTTGCCGGTGGATGGGATTGAAACGGCGACCTACAGCACCGCTATCGGTGATGCTGTCCATTGCGCCACGGCGGCAGACGGATAACTTGGGGTCTTGCGGCACTATTAAAGCTCTTCAAGCTCAGAAATTTTACTAAAATCACTCCATTCCATATTTTTGTGACACTGGCACAGCGACCGCAATAGGTATTTTGATAAACAGTCTTGGTTGCACAAAATTTATGTTTCATTTATTTATACAATACGCTTTTGCCTGTTCTGGGCATCATCAGAAGTTGAAAGACAGAAAAACTATTCAAACTTGTTTAAAAAACAGAATTAAAAATATGTTAAATCTCTCCTGAGTAAGAAATTTTAGAAATGGGGAAGGTACAGACTGATAAAACTGCAGGGCATACTCACATTCACGTTTTGGCGTGGAGGGAATGAAGATTGCACTTATAAATACCACTATAGAGCGTAGTTCAACAAATAAACTTACTTATCTCTTAGATTGCCTAGTGTCAAATTATTAAATTAAATTAAATAGAACCTTTACAGCTGATGTTACTGTTGCTCAAGAATGAGGGGAAGGGGCAACAAAGTCAATGGTAAAAACCTAATTTAGCCGAATGAAGCTTTGTTTACTCACATAAGAGCCGCTCCCTGCCACAACCGCTGAAGAGGCGAAACGCGTCATATATAAATAAATGAAACATCAATTTTGTGCAACCAAGACTGGTTTTTATCATCATAAATTTTGTTTCCAAGTGTTTACTTCTCAGTGCAAGACTTTTTTTTTAGTTGAAACTATTTTAAATTTATGAAGGTTTTGTTTGCTGTTATTATTACTAAAAATTTCTGGGTCATATGTTGTGGTCTTATGGATTTATTATTGAAACCCAACATTTCGTCCCCAACTGCGGAGGACATTTTCAAGGGAGACTGTGGCACTTGAGTGTCCAATGCACACCCTGGCTCACCACTGACTGAAGCCTAACTCCATTTACAAGGGTTCCTGTGCAGAGGTGTGACGTCAGATGTTTTTGATATGCGCGCGCAATTCATCGTTGCTGATTGCTGTCGTCCTTTAATATCGTCCCATGGTGGAGGACTGTTAAATTTCTTCAACACTGGAATCCAGATTTCATTTAGTTTCATGCCCTCCTCCATCCTATTGAAATTATTGGGCTGTTACAGACACTTCAGTCGTATAAATAATGTTCAAATAGCATTTGTTGAGCACCACCTAAAAAATAGAAAAACAAAAATTCTTTAGGGAAAATAAATTGCAGCATCCCTATTTTATTTTGATAAACACTGCAACAATACTGGTACTTATGACCAAAATTTCACTTTTTGTTGTTGTTCAGTTTTGAAAATATGGTGGGGGGGGGGGGGGGGGCAGGCACCGGGTAGCAGAAATCCATACTATGCCACTGACACCATGATACTTCCATGCTCCAGCTGGCGCCCGCCATTTTCCTGAGTAGAGATTGTTGGTCTATAGTTGTGCTGGAAGTGAGGAGACTATTAAAAATGAAGGTCATAACAGTGCAATATGTTGTTTAGAGGTACACAAATTATTGCTCTAGGTTCTGCTACTAGGACTGTATAATTAAGAAGTTGAATGACATAAGATATCCAGTGACGTTACCACCATTGATAAATGTTTTCATTTAAGCAAATGTGGAATTCTGATACATAAAACAACAATTGTCTGGTTTTTGACCAGCTATAAATGTGGAGTTTTTCTATAGAAGATGAAGCAAGAAGGGTTACTGCCTGACTTTCCTCTGACAGGAAGTTACACTCACCTACTGATCTGCTGTCCATAAAGGCATTGGATTTCTTCTCTTGACAGGTGTTTTGTCGCCTAATTTGGGTTTCATTAATTGAAAAAGGGACAGTGGGAAAATTACAGATATAGGCTGAAGTTTTGTAAAATTCTTATGTATTCAGAAAGATATGAACATACAAATGTGAGGGAGCCCTGTTCTATGTTCATCTCTCAATTATATTTTGGCATCTAAGCACCTTGCTGTATGACAAGAAAATAGTAACAATGCACTTTAAAAAACATATTTTCATTTCCTAGAGAGGGCAGAGTGTGGTTGAACTAGACAGAATGTTGCTAGCTATGAAATCCATATTACTAAGACAAGAGCAGGGGCCAAATGGACAAGCTTACCTCATTACAAACTGAAGGTAGCAGTACCAAATGTTCATGGTAAAATTGCTCATTAGCAATTTGCATGACTGAGGTAAGGTTCCACATGCCAATCATGCAAACAGACACAGACACTAACTTATAGTAATCTATTATACACTTCACTGATATGGCAGCAACTTCCGCCCTAGCCTGTCCTTGAGGTGATTCCTTCTAAGCTCTGCAACCGACTGGCAGTGCATGGCTCTCTGCCATGGTCACTTGTTTGGGCGCACTTTGCAAATCGAGGCAAACCTGGTATGCCTCTTCCATGGCGTGGTTAATTTTATTTAGTTCTCTTTCTTTTTTATGGTACAGCTGTTGGCAGCTGTGCAACGGACATTGTGTGCCCTCAAAAAGTATGTGCATTACACATCTGTAGCTAAATTTGCGATTCTAACAATGGAAGGTCCAGGTTGGAATTCAGCAATATAGTGAGGATAGTTTATAACTCACTGCAAAGACATTCCATCATCTGTGACAGGACATAACAGAGACACGCACTCATACAACATTTAAGCCGGCAACCAGATGTGATAGTTGTGTGTCTGTGTAGTGTGATTGTGTGAACAGTCTTTATGACAAAGGCTAATGATGGATTGCTTAAGTGTTGTATGTGTTAGTGTAATTTTTAATGTGCCTGCCACAGCTTGTCATTAGTCTTTACGGTTAGTTAAACCATCCTTAATTAGCGATTCACTGAATTTGTAAATTTCTACCATCATCGCCACTGCAGTTTTCCTTGCTTCACAGGGTAGCTCTTCTGCTTCTCACATACATACAGCAGCCTGTACATATAAAGTGGCAAATGTATTTGATTTGTCCTCAGTTCTGGTGTGATTTTACCCCAACAATTTCATCTGAAGATGGTGGTCAATGTTGTAAGGGCAGTGTAATCTGGTGCATAGCTGTGAAGAGAATCAACATTTATTATGCCCAGAGAGATCTATGCAATTGTATACAAATACAATATTTCGAGCAAAACATGATATAAATAAATAAATAAATAATAATTTTTTTTTTCAATTGATATAATGTAGTAAGTTAATTTGATGGCAGGATTTTAAGATAGTCTGCAAACTCTTGTTCCATGTTTAATGTTAAATTACCTTCACAAGAGGTTTGTAGTGTTTCTCTGGTAATTTCAAACACTAATTTCAATCTTAGTATCTTAGCCTGGAATGATATATATCGAACGTGCAACTCTAAATCGATTACTCGGATATTGATGTGGAAGATGACAAAATATGAATGTTTACACACTAATTATTTTGTCCTGTGGTTTTTTTCCATGTTGTCGAATGCATGCTTGTTGTAGGTGGCATGAGTAATATGTGGTGGCTGAGTTAAGGATGATAATTTGCTTACAAGTAGGACACAGATTATAGATCAGAGCCGAAGGTGCGAATATTTGGGCCGAGACCTGTGATTGATGGTACATTCTGTTGTAATCTGAAATTTATGAGGATAACCACAGATTTATTATCTGAGTCACTAAAGAGGTATGACAGTTAGACTTTTTCTTAAGCCGCGTAATTGATTTAGATTGCACATTTGAGATATATATATTTTCAGGCCTAGATACTTAGATTGCAAGCATTCTTTGAAATTACGAAAAAAATTTGCAACTGGTGCAGTGTTTCATTATTTAAAGAATGAATGACACAGGTGCAGCCTTCAGGGAAACATTATGTTGAATGAAATTGTATTTGTTTCCTATGAAGTTGCCAGTTTGTTACACTTTGAAATTCAGATAACCTTTATTACATAATAAAAACAGGTCTGCCTAATGACTATTAAGTTACATATAGTATATAGGCTACAAAAATGCAAGTGTGATCCTACAAGCAAATTTTAGTGTTAAAAATTCTATTTTCTGAAGAAGGCCATGGCCGATAGCTGAATGTGTTGTATGTGTGTGTCTTTTGTATGTGCCTGTCGCAGCTCGTCGCCACGTCTTTGCGGTGAGTTGTAAACTGTCCTCACTATATTATTAATTCCAACCTGGACTTTCCATTATTATAAATGTTGTTTTCTGTATTTTACACCATTTTTTAACGTTTTTCAGCGTATTTTTCAACTGAAAAACTTTAAATCGGGGTTCCACTGTATTTATATTTCACACCTATGCTGTTAGTTTGATTAGAATCGCAGCATATCAGTAACATAGCAGATTGATGTATATCAGTCAAATTTTATGTTTATCAGAAAGGAATGTGGCAAATCCAGAAATTCTAAGAGGAATTACACCATTAATTAGAACATCTTGTCCAAATTATGTTATTTCTGTCATATGAAAATGCACGAGTTGAATGAGGGTTTTCTGTTAACTCCAAAATTGTGGTTGAAAATCAAACAGAGAGAAACTTAACTGCCCAAAGATTCATTTATGATGCAATCCAGAATGCTAATGTTGTTGAAAATTAAAGCATTGACAAAAATATGATACACTGATTTCGAAATGCACAGTCCTTATATAAGGAAGATATGGGAAAGAAAGAGAAGGAAACTATAAAGCAAAGCGAGGAGCAGCTGTCACTGAAGCTTAGATAAGTGGAAATTAAAGAATTAGAATAAAAAAAGCAAAAAATGTTGAGTGAATCATCCAAAATCTCGAAGGAGATAGAAAATTTAAAGATGTAATTTATTTGATTTTATTATATTTAATTTTTACTATTTATTTTTCAGTATTAAGTATTTTATTTTCATTTTGAAATACTGTAATATAGAAAAAAATGTTTTGTAATTTGACATTGTCACTTATTGCTGGATACCCTGGAAGAGGGACACCGCCTACGAGGTGATGGACCAGTAGTGTGCTGTGTGGAATATAGTTAGTTTACTGTTGGCTTGTTGTACGATGTTTCAGTGTGTGTTCAAATGAGGACACTAGCTTTTGGAAATATTTTCCTTCATTTAATAGGATAGGAGGGAAGAAAAAAGGAACAGAAGGGAAAGGTTTTTATTTATTACTAGCTTATATGCCTGTGCTTTGCAACTGTTGTTGAAGGAGGGGCTGTGTGTATTATGGCTTCTTAGGCTTCCGGACCTCAGGCAGTAAAAATAGAATCCTTGTTGGATCACTCTGTCAATAAACTCAGTTGTCCGAGGCAAGATGTCAAATGTAAGTAAAAGTCATTGTCGTTTACCTTCATAAACATTTTGATACAAAAGGTGAAACATGCCAAAATAAGCAAAGAAATGTCGTTAAGTATTTAATACATAGACATAAGATTGCTTAATTCTGTCTTCTGTCTCAGATGTTTGCTTCCTTGTTGTACTACCCCATACTTATTTTGCAGCAGCGGGGTTTATTAGTTCTTTGGTATTTGCTGTACTACGCAATCCATACTTAAAGCATAACCTACATCTAAAACAATTTCCCTGATTCCACTTTTATGAAACGAAGTTGCTCCATGCAAATCTGTGAAGTAGTTTAGGAGATCAGGTATTTCTAATAGATGAACAGACAGTTGCTGAAAACACATAAGATTACGATGTATCTTTTTTCCGTGATCTGATTTTGATGAAATCATGCCTATATGTTGCCCCAATCTTAGTTCAAATTTCCTGTGAAAACCGAATGAAAATGTGTTGGTAGGTTTTTTAATATGTTTTTGAAACGTGTTACAAATAGGCATATCTTCATGAATATGATGTAGCTTACATCATACATCGGTTATATTTGCCATTTAAAACATTTATTTCATGATCATTCATATCTCTGGACAATGCGCTGAGGCATGGAAAGCTGAAATATAATAAGTAATAACTAATTAGTACTTCCTTAATGAAGTAGAAATATCACTGAAAACAATTATTATTCTTACGGTTGGCTCTCTTCCCGTTAGATGCGCTATTGTCGCTCCAAGCGTGAGACTTAAACGAAAGCAGTTGTACATATATGTTAGACTGTGATATCAGTGTGTGAATATACGGGTTAAACACCGTGAGGATTGTATCAGTTTTATGTTCATTGCGTTGAATCATATTTCATAGAACATAGCAACCAAGAAAACGATTTCCAGAAATATGGTAAATTTGAAGAGTCGGAATGTAAATAGTATTTTCAAAGGGTAGTAATCCAATCGCTGTCTCGAACTTCACATGAACACCTGCAGCGCTATATATTAGTTCTTTGCTGCATTACACCATTCTTTCCAAGCATGAAATACACCTTAAACTTCAAATTACGGCATCTTTTTCTTTCTTGATCTGATTTTGATGAAATGAAGGCTGTATGTTGCCCCAGGATATTCTCTATTTATCTGTGATACCCCCATGAATGTTCATTTAGTACTTTTGGAGATTACTCTCTACAAATAGACACATGCGATTGCTTACAGAAAAATGTTTAAATTGTGATATCTTGCATCTTCTGATCAGATTTTGTGAAATGAAGCAGTTTCTGTAACTGGAATGAAAAACATTACATTACGTTCTTTCTGTGATTCGATTTTTATGACTCTAAGTCTATATGTTGTCCCAAGGTACACTGAAGTTACATGTGAAAACCTCATGCGAATTCGTGAAGAACTTTTGGAGAAGTGGTTTCTAATAGATGAACAGACAGACACAATGGTCTATGAAAACACTCCGTGATTCTATTTTGATTAAATGAAATCATGCCCAGATCCTGAACCAATCTTTGCTCATGTTTCTTGTGAAAACCGCATGAAAATTCATCCAGTAGTTTTGAAGACTGAAGCGAACAGTGACAGGCCTACATTTACAGATTTATTATTAGTATAGATATGTTGTACAATTGTAAAATTTTGCAGGAATATATTGGCTTGTATAAGTGTTGTAAGGTAAAAGGTAAAGCAGTCAACAATCCGAAGATTGGTTTGAACACCACAGTGCTTTACTAGGCATGGTCCTGTTTGGAGGTGGTATGCTGTTGCCTTCCTCCGACCTTCGAACTGACTTACCCAGCCAGTTATAGGGGGACCTACAGTTTAACGTGGGTTCCGCACCAGCAATTGTCATCTCACATAAGGAATATGTGTACCGAATTTGGTTGAAATTGGTCCAGTGGTTTAGGAGGAAATGTGCAGCATTGTCGTTTGACGCAGCAGTTTTTCGTGCATTTCATTGTTTATGATGTCATATCTCCTTGTGTATATGTCGAAGGTGATTCTTACCCCGACAGCGATTGTTGCCTAATATTAAGGAACATGTTTACCAAGTTTGGTTGAAATCAGTCAAGTAGTTTAGGAGGAGATGTGGAACATACATATATACAGCCTATTTTATAAGATGTAAGATTTAAAAAAAGAAGAAAAATATCTAGATAAGTATAGTAATACCCTGAAGTCAGTATGTAAGCCATGCATGGCTCTGCAACTACAGGAATGACACTGAAGCAATGACTGTTAAGATATTTTGGCAGCTCTTGGTCAGCTACCTATACCTTCTAAACCGCAGCAACAGCTTTCTTTTATAATAAAAGCAGGCCATCTGGCAAAGCTGGATATGCTGATACAACTAGACTTTGAATGAGCTCCACTGCAAGTTGGCTTCTCCTGTGGGGTTGCCAACATTTGTAGAGTCCTGTGAAGTTGGCACCCCATTTTTGGAAAATGTACATTTTTTCAGAGTTCTAGACAGATATACAATAGTTCTGGAGTTCTCTGTACAAAATTTAAATAGTTCTGGAAAATTTCGCCGAAAAAATACGAAAAATTACCACA
Source organism: Locusta migratoria (assembly GCA_026315105.1). NCBI lineage: Eukaryota > Metazoa > Arthropoda > Insecta > Orthoptera > Acrididae > Locusta > Locusta migratoria. The sequence goes on along the minus strand of CM048744.1, from coordinate 311,364,087 downwards.
AAATTTAGTTTTTTCAAAATAATTTTTTGCCTTATTGTACATAGTTCTGATCACAGTTCTAAATAGCTCTCAAAGAGTTCTACAGGAAATCCTAATGACATTTTTCTGTGCAGATTATACTTTATCAGATAAATGCAGTAATGTGGAATTCATTTTCACGTTACTGTAAATTGACACCATTTTTTTCGAGAAATACACATTGCTTTTTGGGGTTCTGTGTACATATACTATAGTTCTAGAGTTCATGTGAATATTTCTATGTAATTGCCTGAAAAAAAAATTATGTTCACAATTTGGAATATCTGATAAGCTGTCTTATTTGTGCCCCTTATTCGAGAAATATACATTTTTCTTAGGTCTTGACAGATATTCTATCCGCTGCACATTCAATTTGTTGTTTTTACGTCTGAGTGATTACTGCTTATCGTAAACAAGAACTATTGCACATGACCCTAGAACTCTGGAATAAAGTCTAATTTTTTGAAAAAAAAGATGCAAATTCCACAGTAGCATGTAAATGGTTACTCCATTATTATAATTATCTCATAAAAGTATAATCTGCACAGAAAAATGCTATTAGGATTTCCTGTAGAACTCTTGAGAGCTATTTAGAACTGTGATCAGAACTATGTTTGTGCTAATAGGCAAATAATTATTTAAAAAATACTAAAAAAAAACTCAAGTTTGTGGTAATTTTTACTATTTTTTTGGCGAAATTCTGCAGAACTATTTAAATTTTGTACAGAGAACTCCAGAACTATTGCATATCTGTCTAAAACTCTGAAAAAAATGTACATTTTCCAAAAAAGGGGTGCCAATTTCACAGGACTCATTTGTAGGCCCAGAGCACGAACTATTGAGAAGGTGACTAAGTCATTTGTCAAGAGGTGGTTTACTCCTTGACTGAGCACTCCAGAGAATATGTGCAGCCCAGGGAGATCTTATCCCCGAAACAATGAAAGAATAAATAAATAACACATGTCTTGTGTGGTATAAAAAGAAAGTTGTCTTTTCTGTTCTAAGCCCGTTTGAAGTTATGATAGCTGTGCAGTTAATGATGAGTGTGTCTAAATGATTTGTTAAATAGTACCATATGGTGAAAAACAAAATGCTGTGACTGAGGCTTTTATTTTGTAGGGGAAAGAATTTTCTCTTACAGTACTTACCTATTAGTACGAGGTTAAGTCCAATTACAAGGAAGGAATTATGCTGACTGCTAATATCTGTGAAGAAGACAGAGAGAAGGGATGAGGACACCCCCCTTAGCATACAGTTCTAAAAAGTAAATTAAAAGGAAATTAGAATATTGACAATACCCACTTTCTTAAATTCTGTGCTATGAAATTGTGGTAATGGAATATGTTTGGTTCGCTTAGCAATAATCTGTATAGAGGTATGATTCAACAAACAAATAGCTGTGCTCTATAACTGTGTGTGTTCCTGTTCAACTGCTGAATTGTCACATTTGATACAACTATGAAACAAATGAGTTAGATATTTTGCGTTAATGCATAGCCAGTTGCTGTCTTTCGCGCACTATAGATCCGTTGTCTAGAACATTTTGTAAATAACACTCATTTTCTGATGATTTTACTAGACTGTAAAATTTTTATTGATCATTCCTGTACATTAAGAGAAGCAGAAGACTTATGATGCTACCTTGGGGTGACACTGTATATCAAGACATTATGATTTTCTGTCTATTACTGTGAATTGTGATCTTAAGAGGAAATCATGTATCCAGTCACACAAATGAGTCGATAATGTGTAGGCACGCAATTTGATAAAAATATCCTTCTTAGGAACAGTGTAAAAAGTCTTCTGGAAATTTTGAAATATAGAATCAATTTGAGATGACATGTCTCATTACTTCTCGAGAATAAAGAGCTAGTAATATTGGAGGAGGACAACATTTTCTCAACCCATATTGGTTGTGCTGGAACAGATAGTTCCCTTAATTAGGCCAGTCGCCAGGTATGTTTAGGTCCAAAAAAATTGCAGGAACCTGAATTTTTGGTATGTTGTTAGGACATATTAGAGTAGTATTAAACCAAATTTGCAGCTTCGAAATCCTTTAGCTTAACTTTTAGGAGCCAAAAAACCTCGAAATTTTCGTACTTTTTTCTGGTTTTGACCTATAACTCGTGAAGGGTGGTTTTTTGACGAAAAGTCACTCACACCTTTATTAATGTAGATAAAATATTCTAAAATTTGAGCCCAACCACAGCTCTGTAAGTCCAATAGTTCCCGAGATATTGGACTTCAAAAATTGACTTACTTCTCCAAAAAGTTCAAATTTCCAATATTAGTCATCTTTCGGCTAGTATATTGGCTCTAATGATCATCCCACGGGGAAAGTCATAAAAAAAACAAAGTTATAGAGCAGTTATTTAGCTTTAATCTAAGCACAGAACGATCTCAATAGGCCCAATGGATTTCTAGTTATCGTTAAAAAACGAACCAAGTTGGAAAAATCGGATTATTCAATAAACTGACCCAGACGAATTGCAGTCCTCTTATCCTACATATATGTTAAAGAAAAAGAAGGAATTATTGACAATTATTACTAACACATTGTATATAAATAGGGTTTTTTCAACACTGTTTTCAGCAAAAATTGAACAAGAAGTTCCTTGAGTCCACATCCTGCCATTATGGCACCGATGGCCTCCATGAATGACATGAGGAGGTGGAAACCTCCAAGCTATGTTGACGAGCTGAGGATGCTGGTGGCTCTTCGCAATGTCTCGGGCTTTCAAGTACATTGGTTGGTTGTAGGTCACAAAACATGTTTCCTGACCTAAATGCTTGTTCTTTAACTGGCTTCAAAAAATGATGTTAAAACAATGTCGTAGTCGGTTGGGGCAGCATGGATAAAAGGGAGATATACAGCCGGCCGCGGTGGCCAAGGTGACTGAGGCGCTCCAGTCACGGTCAGCACGGCCACTACGGTCGGGGGCTCGAATCCCCCCTCGGGCATGGATATTTGTGCCGTCCTAGTTCTTAAGTAGTTCATGGTGCGCCTCGGTTGCACAGTGGTAGAGTGCCAGACTACAAATCCAAAGGTCGCGGGTTCGATCCCCGCCAGGTCTTGGGATTTTTATCTGTCACTTTCCACTTCTTTCACCTCTGGCAGTATCACTCATGTGAAAAATACCGAGTAGCACCGTGGTTCGGAACCCACGTTAAACTGTAGGTCCCCCTATAACTGGCTGGGTAAGTCAATTCGAAGGTCGGAGGAAGGCAACGGCATACCACCTCCAAACAGGACCATGCTTAGTAAAGCACTGTGGTGTTCAAACCAATCTTCGGATTGTTGACTTGCTTTACCTCTGCTTAAGTAGTTTGTAAGTTTAGGGACTGACGACCCCGTAGTTAAGTCCCATAAGCTTAACAAACATTTGAACATTTTGAACATTTGGAGATATACAATATTTTAACGTTTGTAAGGAAGATCTTCTGTCACTTGCTCCATGAATCCATTCCATCCTGGGATGCCCGGCATGTTAGTTGCTTTTCCAAACAGCCACAGCAGGTCTGGGAATCTTAGCAAAATGTCTTCAGCGATTTTCACTTCGTTATTTGAAATGGCTGACAAGCGAGATTTCTTTCTACTAGAAGAATGTTTAATGTGTGTCGCAGTGTGTGAATCTGATAGACTCTGCAGAAACAGACTTCAATCGTGGTATGTTTTTGTCTGGTTGAACGGATGAATGAGGGGTCATGATCACTATACCACCCATTTCATGGAAAGTATTTTCTACATCAAAGGTGTTAACAATCACATCTGCATTGTCGAACACAAACTGCATAAAAGCTCCTTCGTCAAATAGTTGGGTCCCTTCTCCATGGCGGATAGCGGAACTTTAAAAACGCATAGCCTCCGTATATGTATTACAAGAAATTCCCATACTGTGGAAAAGTTCAACAAGGTGCTTTGATCCAAATTTTCTCTACAAATAGGTTCCAAAGCTTATTTTAATTGAGGATAGGAAAGATTTGGGCCTTGTTGCAGCCAGGATTCCATGAGCAAATCCTCTGCACTTCTTTTTCCACTGTTCGAGAGACAAACGTTTGTTTTTCAGGATAATCTGTTGAAGCAACAGTTGCAGAGAATCAGGAACTGATGCCCTTGCGACTTTTAAAAAGGCATCTGACGGGGGATATTGAGTAATGTCAAATGTTTGGGAATGAATGTCTTGCAGGATAATCTCTGCTGCAGCTCTGACAACTCTAAGCCGCTCTTCAGCAGGATCGCTGTCTTTGATTGTACCACTTTTCATAAAGAATGTTTTGTTCAATGCCTGTGAACATAAAGACTGGGCTGTGATACTGACCAACATGCACAAAAATAACTTTTTTCTCCATATCGCCTTTTTAGATGAGCTTGAACACTTGCAACTGTTGGTTTGTAATTACCTGTGAAGTTCTCTGCAATCAAGTCACTTATGGAAAATTGTTTTTCCTGTTTCTGCAAGGTATGCATATGTATGCTCCATACCCTTGATAAGGAGGGGATGTTCAGGACGCCCTCGTTTACGTCCTGCACCAATAGATCGCGACAAGGAGTGCAATTTTAGGTACCAATGTTTGTGGTACTTACCCTCAGCAGCAACACGTTCACTTATACATGAGACCCTGAAGAATCTGTTGTCCCCATTCACCAGCTTGTCTAGCTTTTTCCACAATCCATTCTTTCACTTCCAGTGTTTCCACTTGATGGAGTTCATCCCGTAGATATTTAGGCAATTTTATCTGCTTTTTGAAATATTCCTTGGAGAATTTTTCACCACAAGGGAAACAAAAAATCTCCAATGATGTGATGCCTTGAACCCGACGCTCTTCTCAGCCTTTCCCTACGCGAAGACGATGATTGAGCAGATGAAACGTCTCCTCTTTGCTGGACAGATGCTTGCACATTACTTTCCACAGTGTACCTCTTCCTGCAGGCGTCATGTACGGAAAATTCGTTTAAATTGCACAAAATCCTCATGTTCCTTTCAAGCTCACGTTTCTGACACACTTTTATCAGCATCTAAATTCCACACTTTCACTGTCACTGTTCCCTCTCCAAGCACTTTCCAACAACCCCAAAACAAACATCCGATGGGGGTAGCTCCAACATATTGTAAAAAAAGCAAGTACTTAAAACACCACCACGATCGAGATTTAGGCGATTTTTGTTTGAAACGTTCTTCACATATCCGACTACTGCTGTTTCCAAGTATAGACTGGGTGTAATGAGGAAGACCTCGGAGACAGGAAGTTTGGGAGGGAGGACAGAACACCCGCTAGGTCACAACTCGGAGTGAGGACCTCGCTACGAACAAAAGTCCCAGTCCCTCAATGGCTGATCAATACTCACAAATGGAGAGGCTTTCGTTGTTTATACAACAATACCTACTTTTAAAAATATATTGGTATGGACTAACACATAAATTACACCTATTTATATATAATGCACAGTAGGCAGATTCAAAAGGATGTAGGTTGCCGAACGTATTCTCAGATGAAGAGACTTGCTTAGAACAGGGTGGCGTGGAGAGCTGCATCAAACCAGTCTGCCGACTGAAGACCACAACAACAACATATACATAATGCGTTAATAATCAGGTCAATGGGTAATTCCTTCTTTTTCTGTAACATATATAGGATAAGAGGACTGAAATTCATCTGGGTCAGTTTATTGAATAATCCGATTTTTTCCAACTTTTCATTTTTAATGATAACTAGAAAACTGTTGGGCCTATTGAGATCGTTCTGTACTTAGATTAAAGCTAAATAACTGCTCTATAATTTTGTTTTGTATGACTTTCCCCATGGGATTATTATTAGAGCCAATATTCTAGCCGAAAGATGACTAATATTGGAAATTTGAACTTTTTGGAGAAGTAAGTCAATTTTTGAAGTCCAATATCTCGGGAACTATTGGACTTGCAGAGCTGTGGTTGGGCTTAAATTTTAGAATATTTTATCTACATTAATAAAGGAGTGAGCGACTTTTCGTCAAAAAACCACCCTTCATGAGTTTTAGGCCAAAACCAGAAAAAAGTCAGAAAATGTCGAGGTTTTTTGGCTCTTAAAAGTTAAGCTAAAGGATTTCAAAGCTGCAAACTTGGTTTAATACTACTCTAATTCGTCCTAACACCATACCAAAAATTCAGGTTCCTGCAATTTTTTTGGACCTAAGACATTTTTTTGTCTAAGATGACTGGCCTATAATGTGCAAGTCAGTATATGCTGCAAAATCCTACCGCAAATAGACATCAAGAGTAATCCATTAAATTGCATACCCATCTCAGTATTTCCTTTCTTGAGTACTGGTGTAAACTTTACCAGTCTTTAAACACTAGTCTTTAATGGAACTTTAGTTATATATGTTTACTTATTCTGGAGCTATTATAGTGCCATCTCTGAAAGGAACCTTATTTTCTTGCAATCTTGACCAGAAATGATCAAATGTTTGTAAATATATGGATCCAAACTGCAGTAGTCATCAGTACCCAGACTTACAAATTACTTAAATTATGCCAAGGACAATACGTACACCCGTGCCCAAGGGATGACTCGAACCTCCAACGGGGGGCATCGATGCACTCCACAGCATGGCTCCTTAGAGTGGTTGGCCACTCCCACGAGGCTTTGGACCAGAAAACTTATCTTTTGTTAAGAGAACTCTGTCGCTTCTCAACATCTGGGATATCTACTTCTATTTAAATCATGTCACCAGCTTTTCTTTTTTTCGAATCGTAGAATCTTTAGTATGTCATCTTTGGTGTAGCAATTTCGGGAAACTGTATTTATTTAGTAACTTCACTTAACTACAAGAAACATTCATTGTAGAGCCATGTAGGCCTATACTGCTGCAGGAATATTGTTAAACTGTGGTAATGCCATTCAAGCGCAAGTACTTAAAAGGGTAAAAGACAAACGGATTTTTTACTGTACTATCTGATGAATTCAGACATTAACACTGAGAGAACAATGAGTCTTCATAATGTTTAGAAATCTCAAAGAATGGCAGGTGGCAGCAGTGACACTGGAGAAAATGCTGACATGTAGAAACATATTTCCCCTTTTTATTGAATATGTATTTCCAGAACACATTGCTCGTTCCAAACCTCGTGGAGAAAAGATTGCATGGATTCTGACGATTCTTCCTGAGAAAACCAGTACTGAATCCAGGGCAAAAGGAAGTTTTAAAATATCTTTTTTACTAAAATGAGGTAGATGAGTCTTTCTCATCTTGCTCCAATGAGTGTTCATCGTGATTCATAAGAAATTATAAGTTAAAAATTATGCCATTTTTTATTTTAATTTTATTTATTTATTTTTTAAAGTCTCGCCACCTAACAGATATCACTAGAACCAATTTTTATTCAGGCACTGCCGGTTTCGTGGTCTCTGGGCACACCATCATATGCATGTAACTGTTAAAACAGGTAAGTCTCTGAAGTTGTGGCCAACTGTCAATATTGAAACTGATTTCTCTGAAAAATGAACTGCCGAAGCTACAGCCGCCCTCGGTACTAACAATGAGTCATCTACAAAAGTTATGACTTTTAAAGCACACTAACATATGACACACAGCTACAGCTAAATTTCAAAGTCTCACAAACTTAAATACAAGTGTGGAATAATGTAGTAACACACAATTACCTACTGTTTAGGTTTGTTAACTTCATCATAAATAAATACCTTAATTCGTACATGCCATTTGTATTACGCGATAGGTGTTTACATTGATTAGTATTTGCCTGCAGAACTACTAGCGTATTTACAGATTCCAACGAGTTTGTAGGATTTTTAACTTCCAGTTGATTTATTTTATTGGGGTTGACAGTTATGCCTTGTTATAAAGTGAATGAAGTTACAGGAAAAAAAGATTACCTTTCTAAAGGGCAGTATTGGACGTGTCCCCCCCCCCCCCCCCTCGTGTCAAAGTTATAGGTACGCCCCGGGATGAGGAGATCGGCAGAGACAGGGACCAAGAATTTAAGATGTATGATTTAGTAATTGTGAAGCATTGCCAGGTTCTCCAGTATTAATTTATGTTCTGTTGTTCAGAACATTGCAGCCACCCTTAATCTTCAGTCCATCAACATGACCCAAGAAACTAAGAGAGATACTTTCTTAAAAAAAGTACATTATACTCTGCACGGAGTTCATGCTTGCAGGAGTCAAATTAACAAAGTTTATTGGTACTTATTAGAATGTTTTTAACTACTGGCATTTCAGGTACAATAATCAAGCAAGTAAAAAAATGATTTACTTGATACTATCTAATGTTTGTCTTACTAGGTTTTATTGTCAAAGAATATTGATGTACTTCTATATAAAAAAAATACTGAATTTTTATGTAGTCTGAAGGTAATTTTAAGGTAGTGTAAGAACTAACATTTTGCACTTCATGGCTATGCTGTTGATTAAATTGTTGTTGTATTATTTGAGCAATCCTGAAAATAATTTTGATAAAGTGTTTTTTTACTATTATTTCAGTATGGAAAAAATAATTTTTATTTCCAATTTTCAGAAAAGCTGTGCCTACACTTTCAGATTGCAACCAGGTGATAGCAGTAACAAGAATGATGCTAAGGGAGAAGTAAATACAGTACAGTCGGTCTCTGAAGAAATGTATAAAAGGGAACTTAATTATTTGCACAAGACAAATGAAGAATGCTATGAAGAAATTCAGAAGCTTAAGTTAAAATTGAAGTCACAGGAAGCACTATTGGAAAAGCTGAATAGTTATGAAAGAGAAATAACCAACCTTAGGAAAATAGTAGAAGAAAAGGAGGAAAAAATGATGAACATGCAGATCGTATTTGATGAAAAATTAAAAAATAATAAACGTGATTTTACTGCCCAAATTTCTATCTTGAATAACAGAATTAAAGAGCTAGAAAAGACAAGAGATTCTCTGAATATTGAACTTGATGCAGCACAAGAAGAAATAAGATTATTGAAGCTCTCACATAAGAAACCTGTGGAAGAAGTAAGTTTTTCTCTCTTTCTTAATATTGTGTAAAACAGAAATTTAAAAATGTAGCCTGTGGATTTAAACAGGTCTAAGTGTTTTCTAACCAGTTCTGATAATTTCTCTATTACTTTCACTGGACTACGTCACACTGAGATTGCAGGAGAGTAGGAGACCAGTCATTTGTTAACATCTTTCCTTGTAAAACTGTAGGCCTAACCAAATAACTCTCTTTGCTGAAATAAAACCTTTATGGCTTTATGAAATTGATTGATATCAAATAGTCTGAGCCATTAAAATTTAAAGAAATAATACTGCATTCTAACTTTGTTCTGCCTTGGACTTGGTTATTTTCCGTTAACAGCCATTCTTCTGTCAATTTTCTATGTGTAAAAGTAGATACTTTACCTGTATATTGGCCTAAGATCTCAGTTGTATCCTGGATCTTGGCTGATATTCCAGGATATCCCTTGTTTTCTGGAACTGCTGTTGTTAATTTGCTGTAATTATCTTCTTACTTATTAAGTCCGCATCCTCCAGTAATGTATTTTCTTTCCAGTTCCCTACTGCATTGATCTAGACTACTTATGTTGTTTGTTCTTACCTTGCAACAGCATAGCTTCATTTTTATTTCCATGTTGTCTATGTAATTGGCAAAGATTATTTCTTTATTTCCTCACAAATTTGTGTGGAATAGTCTTATGTTCAGTATTATTCTGTTTCCTGTTATACTCATGACACTTTCTTTTTGTTTTTTCTTCAAATTACCTAAAGTGCCATAAGGGTTGGTAAATCATTAACTGTAGTCCACAGTCTCTACCAAATATTCCTTTTCGCTGCCTTTCAGATTGCTAATCACACTCTAGAGTGGTTTTCCACAGCTTGACCAAAAGCTCAGACCTATTTTCATAGTCTTCCCATTATTTCTGTTTGGATTTTCCAATTATCTGTTTGGCTTTGTTTCTTTCCTAAACATCACTCTATTCTTCTTGTAGTCATAGGGTATTTCCCCTGTCTCATGCATCTTGCATACCAGGCGGAACAATTTTGTTTATGACTGGCTCTACAAACGATGATAGCAGTTCAGATGGAACATCATTTACTCCAGGGGACTTGTTTCTGTCAAATTCTTCTCGCAGTATAGTACCTCATATATCATATTTCTCTACTTCGTCTTGCATTTCTAGAATACTGCCTTCTAGTTTATTACCTTCGTACAGGTCTTGTATATACTACTTCCACCTTTCTGCTTTCACTTCTTTGCTTAGTACTGGTTTTCCATCTGAGTTCTTGACATTCATACCACTGCATTTTCCCATAGGCAGTAGCTGTCTTTCCCCTAGTTATGCATACTTCTACTTTCTTGCATTTCTCTTCAAGCCACTCGTGCTTAGCCAGTCTGCACTTCCTGTCAACCTCATTTTTCAGATGTCTGTACTTCCTGTTGCCTGCTTCTCTTGATGCATTTTCATATTGTCTCCTTTCATCAGTGAAGTTCAGGATCTCCTGTGTTATCCAAGGATTTCTATTAGGCCTTTTCCTTCTGCCTATACGATACTTTGCGGCCATCACTACTCTTTCTCAGAGCTACCCATTCTTCTTCTACTGTATCACTTTCCCCCGTTTCAGACTATCCTTGACTAATGCTCCCTCTAAAACAGCCAACCATCTCTGGTTCCTTCAATTTATCCAGATTCCATCTTCTTTATTTTCTTCCTTTTGGCAGTCTCATTATGTTACGGTCAGAGTCTATATCTGTTCCTGGATATGTCTTACAGTTTAAAATCTGGTTTCTAAACCTTTGCTTTATCATTATAAAGTGAATCTGGTATCTCCCAGTGTCTCTTTGGTCTTTTCCACATATATAATATTTTTTCATGATGATTAAATCAAGTGTTTGTGATTATTAAATTGTGCTCTGCACAAAATTCTACCAGACAGTCTCCTCTTTCATTACTTTTCCCACTCCATATTCACCTGCTACAGTACATTTGCTTCGCTTCCCTTTCCTACTAGAGTGTTTCAGTCCCCCTTCACAATTAAGTTTTCTTCTCCTTGAACGATCTGAATAATTTCTTTTATCTCCTCATACATTTCTTCGATACCTCATCATCGGCAGAGATAGTTGGCATATAAACCTGTACTAATGTGGTCGGTGTTGGCTTTGTATCTATCTTGACTGTGATCACTGTGTTGCTCATAATAGTTTACCTGCATTCCTATTTTCTTATTCATTATCAGAGCTACTCCTGCATTACCACCAACTGATTTTGTATTTGTAACCCTGTACTTACCTGACAAAAAATCATGTTCATCCTGCCACCGAACTTCACTAATTCCCACCATATCAAACTTTAACCTGTCCATTTCTGTTTTCAAATTTTCTAACTTACCTACTCGATTAATGGATAAAACATTCCACGATCCGATCCATAGAATGCCTGTTACGTTTTTCTTGATGATGATATCCTTCTGAGTAGTCCTCACCTGGAGATCCGAATGGGGACTATTTTACCTCTGGAATATTTTACCTGAGAGGATCCATCGTCATATACTCATACAGTAGAGCTGCATGTTCCGCCGCCCACCTAACCTTCGTAACCTCCTAGTCCATCCCTATTAAATCCCAAAACCACCTTCCCTACCCTACAGCTCCTACCCATGTAACCACCCCAGTGTACAACTTGCCCTATGCATCCTCCAAGCACCACTTATTCCAGTCCTGTATCCTGGAAGGTGTACACAATTAAGGGCAGAGCCACTTGCGACAGCACCCACGTGATTTACCAGCTGAAGTGCTTACACTGTTTCGCATTCTATGTGGGAATGACCAGCAACAAACTGTCCATTTGCATGAATGGACACATACAGACAGTGTTTGTTGGTAATGAGGATCACCCTGTGGCTAAACATGCCTTGGTTCATGGCCAGCACATCTTGGCACAGTGTTAAACCGTATGGGTTGTATTGATACTTCCCACTGACGCCAACCTCTTGTAGCAGTTCGTCGTGACCTGTACTAGAAATCATAGGATAAAGTTCACTACCATAGACTCTCAGTTCACGTTAATAAATATATATATATATGTTTTTGTATTGTCCATAGTGTTCAGTGGTACAAATCTCTGAACTCCTACAATCTCTGTTCCGCTGTAACAATCGGGAGAAAATATTTTTATTTTTTATTACCAAGGTCGAATACACCATTACCCTTGCTGAGTGGAGTAATATTTACTTAAGGTGTTGCTCGACTTAGGTGGTAAAGTTTTCAGCCCTGTGTCGCCATCCCGATAGTCTTTCGTTTCAGCGAACACATAGATATAAATCGCTGCGCCACCCAAATAAAAGTCAACGCATCTGATAAACAAAATATATAATCAGAAGAACTCAGTTCAGTGGGCCTTTTTGGTCGCAGCGTGTGTCCAGAAAAATTGTGACTAATCATTCGAACATAGTTCATTTAGTCGTTATCTTCAAAGAGTAATATATACTAATAAAGTTGAAAAATTCTGAAATTCGACACACTTTATTGTTGCTGCGGTCGACCAGTAATACTGCTCGATCGCAGTAACAAATAATAATAAACTTTTAATATAGACAAGAAATATTACTTTTACAAATTACGCTCGCTAATGATACTTCCACGTAGCATTAGCGATCGTAGGTCAATTATTTGTAAACTAATACAATAAGTTACACTGCAAGTTTACTTTAAATTCGACCACAGGGATCGATTTATTTCAAAGATAAGTCTTACATTTTTCAATACAAATCCTGGCCAGACTCTAAATTTGCAAATACCTATCCTCACTGGTTATGCTATCTTTTTACAACAAAAACAGAAAATAACCTACAGTGCCACCACCACTTTCCGGACACCTCTCATAATTAAAATTACAAAATAAAGGCGAGGGCCGTTTTTCAGGTGTGGGCGAAATTAATCATTCAAAAGGTCTGGTTTCCCACAACCCATAGAGTCTGCCTGTTGATCTTTAATAACAGCCTATGGAAAAACAATGAATGTAGTCGTCAATAGGTAAGGTTTTACTTTAGTTACTACCCAAATGGAGTACCGTAATTACTTCGAATAGAATAATCACTGTTATTTTGTTCTGTAGACCTTATGCGGCATCTAATAAACAAAAACAACCTTTCACTTTAATAAGAAAAGCTTTGTATTGGTCATGAAAGTAGCTTTACATTTAATTGCCCTTCTTGCTCTTAGCCGGTGAATCATACTATTTCCATGCATTATTTTTTTCAAATATGGACCATAAGCAGTATAGATCCAACTTATCAATAATAAATATGAGTGGAACTCCGTCACACTCACGATACTTCGGACAACACGCAGCCTCCGACAGTATCTACCATCCACACTAATTCCCAACTACAAAAATCAGACTATCTGCTATGTCCAAAAATTTTAATAAAATCAACTTACCACTGTTTTATACAGGGTAACTATTAAATTCCATTACGAATAGATCGTAATTATACACCTGGCTAAGAGAAGTTATTCTGTGGACCATCAAACTGATAACAAAAGAAATTCAACCATATGTATGAAATATAACTTTCATGACCAGATACTTCCTTGATTTACGAGTAAATACTCGTAAAAATAAGACGAATGATATGTTCTATTACTGATTAATTAATTACTCGTGGAATAAAACCACATAAGATACCACATAAATTACTAACTGGCGCATTCCAGCATGCAACAAGAATTCGATAAACATTAAATTACGGCACTTTACCCTTGATATCTCATCTTAAAGTGGCTGCCTTTTCCGTTAATTTGCCGTTCGGCTCTCCAGAATGCACCAATTCACCATGTAAATCACATTTAGATGGCTGTTTTACTTTTTCTTTATAATAATCAACATTATTTTTTTGGTAGCAAAACCTTGACCTACCGACACCTTCATTTTTTTTTCTTTTCATAGAGTTTCTTTTTTTTTTGTAACACGCTTCTATGCTCCGCGGGCGACCCGTTTATTCTTTGCTTCCACGCTGTTAGTATGCCCAGGGAAGCGTACGCCATCTTACTGTGGTTAAATCCCGCTGCTCCAGTGCGTTCACGTGAAAACATGCAACAATAAAAATTACTAGGTATAAATATACCATTCACATAAACAAAACAATTTCGTCAACCTAAGTTGTATGCAATATACTCTCGTTTTGCTATCGTCCAGAAGTCATGATGCACTCCAAAAAATTTCTGTACTGCTACACTCTCAGGACTCTGGAGACAGGAACTTGCCCTTCAACATACTCTCGCTTCTGTTGCTCACCAGGTCTCAACCTTCATTAGTTTTAAATTTCCACCCACTGTTCTACAATATCTTTGCCTCCAATCTCTGGACAGACCCTCTGCCTCAAGTGGCATCTATTGCATTTTGCCTATGTCAGCCTTGGTGTGATTGCGTGTATATGTTAGCGGGTGTGTGTGTTTATTTACATATCCTTTTTCCTCCAAGGTAAGTCTTTCCTTTCCCAGTATTGGGAAACCATATGTATCCCACGAAGTCCAACACACACAAGATCCAAGTTCATCTAATCAGTGGTAAGCTTACTATGACCATAAGTCAAAAACAACTACATAATACCATGCCTTCACTTGTAGCAAATACTGACAAGTTCCTCATGTTTCATTTAACTGTTTAATCAGTTAGGAACAAATTAAATGAAATAGACATCTTCTTAAACACAAACCCCTGTCATGTTTGCTGTATAAATGAACATTGGATAACACAAACTGAATCAATCTTGTATATTCTTGAAGGATATGAACTTAAACTAGCAAGTAGTTTCTATAGGTCTATAATTACTCATGGTGGCGTAGCTATTTTTGTAAATAAATCTTTTAATATCAACTATGACAAACTAAATGTTAAATATAAAAAATAGACGAAGATTACTCACCAGGCGAAGGAGCACAGGTGTGACAGCATCACAAATAAATAAATGAATACACACACACACACACACAATCATGTCTGCCTAGGTGTACTTGTGTCTGTGTGAATGTGTGGGCAGTGTGCATTTGTTTACCCTCCATTTTTCCCCCCAAGGTAAGTCTTTCCTCTCCCGGGATTGGAATGGCTCCTTACCCCCTTCCTTAAAACCCTCATCATTTCCTTTTCCCTCTCCTTCCCTACTGCCTGAAGACGCAACTGGGTTGCGAAAGCTTGCGATTGTGTGTGTGTGTGTGTGTGTATTCATTTATTTATTTGTGATGCTGTCACACCTGTGCTCCTTCGCCTGGTGAGTAATCTTCGTCTATTTTTTATATTTTATTTTTCCTGCTAGGAATTTTTCGTCTTAATAAACTAAATGTTAATTTTGTCAAGAGGAGACTTTTGAAATTGCTGCTGTATCATTTGTTAGTATTAAGTTACTCCTGACCTCTGTCTACTGTAATCCATCTTCTGATGTTACTGAGTGGCAATTACAAGCTTGTACTTATTGGAAACATTAATATTGACATCATATACAAAACACAGATTATTGCCTGTTTCATAAATAGTTTGAGCTGTTAACTTGTACCGTGCCAATACACAGCCAACAAAAAATGATGCTTGCCTAGACAATATAATTACAAACCTAGATAAAAATGACCTACATTGTGGTGCAGTAGATCCAGTGATATCAGATCATCAAGGCTATGGGTGAATGTCCAACAAATTAACCACAGTGTACAGCAGACTTCCTATGACATCAAGTTCAGGATGATGAAAACAGTTCATATTACACATCTAAGGGATGAGTTATCCAAACTTGACTGGGAGAATTTGTATAATTCTGACTATGTTGACAGAACCTTTGCCATATTTATTGATACTCTCTCCAACTTCCTCAATAAATGTTGCCCTCAAGTCATTAAAAAGGTCAAAACTGATCTGGCACCAGGCAAGAATAATAACTTACAATGGTGCAATTCACATCTAAAAGAACTTGGGGAAAGTCTTCTTACCTTGTGTAAAATGACAAAAGGTGGTGACCCTGTTATGATGCAAAGATATAAAGAAGTTAAAAAGAATTATAAGAATGAAATAAAACTAGCAAAGAGGAGAGCAACAGCTATGCACATTCTTTGAGAACAACAAACTATTCTCCCCCTCATTCTACCCACCATAGAAGCAGTGAAATCTCTTGCCACAGATTACCTGAAATCTTTCAGAATCTGCTCTTTTGCCTGAGCAAGGCGTTTGACACTGTCACATATCTTAATATATGAACATGAACAATATGGTGTGAAAGACAATGAACTCTCATTACTCGGATCATACCTGACTGATAGGAAACAAGTTGTTAAGGTAGATAATCTCCAGTCCAGTGCCCTACCAATTAATACAAGAGTCCCACAAGGTTCTGTCCTCGGTCCCTTTCTTTTTCTTATTTATATGAATGATCTACCTAGCTCCTTACCCTACAAGTCAGTAATATAAGCTGATGACACCACCCTTATGACAACTGATCCCAATATAGAATAACTGGTGTGGATTTCAGTCTAATCTATTAATTGTGATTTTCTTTCCCCTTCAGGTAACGGAGCTTGGTAATTGTGTAGACATTCCAGATAAGGCCGTTATTAATTCACTACAAAGTAAGTAACTTCAAATACTATTACTACATATCCAAAGTTCTTTTACACGTGTAGTAATAAAATTAGTTACATTTTCAAAGTAATCAATTTTATGCTTACATTAGAGATCTTAAATGTTTTTGTTTATTACAAGTGCATGTTTGAAAGTGATGTTTCAAATTTAAATGCTAAATAAGTGATGACTTCATAGTCAGTTGCATATGTCTATTGATCACATCCCCCTCAAGGGGCTCAGCTTTAATTTGCTGAGTATGGGCTCGACAAACCTGGAGACCCTAAGCTGCGGACTGTTGAGCACTGCCAGTCCTTGAGACACTGTAACCTCTGGGCACACTTCAGCAACCACTGTGTGTACCTGGGAACAACCCTCATTCCTTGTTTGCTGCGTGTTGATGGGATGCATGCTGTTAAGGCGGAACAGTCGCTAGCAGGAAACCTCTGGGGATTCTGCTGAACCTCAGTTGTATCAATCTTGCCTTGGTATGTGGAGCTGGGTGTAGGTGACATGTAGTTCTCTAGCTGCTCATGGGACCAGCATAGGCCTATTGAGTAATTTCAAACCTGCTGGGGGGTACCAACAACCAATCAAAAAGGAGAGCTCGGGTTCCCAGTCTTCGGGACTTAGGTGCTGCCAACAGCTGAGTAACAGAACACAAGCTGCAAATCAGATTGTGTTTCTTGTGATAAAAAGAAAGGCCAGTTCGTTCGAGAAAGTTTCACCCTTTTACATAAACAAGGCTTTAGAAGAAATAGTAGGCAATGTGAAATCTTTAAAATGTTTATGGAATGGTACCCTGTTGGTGGAAACATCTAATTCCCAACAGGTGTCAAAACTTAAAACTGTTAAGTGCCTTGGAGAATATCATATTGAAACGGAGCTACACAGTACCCTGAACTTCAGTAAGGGTGTAGTCTTCTGTAGAGATTTAATAAACATTTCAGTAGATGAACTGAAGCAAGTCTGGGCTGCAGAAGGTATGGTCGATGTGCAGAATATTAAGAAAAGGATGGATGGAAAACTTGTCAGAGTCCTTCATCCTAACTTTTAAGTCCTCAACTACCTGAGTATGTGCAGGCAGGTTTCCTATGTTTATGTGTATGTCAGTGATTTGGGCACACCGCGTTGGGATCCGAGCGTGAAGCTACTTGTGGCAAATGTGGAAAAGCTGCATTTGACAAGTTTGACTGCACACCAGCTGCAAAGTGTGTTAATTGCTCAGGGTTCAGCTAGTCTGGAGTAGGGACTGTAGGGTTAATAGTCAAGAGAAAAAGATACAGGAGATCAAAACAATTAGGCATATCTCCTATGCTGAAGTCAGAAAGACCTATATGGCAGTGCAACCTCCTTTGTTCGCTACCTCCTTCGCATCTGTCCTGCAACAGTCTGTTGCCAAAGCTGACACCTCCACACAAATGGAGGTTGTTAGTGTAGACACCAATACTTGCACATGTCAGTGCACTTATCAGGCAGCAGAATCACCCCCCACCCCCACTCGTGGAAGAAAGGATATGGTGGAGACATGGCTTAGCTACAGCCTAAGGGATGTTCCCAGAATGAATGTTTGACTCCGCAGTGGAGTGTGCGCTGATATGAAACTTCCTGGCAGATTAAAATTATTGTTTCATTCTGGAAATATCCCTTAGGCTGTGGCTAAGCCATGTCTCCAACATATCCTTTCTTCCAGGAGTGCTAGTGCTGCAAGGTTCACAGGATAATGTCTGTGAAGTTTGGAAAGTAGGAGGTGAGGTACTGGCAGAATAAGTCGTGTGGACGGATCGTGAGTCATGTCGGGATAGTCTAGTCAGTAGAGGCCTAGCCCGCGAAAGGCAAAGGTCCGAGGTTCGAGTTCCAGTTCGAGAACACAATTTTAATCTGCCAGGATGTTTCATATCAGCACACACTCTGCTGCAGAGTGAAAGTTTCATTATTGGGATCTTCTTAGACATCAGTAAGGCACATTATACTACTTGGGGACACCTTATTCTACTGTAACTCCATCATTGGGGCTTCCATGGCCACCTCCAAATTTCCTACAGTCCTTTCTAGCTCAGCGCTTTTTTAGGTACCGAGTTGGTGGCATGTTGTCAGATCATTTTGAGCAGGAGAATGGTGTCCCTGAGGGGAATTTTTAAGTGTTACCCTGTCTTTGATGTGGAACTTCATACCATTCTGTGGGCAGTGCAGCAGATGAGATGTGTAGGAAGTGATAAATTCCTTATTTGCTGAGATTCACTGAGTGCCCTTCAAAACCTGTACCCACTGGACGATAAAGTAAAAGAGGAGTGTTGTGCAAGTCAGATATGAGGTTTGGCTTATAGGCAGCTGCTCTACCATGAAATCAACGGTTTCCCACCTCCTGCTTAACTATCTTAGTACTGCAGTGGATCATGATGCAGTTTGGAATTCTTGTATAATGGTCTGGATAATGCCTGCCTATTTAATGCTACTACCCTCTACCCTCTTTGTCAGCGGCCTCTGTCAGTCAACAGACAAGGTTGGACTGTAAGCTTTTGAGCTTCACATACCCCTTCATGTTCCCATTTCACTGTCACATCAGAAACAGTGGATGTAGGGATGTTTAGGAGTGTGGAAATCTCACTTACAGACTTTTGACACAAGTGATAGCCAGTCACCTGACTATGTTCAGTCCGTTAGTTCTGCAGAGTGCCACATTCTGTGTGTGTGTGTGTGTGTGTGTGTGTGTGTGTGTGTGTGTGTGTGGGAGGGGGGAGACATGCACACATGTCAAAAGTGATTTGTCGAACATTTTGCTATCATTATAAACTGCTTTCAAATATATGTACTGTCTTTGCAATGCTTTAAAAAATAAATAAATTGCATGCCATGTGCAGGAAAACATATAGCTCTGTGTGACATAAGAAATCTACAGTATTCAGGTTTCTTTTTAGATGATCATTAAGAGATATACCATGCAATTTTACACACATCCATGTTTGAAAACACATTGATCTATGAGGCAGTCCGTAACAGATGCTGGAATGTGCTGCAGACAGAAATCGCAATTAGTAGTACATTCTGTGGGATGAGGCAAGTTGTTTCCAAGGATGCAATAGACAGACAACACGTTTGGAGTGCTATATACAGTAGAACAACACATTCTGTGTGAGGATAGCTTTACTTCTGATTGGCTATTGCGAGCAGATCTGGCAACAGCACCTCTGTGCACTTACATAATTGCATGACGGCACTGATTTAATAACAAGATCTGACAGTACTCTCACTCACCGAATTGGAATGGCACACTGAAAAGTTGCAGAAAAGGACCCCACACATACTTCCCCTCCCTTTCCCCTCCACTTTCCTGCTCTCCTCTCCCCTCCTCAACTCTTTTGCTGGCACTTTGCAGCTGTACCGGAGTGTTCAGAGGTGGCGGTTATGTGTGCATAAGCTATGACTAAGTGATTATGTGAATGTATGGGTATCTCTTTCTGATTAAATTATATTAATTATTGATCCATAGATCATGAATACGACACGTCGTAATGATGTGGAATATGTTAGTTTAATAACAGGTACTGTATAAACCATTACATTACACAAAATATTACATGACACAAATATATATTTTAGTATTTTTAATTTTTTTAATAGATTTACTAGAGAGAGAGAGAGAGAGAGAGAGAGAGAGAGAGAGAGAGAGAGAGAGAGAGAGAGAGAGAGAGAGAGAGACTAGTTTCAACAAATTCCTGACGTATGTATAACAGTTGTTTATGCTTTGTTGCATGTGAATGGTATAGTGAAAAATGTAATTTCACTTGAGAAAGAAGAGTTATTACGTGTAAATATACGAAAGGAGAAAAGGTCTCAACTACAAGCCATAGAGAATGTAATTGAGCCTCCTGCCTCTATAAGGATTTCTGAAGTACCACTCATTGATCGGCAATTTGCAACAGTGGTAAGTATATTGCAAAATGAAAAATAAAACTATTAGAAATGGAATTTATTAAGCAACAAGAAAAGAGTAGCTCAAGGTGTGTACACTATGTAGTAGAAAATTTGTCTTTGACACTCGAACTTCTTGCTTCCAGCTATGCCTTAAATGCCCAATGGCAATCAGATGCATGCTAAAGTTTTTATTGTATTTTAAGCCACTTTACTTTTTTGCAGAATGTAATGATGTATATATTTCCTTCATTATTGCTTTTAATATTATTTCAATAATAACAATTATAGGGGCATATTTGTGTTTGATCCGGTCAAATTTCATTTTTATGCTGTACCATGCAAAAGTAAGCATCATGGTAGAATTCCTTACCAATTCACTAATTATATTTGTATCACGTATCAATATCTGTATGGACAATTCTGTATATTTAGTGAATCTTATGTGCATAAATAAGAACAACATGCAGTTTTTTTACCTGTGAAACAATTCTTTCTGGGGTGTTTATTTTTTTATTTTATTATCCAATATGGAAAGTTTATCACTTTGCTTGTTGGATGTTCATTCTTCTCCATTGTGAGATAAAATGTAGGGAGTCTGTAATCACCAATTGTGATGATTTCTTCTACAGGTTTCATTATAAAACAGTTTTGAGAGTTCACGGGGTCAGCTATCAATTATTACTGTGTGTGGACATGGATCATACCCAGATCTAAAATCTTGTAGAATACGTGTATAGGCCAGTGTTTTCCAAGCTGTATTGTGTGCAATATTGGAGGCATCACGTCTTTGCCAATATGGGCCTCGTTATAAAAACTGATTTTCTGGAGTTTAATCCACCCTCTTCAATTGTTGTATGTAGTGCACAGAAAGGAGAGAAAGATCAAGAAAAACCTATTCTTTGTAGATTTTAGAATATCATCAACTGTATAGATGAGGTACATCTTGTCCTTTTCTCACAGATGATGCGCTCTCTCTCTCTCTCTCTCTCTCTCTCTCTCTCTCTCTCTCTCTCTCTCTCTCTCTCTCTCTCTCTCTCTCTCGTTACCCTCTTTTCGTCATCTTGTGAGAAGTGAAGAATCTCAGTGTTGCAATATTTCTAACCATGTGTAAGTGAGGGTCTATGACATGTTGCTTTATATTCTCTTAAGATAGTAGCCACAGGTCGCATTTGTTCTCTTTCCAAATATGTAAAACTATTCAAAACAGTTAATAATGGAAAGTCCAGGTTGGAATTAATAATATAGTAATGAGGACAGTTTACAACTTACTGCAAAGACGTGCCAATGAGCTGCCATACAAAAGACATACACATACAACACTTTCACCCATCGGCCATGGTCTTCTTCAAAAAGTAGAACATTCATGCAATCACACAGGCCCAGAACACAGTCATACAATCGTCACCTGCGGCTGCTGCACTTCAAATGTAAATCGGGGAGGGAAGGGGAGAGGGGATGGGAAGGTTACATCATGTGGTGGAATGGGTACAGCACGGCCTAGATAGCAGTAAAGAGATGCAGCTTTGAAATGGAGTGGGAAGTTGCGTGAGGGGGGGGGGGGGGAATATATATAAAAATAAAACATGCACATGCTGTGTGTGCGACCGCACGCGCACCCATACATACTCGTGCATGCATATGCGCTTGTACACATGTGTGCGTGTTGTGTGTGCTGTAACTTGTGATACCTAACCAAGAACCTTGTAATTTACAAGGTATGTCCACAAAGTAAGTTCCGTTTGGTTATATAAACCAAACGTGAACAGATACAAAAAAAATATTTATTGTATAAAAATCTGCAACTGTTCAACTACTTTTCTACACAACTTCCGAAATTTTGTAGGCACTTTTCATAGCATGGGACAAGTTTTTGTGTGCCTTCTTCATAGTAGGTTGCCGCCTGTGTATTCAACCATGTGGCAAATCATCATTGAAGTGTTGACCACCAAGAACAGATTTTAGGTGTTAGTAGAGATGAAAGGAGTCTTCGTCTTCCCTTCACATTGCCGTCCAACCTCACAAGGCAAATGTTACCAAACAACTTTTACGGGAATTTCACTGGGACGTGTTTGATCTTCCTCTGTATAGTCTCGCTCCTGGCGACTTTCTTCTTACACCTAAAACCTGTCCATGGTGCTCAACACTTCAGTGATGATGCAGAGTTGAAAAAAACGTGTTACCACATGGTTGAATACACAGGCGGCAACCTTCTATGAAGAAGGCATACAAAGACTTCTGCCACGCTATGACAAATGCCTACAAAATTTCGGAAGCTGCGTAGAAAAGTTGGTTAATAGTTTTATATTTTTGTACAATAAATATTTTTTCTGTATCTGTACACATTTGTTTTATATAACCAAACGGAACTTACTTTGTGGACATACCTCGTATAAGTGAATCATACAATTAGTTTTCCATGTCCAGTACACTCCAGAAATAACACAATTAACCAAAGTATTGACCTGCTCAAACATGTTTAGGTCTCTAAGACAAGATGGCTTTCAATTGAACTGGAAGTGAGATGTCTTCTTTCACAGTAATTGGAACTAAAATCTTAGTTTCAAATTGTGAGAAATAGCGAAAGGTGCAACATACCTAAAATGCTGCATCAAATATACAAAGATGAGACTAATGGCTTTTATTATTCTAAAACCAGTGCTAAGTGAGAAGAAACATGTTAAATATTGTTGAAATGAGATGAATGGCTGGCCAGTACTTACCATTGTGCTGTACCGCCGATAGTAACACAAAATGAAAAAACAGAAAAAAAGGGGACAAAGGGACAAGCTTTCGGAACAGAGTTCCTTCGTCAGGTGGGAGAGAAGGGAAGAATAAAGGATGGGAACAGAAGGGAAAGGTGGTTCACGACCTAGGTCATGAAGGTGGTGTTTTGGGAGTGTGGACGTCAGAGATACTGCATGTATGTACTGAGCCAAGCCAGAGAGGATAAATATAACTAAAGAGGAAAGATCAAGTAGTAAAGAGAAGAGAAGAGGGTGAAATTAATGATGCTGAGGGGTGTAGGAGGGGCGGGGGGGGGGGGGGGGTGTCTAAAACATTTTTCATAAACAGGGAAATATGGATGGACACACACACACACACACACACACACACACACACACACACACACACACACACACACAATATTTATTATCTCTGAGGAGAATTTTCATCATTAATCGAAGAAACATGTTAACAAAGTTTTCCAAGCTCAGGCTACCGATTCCAGTAAAGTGCTTAATGATCTCGTCCTTTTAACTCGGGGTTCAGCCAAGAGAGTAGTTCTCCCTTGGTTATAGAGCAGATTTGTTTATGGAAAAGTCACAGAATTTCTTGATTCTAACCCATACTTGGCTTAAAAGGTGTAAAATAAACTGCAGGAACTCGATAAGTCATGAGAAGTGTCACTAGAAATAGCTGTCCTCAGTGAAAGATTTTATTTATTTATTTATTTTGTAGCTCTTGTATCTCCGCTGCAACAGTGCTTGCCATTAAATAATAATGCTTTGTCAAGATTTCTCTACTAACACAAGAAAACTGTTTGAAAGTCTATAAAAAGTACATTGTCCCCCTTTCAGAGCTAATGCAGTTTTCTCCCAAAGGCACATCCAAAATTGCACTTTAGTGGGCCAAGTTAAATGTAATTGATTGAAAAGAACATTAACTAAACTGCATCTTTTTGGAGGGAAGTGTCCCAATATAAAGATGTGTTGTTGTTGTTGTTGTTGTTGTTGTTGTTGTTGTTGTTGTTGTCTTCAGTCTGGAGATGGGTTTGATGCAGCTCTTCTCAATACTCTATCCTGAGCAAGCCTCTTCATCTCCTCGTAAGAACAGCAACCTACATCCGTTTGAATTTGCTTAATGTATTCATCTCTTGGTCTCCATCTGTGGTTTTTACCCCAAACACTTCCCTCCAATGCTAAAACCACAATTCCTTGATGTCTAAGAATGTCCTATTAATCGATCCCTTCCTTTAGTCAAGGTATGCCAGAAGCTCCTTTCCTCCCCATTTCTGTTCAGTACCTCCTCATTAGCTACTCGATCCACCCACCTAATCTTCAGCATTCTTCTGTAGCACCACATTTCAAAAGCCTCAATCCCCTTCCTGTCCGCACTGTTTATCGTGCATGTTTCACTCCCATACATGCCAACACTCTACACAAATGTCTTCAGAAAGGACTTCCTTAGGCTTAAATATTCGGTGTTAACAGAGTTCTCTTTTTCAAAAACACTTTTCTTCCCATTGCCGTTCTACATGTTATATCTTCTGTATTGCAACCATCATTTGTTATTTTACTGCCCAACTAACAGAGCTCATCTACCATCTTTATTGTTTCGTTACCTAATCTAATTCCTTCAGCATCACCTGATTTTCTTAGACTGCACTCCATTACCCTAGGTTTGCTCTTGTTATTGTTAATTTTGTATGCGCCTTTCAACACACTGTCCATTCGGATCAACTACTCTTCCAGGTCCTTTGCTGTCTCGGACAGAATTACAATGTCATCGGCAAAACACAATGTTATTATTTCTTCACCATGAACTTTAATTCCTTCTCAAAATTTCTCCTTGCTTTCCTTTATAGCTTGCTCAATGTACAAATTGAATAATATTGGGGAAAGGCCACAAACCTGTCTTACTCCCTTCCAACCCCTGCATCCCTTTCATGTCCTTCAACTCTGATAACTGCCGTATGAGCTTTGTACAAGATGTAAATAACATTCCGTTCCCTATATTTTACTCCTGCCTGCTTCAGAATTTGAAAGAGTGTATATCAAACAATTTTATCAAAAGTTTTCTCCAAGTCTACAAAAGCTAGAAATGTGGGTTTGCCTTTCCTTAATATATCTTCTAAGATAAGCTGTAAAGTGAGTATTGCCTCCTGTTTCCCGCATTTCTCCTAAATCCAAACTGATCTTCCCCGACGTTGGCTTCTACCAGCTTTTCCATCCTTCTGTAAATAATTTGTGTTAAAATTTTGCAACCGTGACTTATTAAACTGATGATTCTGTAATTTCCACATGTCTGCACATGATTTCTTTGGAATGGGGATTACAACATTTTTCTGGAAGTCTGAGGGTATTTCGTCTGTCTCGTACATCTTACACACCATGTGAAATAGTTTTTTCATGGCTGGTTCTCCCGGAGACTTCAGTAGCTCTGAGGAAACGTCATCTACTTCTGGGGCCTTATTTAAGTTAGGTCTTTCAGTGCTCTGTCAAATTCATCTCAAAGTAGAGTATATCCTATTTCATCTTCATCTACAATATTGCCTCGTAAGTTCATTTCCTTTATAGAGCCCCTCTATGTATTCTTTCCACCTTTTAGCTTTTCCTTCTTTGCTGAAACTGGTTTTCCATCTGAGTTCTTGATATTCATACAGCTGCTTTTCTTGTCTCCAAATGTCTCTTTTATTTTCCTGTAGGCAGTATCTATTTTCCCCTATTTAAACATTCTTCTGCATCCTTGCATTTACCTTCTAGCCACTCCTGCTTAGCCATTTTGCACTTCTGTCGATCTCATTTCTTAGTAGTATTAAGACGAAAGATTCCTAGCAGGAAAAATTAAATATAAAAAATAGACAAAGATTACTCACCAGGCGAAGGAGTACGGGTGTAACAGCATCGCAAATAAATGAATGAATACACACACACACACACACACACACACACACACACACACACACAAACGCTAGCTTTCACAGCCTAGCTGCTTCATCAGGCAGAAGGGAAGGAGAGGGAAAGGGAAGTGATGAGGGTTTTAAGGAAGGGGGTAAAGAGCGATTCCAATCCCGGGACAGGAAAGACTTACCTTGGGGGGAAAAAAAAGGAGGGTAAACAAATGCGCACACACACCCACACATTCACACAGACACAAGTACACCTAGGCAGACATACTGTAGAAAGCAAAGAAGTTCTTTGCTTTACTTACCTTGGGGGAAAAGGAGGGTAAACAAATGCGCGCGCGCGCGCGCGCGCGCCCACACACACACACACTCACACAGACACAAGTACACCTAGGCAGACATACTGTAGAAAGCAAACAAGTCTTTGCTTTCTACAATATGTCTGCCTGGGTGTACTTGTGTCTGTGTGAATGTGTGGGTGTGTGTGCATTTGTTTACCCTCCTTTTTTTCCCCCAAGGTAAGTCTTTCCTGTCCCGGGATTGGAATGGCTCCTTACCCCCTTCCTTAAAACCCTCATCATTTCCTTTTCCCTCTCCTTCCCTTCTGCCTGATGAAGCAGCTAGGCTGCGAAAGCTAGCGTTTTTGTGTGTGTGTGTGTGTGTGTGTGTGTGTGTGTGTGTGTGTGTGTGTGTGTGTGTATTCATTTATTTATTTGCGATGCTGTTACACCTGTGCTCCTTCACCTGGTGAGTAATCTTTGTCTATTTTTTTCATTTCTTAGTAGTCTGTACTCCATTTTTGCCTGTTTCATTTACTGCATTTTTATAATTTCTCCTTTCATCGATTAAATTGAGTATTTCCTGTGATATCCAAGGATTTTTTTTGTAGGTCTTGCCTTCCTACCTATTTTGTCCTCTGCTGCCTTCACTATTTCGTTTCTCAATGCTTACTCATTCCTCTTCTAGTGTTTTATTTCCCCTCGTTTCTGTCAATTGTTGTCTAAAGCTCCCTTAGAAATTCTCTAGAAGTTCAGGTTCTTTTAGTTTATCCAGGTTCCATCTCCTTATTTTCCTACCTTTCTGCGGTGTTTTCAGTTTCAGCCTACAGTTCATGACCATTAATACATGGTCTGGGTATGTCTTACAGTTTAAAAGCTGGTTCTGAAATCTGACTTACCATTATAAAATCTATCTGGTACTTTCCTGTATCTCCTGGTGTCTTCCACGTATATAACTTTCTTTCGTGATTCCTTCTGCCCAGTCTATATTCACCTACTATCTTCCTTTTCCTTCCTTCTCCTCCTACTGAATTCCAGTCTCCCATAACAATTAAGTTTTCCTCTTCCTTTATTGTTTGAATAATTTCCTTGAGCTCCTCATACATTTCTTCGATCTGATCATCATTTGCAGAGCTAGTTGGCATATATATCCTGTACTATTGTAGTCGGTGTTGCCTTCGTATCTATCTTGACTACGATAATTTGATCACTGAGTTGCTCATAGTAGTTAACCCGGATCCTATTTTCTTATTCATTACCAGACCGACTCCAGTAATACCCAAAACTGATTTTGTATTTATAATCCTGTACTCGCGTGACCACGAATCCTGTTCCTCTTTCCACCGACTTCACTAATCCCCGCTATATCTAAATTCAGCCTGTCCATTTCCCTTCTTAAATTTTCTAACTTCCCTACCTGATTAAGAAATCTAACATTCCACACTCTGATCTGTAGAATGCCAGTGTTGTCTTTCCTGATGACGACATCCTCATGAGTGGTCCCTTTTTGGAGATCCGAACGGGGGGACTATTTTACCTCCAAAATATTTTACCTGAGAGGATGCCATCATCATATATTCACACAGTAGAGCTGCACGTCCTCGGGGAAAAGCAAGTCCTGTAGTTTACCCTTGCTTTCAGTAGTTTGCAGTAACTGTGTGGCGAAGCCACATTAGCTGATGTTACAGGGCCAGCCAGCTCGATCATATCTACTGAAAAGGCTACCCTCTTCAGGACCACATGTTTGTCTTGCCTCTCCACAGACACCCCTCTGCTTTGCTTGCACCCACGGTATGGCTACCTGTATTTTTGAGGCACACAAGCCACCCACCTCACAGAGATGTGTGTGACGAAAATTCACTTCAAGAACTTTGTAATCTTGTTATGTGTCTACTTGTATTGGCATGGTCAAATGCTAAAGTATGGAGAGCATTCAGTCAGCTAAATTTAGTGAATATGAGACTTAGAAATAGGATGGGCAATTGATTAATGCTATTCTGATTATCCGTCCGACCTTAAGAAGAGTAGGGAAATAATGTTGAAATTATGAATTTCTTGACATTGTCTTAAAAGATATTGGTAATATGACTACAGCTGCATATACAGTAGAACCCCATTTTTACACTTTTCAAGGGACTGCAAAGAAAATAACATTTTAAACAGTAAAGTTTGCTTACTTGATCACCCTGGCATTTTTGTAGTTTCTTTATAATGTATTTACTAATAGCCATCAAAATACTCGCAATGAAGTTTGTTTGTTATGTAATAATAAATAATCTGCATTTTGTACTGTCTTAAATTCCAAGCAGAACTGTTAACTTTATAGGATGTGGAAATATTTGACATAATTTCACTCATCATAATTGACATTACCAGCAAGCCTGTAATTGACATTTATATGTAAGTAATAAAACATAGCGCAAATTCCATAGTTTTTTATTTTTGTTATTTTATGTTTTGCACATATTTGAGGTTTATTCACATTCTCCAGCACAAATGTACACTTGAGTATTTTTTGTGTGATTTGCACAGGCTCAGCATCTCACACTGTAATCGTCTTTTTGAGGTTATAACATTCTGTGCCCGCCTCATTGTTCAGAAAAACACACACAAGCATACTGTCATTCTCACCATTTATAAAATTCACAAACATTACTTACATAAATATTTGCACTTCACAAAAAGTATAAATTATTGAATTGTCATGAAAACCATCAAAAACCATCATAAACACAAAATGTCAGGAAACTTGACTGTGTAACATTTATTAACACTACTCTTGAATGCAAAAGCTATGTCAGTGTCAATTGCAACATCAACATATTATCCTCTGCAAACATGGTTTCATACAGCGCAAAACGGGGGGGGGGGGGGGGGGGAGGATTTAAGTATGTTAACACAGAAATGGGGCCGAAATAACACAGTTCATCAAATTTTTCTTGTTGTCAAAATCTCTGAACTTTGCAGACACTTAATATGTGACAGTACTTTACTTTTATTGTAACATTGACTTTCTTTTCATATGTAATTACGTTGGATATATCTGAAATCTAGATCTTCTGATGTTAAATAAACATGGTGGTATGACTGTCACAGACTTTATTTCTGGTCTGGATTACTTTTTTCTATTTTCACGTTCAAATATTTCCTAATTAGCCGTCTATACCTGACAAGCATTGCAATGCTGCATAAAGTAAACACGAGTTTGGTTTGATAACATGTTTATTGAAGTGCTGTTGAACACACAATATTTTTTTGTGTTTCCATTTGGTGTGTGCAAATGTTAGGTACATAACAATGTGCCCTTTTAGAATGCTAAGTAGTGTCCATATTTGAAATCAATCAGTCAAGAACTTGTGACAAATTTGTTACCAAGAAGAAACTAATAAAAAATGTAAATGATCCTAATCACAGATTTTAAACAGTTCTTCACTGACTCCTTTCATATACTGAAATATGCCCATGGTTTTCTGTTTGGTTTTATATAATTTATTATGTTTTCGAAATGTCTTGCAAACAGCTTTAACAGCAAAGAAATAGTAAACTAAAATGTCATAGCTGATGTGAGAGTTCTTCATGCATCTCAAAGTTGCGGCCTGAAATGAGCTGAACTACTTGATGTACAGTGATATAAACTTGTCAACATATTATTGAAATATGTGGGTACTGTATTCAAAATTTTGTATGAATAGCTTTAACATTAACATAGGGATACAGGGAAACATGATGCCTGATCAGTTTTATGGTATGTTGAGTGAAAATGCAGTGAATTGAATGATGTACTATTTTTCTTTCTTAATTTGCTCTCTCTCTCTCTCTCTCTCTCTCTCTCTCTCTCTCTCTCTCTCTCTCTCTCTCTCTCTCTCTCTCTGTGTGTGTGTGTGTGTGGAAGGGGCGGGTTGTATCATTGAAAATTAACATAGAGGTTTGAAACTGTGTTTCAAGATTGTTGTTTGTTGCTAAAAGTTATATTTAAACACGGTTTTTGGCACATACTGAAATGTCGAGGGGCACATACATTTTCATTTAGTGAACTGCTTTAGCACTGATATCAACTGAGATACTAAGGTGGGTACTTTCTATAATGGAACCACTTTTTATTATTGCATTTGAAAGGTGTTGTGTAGACAATTACAGTGTTATAGCATTTGTTATTGTTGTAAATTATAGAGGAAAAATTCCTAGCAGGAAAAATATGTATAAAAATAGATGAAGTTTACTTGCCAGGCGAAGGAGCACAGGTAGTGATAGTAACATAAATGAAATGCGCGCGCGTGCACACACACACACACACACACACGTAAACGCAAGCTTTCGCAACCTAGTTCGCAACGAAGTTAGAACAGATAGGCAGTTTAAAGTACCTTGGATGTATTTTCTCGCAAGTGGTAACATAGGGAACTGTAGCACAGCTAATGCAGTGAGTGCTCAGTTAAGAGCCACTCTCTTCTGCAAGAAGGAAATAAGTACCAAGACTAAGTTAGCAGTGCACCACTCTTTCACCCAACTTTATTGTTTGGGAGTGAAAGCTGAGTGGTTACAGGTTACTTTGTTCATAAGTTTGAGGTTACAGATACGAAATTAGCAAGGATGATTGCAGGCACTAATAGATGGGAACAATGGCAGGAGGGTTTCCATAATGAGGAAATCAAAGAAAAACTGGGAATGAACATCATAGATGCAGTTAGAGCAGACTGAGATGGTATGGTTATGTTACACGCATGACCTCAGCAGTGGAGAGTAAGAATGATTTTGAATTAAAAGGCTTTAACATCAGACGAGGAATCAATGTTAGCATTGAATTGGGGATCATGGAGGAATTTTATTAGAGGTAATATGCTCCAGACCGAATGCTGAAAGGCATAATTAGTCTCTGGTGATGGTGGTGATACTGTATTTATCTTTGCGAATGTACATGAACTGAACAAAAGAATTAACTTGTTCATTCTTAGAAAATAAAGAGGTTTTATATGCTGCAAAAAGCAACTTCTGTGTGAAATATCTAAATTATAGAAAGAATAATTGACATATTGTTTCTTGTACAAGGTTGTGTGCTTCTGGGAGGAAATATACATGCTGTTGGACAACTGTCTCAACCTACATTTCTCTAAATTTTATCATGTGGATGCATTAATTGAACTAAAGATTTTATTAAAAATAATTTTGTCACCACCTGTACATCACAAAATAAATAATATTCTTACCTAATGTTGTTTCTTGCTGAATGTGAGTGCGTAAATGGCAGTGTTGCGAACTATGTGCAATACACACTGTCAACTTATTTGACATTGCAATGCAATTTCGTAACTATCCAAAACACCCAACATTGTGTTTATCTTACATGAACACAATTTTATCCTTTATTTTGACTTGTGTTCAAAATGTTGACCATAGACCGAAAGGTGCATTTGCAATCGCCATTCGATAGAAAGATGAACAGATGGATGATATGTTAGAGCATGCACCAGTGATTCAGCAGCGCATGACATTTGGTGCAGCTGGGGCTGCTTTGTAGACTGCATCTTTCTCAAAAGAAATAAATCATTGTTTGTCAGATAGGTGGACCTCACAGCCCATTTTATAGCAGAACTTTGTCTTATCCAATGTCCAGGAAATGTTTCATCTAGTATATGATCAATATCAGGATAACAGTTCCTTTAGAATAAACTGACAAATATTACATTAATATGCAGACCTACATTTAATCATAATTTACCCAATCCATCTTGCATGAAGTGCATTTTTAGACAAGCTCAGCGCCTAGAACTCGAATTATCCTAAGTAAAATAAAGGAAACAGAATTTAATGATTTGTAGTAAATACTAGAAACAGTAATTACAGATAAGAAAACAATAATTACAGTTAAGAAAACAACAGATTCCTTTGGAGATCTCTGCAGTTATAAAATACTACCTGCACAATAAAATGCTGCAAATCTATTGGTCAATAAGGTACAGACTGGAAATATGAGCCTGAACCCTTGCCATCTCAATACTAACATCAAGAATGAACAAGGAGTCTCTCCTCAAACACTTAAGTCTAGCACATTTAATTATAAGGTTAATCAACACAATATGGGTATTAAATCAACAGAAGGTTGTTAAAGTTTTTATGTAACCTAAGCCACTGGCTAAGTGAATGAAGCTAAACACACAAATCTTATCCAGTGAATCCCAATACAACAAAAGCTCAACAGAAGTTACAAAAATGAGAACTGGTTCAAAATTTAGGACAAGAAGTTACATTTAAATAAAAACTTTTAACTTGGTTGAAATATTAATTTTTCTTCTGAGAATATCTTTTTCCGGAAAGCCACACTCTACTGGAACTTAGAGCAAGAATCTACGCCGCCAAACATTTATTTGCGGAGGCTGAGCAAGCAGAGCTAATAAGCACAGGCAGACTCTGTTCGTGTGAAACGGACGAAACCACAGTGAAACGCATGTGGAGGACTTCAGACACTAATGTCAATCACAAATATTGGGGGCAAATCGATATCAAATCAAACAGTGCTCTCCCACTATTACTCTGTTACATGTCACCACGTTGCCCCACTGTTCAGAAGAATCAAAAAGCGACATCTCGGCACACTTCCACACACAGGCCACCAAAGGAAAAGACATGTTAGGCCTGAGTAAATGGCCACACTCACGGTGGCACACACACCATGTAGATTTTAGGCAGTACATAAATTGCAATTCAATAGCTGCCTACGCTCGGAGCAAAAGTTACACTAGGCCGGCACGACTCAGTATTATCAACGCCTGTACATCCATGTGGCCACCAGCCTGCTGAGGGTAGCTGTCACTTGTAAATAGCGTCCACGTGACTACAGGTCGTCCTTCGTGCTGCCCAGCCTACTTTCCATCGGCCCCCATGGCGCAACTGCCGTCAATGTCACGTGCGCGCTCCAGTGTACAAAGATGCCAATCCATGGTGTCTGAGGAAAGATAATCAGCCGATTACCTTGATGCCACACCATATGATATAATAAAAATAATTAAATCTAGTGATAGACATTTCTTGTGGAAGATTGTAAGTAAATACAGGGTGTATCAAAAGGGACTTTACAACTTTGAAAATTCATTGTAATTTAATAAAAATAGGTACAGAGCTGGTTTTAATGTTGTTTCAAAGGAAAGCACATCAAATTTTTATCTTAAACTAAGTGTTCAATGTGGCTTCCATTGGTTATCCTGCAGACATCCCATCGGTAACTGATTTCTTCCCAAACTCGCATCAGCATTGCAAGTATAGTTTGCTCAATGGCAGCGTAGATTCTTGCTCTACGTTAAAGTAGAGTGGCCGGCAAAGGAGGTATGTACACTACATCATTGATGAAGCCCCAGAAGAAAAAGTCTAGCAGTGTCAGGTCTGGAGAACAGGCAGGCCATGCAATTGGCACACAATGGCCAATCCGTTTACCTGGAAAACAGTTATTGAGAAAATCCCGGATGTCAGTCAGGTAGTGTGGTGGTGCAAAGTCTTACACAAAGTTAACATTTCGTTCTCAGTTGTCATTGATCTGTGGTATCAAAAATTGTTGCATCTATCCATCCCGTTGATGGTTCGTTCTTGGAAAAAAAAGGGGGCCATACATTTTCTTCGTGCTCAACACACAAAAAACATTCACCTCAGGGCTATCATGAGCATGTTGCAATGTTTCATTTGGATTTTTACTGCCCCAAATCCTACAGTTGTGTGTGTTAACCTTGCCACTCAAGTGAATAGGTGACTCGTCAGAAAAGATTGTTGTCCAAGAAATTTTCAACATCATCCACTTGGTCTAACATATCTGCACAGAAGTTCTTCCATGCAATCTTATCAGTGTCTTTAATTGCCGGTAAAAGTGACAATCTGTTCAGTTTAAAATGCAAATGCTTTCTCAACACACGCCAAACTGTTGTATGTGGGACTTGCAGTTCATGAGATGCATGGCAGGGCTGTTGACAAAACTCTGTTTCACTTGCTCAATGACTTCGTGAGATGTGCTTGGACGAATTGGTACTTTCTGTGTCTTACTGAACATCTTGTTTCTACAAAACATTTATGCCACTCATAAATTTTAGGCCTACTAGGAGGATCTTCAGCATACTTGGTACGAAATTTATGCTGAACTGTTGTTGCTCTGACTTTGATTCTTCAAAGCAAAACACACAGCTAGCACGCATGGGTCCAGTGAAGGCAGCCATCTCTAACCTAACTGCCGCTAGCACTTGTTGCGGCACGATTCTGTACTAGCGAATTACGCGAGTCAAAACTTGATGTGTTTTCCTTTGAAACAACACTAAAACCATCTCTGTACCTCTTATTAATAAATATATATCAATTTTTGAAGTTATCTACTGAACAAAACAACAGTACGTTACTATTTTATTTAAGTGACATTCTTAATGATCATAGAAATATTTTATTAAATTTACAAAACTAAAAGATATTACGGCTTATAGATTAAAAGGAAATTAAATATCCTGCTCTCATTCACATTCTTCAATCCTATCCCATGTATCATCACAACATTTAATCTCCATGTCAGTTGATGTACCTGACGAAGCCAATGTGGATTTTCGACTGTCCAGTAGTGCTTGTTATGCAAATTTACATTTGCAGGATTTCAGGCGATCGAGGTACCCAGCCTGTTACCTCCAGAAACCATCCTTGTAACCATTGATGCCACTTCCCTATACACAAATATCCCACATACCCAGGGCCTTGCTGCGATGGAGTATTTCCTTTCACGCCAACCACCCACTTCCCTACCTAAAACCTCTTTCCTTAATACCCTAGCCAGCTTCATCCTAACCCACAACTTCTTCACTTTTGAGGGCCAGACATACCAACAACTAAAGGGAACAGCCATGGGAACCAGGATGGCCCCCTCGTACGCAAACTTATTCATGGGACGCTTAGAGGAAGCCTTCCTGGATACCCAAGCCTGTCAACCCAAAGTGTGGTACAGATTCATTGATGATATCTTCATGATCTGGACACACAGTGAAGAAGAACTCCAGAATTTCCTCTTCAACCTCAACTCCTTTGGTCCCATCAAATTCACCTGGTCCTATTCCAAATCCCATGCCACATTCCTCGATGTCGACCTCCATCTGTCCAACGGCCAACTCCACACATCCGTCCACATCAAACCTACCAATAAACAACAGTACCTGCATTATGATAGCTGTCATCCATTCCATATCAAACGTTCCCTTCCTTACAGCTTAGGTCTTCGTGGCAAACGAGTCTGCTCCAGTCCTGAAGCTCTGAACCAGTACTCCAACAACCTATTAACAGCTTTCACATCCCGCGGCTATCCTCCTAATCTGGTAGAGAAACAAATTGCCAGAGCTACTACCTCATCCCCCCAAACTCAGAACCTTCAACAGAAGAATCCCAGAAGTGCCCCTCTTGTCACCGGATACTTTCCGGGACTGGAGCGGACTCTGAATGTGGCTCTCCAGCAAGGATACGACTTCCTAAAATCCTGCCCCGAAATGAGATCCGTCCTTCATGACATCCTTCCTACTCCACCGAGAGTGTCTTTCCGCCGCCCACCTAACCTCCGTAACCTCCTAGTCCACCCCTATGAAATCCCCAAACCACCTTCCCTACCTTCTGGCTCCTACCCTTGTAACCGCCCCCGTTGTAAAACCTGCCCTATGCACCCTTCCACCACCACTTACTCCAGTCCCGTAACCCGGAAGGTGTACACGATCAAAGGCAGAGCCACTTGCGATAGTACCCACGTGATCTACCAACTGACATGCCTGCACTGTGAAGCGTTCTATGTGGGAATGACCAGCAACAAACTGTCCATTCGCATGAATGGACACAGGCAGACAGTGTTTGTTGGTAACGAGGATCACCCTGTGGCTAAACATGCCTTGGTGCATGGCCAGGACATCTTGGCACAGTGCTACACCGTCCGGGTTATCTGGATACTTCCCACTGACACCAATCCTTCAGAACTCCGGAGATGGGAACTAGCCCTTCAGCATATTCTCTCTTCCCGTTGCCCACCTGGTCTCAACCTCCGCTAAATTTGAATTCCCACCCACCTTCTTAACATCTTTGCATCAGTTCTCTGGACAGAGCCTCTGCCTCAAGTGGTATCTCTGTCTAACTTCTTAACTTCTATAACTTAACTTCTTTGCTTTCTACAGTATGTCTGCCTAGGTGTACTTGTGTCTGTGTGAATGTGTGGGCATGTGTGCATTTGTTTACCCTCCATTTTTTCCCCCAAGGTAAGTCCTTCCTCTCCCGGGATTGGAATGGCTCCTTACCCCCTTCCTTAAAACCCTCATCATTTCCTTTTCCCTCTCCTTCCCTACTGCCTGAAGACGTAAATATTGTGTATTGATTAATATGGCCGTCTCCGTAGCCGATTTAAATGGTTTTGTCTTATCTCTTTCTGTGTGCTTAAGCAGATCTAGGTTTAGTGCTATACAATACAACAGTGCTCTAAACAGAGTCTAATTTCTGAACTAAGGTCAGATTTGATCTCCAGTCATAGATGGTTTTACAATCGAACCTTATTGTTTCAGCCGACTCATCCCAAATCCTTTGGAGTTGCACATATGTTGCTTCTGTGTCAGCTGAGGAATGTTGTGTATTGCAAAGGTAGAGCCTTAGATTGCAGTTCCATGAGAATCTTAATTCTGCTGTAAAATATTAAATCTTACTGTAGTGTCCAATATATTATTCCTTATATACTGCAAAAATTACCTACTCATTGAAAATCGGTCTTGCACTCTATTTTCATTAAACTCATTCTTATGTGTCACATTGTTTAATAGTATCAGAATAGTCAAAATGTCAGATTGTGTTTAAGATTTTATTTATTTATTTATTTCTAACTAGTTCCTGAACCTTCCTATTCATTTAACCTTTTAACTCGGCATCAGTTATTTAAATTTTCACATTTAACCTCTTGATTGTGTGAGCATCTATCTCAATTAATGCTCTTCAGCATCTTAACAACTCCAGAATCTGTATTTTTGTTATAACAGTACCACAAATCAAAAGTTGCACACCTGTGAAAAATAATGTATTAATGAGAGTTTATAACTTAGAATGTTCTGGTTGCTGCGTCAATAATATAATGAGGATAGGTTGCAACTCACTATAAAGATGACCACTGTGCTGTAGGTAGCTCACTGCCTTCTATGATTATTTTGAGCAAGCCACATTATTACAAACTGAAATCCCTATTGCACATTACCCCTCATGAGGCTCACCATTTAGTTGTTAGGTATGGGCTTGGCACACCCAGTTTTCCCGAGCTTGGGACTGGCAAACACAGCCACTCCCCCGTCACCATAACATCTGGTCGTACTTCCACAACCATTGTGTGGTGTGGCAGTGGATCGTTGTGTGTTTTGGGAAGAGAGGATCTTGGCTTGAGCCACAGACAAACATATACAGACGGGAAACCTCCGTAAGGGCCCGGTCCTACGCTCCGGGGTGCGGGGAGGGAGGGTTTCCAGCATTTCCGTAAGATGTCCCAGGATGGCGCTGCGGTCAGAAGCAGTCCTTTAAACTGGGCAGAGCAGGTGGCAGGTAGCGGCCGCCCCCACCACCACTTCCCCTCAAATGCCGGCACGCCGGACACAACCGTAGCCTCATGGCAGGTGGCACGAGCTCTCCCCTCAGCCTCCCCTCCACGCTACCCTCTGACGTGCGAGAGGTACCCTAAGCCAGCGAACCGCCTGACACCTGCTAGCATCTTACGGAACTACAAGAAGAGCGTAGGACAGTGGTTTAGGGTGGGCTGCGTCTCTGTATATGTTACTCTGTGCTTGAGCCTTCAGGTCCTTAAGAAGAAAGAAAAAAAAAAAAAAAAGTTAATCCCAGGAGTGTGGGGTGATGGGATCCATAGCTGTTAAGACGAAAGAGTTATAGTGGGCAACCTCTCTGGGTACTGACAAAGCTCATTTGCTTACGGCTTACCCTGGCACTCAGGAGTCCGTTGATTGTTTAGTCCCCTATCTACTCGTGAGACCATAATTAATCGTTTGACTTTTTGTTTTTCACCTCTTAGTGTGATAGGTGTACCACTGGAGGGTACCAACACTGATTAAGAAAACGGCTCGAATATATCAAAAAAGTAACAGCACAAACTGCAAACAAAAACTTAATGTTATTAAATGGGAAGAAGGGAAATTTGAGAAAGTTTTGGCTTAGTAAATCAGAAAGGCTGGAAGAAATATTGGGCAACTTAAAAGCTTTTAAGCTTATTCAAAATGGTACACTGTTGGTTGAGATGTCCAGCTCCCAAGAGTAAGCTAACCTTGGAGTATGCAACAGAAACAGAACTGAACTCCACAATATCTTGAATTATAGCAAAGGCAGTGTCACCAGCCGAGATCTTATTGACTCTTCAAAAGAGGAACTGAAGAAAGAGTTGGCTTCAGAGTGAATTATTGTTGTTGTTCAGAATGTTATGTAAAGGGTGGGTGGGTATCCAGCTACATCATCATTTTCAACATTCTGAAACTTCCAGACCATATTAAGGCAGGCTATCGTCTACTGAAACTCAAAATTTAGCTCATACTTTAATGTGCGAAGCTTAGAATAGTCTCTACAACTAAACCCTGTCAGTTAACTTGGTAGAAAATTTGAAGAAATTCTGGTTGTATATAAAGTATACTAGTGGCAAAACACAGTCAATACCTTCACAATGTGATAGCAATGGTAATGCTACGGATGACAGCTACGCTGAAGCAGAATTTCTGAACACAGCTTTCCGAAATTGTTTCACCAAAGAACACGAAGCAAATACTCCACAATTTGAATCAAGAACCGCCAGCAAGCATAATTTAGAAGTAGATATTCCTGGAGTAAACAACTTCATTCACTTAACAAATGTAAATCTTACAGTCCAGATTGTATACCAATTTTATTCCTGTCAGAATATGCTGAGGCATTAGCTCCATCCCTAGCTATCATACAACCGCTTGATCAGTGAAAGATCTGTACCCAAAGACTGTAAAGTTGCACAGGTTACCCTCAATATTCAGGAAAGACAAAAAGAGTGATCAAAGTTACAGGCATATATCATTGCCATAAGTTTGGAGCAGGATTTTTAGAACATATGATTTCCTCACATGTAATGAACTATCTCGAAGAGAATGACCTATTGAACTATAGTCAACACGGATTCTGAAACTGTTGCGAAACACGGCTAGCTCTTTACTCACATGAAGTGATGAGTGCTATCGACAGGAGATCTCAAATCGATTCCGTATTTCTCAATCTCCAGAAGGCTTCTGACACTGTATCTCTCTAGCGTCTTTTAATCAAATTGCGTGCTTATGGAATATCACTACAGTTGTGCGATTTGACTCATGATTTCCTTTCAGAAAGGACACAGTTCATAGTAGTAATTGATGGAAAGTCATCCAGTAAAACAGAAGTGGTATCTCGTGTTCCCCAGGGAAGTGTTATAGGGCCACTACTGTTCCTAATCTTCATTAACGATTTATGAAAGAATGTGAGCATCTCTCTTGGACTGTTTGCAGATGATGCTGCCATTTATCGGCTAACGATGTGACCAGGAGATCAAAAGCACCTGCAAAATGATTTAGATATAGCTTCACAGTGCAAAAATTGGTAGTTGATCTTAAATAATAAGTCATCCATATGAGCACGAAAAGAAATTCGTTAAACTCCATTTACATGATTAATTGGTCAAATCTACAGGCCATAAATTCAACAAAATACCTAGGAATAAAAATTATGAAAACTTAAATTGGAAAGAACA
Source organism: Locusta migratoria (assembly GCA_026315105.1). NCBI lineage: Eukaryota > Metazoa > Arthropoda > Insecta > Orthoptera > Acrididae > Locusta > Locusta migratoria. The sequence goes on along the minus strand of CM048744.1, from coordinate 311,323,925 downwards.
CACAGAAAATATTGTATGGAAGGCATCAAAGGCTTCTTTTCATTGGCAGAGCACTTAGTAAATGCAAAAAGTTCACTAATGAAACTGTGTACAATACATTTGTGTATCATATTTTGAAGTATACATTTGTGTATCATATTTTGGAGTACTGCTGCCTATTGTAGGACCCCCATCAGGTGAGACTGATGGAGGATATAGAGAAAGTTCAGAGAAGAACAGCTCATTTTGTATTATGATATAGGGGAAAGAGTATCACAGAAATGATGCACAAGTTGGGGTGGAAATCATTAAATGAAAGGCATTATTCATTGTGGTGAATTTTATTTGTGAAATTTGTCACAAACTTTCTCTTCCAAATGCAATCATCTTTGATAGTACCCACCTACATAGGGAGGCACGATCATCTTTATAAAAGAAGCGAAAATGGAAAGAGTCTGGTGTTTCTTTTTCCTGTATGCCATTAGAGAATGGAATGGTAAAGAAATATCATAAAAGCAGTTTGATGAAACCTCCGTCATGCATATAAATGTGATTAGCAGAGGATTTATGTAGATGTACTACCGTGTGTCCTGAACCCAATATGGTACTTTATATGACAGCATTTCCATTATACCAGAGTAGGCTTGCATAGGCCTTGCTTCAAGTTGGTAAATTTTATTTCTGTTGTTTGTTTTTCCTTCCTTTTAATGTAAATTACTTGCTCATCTCTTCTTATTGATGTTGGGCTTCTAAAGACCCAGTTGTCATGTTCCCACTTTCTCATATCCACCACCATCACATAATGTGTATTATAACTATGTTAAAGATCTACATACTCATGGACTTATTACATTATTCTGTAATTTATAAAATGCATGTGCGCCACTCAAAATAGGAGAGGTTTAGGATAGAGAGGTAGGAACAGTTGAGTGTGGAAAACAGGGAAGATATCGTAGCTTGATGCCTGGATAATTTCGGGGTTGGAGACTGTACTGTAGAGAACTCCCATCTGTGCAGTTCAGAAAAGCTGGTGGTGGGTGGGAGGATCCAGATGGCCTGGGTTGTGAAGCAGCTACTGAAATCGAGCATGTGTTCCACTGCATATTGTGCCACAGGATAGTCCGCCTCGTTTTTGGCCACAGTTTGGCGGTGGCCATTCATCCTAATGGACAGCAGGTTATATGACTGTGTTGTGTGCTTGTGATTTTGCGTGAATGTTATATTTTATGAAGGAGGCTCTGGCCAATAACTGAAAGTGTTGAATGTGTGTGTCTTTTTTTAATGTGCCTATCGCAGCTTGTCACCACGTCTTTGCGGTGAGTTGTAAACTGTCCTTATTGCTATATTGTCAATTCCAATCTGGACTTCCCACTGAACAACATACAGCTGTTTCATATTAAATTTTCACACTTCTGGTTTCTTCACTAATCTTATTGGTTACTAAGTTACATTGCTTAATAGTACTAGAATGTAACTCCTCCACAAAAACAAAATGTCAGATAACTAGTTTCTGAACCCGCTTATTTATTATTTTCACCTTTTCAAACAACACCGTTCTCATTTGTTCTTGTATTTAATTCAGTGTTTATATCATCAATATTCTCAGTGGATGGTGTTTATTGTCCAACATTATTTGTGTTATAACAGTACCTCAGTTTCATACTGTCGCAAATCTGGGAAGGGGGGGGGGGGCAACGATGTATTGCGTTCCTATAGGTGTGACAAAAGGCAATTGTCACCTTTATGTTTGCATCCACTTTTGTGCCCTGCTGTGCCCTTGTATTCCTGAAACTTTGGTCCTGTAATGTCCAATTGGCTTTGTAGCAAGACTAAACAATGGTGACTTAGTAGTGAATGATCTGCCACATAAATAGGAGCAGAACTTACTGATTGCTCAAACAACTGCTTGAAACTTTTTCTCTGATATAAATAGTTTTTTCAATCTTGGAGAGTATTATAGAGATGTAAACTGATACTGTGAAAAAATTATTGATGTGCTATGTTTGAAGTTTATGTATGGTCTCTGCATATAATAGAAGCCAGAGATTTGTATAGATTTTATTAAATTATGTTGAATGATATTTGTTCTCTCCAGGATGAAGCTAAGGACTTGGGTCATGGAGTTACCAGAGGTACAAAACGAGGTCAACGAGGTGGCAAAGGTAACCAGGAATTCATAATAATTAACCATAATGTTGCTTTTTTTTGAAGTCATTTAAAATTTTAATTGTATTTCCAGGATCGAAGAAGGAATTAGCTGTAACACATAAAGAAGCAGCAAAAAAGGTAAATATCTACAGTGGTATAATTCTTTTTAACATTGAAAAGCCTACGAAGAAGGCCTTTGTCTTCTTTGAAATGGCTTTCATAAATGGTACAGTCGAACAATGGAAAGTCCAAGGAGGACTGTAATGGCATTTTGAAAAGAATCATATTGTAATTTACAACACAAACATGGCAATGTGGTTGTAATCCTACATTTTGTTGGTTAGGAGTGCATCTGATTTATAGATAAATGATTGAGAAAAGACACACAATATGTTCCAAAGCCAGTCACTAGTTAAGGGGGGGGGGGGGGGGGAGCTGTGCATTGGTGGTGATATATGAAGAAGATATTTCCAAGAAGCAAACATACTGTTTTTTTTCCAAATTAGTTATATTGCAATGAGTTGTAGAAAGGCATAATTAAAAGTTCTCTGATTACCAGATTTCAGCACATAAAGTCTTCATCAGAAAAACAAAATCACACACACACTCTCTCTCTCTCTCTCTCTCTCTCTCTCTCTCTCTCTCTCTCTCTCTCTCTCTCTCTCTCTCACTGACCGCTGTGGTGAGTCTTTGAAAGGCGCAATAGAATTACTCCGGTACACCATCAAAGATTTTTACAATACATCTCTTATGAAATAGAATTAAGTAAAATATTGTGTGGCATCCCAACATTTGTTTATGGAATTGCATTAAAAAGTTTTCTTTTCCTTTTTTCCACAGATGAAGTCATCAGATGAGAAAAACACTGAATCATTCCAAACTATTGAAAATGAATCAATAGATGCAAATTCTTCAAATGCAAGGAAGGTTAGTGTCATTGCTTCGAATACATTGACGAAATTCAGTCTTCGCCTCAGATTAAAAAAGTTTTGGGACTAAGGATTACAGTCTATGTTGAGTATATAGCAGACCCAAAAGAAATGTAAGTAAATCCTCAGACAACCATAATTCAAAAGGAAAACACTCTTAAGAAAGCTATAAAAGTGGAAGAAGACCTTTTAGCCACTACCTACAGGAAGCAAAATTCCAAATATGATAAATGACGGTGAGGTGGGGGGGGGGGGGGGGGGAGGAGGAGGAGGAGGAGGAGGAGGAGGAGGAGAAGCAGCAGTTACATTTCAAAATGGACTGTTCTTTCCTCAGGGAGAAAAGAGGAGAAGGTTGAGGGAGATCGGAGAGGAGAGGCATTTTATTCAGCCCCCAGGATTCTTCCAGCCCTTCTAGTCAAATCCACCTTCCCTATCTCATTTTTATCTTCTCTCTGTTTTAATATTAGCCTATTTCATGGTCATCTGATTCACATATATTTGTTTTCTCTTTTGTCTTGTACGGATTCCTCATGTGGTATCTTCCTTTACAGATATCAGAATTTTTGAAAACGTGCTTATTATGACCTAACAACGGGATATCCAGGTTGAAACATCAATAATAGAGGATAGATAACAACTCACTGCAAAGACAATGGTTGTGCTGCAGACAGGCATGTAAAAACACAATGACATTCATGCAACATAACCTTTTATGGGGTACCATAAGTATACTTACCATTCGTTTCTTTATGCGGAAAGAAATTTTTTCACAAACACAATTATAAGAAATCACTTCCTTTAAAGCTCTCTGGCACAAATAGTTACCACTTTTTGAATTCCCACCTCACCGCCTTCTATAAATGTAGTATATATGGAAAGTGGTAAGAATTTGACTATTGAGTTCCTCTGGACATGGTACTGTTTAGATAAGTCAAGAATAAGTTGTTGTGCAAGTCAGGCACACTTAAGATTAGTGCATTCTAAGGTAAGGGAATAATTCCATGCTCATTTTTGTGTATATTGTAGTATATACCTTTCCACAAGCCAGATTCATAATTATGAGTAATAGTCCATTCAGTTGATAACTTTAACAAGAACAATGTTATTCTCACATGACATTTTATTTGATAATAAATATTGTACAATGATGGTTGATGATGTATATATTTATTCCAATTTACGTGTATTACAGTTTTGTGCGCGACTCAAATATTGTAACATTTATTGCTTTATTTGGGAAATGAAATGTAGGTAACATGGTATTAATCCTCAATTATTTCATAATATTTGCAGATATGCAAAGTATTGAAATTGCCCCATAACTATCATGATTTTCAGTCAACAATTACAGTCTTACGGAAGCCTCTGCTAAAATTACAGAATTGGTACTTATTTTAGTAGTTTGTCAAAGCAATGGTTTTTGTTTCCTTATTTTGTGAACCAGTATTGCTTCAGTTATAAGGCAATGCCCTTGTATTATCTGTTTGGCTCAGACTAATATACACAAACACTGCAGTAGAGCCTTCGTAACTTACTAATGTAGGTGTGTAAAGTTGTAGTTATGTTGCGATTTGGCATTCTAATGTTAATGTTGTTATGTCACTATCCTCTGTAAATAGCGATTGAGTTGCATTTAAATTAATCTTGCACTTTTTTAGTCTGTCTATATTTTTTTACTAGGCACCTTCTCATATTTGTAAATCATTTTCAAATGTTACTGTAGGCTTCAACTACAGAGTTTAGTATCAGTTTTTAAAATAAATTTAGGGGTATGGCCCTTGTACACCTCTATCCCCCAATTCTCTTGGTCCCATTATGGATAGCTTCTTTTCAAACTTGGCCTCTCATTATTTGCAAAACAAAATACATGGTAATAATACTAACCAGAGAACATTATATGAAATCCAGTAGGCCTATCACAAATGTTTCACCAGTTAACACCCCATAGGGTGCCACGCAATTTGAAAATAAAGAAAATAAACATGTTATATAAATAATCTCTTGTGATGGCTGTGAAATAAAAGCATTTAAAATTTCATTTTAGTCTTTCATAGTACTGCACTGCAAATAATTAAATTATAGTCCATTCACCCAATAAAGCCCTTTGCTGTCATCTCGCCATACTGCCGCCGCCGTTCACTGTCATGTCTCCATAGTGCGGCCGCCGTTCACTGTCATGTCTCCATAGTGCGGCCGCCGTTCGCTGTCATGTCTCCATAGTGCGGCCGCCGTTCGCTGTCATGTCTCCATAGTGCGGCCGCCGTTCGCTGTCATGTCCCCATAGTGCGGCCGCCGTTCGCTGTCATGTCCCCATAGTGCGGCCGCCGTTCGCTGTCATGTCCCCATAGTGCGGCCGCCGTTCGCTGTCATGTCCCCATAGTGCGGCCGCCGTTCGCTGTCATGTCCCCATAGTGCGGCCGCCGTTCGCTGTCATGTCCCCATAGTGCGGCCGCCGTTCGCTGTCATGTCCCCATAGTGCGGCCGCCGTTCGCTGTCATGTCCCCATAGTGCGGCCGCCGTTCGCTGTCATGTCCCCATAGTGCGGCCGCCGTTCGCTGTCATGTCCCCATAGTGCGGCCGCCGTTCGCTGTCATGTCCCCATAGTGCGGCCGCCGTTCGCTGTCATGTCCCCATAGTGCGGCCGCCGTTCGCTGTCATGTCCCCATAGTGTGGCCGCTGTTCGCTGTCATCACCCCATTGCTCCAGGCAAATGCTAGGATGGTTCCTCTGAAAGGGCACGGCCCATTTCCTTCCACATCCTTACCCAAATACTCAGATTGTAAGCTCCGTCTCTAAAGGTCACGCTGTCGATGCGAGGTTAAACACTAAGCTTCCTCATAGTGACCACCGCCCTGCACAGTCTGCCGTCGCCGCCTTTCACGCTGCACAGTCTGCTGTCGCCACTGTTCTCACTACCACCTCCGGTATCACTGTTGTTACCCCCACCGCTTGTCGCCATCTGGTTTCTCTAGTTTATGTGCACATACACAGATATGAATTTCCACTCAACACAACCTAGCCAGATCTAATGATCTGCTATAAATATTTTCTGAAATAATGAACATCAATTCTGGCCCTGAAACTCTAGAAAAATTATTACTTGTCAGCTCTGCAGTTTTAATTCTTACTTTGTTACTTGTTTTTGTACTTAATGGCCCCCATCTTTGATTTTTTTTTTTTTGTCAAATTTGTGTAGTTGGATAGTAGTGTATTGTTTCTCCTTTACCATGGAAGTCTTTTTTTTTCTGTTGGAGTAGTAACAGCACAAGTTGTTTACATTAGTTACTGTAGAGACTTCATAACTCCTTTTTTGATAATTTTTCTGGGTACTGTAGTTATGGATTGGAAGAGTGATTTGTGTGCGGACGCAAACTGAGTTGGTGATTCTTTGCACCCAGCTTCAGGCAGTGTTAACCTCGGCTGCACAGATGGAGGTTGCAGTTGGAGGTGCACCGTTGTTGTCAACCAGCTATGATAACTGCATGGGTATCTATATTGCCCACAGTGTATACTGATTGGCTCGTAGTTGTGGTCAGGTCTGTTATTGCTAGACAGATACACCATCTGTAATCAAGTGGGGTGTCGCCACAGGGCGTGGTGGGAAAGATCACTTCCCAAGGAATTGATTTAGAGGGTTCCCTGGTTTGTCTTACTAACAGATTTGAGGTGCTTTCTGTGCCAGACAATGTTCCTGAGCCTGATTGTGTCATTTGTCCTGAGGTCACATCCCGGCTAGCAAGATCCATGCTGTCACAGAGGAAAAGGGGGGGGGGGAGTTGTATTTAGGCCACTCCAACATTAGGCGGGTAATGGAGCCCATTAGGGATATGGCTGCTATGGAGGGGAAGAAGGCCAATGTGCATACCAGGTGGAGTCATTCCAGGTGTGGAGTGGGCCCTTCTGAATGCTATAAAAAGAATGGGGTGCTGCCAACTGCAGGTGGTGGCTTATATTGGTACTAGTGTAGTGTTTTGCTATGGATTCAAAGACATCATTTCCGGGTATGAGCAGCTGTCTGAAATGGTAAAAACTGCCAGTCTTGCTTGCAAGATGAAGTTAGATATTACCATCTGCTGGATAGTTGACACTACCAACCGCAAATGTGCGGTACAGAGCGGAATGGAGGGTCTGAATAAGAAGTTCAGATGATTCTTTGACCATGTAGGCTCCAGATTCCTTAACATGCGATATTGGGTGGTGTGGTCCTGGGTTCTGCCCAATAGGAAAGGCATCCCCTACATGCAGTTAGTAGTAACACAGGTAGCGGGGGCTATGTGCTGTGGACTGGGTGGTATATTGTATTAGAGGGCCTCGGGAACATAACCATAGGGTTTCAATCTCAAAGGGTACCGGTCATATATATAAGACGAGCACAGATCTAAAAACCTTTGGTCTGACAGTTGTACATTTTTGTAGCTGTGTGGTCAAGTACCACAGCTTCAGACTCAAGCTGAAATTATTGTAGGTAGTAAAAGCTGGCTAAAGCTGTAGATACTATCAGCCAAAATTTTTATAAAGGGCAAAATGGTGTTCAGACAGGATAGATTGAATATGGGTGGTGGCGTGTTTATTGCTGTCACAAGCCTTACAACCAGAATAAATTAATAATTGGTTAATTTTACCGTTCAGACAATTCAATTGCAGAAATCTTCAAAGGAAACTGGAATAAAATTTCGAAAACTAACCCAAAGCATGCAATTTTAATTACTGCTATCTTTAAGCAACAATTTTATTTTTTAAAAAGTACATATTCAGAATCAAAGGCCAGCATAAAACATCATCCAAAATTGTACTACACGTATTCTCCAAAAATTATCCTGAGCAGTTAGTTTATGAACCCACAAAAATAGTAAGTCGTTATGAAAAATATTCCTAGCAACAAATAATGAGCTCAGAACAGGCATAGATATTATTTAACACAGAATTGTTGTAGCAAGACCAAATATTGAATTTTCCATATCCACAAAATTAAATGATAAATATATCTCTTCAAAGAAGTAGATAAAATTCAGTTAGCCCCATGCTGAGAGAGAGCCTCCAGTCTTTTGAAAATAACAGTGTGAGTGTAGATCAGGTGTGTGTGTGTGTGTGTGTGTGTGTGTGTGTGTGTGTGTGTGTGTGTGTGTGTTTATTTATGTCTTTCAACGAACCGTTGCCTTTTCATCTGGTAAGTGAAGCTTTCTTTACTAGTTTTATTCCCTAAACTATTTTCAGAATGGCTGGTCATCCTGTAATTTAATGGACTGCAAAGATGAACGTAAAGTCAGTGGATTACGTCTGAATTGTCGTTGATTTTAGCACACTATAATGCATTCTGTCAGGTGATTTAAGTTTCTAATCTTCCAGTAAAGTGTTTTAAAAGCTGCAATAAAATGGACAGGGGTGTAGTCATGCTGAAACAAGTCTCAAAGCCCTTACTCAAATACCCTATGCATCCATACTCAGTTTTAAACACTATATATGCCGTGGGCCAGAATGGTTTTATACCACTCATACATAGCAAGCCATTTCTTTCATACACAGGGTGTCCACGTCTTTGTTCCCCCGTAGAACATTGCTTTGCTAACAGGTCGTAATGATTGAACTATTTAATATTAAATGTACTTCCTTATGTTAACAACACAAACAACGAAAGCCATGATTGAACTATTTAATATTAAATGTACTTCCTTATGTTAACAACACAAACAACGAAAGCCATAGTATATTGGGTATTTTTACAAAGGTTGCAGTTAGATTTGTCCAGAGAGCAAATGAAAGAGAGATGATATTAATCTGTCAACTGCAACTGTGATCCTCTCTCTTTTTCTTTGTCAGTTAGATTAGTTGTGCATAATAATTCTAATGAGTAACATAGTTATCATCTTGCATGTATAATATTGTCTAATTCTTGATCTACTGACACTGCTGTAAGGGAGAGGTGAGTAGTACACTGGGATAGATGACTCGGTTTTGATTTGCTGAGTGCAGATGCCACCTGGGGGCATATTAGAAGTACTGATAAAGGTTTCAATGTCATCAGCAAACAGATAGTGTTGTGACATAGCTGCCAGAGTGGCATCTGTGTACCCTACAATAGAGAATGTTTACAGCCATAATGCTCAGTGTGATATCAATGTATGAATCAAAAAGACACCTTGCCATGGAGGCCCAGTCATACTTTTTACAGCCAACTGAGCAGTTTTGAAAGAACTTAAATTATGGCCTCCCGAGTAGTGGTGTGGTTCATTTAGAGAATTGCCGTACAAGTGGGACATTATAAATGTTCCTCGTTTCTTGGTTCCAATACTCAGCTTGTCGTGTTTGGGGTGGTTTAAAATAATTAGCAGCAGAAAGTACCAATTGAGAAGAAAATACACATTGCTTCCACTTAAAAGTATATTTTTTCACAGCACCAAGTGTTCAATATAAAACTGGCACAAAGCTCTTTAGATTCAGCTTTCTTGCCAACTGTACTAACTGCTTCTACCAACAGAATTGACCTGCAGCTGTTACTTGACCGATTTCTTCTGACTGACTTCCCAAGTGCTTTCTACAGTTGCCTTATATAATCTCTTAATAATTCTTATATTTTTATAAGCCATTCAAAACTCCAGCTTACAATCATATTTCGCTGATTAAAATTGAACGGAGGCTATAAAACAGCTGTGAAAATAAACAAACAAATGAAATACTATTTTTATGCAATATTATCATAAAAAGTTGGAAAAGTGTGTTACAGATAATATGCACTTTTATTTAACTAATTACATGAAAAATAATGAGATCATAAAACAGTTATCATTTGCAATGGTTTGGATTGACATACAACATTTTTTAAATGTTGTATCCCATTTGTAAACTTGTGATTTGTTTCAAAACTAATAAATGTGTGTTGTTTAGTGACATAGAATTTCCTAGACTCTTAATAATCAAATTAATCAATTGAGTGAATTGCTGACTACTAACATATTTGATCGTACTTCACCAGATCTAAAAATCTGAGTAATATCTACAGTTGGCTGCTAAAAGGTGCGAGAAATTTATAAAATATGAATATTTGTAGCAAATGTTCCGCAATCTTGATAATTTTGCTTCTATATGTCTGAAAATGTAGCCTATATACATGAACATTTGCCAAAAGATGCTATAAGGTAAGAGATGGGAATAAATGCGTTACCCACTCGCTGAGTACCGACATGTTTTGTATTCACAGGTATGCATCCCATAAATATTTGTAATAGTATACTCAACCAGTCATATTTACAGTGTGAAGAAAATACACATTGTTTCTGCTTCAAAGTAAGTAATTTATTTTTTTACAGCACCAACTATTCATCATCAAATCAGTGCAAAACACTTTAGATTGATCTTTCTTGCCAGCTGTACTAACTGTTATGCTGAAATTCTGTCGTTTTGTAAATCATGATGAAAATTATTGGGTGCTTCAGTAACACTTAGCCGTGTATGGTCCCATTATAATATGCTGGTCAATTTACAAAGTTGCTGGTTACTATGGTCACATGGACGTTCGCACTCCTGGACAAGATTCTGGATGTCCACATACCACAATGTCCATTGAGGTCGTTGTATTGTAAGGGCAGCAGTGGCAGATCATACAGCTCACAGATAAGTGTTTGAGAGTCCAGAAGTGTTACTAGCAGTGGAACTATGAACACACACACCTCTAGTTTGTCTTCCATTCACGCCAAATTGCACAGCTCTACTACTGATGTCAGAGGAACACTTGGAAGATGAATCTGATTTCATCACTGAAGACCACATTCCTTCTGTCACTCAAGTGATTGTCATTTGCCCATGCAGTGTAGACCTGGCGGGTGCTGCTTTGTAAAGTATTAGTTCAAGACAAACTGGCTCCTTCCCAGAACTTGAAGTCTGGGTTATGATAAGCTAAAACTCTTTCATATTTGGTGTTTGTAGAGGGTAAACTGGCCAAAACTCGTTAAGTGAAGAATGTTGTAAGACTCATTCTTTTGTCAATATTGTAATGGAATGGTGATATGTTGTTCCAACAGAATGATATTTATCCATAATATGCTTGTGAAACTCAATATATTCTACAAGAGGGGCAGCAACTTCTCTGGCCACCACAATCTCCAGACTTGTCTCCAATCAATATGTTACATGTTGGGTTGACAACTGATTCATGTGACTTGTCAACCTGTAGTCTTTCGAAACAAAGTGAACAGGTCGAGCAGGCGTGGAATAACATATCGTAAGAAATTATTCACTATCTGCATGATCTCGTGGGTACCAGAATCGGCACCTGCATTACTGCCCATGTAGGCTATACCATGTACTAATGAGTGTTCCAGTGCGAATCAATAACTAGTACTTCAGTACTGCTTTAGCTATTGATCTTTAAATGTGATCATTTCATGCTCTACACATGCACAGTTTCAGCAATAACTCTTGAGTGAATTGGAATGCTCTTAAGAGTATGTACAGGGTGAACACTTAGAAACTTATATTTTTATTTTTCTCATATTGAACAATAATAAAAGTTTCTAATTGTTTTGAACTGCATTTCTGGCAAATGTTTACCCTCACAATCCACACACTGCTACTGTCTTTTTCTAAAATTCTTATGCACTCTTTCAAGACTGTCTTATGGTATTCTTGCACTTTTACTCTGAATATTGCTCTGCAAGTCTTTTGGGGTGTTGGGACATTTGCAATACACCTTCGACTTCGTGGTGATTTTGGGGGCCCATCCGAGAGATAAGCATGCCAGGAAACATTTGCCTCAAATAATTCATGGCACTGCGCACCTCGTTGAAACAAAGTATCCTGTAACTCCATGGTGTCGAAAACTGACTGGAAAAACCCTTGCAGCTTATTTAAGTAACAATCTGAATTCACATTTACATCATGATGATTTTCTTGGAAAAAGTATGGGCCAATGATTCCTACTTACTATATGGCGCACCACATATAAAGCTATTTCAATGCAGGGGTGACTGGTGACTTTACATAGGGTTTCCTTTTGCCACATGGTATTGTTGAAAAGCACATCTTTACAAGAAGTTCTTCGGGTTACAAACCCCGTACTGACACTTGCTGAACCATGCACATTTTATACAGGTAAAAATTTGGTTCATTGTGAAGTTTCTGGCGGGCAGAATGCCGTGAAATGACAAGAGCAGGCGTGTGTATTTAAGCCATGCATTTCAGAGAATGCAGTATTGCTGCTCTAACTTGTTAGACATTTTCTGGGGTTCTAACATTTCCCTCAGTTCGTCTTTGTACCAGTAAGACATCCCTGTTGTTCTGAATGCATTTACCCAATGTAACCCTCCATAACTCACAATCTGAAAATTATATGGTTATGCACAGTGACCTGACAGGTCTTTGCAGCAATAATAAGCATCAACTTATGGACAGCAGTAAAAAATGAAAACAAAGGAGACCTCACAGGGTACACTTTCCTATGGACTAATATATGTCTCAGCACAGGGTAATAATTACATTTTGCAGTATCATTGGGTTCATTTGAAATGTCTCCAAATTTATTAGCAGTTTCATAGATGTCACTATGCTCAATGGGATTGTTAAATGAGTCACTGATGAATTCCACCAAATTCTCAATATTTTTCAAATCCCTGCAACAAATTTCAAAGTTGGATACCACTGCTTTAATTTCTGCCGTGTAACTGTCAGGAATGAAATTGTAGGTAGGATGTTTTTCCGTGTGATCCTTGATGTTTACAAATTGTTGAAATGTTTTCTTCTCAGTGACAATTATCATAGACATTGTTTGACTTTGAAATGCTGCAAAAGAACTCATCATTTCTGCTAGTGTTTTATTCTTGTGTTGTAGTTCCAGATTTAATGTGCTCAGTTTTCCAGTGAAATCTGTGAAAAATGCTAAATTACATTGCCATTGTAAATCACACAGTTGCTGACACTCATCACCTCTGTCTTCAAGAAATTTTATTATTTCGTCCAAGAGATCTCAAAACATTTGTAAAAACTTGCTTTGACTCGGCCACCTCATATCAGTGTGCAGTGCCAAATCCGGCTCCTTCTCTTCTAATTGCTGCTTAATCAGCTGTCTTTGGAGAGATTTTCCTTTTTAGGTATTTATAATCTTGAAACAAACATTGATTACATGTTTTGTGTTTAATTTCTTACTAGCCAGTACTTAATGACGAGATATGCAAGGGTAGCTAATGAAGTCTGGAAAGTCTTCATCTTTGTGGCAAAGAACATCAAAACCATTATTAATACCTGTCATTGTAGCCCCATCAGTTGTCACTGATAAGAGTTTGTACAAACGTAGCTCAACCTTGTTAATATACGCATTGAATTCTGTGAAGATGTCTAGGCCCCGAGTTTATCCTTCAAAGGAAATTGTAGTTAGCAGTTCTTCTGTCATTTAGAAATCATCAAAGACTATCTGAATAAAAATGAGTAATTGTGCAGTATTAGTGATATCTGTTGATTCGTCAAGTTCTAGCAAACAAGCAATGCAGCTGACGTTATCTCGTCGTTTCGATATGCCGCATTACCGTATTTCCAGACAGCTGTAAACCTTGAATAGCTTTTTTAATTTCATTTTTGAAATTAATTATCAGGGAATCTGACACTTCTTCAAAAATTTCCTTTGCGTATTTGCCATCGGAAAAAGGTTTGCACTTCTGTGCAATTCTATAACTCACTTGCAAAGAAGCATCAATTGCAGCCATACTTTGTTCAATAGGCCTAGAAAACATGTTTTCTTGGACTGCTAATTGTGAATTCAGTGCTTTTAATTTAATTTACTCTTTCTTATTTCACTGTTAGGTGGATAGTCTGTCTGATGTTTACTGTGACTTGTGTTAAAATGTTGCTCTAAATGTCCTTTCTTCTGTACTGCCACAGATATATTGCATATTAAGCAACACTTTCTTTCACCATAGTAAGAGTCCAGTTCACATTCATGGTGAAAGTGATAGGTTTCTGATTTCTTTGCAGTACTTTTTCGAGGATCTACGAAAATAAAAGCAATGTTTGGAACAAATTTTATTTGTGACTGCAATCATGTTGCTAGCACTGCATTACATAGGCTTGGTCTCACCCACCTCTCACCCATGCCCGTAGTCAGAATTTTGATTCTGGGGGGAGGGGGGAGGGAGAGGAGAATGAATCAGACAATTATGACGTATATTCTAACTTGTAAAGGATTACAACATAAGTAGATCTAAAGGTGCACATGTACTTGAGTAGTAATAATATTAGATTTTATTAAATTCCAATGTGGACACAGCTAGCTTCGGCTGCTCCTTTAGAATTCATTCTTCCCTTTGCATGGATAGTAGCTGCAGTTTTCAACATGTTTGTCAAAACTTTTGCGTGAAGTTATGAAATATCGGCAGTTTTTATAAAATTGTGCACACAACGCCGCCACCATAAGTAAAATTTACCCCTTCTCATAGTGTATTACACCATGCTGTTCTGGTAAGTAAACTAATCCTCCTCCTAAAGCAAATAGTTTGTTGCCCACGGCAGCAAACTAAACTGCTGCCACCGCAAGTAAAATTTAACCCAGGTAGGACAAACAAAAATTTTTTTTTCTTCTTCCTAGCTGTATCCCAAATGCTTTGCAACGTGAGGAAAAGAAAAGAAGTGCATCTTTCGATGGGCATATCCACTAAATTGTACATTGGGTAGAAATATCTACGGAGTGTGCATTGCGTTCTGTGTATCTTCTCAACATTAAGCTGAAATTACCATGTGATGTTGAGACAAATCTACTCTTTCCGCACATTTATGTGCTCTTACAATTAGTTTGTACTGCATTGGCTGCAAAGAAGCCCCACTTCCTTTTCACAGACCAAACCACATAACATGAAATATAATCTAAATAAAAGTCACAGAAACGACAAGAAAGTTAAGGAAGCGTCGCTAAAAGAGCCATTTACACATAATCATCTTAACCGAACAATAAAGGGCCAAAATAAACTCGGTGGTTAGTAGATTTTTTCCCTATATCATGTGACATTTTCATCTTAATGTTGAGGACACAAAATATGTTCTGTGCATCTGAATGCTCACTCGAGAGATATTTCTGCTCTGTGCATGCCACTAGAGATATTATACACACTAGAGCGACAAACTCTCTGCTTTCGTAATTGTTTGGTAGAATATTGTGCCACTCCCATGAACCACAGACATTGCCGAGGTGGGGTGGCTTGCGTGCCTCAACGATACAGATAGCCGTACTGTAGGTGCAACCACAGCGGAGGGGTATCTGTGGAGAGGCCAGACAAACGTGTGGTTCCTGAAGAGGGGCAGCAGCCTTTTCAGTAGTTACAGGGGCAACAGTCTGGATGATTGACTGAGCTGGCCTTGTAACATCAGCTAATGTGGCTTTGCCACACAGCTACTGCGAACGGCTGAAAGCAAGGGGAAACTACAGCCGTTATTTTTCCCGAGGACATGCAGCTCTACTGTATGAACATATGATGATGGCATCCTCTCGGGTAAAATATTCCGGAGGTAAAATAGTCCCCCATTCGGATCTCCGGGTGGGGACTACTCAGGAGGATGTGATCATCAGGAAAGACAATACTGGCATTCTACGGGTCGGAGCGTGGAATGTTAGATCCCTTAATCGAGTAGGAAAACTAGAAAATTTAAAAAGGGAAATGGATAGGTTGAAGTTAGATATAGTGGGGATTAGTGAAGTTTGGTGGCAGGATGAACAGGATTTCTGGTCAGGTGAGTACAGGATTATAAATACGAAATCAGTTGGGGGTATCACAGGAGTAGGATTGATAATGAATAAGAAAATAGGAATGCGGGTAAACTACTATGACCAGCACAGCGATCGCATTGTCATTGTCAAGATAGATACGAAGCCAACACCGACAACAGTAGTACAGGTTTATATGCCAACTAGCTCTACCGATAATGAGGGGATAGAAGAAATATATGAGGAGCTAAAGGAAATTATTCAGACAATTAAGGGAGACGAAAACTTAATTGTTATGGGAGACTGGAATTCGGTAGTAGGACAAGGAAGGGAAGGGAAGATAGTGGGTGAATATGGTCTGGGCAAAAGGAATGAAAGAGGAAGCCGCTTGGTTGAATTTTGCATGGAACATAATTTAGTTATAACAAACACCTGGTTTATGAATCACAAAAGAAGGTTGTTTACATGGAAGAGACCAGGAGACACCGGGAGATACCAGATAGATTTTATAATGGTAAGACATAGATTTCGGAACCAGGTTTTAAACTGTAAAACATACCCAGGGGCAGATATAGACTCTGACCATAACTTGTTGGTTATGAACTGTAGGCTGAAACTGAAGAAACTACAAAAAGGTAGGAAAATAAGGAGATGGGACCTGGATAAATTGAAGGAACCTGAAGTTCTTAAGAATTTCAGAGGGAGCTTTAGACAACAATTGAGAGAAACGGGGGAAAATAAAACAGTAGAGGAGGAATGGGTAGCATTGAGAGATGAAATAGTGAAGGCAGCAGAGGACAAAATAGGTAGAAAGGCAAGACCTACAAAAAGTCCTTGGATATCACAGGAGATACTGAATTTAATCGATGAAAGAAGAAAAAAATAAAAATCCAGTAAATTAAACAGGCAAAATCGAGTACAGACGACTAAGAAATGAGATTGACAGGAAGTGCAAAATGGCTAAGCAGGAATGGCTAGAAGGCAAATGCAAGGATGTAGAAGAATGTATAAATAGGGGAAAAATAGATACAGCCTACCGGAAAATAAAAGAAACATTTGGTGATAAAAACAGCTCTATGAATATCAAGGACACTGATGGAAAACCAGTTCTCAGCAAAGAAGGGAAAGCTGAAAGGTGGAAAGAGTATATAGAGGGGCTCTACAAAGGAAATGAACTTCGAGACACTATTGTAGGAAGGGAAGAGGATGTAGATGATGATGAAATAGGAGATACTATACTGAGAGTTGAATTTGACAGAGCACTGAAAGATCTAAGTCGAAACAAGGCCCCTGGAGTAGATGATATCCCGTCAGAGCTACTGAAGTCTCTGGGAGAACCAGCCATGACAAAATTGTTTCACATTGTGTGTAAGATGTATGAGACAGGTGAAGTACCCTCAGACTTTAAGAAAAATGTTATAATCCCCATTCCAAAGAAAGCGGGTGCAGACAGGTGTGAAAACTACAGAACCATCAGTTTAATAAGTCATGGTTGCAAAATATTAACACGAATTATATACAGAAGGATGGAAAAGCTGGTAGAAGCTGACCTCGGGGAAGATCAGTTTGGGTTCAGGAGAAATGTAGGAACACGGGAGGCAATACTCACTTTACGGCTTATCCTAGAAGATAGGTTAAGAAAAGGCATACCAACATTTCTAGCTTTTGTAGATTTGGAGAAGGCTTTTGACAATGTTGATTGGAATAAACTCTTTCAAGTTCTGAAGCAAGCAGGCGTAAAATATAGGGAGCGTAAGGTTATTTACAACTTGTATAAAAACCAGACAGCGGTTGTCAGAGTTGAAGGGCATGAAAGGGATGCAGTGGTTGGAAAGGGAGTAAGACAGGGTTGTAGCCTTTCCCCAATGTTGTTCAATTTGTACATTGAGCAAGCTATAAAGGAAAGCAAGGAGAAATTTGGAGAAGGAATTAAAGTTCAGGGTGAAGAATTAAAAACATTGCGTTTTGCCGACGACATAGTAATTCTGTCAGATACAGCAAAGGACCTGGAAGAGCAGTTGAACGGAATGGACAGTGTGCTGAAAGGTTCATATAAGATGAACATTAACAAGAGAAAAACTAGGGTAATGGAGTGCAGTGTAAGAAAATCAGGTGATGCTGAAGGAATTAGATTAGGTAACGAAACATTAAAGGAGGTAGATGAGTTTTGCTACTTGGGCAGTAAAATAACAAATGATGGTCGCAGTACAGAGGATATAAAATGCAGAATGGCAATGGGTAGAAAAGCGTTTTTGTAAAAGAGAAATTTGTTAACATTGAATATTGATTTAAGCCTAAGAAAGTCCTTTCTGAAGGCATTTGTATGGAGTGTTGCCTTGTATGGGAGTGAGACATGGACGATAAACAGTGCGGACAGGAAGAGGATTGAGGCTTTTGAAATATGGTGCTACAGAAGAATGCTGAAGATTAGGTGGGTGGATCACGTAACTAATGAGGAGGTACTGAACCGAATTGGGGAGAAAAGAAATTTCTGGCATACCTTGACTAAAAGAAGGGATAGATTGGTAGGACATCAAGGAATTGTGAATTTAGCGTTGGAGGGAAGTGTGTGGGGTAAAAATCGCAGGAGGAGACCAAGAGACGCGTATAGTAAGCCGATTAAAGTGGATGTGGGTTGTCGTTCTTATGAGGAGATGGAAAAGGCTTGCTCAGGATAGAGTAGGGTGGAGAGCTGCATCAAACCAGTCTCTGGACTGAAGAACACAACACACACACACACACACACACACACACACACACACACACACACAGAATATTGTGATTAAAATTTGCAAGTACTTATTCTTGGTGCGGACTACATTAAGATTGAGAAAGACATCTTCTTTTGCAGAGACAATTGTACTTAGAATTATAATCCGACTTCTGATTATATATTTTTCTATTACACAAGGTCGATTTGAACTTCGTGTTTTACGAAGTAATCACTGCAGGATTTTGTGGACTTGTATTAGCTGAAAGAGTGGCTGATGCTAGTAAGATAGTCAAGAGAATTCACTGGAAATACTTTTTAATGGAAATTTCTATGCAGACGATCAGCTGAAATTTCTCCGTTTACCCAGACTTACTTTATAGCACATTGACACCACCATGATGCCTTATTTAAACAGTAATAAACTGCTCTGTTGATTGAATTACCAGACTTTCAGCATTTGTCGAGTTCTTGATAACAGAGAGCACTACATACATAATAACTGCATTGTCCCCATTGCAACACTGCAACATACTAATACTTCAGCATACACTTAACGGCAAGAGATAAACAGTTTAGTACTACACCATAGAACCAATACAAGGTGCTGTTATAATTATTACTATTTCTCATCTCAACAATAGAAGTGTTTTCAGAAGTTTATGCCGAACAGACAATTGCACATCAGTCTTAACTTTATGAACACAATCTATTATTGAATTTACATCGTTCCGGAGTACAGACTTAAATTAATTTCACTTTTGGTATGAAAAACTTTATGTAGATTCATCGTTTTCCTCAATGACTTCTACTTAAATTTGACTCTTGGCTAGGAGAACTGAGTTTATTGACAGAGCTAGCCAACAAGGATTCTGTTTTTGCTGACTTAGGTCCGGAACCCTAAAAACCCATGATAGATATAGGTCCCTCTTTAACAACCGTTGCGAAGCACGGGCATATAAGCTAGTCCTATACATATTATAAATGCGAAAGGTTCTATGTTTGTTATCGCATCACGCTAAAACTACAGCACTGATTTAGATGAAATTTCTAATAGAGATTTCTTATGTCTTGGATTAGGACATAGGCTACTTTTCAAAACGTTTATTACAAGTTATTTATTTGAAATATATCCATAGAAATACGTAATGGTTATAAGAAGCTTCTAATACAACAGCAGAAGATCAGTGTAGCGTATGTCATGTTTAGCCGCGGGGGTTAACGCGTCATGTAACAGACTTCCGTGACTTCTGTTACTTTGGGCAATGGTTCGGGTCCTGCTATAGTGAAATTTTTTTCTTTGTTATTGTTATCTTTTTTACTTTCCAATATACAAAACAATTCTTGGATACTGCCAAAACGGCTTAACTGATATATAATTACATACACAATAAATCAGAATGTTGGCTTTTATGCCGCATTCATGCATCAAATGAAGGAAGTATGTATATAAATTGAAGACTTTAAATAAAATATGCTCCAACTACCATGGCAAGAAAAAACATTGACGTTTTGTGTAGAATGGGATCTAGATACCAAGCCCTATTTTGTGTACAAAGCGCGAACTGCCACGTATAAATAGCGCACGTAAACTGCAACGAAAGTAGTAGCAAATGCACTCAACAGATGGCAGGCGGTACGCTGCAGTTAACATGTGAAACGTTATAGATGTTCGAACATTGTGATATTATCGTAATTCTTTAAAATTGTATTCTCTTTGGATTTCAATGAATAATAGTTTCTTTGGTGATTTCGATTTTTTATAGCATTCGAACGTTTGCATTTAGTTATTTTGTTGGTTAGCTTTGCATTTGTAGGATCTCAACAGTTCGTTTCTACGTTAGATGTCTTTTTTTTATCTCTTTACTTTTCTCTGTTAGGTTTGTTGTTTATTTCGTTACATTTCTCCGTTAGGATTGCTGTTTATTTTGTTCCTTTACTTAGCATTTGTTTTCGACTACTGTATTATTGTTATTGTAGTTACTTACTGTCAGGGGTGCCATCCCACAAGTTGGAGCTGACGGTGGGTGTGCCTGTTTTATTGATGCGTAACTTGGATGCACCACGATTATGCAATGGCACCAGGTTACGCATCACGGACCTGAGAAGGCATATTGTGCAGGCCACCATCATCACCGGTGGAGCCAAGGAGAGACTGTATTAATACCACGAATTCGCATCATTCCAACAAACTTGCCATTCCAGGTTAACAGGTTACAGTTTCCATTGAAAGTGGCCTTCTCGATTACTGTAAACAAGAGTCAAGGACAAATGTTAAGTGTCAGGTATTCATCTGGCCACCCCATGTTTCTCGCACGGACAGCTCTACGTAGGCTGCTCCCCTGTATCGAGAGCTAGAAATCTCTACGTATACTCGGAGAGCAAGAAGTCTCTAAACGTCGTTTACAGGGACATATTGCAATAGATTTTGGCTCTCCATCCGTTCCAAGACAATTATGTATTCCGTACTAACAATGTCGCTAACAGTCATGTAGTTATTTATGCTCTTTCTTGGCAGTTTAATGTCTGACTATTGAACCGCGGGTAACACCGCGGGGAGCAGCTAGTCTTTTATAAAACTTTTCCATGACTTGGATGCGAATTGGGTACCATTGTCAGGCAGTATACTCTTTAGAGGGCCAATAGTTTGAAAGTAATCATGCCTAATTTTATTAATAATGCTTTTGCTAGTAGGTTTTTCCCCCTTCCTTTCCTATTAGGCTCTTGACTACTCTCCAGTTGGAATCATGATTTTTGATATCTCCTGATGGTGTTACCTATCTTCCCGGCTTCTGTTTCTTCCCTCACTCCTTTTAATTACATCGACCTGATTTCGTTAACACTACCAATGCCTTCAAAGTCACCCCCCCTCCACACTAGTAGTCAAGAGAGTGAATCTGCAGTATTATCCTTCCCTTTGATGTCCTGAACCGAGTAATCAAACTGTTGAAGAAACAGCACCCAACTGGTGCTTCTATTATGAAACAGTTTACATTCAGGAATGTAGGTCAGGGCTTTATGGTCTGTATATACAATCACTTTATGGCCCAACATATAATTTTTAAATTTAATGATGGCCCAAAAGATTGCCAAATGTTTCTTTTCTGTCACAGTAAAAGTGTTTCATATTTTTGGAGTGTTCTACTTGCAAATGTAATGGATCTCTGCTCAGTCTTGTCCCAATTTATTTTTCCTTGAAGAGATGTGCACCAAGACTATAATCACTGCAATCTGTGGCTAAGCAGAAAGGTTGTGACAAATCTGGCCTGAACAACATTTTACTCTTACATAGCTCAATCTTGATAGTTTTATAAGCTTTTACAGAATCTTCAGTCCATGCCCAAATAGTATTCTTCTTCAACAGATGATTCAAACAGGGTGCATTTATGACTGGTGTACTCAGAAATTTCCAGTAATATCCGGGAACTTTGCTATTGCTTCACGTTTCTCTTCATCAGGCAGTATTCCATCCTCTGTAATGATGTGTATAGTTGACGAGATGTAGCATGAGCTATGACGTCAGGATGCGCAGTGGCCCTGCGCCGATTTTGTGTAGTGGGGGAAGGTGTGGGCACATACCTGCGGTGACCGCCGCACAGTTCGCATCGCGCGTTTCACTCCAGTCCGAAAACATCTAGTCGTCTCTGCTGCCCAGGATATTTACTCCGAGCCAAGCCGAAAACAAGAGGAAAATTCATTTTTCCGATTTTCACATTGTAAAAAATTTGGACGGTATATAAAACCACTCCACATTGTTTTATCAACTAATTTTTTCCTTACAAGCTTTGGTTTATCTATAAGATAGAAAATGTCTACTTTTCATTGTGTGTGAGTTTTTAGTTTCTTAACGCTTCACACTCTAATTTGGTGAAAGTATATGGTTAAAAAATCTGATATTTTTGACACGTGGTAGTAAAAGATTCCAGCTTTCTAATAAATCATTCACCTTTTCATAATTCATAATAGTCATTTTCAAATGACACTATTTGTCAAGTGCATGCAAATGATTTACGAATCGTGTATTGGAAAAGTTGGGTAGCAGGCAGCTTACTGTTCTGTGCATTTTAGACCATACATTACAGCGAGTGACATGGAGCTAAAAGTACAGCAAAGTTTTTGAAATGTCAGTCGCACTGATATCTACCACCTTTCGCAAGTAATTGCAAGTTACCTGAGCGGCGTCACGCCGCGATCGCAAGAATTCGATCTCGGCGGATGTTGGGCGCAGCGTGAAGCACTGCGGCACCAAACAAATGAATTGCTGGCCATGTGTGTCGTTCCTTCGTTGTGTGTTAATTACCTGTAACATGAAAAAAGGTATAAAACTGGCGCCCGATTACAACTGACAATGATCTGCTATGGTTTTACATTAGGTCATACTTTATAAGAGGCATACAACTGATTTGTTGTCCACGTTACACAATTAATGGAATATATATTTCGTGTTTGGTACTAGAAGGGAAGAAGAAATAAATGTTAACTGCGACTTTAGTGCTGATGGAGTGCAATAAAATTGATAAAAGGAAGAAAACCAAAATTATATTGAAATTTATAGGTACATCTGTGCCTAAGTCATATATAGTCATTTTATTAAAATCATATGTTTGCAAATCTATGGGACTTAACAGCTCGGTTATTAGTCCCTAGGTTACAAATTATACGAACTAAGTTAAACTAACTTAAGGACAACACATACACCCACGCTCGAAGGGTGACTCGAACCCTCAACGGCCAATGACCATGCGCATCGGTGAACGGCGCCTCACTGAGGACGGCAATTCCGCTGCGGTTTCAATTTATTGTTCTCGCTATTGTAGCTCTCAGAAAATGTCATACTACAAGGTAAAAATCATTGTATGTTCAAACAAATGTTCAAATGTTTGTTAAGCTTATGGTACTTAACTGCGGGGTCATCAGTCCCTAAACTTACAAACTACTTATGAACTAGCTTATACTAAAGATGGCACAAACATCCATGCCCGAGGGGGCATTCGAACCCCCGATGGGGAACAGCGTCGTGCATCGTAGCATAGCGCCTCAATGCGCTTGGCTGCTCACCCACGGCATAATCATTGTATACAGTTTGTCCCACAGAAAAGGAATATCACTCACGCCCGAGATTAAAGTAAGAATGGAATAAGTAAGAAAGGAATAGATAAAAGTAACATTTAAAAACGTACAGTTACCTCATTATAAGGGATGTTGCAAGTGGTGGCATATGTTAGGTTTACCAGTTTTATGTGGGACACACTGTATTGTATTTCAACCCATCTCCACTTTCAAAGAACTCTACACAAGTCTCAGAATTTTATCGCCGGGGCGGAGCGGCTGAGCGCATTGAGACGCTATGCTCCGATGCGCGATACCGTTCCCCG
This sequence comes from Locusta migratoria, assembly GCA_026315105.1. NCBI lineage: Eukaryota > Metazoa > Arthropoda > Insecta > Orthoptera > Acrididae > Locusta > Locusta migratoria. Next base: position 311,300,108 of record CM048744.1, on the reverse strand, counting down.
GCGGGGGTTCGAATCCCCCTTCGGGCATGGATGTTTGTGCTGACTTTAGTATATTATTTCATAAGTAGTTTGTAAGTTTAAGGACTGACGACCTCACAGTTAAGTTCCATAAGCTTTACAAACATATGAACATTTGAAGAATTTTATTATTTATTTATTTATATAGTTAAGACACTGTCTTAGGAACTGTGTTACTACGAACTTTTCTCTGAATCCTGACAATCTTGTCTCAATGGTACTTCGTTTTTTATTTTAACTGAAAGAAAAATGCACTGATTTAGTTTAGCCTCCAACACTGCAGGTCAGGTCAGTAAAGTATTAGAAACGTGTGCCACTTTGTTTCTTTTTGCTTCTTGGTGGGCAACAAGGTATCCTCACCCACTGTCAGATGAAGGGCGAAGAAAACACGGTGGTGACCAAAACTTGCTCACTGCCGTCTACTTAGAGCCAGCTAAACGGTTCATTGATTTTGTTATTTTTTTATATTTTTATATTGTAGTGACCCATCGGATTTTAAGTATGTAAGAAACAGGTGGAAATGAACTCATCCCATGAATTTTGACTGACATTTAGGAGAGTTGGAGAGTTTTTCCTTAAGAGAGCAGCTAAAAAACATTTCTAATTTTTTTAAATTAATTTTACGGATGAAATGTAATACGAAATAATAAGCGGCATATATTTTCACTAGTTTTATTTAAAAGAAAGCTATCATGCAGACAGACTTGTATTGAAAACAGGCTGGAGACTTGAGATACTTGTGCTGCAGAAGCAATATCATAGCCCCTACGGCTCGCGCTGGAAATCTTAAACATTCCGAATGACTTCGGCTCGGCAGAAGCGGAGTCGTTTCGGTCCGGCTGGCAGTGTGAACAGTGCAGTTGACAACAGTGTGGTTAATGGCTCAGATCGGCCCGGCCGGCAGTGTAAAGATGGCCTTAGTGATGATGACAACAGCAGAAAAATCTTCCATAGTCAGATCCGTGGAATTAATTAGAAAGTGTTCAATCGCGTGTTGCTGCAGCTACGGGTGTCTCAGTAAGTGATTGTGAGTGAAGGTCTGAGGGTTGACCAGTAAGCAGGGACCTTTACGATGACAACTAAGAAACGTTCTAGGCAAAATGTGAAAACTGAAATGGATGATTTCGTCAAATGCATAGTTCATGGAACGATTTATAATTTTCATGAAACGAATGGAGAACAACAGTGAGAACATTGCTTCCAGTCTTAAGGGAAAAGGTATATTTTTTGGGCAGTAGCTGGGCGCTACATAAAATAATTACTGATTTGAGATTTAGATGGATAAAAACAGCAAATACATAATCAGAAGTTGTTAACTGAAAAGGAAGACATTTACGAAAAACGATTACAGTTTTTACGGGCTATACAGAATTACAGAAATAGTGGGAGGCCTACTATATATGCCGATGAGACTTAGATTCATTCGAAAATCACGAGCAACCATGATTTCACTGTGTGCAGATGGCGTAGTTGTCAGCGTGACTGTCTAGTTAGCCTAAAACGCAGTAAAGCTCAAATTTTCGTGTTTCCCCATTTATTTAATTCAATGCGAAATGGCAGATTAAGTCGGAAATTCCATAGTGTGTTGTTTTAATAAAGTCTGAGTTCATAATTACTTTGAAATTTGATGCCAATTGTTTGAATTTTTAATCTTTTTCTTAATACTATTTTACGATCAGAATAGGCTGGCTCTTAAAATCCAATTCAAAGTAAGAGTGGGAATGTAGAAATTAAATCTGCCAATGGAAAGCTGATCTGTAAGAAGTAACATTTTATTTATACAATTTATTTATAGCTGTCAACAATTTACAAAAATCAGACATTCTACAATTATTTCAGATATTTTACTCTTCGAATCTGACATGTCTAATTGTACTGTACATACAAAGTCTGTCATATCTATAACATCGAGTTAGAACAAATCTTGATGCTCCTATTTTTCTGTTTAGGATATACAATAAAATTGCGTCTGATCAGTCTTGACTCGATCGGCCAACTGTCAATACGAATTATGTATTTTTCCGTTCTACAGAGAGGGGCAATGGCTAAAAAGGTTCTTCTAAAAATAAAGGCAAGAATTGAAGATAGAGTTTTCATAGTCAGCAACCATATAACTCCACAATGGATACTCTCAAAACAAAGAAATGAGTTGTGACGAAATTGCCGTCGGCTTCCCTCGCTCGCCTTGCCCGCCCTGCCGCTGCGTCGCAGCCCCGCACTTTTCGCCTGTGCCTTCCGCCGGCCCTGGGCGAATATCTTCAGGACGTACAACAGCTGCAGCGCGCACGCTCCCTCCCGCGAGCGCCTCCCCACTTGTGGCCATTGCCTTTCCCTTACGCGCAGCTCGTAGCTCTTCCTAAATCTCGTCGACTATAACAAAAAGTTCAATTGTTCCACTGCAAATTTACATCTTTTTCAGTTCTAAAGACATTCCTCCCAGACTTAATGTCTCACATATTTCCTTCAGTGTACTCAGATGTTTATCCTGTGTCCTACCAGTAATCAAGATATCATGAACTTACACTGTCAACTTGCTCAGGAGTTCTTTGCCTAATACCGTATCAAGGGCTCTTATGAATTCTGCTACAGATACATTTAAGCCAAAGGGTACAACACAATGTTGATTGTATTTCCAAGAATCTTTAGCTCCTCTCTGAGTAATCTGTTTCTCTTCCCAAATATATGTTGCGATGTCTTGAATCTAGAACAAGTTTCACATTGCCACTCTTCTTAGAAATGACCACAATTGGATTATTGTATGGGCTTTTACTTCTTTCAGTAATATTCCAATTCTCCATTTTGTATAGTTCTTTTTCAACAGCTTTCCTCTTTGCTATCGGCACTCCATAAGTCTTGATATCAAATGGCTCATGTGGTTTAACTTTCAATGAGCTCTCATAGCTCTTTACTCTTTCTGGCTGGTCAGCAAATACATCATAATAGTCCAATAACACATTCTTCAGTTCTTCCTTTGTTTGTAAGTCAATTTATTGGCTTCCTGAAGTTTTTCTTCCACCACGTGATTGTAATCTATATCTGATACACTATCTACTTCCACTTCACCTCTTCTGGTGTCTATCAATTTTATTTCAAGCTTTGTTGGTTGAAGTTACCACTATTCTGGATGATCATTGAAGTGCAATGTAACATGCCAGTCTTAGGATTTTTGAACATGAATTTTCTACCTCCCCAATCAAATGCTACATTAGCTTTCATAATCCAGTCATTGCCTAGTAATATAGTTCATTCAGTCCAGGAATAACTAAACATTTTTGTTTTAAGTAAGCATCACCTATTAATGATAGTAACACCTGTCTGTTCACCTAATTGCTATGTTTTCTGGTAGCTCCTTTACTCTTAATTCGTACTACTGCCATGAACTCAGAATCCTGCTTGATTATTTCTCTAAAATTTTCAGTAATTCCACTAATTGGACTTCGTGTGTCAATAAGTGCCACACCTTTCCCATTTTGAGTCTTTATGCTACGTAGTCGGCTAACACACGAAACCATAACTTGCTCGGTTGAAGTCAAACATCAAAACTGCCGAAGCCTTGCACCATGTTTGCGCGCCGTTTCATATAGAGCACGCTCTGTGCGGCGCCCGTGGTGCATCAGGTGGCGTCCTGTAGCACTAGTGTCAGCACTGTTTTTAATTACACAGCGTGCAGACATATCACACATCTCACTTTAAAGAGCCGGGGTTCACAACACTAAATGTCCATTTGCTCACAGCCACTATCACTACCACTACCACTGTTGCACAGTTGCCAAGGCTGAACCACTGTATATGGCTACGGTAGGTGGTTGCAACATGTTGCTCGCCATGACTGTTTCCAACTGGACAGGATAGGTGATGATGTGATCGATAGCTGCTTCTGGGAGGCTGTGGCTGAAGGTGGCTGTGTAGACCGGCAGCAACCAGTTGGACAGGCTCTCTGAAGAGATTTGCACTGACATCTGATGGATCGGGCTGCTCGACTACCGGTATCGAGTTGAAATCTACAGGAGAGATAGGCACCGTCATGCTACTGCCCAGAGTTCAGTGACCCAGCAGGAACTTATGGGCGGAGTTGCCTGAGATGACTGGTAATTTTCCCATTCGGGTCGAAGCGATATGAAGCAAAGAACCTATCTAATACAACATCGGGTGAGAAAGACTGGATATATTTGCGCATCTGGCTTTTAAAAAGTCCGCACCATTCTCTCAACTTCCATTAAACTGTGGGTGGAAAGGTGGGGTCAGGACATGGCGGATACCCCGTTGGGCACAAAACTCTTTGAATTTATGAGAAGTAAATTTGGTCTGTTGTCTGTAACCAGGGTAACAGGAAGCCCTTCCATGGCAAAGATCTTCAAGAAGACAGAGGAAGACAGGTGTGTGCAGCATGCAACAAAAGGAAACTTTGAATATGCGTCCACAACAAGGAGTCAGTAAGAGTTCAGAAAGGGTCCCGCATAGTCCTCATATATGTGTTCCCAGGCCGAGGCTGGTTGAGGCCATGGTGTAAGCAAAGGACCGCCTGCTGTGTGGCACATGTCTCACATGCATTTACTAGTCGTACAATGACAGTGTCCATACCCATCCAGAAAATGTGACGCTTCGTCAATGCTTTAGTGTGGATGATGCCCCAATGGTCCATGTGCAAAAGGTGAAGAACCTCATGACGGAGAGCACTACGAATCTCTACTTATGGTGATGAAATGGCAACTGCAACAATAGCACACCGTCGTGCATGGCCAGCTGGTTTTGGAAAGAGTAATAGTTGTGGAGAGGGTCTGAAGCCCATCGAGGAGGAGACTCTGGCCACCCATATTGAACATAATGCACTACTTGATGCAACACCAGATCTTACACTACTGCTGCTGCAAAACAATGAGAAGTGAGTGGAAATCCCTCGACCATCTGCTGCGCCTCATCATCAGTGTGGTAGCACAGAAGTTCATCCTGATCAAAAGCAGCATCCGGTGCAATCGGCAGATGGGACAATGCGTCACCATTTGCATGCTTCGCTGTAGGGCGGAAACGGATCTCATAGTGAAAACGAGAAAGAAACAATGATCAACGCTGAAGCCTGTGTGCAGCTGTGTCCGGTAGTGGGGCTGAGTGGTTGAAGAGGGTCAGCAATGGCTTGTGATCTGTCACTAGATGAAATTTTGTACCGTTCAGGAGAACATAGAATTTCTTAAGAGCATACACAGTTGACAGAGCTCCTTTTTCTATTTGAGAGTACTTTGTCTGTGCTGGTGTTAGCATTTTGGAGGTGAATGTGATGGGACAATCGGAGCCATCAGGGAATCGGTGCGAAAGAACAACACCCACTCCCATACTGAGATGCGTCCATCACTAAAACCAAGTGTTGACCAGGGTGGAAGTCATTAAACATGTATCAGAAAATAATTTGTACTTAAGTGACAAAAAGGCAGCCTCGCACGCTGGGGGACCACTCGTATTTGGCACCTTTCCGTAACAAATCATAGAGAGAACACAAAAGAGTGGAGGCCCCCGGAATAAATATTTGATAATATGCAATTTTTCCCAAGAAGGTCTGCAATTTCTTAACAGACATAGCACCCGGCAATGCTATCACGGCACGCATGTGGTCCATAATGAGGGAAACACCTCGTCCCGAATAACTCCGATCAAGATACTCAATAGTGGGCTGGAAAAATTGGAACTTTTGGAGATTGCATTTGAGTCCTTTGTCTTGTAATACAGTGAATAAGATTAACAAATTGTTCAAATGTTCCTTATTAGTGCGCCCAGTGACCACAATGTCATCCAAATAGTTGATACATCTCGGAATCGGGTGCGTAACTTCCTCTCTAAAAAGCGGTGAAAAATAGCTGGTGCACTTGCAACCCCAAAGGGAAGACAGTATCACAAAGTCATGCAATTTAACTAATAGTCTACGTGCAAAAATAGGGTGAATGCAAGGTTGAAAAAAAGATGTGGTTAAGTATTTTAAAGAAACAAACTTCAAACGATGGGATATCATCTTTACAAACCACAATAGCATTCATTCAAGTGTTAACAAACAATGTGACTGAATAAGAAATGAATTGAAGGAGCAGTTACTTGAATTAAATAGAGATGTAAAACAAATTACTGATTTTACTGAGCCACAGTTTTAGAATGTGAAAAAGAGAATCTCACATACAAAAATCACACTAAATCCATTGGAAATTCATCAGGAATCTGAAGTAATGGCTAACTGAGTCAAGTTAAGTAACTTACAAGGAGTACAATAGTAATTTAATAGGGAAAAAGATACTAGAACAGAATTCATCAGGCACAAATACACTGCTATTTGCAGATCATCTAGAATGCTTTGGGGGGCAGTTTCTACCAGGAATGAGATAAATCTTCCTGTGCATATCCATTGTAGTTAAGTTTTGAAAGTACATTGGGTTGGGATAGGGGGACTGATTGCTACAGTTATACCGTATATTTCCGCAGATATGACGATGGCTGAATAATAAAGAAAAGGCTCTAAAATCCGAGGTCTTCTTATACGACGGAAGAAAAAAAATACTAGATTGAAATTTAGTCTGTAATTTCGCAGATGTGTTGCATAGCGCGGATTCAACCTCCAAACGATATATATCAACGCGGTTAAGTATCGAAACAATACGTATAGAACAGGTGAATGTTATGATTTTTATGAATATGTCGTGATTTTAAAGGATGTGGTTAGGCAGGAACCTAAGAGTTCAGCTTTATGGGTAATTTACAAAAAAGCTTACACTCGAAGTAACTGGGCCTGAAATCATATATATCGAATGTACAAGTGTAAATCGATATAGTGTTTCTGAACAGTAGATTCAGACGCTACACGCCTTCATGTACTAAAAAAAACTTGTTTAACCTATTCTTAACCATCTTAAGAGTACGCTACAGACAAAAAATTTTAATATGGAAGTTAGGTAAAGGACAAACAAGAATTTCTTTGTGGTACGTCTGGGCGCGTAGTACGTGAATCTCCGGTTGAGAAACATTCGCGTATTCCATACATATCGCTTCGAAACGTATCCATTCAATATATATCGTTTGGAGGTCGAAGCCTCGCTATAGCCGCGCTATGCAGCAAATCTGTGATATTACCCTTATAAAATTTACATCGTGGAGGATAGCTTTACTAAAACGAAGTTTTGTGCATATTTATTAAAAAAATAATCGCTCTTCGAGCTTTATTAATTTACTGAGTGGACAAGGGTACAAACGATAACTTATATGCCATAAAGCGGGAACAGAATTAATTATTTACTCTGGATTTTGCAATGTCGCTTGTCAAAAATAATTGCTCAATATATCCAGAGTCGCACTGAAATGATTAGAGTATATTTACGTACAGAGCAGTGAAAGGGTTAAAATATTTCGGAGCTATAAGTCAACAATTGAGGCTTCCTTCGAAATCCTTTATCTTTTGTTCTCAGGCAATTTCGTGTGTTTTCACCCGCATATGTGTATCGGCGTGATTAATGTCACCTTGCGGAGGGGGGGGGGGGGGTTTCATGCTTCTCATGATCGGATACAACGTAGCACTACATGCACGAAAAGTTCAAAAGCAGACCGCAAACACTGCAACAAAGGGTGAAATCCAGATGTACCAATCACGAAAACTACTTATGGCGGCTTCTAACGGCATTTTTCGGAAATTCGTGAAGCTTAGCCACAGAATCGTAGCATACGTATTTTTAGATTCTGAAAACTGGAAAAAAAAGTGCGCCATGCATTCGGGTAATTACGGCAACTTAGGGGTTGTCTTGTAGGCCAGATATATGCTTAAACTATAAAATTGTGATGGAAATTTGTACCTTGTCTTATCTGAATGTCATCTTATCTGCAGAAATACACAGTAGGTCCCCCGTTGGGGAGTGGAAGGAGTGAGGATATGGAAAGGATGGGAGAAGAAAAGAAAATGCAGTCCGGGAAGTAAATAAGGAAGGGGCAGGGGTGTTTGAAAGTAATGTAGGCTGTTACAGTAAGTTTTTCTGTAATCATTATTTGAACATTCAAGATGTAGTACATACCCTATTAGGCCAACTGTTGACTCTGATAAAAGCTAGTTGCAGTAGACCGTGGATGATAAAACACATTATATTCAATACAGTTACTACATGAGCCAAGGAGGAGTCAGTTTTAGTGACAGAAACATCGGTGTGGAGGAGCTTAAGAGTAATTTGCATGTCTTATCTTGGAGGAGGTCATAGACTTAGCATAATGGTATCAGGTAGCATTACATATGTTGTATTTCTTACATTGTCTGGTGCAAGACAACAGAAACATACATTTGAGTTACAATGGTATAACTGTCGATTTATCTAGAAAACCACTCCATCTTCTGTTTCTGGAGAGGGCGAGTTAAACTCTTTACATATTAAATATGGGGTGTGTCCACAATTCTAGTCACACTTTCAAAATGCTATACAAAAACCACCACGGGGTAGAATGACTGCAGATTTCAACTGAACATACACAAAGAAGTGTGAAATGTCATGGTATACGGATAAAATAGTTTCTAATTTTATCAATAGATGGTTGTGAAAGCAACTTAAGGAAAGTAGATGCCAACAAATGACTCAACGTCATACACAACTTGTGGTACTGTTAGTGGAAAACCCATCCACTATAGCAAGGTTGTACCACATCGGATGGGAAAACATGGATTTTTAATTGTCCTTGGGAAAAAATTGCAGAAAAAGCATGTATCTGTTCTGTTGGTACGTTGCTATTCGCCACAACTCTGGCAGTTGACACAATTTGCCACACAACTACAAGAAGAGGCAATAAGTTATTTAATAGTACTTGGTTTTGGCGTCCTTTTTTAATATTATTTCTGCATGTAAAAATCTAATGCATTGAAAATTCACACAGAAATAACATAAACAAAGGCAACAGCCAAGAGGAAACTAACTTACAAACTACAACACAGCAGCAAAATTAATGAAATATTAAAGAGCAAGAAAATCTGATTTACATATTTCTTCATGTTTTTTGCCATCCAAAACAATCACAATATAAGGCATAAAATTTACAAAGGACACACACACACACACACACACACACACACACACACACACACTAGTATACAACTTGGGAATTTACAAAATTACATGTAACACTGATCAAAATTATATATAGGCCAAAGTGGCAGAAGTTTTATAACAAAATACATTTTATCATCACAGAAAATCACAAAGTATAATTAATAGAAGAGGCACTTAAAATCTTACATTTTGTACATAAAGAATCACTAATGATTATTATGGAAGGAATTGAACTCTCTTCTCATACGCACAACAAGCAGCAGATATATAAAATGTGCAAACTGAGATTAAACTCACAGACAACACAGATTGGATAAACACACCAAAGTTACATAATAGCCAAATCCAAAGTAAGCAGTCCATGCACAAAGACAATAAATAAACCAAAGATATTTAGCACGTAAATTATTGGTAACTATGTAAACTTAAAATATTGTTGAAATACAGCTACTGTGAAACTAAATTATTACAGCCAGAGCTATAGCATAGATACCATTAATATACAAGCACAAAATTGATTTTAAAACTCAAGTGGACAGCAAATAACAATATTATAATTAATGTAAGTAAAATAAAATAAAATAAAATATGTATTGTACCCAACAAATTATCTAATTTACTTACTGTATTCCCAGAACATCTGAAGATGGCCTAAGGCCAAAATGAGAGAACTGTGAAGTAATGAAAGCTCATAAAGCTTCCTTGTTTAATATGGTTTATATCTAGAGAAGATGCTGGTCTTCTAATTTTGTCATGTAGTTATCATGAAGGAATGCATTCATAGGGTGTGCATGATGAGCGCATGAACTGTTGTCCGTTCAGATGAATCCCCCACCAAAATGCTGCTGATATGGTTGCAGTATATGTAGAGTATCTCATCCCTGTAAGGTATAGCCATTTGATTGCCTCCTGCGATCCACATAATCCTACCCCAAAACAAACGGAAACCACCGATTTGCTGCACTCTCTGGACAGTGTGACATTGCAACAACATGCAACACCAGTTGGAGTGCGAAGTTCGCTGGTTTGACAGTGGAGAGCGTCAAAATTGCAATGAGAGAACAGGCAACCAGCTGCTGCGAGGCGGTAAGCCTCGGCAGGTTTCCATCGGCAGGCTGTGTGCAAATGGAAATCCCGCTGGTGGACCTGGCGTAAAGTCCTACTGCCACTTTTCCCAGCGAAAAAGGCATTGTCTTTATTTTTAGATATTACACTGACACTTAAAGCTACAGAATAGCCCTTAGTAGCAAATGAAAGAGGAGAACAACATGATTCAGATGATGGGTCGACATGATTTATATTAATTTTATATCAAAAGTTATTCATAGAACTAATATTTATTCACCTGGAAACATCCAGAGGCTATACTAATTGAACTACAGCAACAAGAAAGTGCTCAAATGAAAGGTCTTGTCAAGACACAAAGTTTGGTATAACCATAGTAACTGCAACATTTATATTGCACATATTATAAGGCACTTTTAAGGAGGAACAATAGCGATTTATTAACAACAATTAATACAAGACAGATGCACAAACATGAGGCAGTGATAAGTTGCAGGTGTCGTAATCACACATTATGACATGTTTAGAATATATTAATTTTGTTTATTTTAATATGTTGTCTTTGTGTAAATTAATTTATTGACTGTAATTTGTTTAAATTTATGAGCACATTAATTTGGAATATTGCACTGGAAAGAGGCCTGGAAAAATCTACCTGAAAAAGAAAAACACTTTACCTATGTGATCACTTAAGTATTCATTGTGTGACATCTGAAAGACTTAGTCATGCTGAAGGTACTGTTAGATTTTGTGGGTAATATTAGTGGTAGAAATTAAAGTTACGTATGCATTTGCATTAGAGTCTTAGCATGCATCTTATGATGCCTTCATATCAACATTTCAATCATCATTTAAAAAGTTTTGTACACAACTGGGAGAGCCACTGTACCTCATCAGGGGGACGTATTACTGAAAAGACCCCACATATTGTACATAAGGGTTGCTGCGAGTGGCCCATAATCAGTCAACGGCAGTTCAGTCTTGATGGCAGATGTGTGTTGCGAGTGCAGTGAAATTGAGTCAGACAATCGGTGATGGACGTAGCTGCAGAATTCGCCATGCTGGACGTGTGTGACCTTTGATTTTAAACAGTAGTTTGAACTCGGACTATATTGTTAGCAATATATAGCTATATGGTTAGCAATATTGGGGGCTCGAGCTAATCATATCGGACAGTCTTAACGGATTTAGTGGTTCTCGCCAGACATAATCATGCAATAGTCAATAAACAATTTTAGTAAAAACACAAACATGTTGTCAGTTATTTTGTAGCTGCCACCCTAGTTAAACATTCCCCGACTTTGAAATTGAAAGTTTAGTTTTACAGATAAATGTGTATGTATATGGACAGCAACAAGCCAAAAATAGCAGGAATAAGTCATCCCCTAAGACAGTCAGATAGTTTAAGGCTCTGTACCGTTATAACAATGTGAGTGCCTCATTATGAATAGTATTCTATGCCAATACTGATGACTCCATTCAGCATGCTGTTGGGTTCATCTGCATATTGCCTAAGTGTAAACGCTGGACCTCGCTTTGGATGGTACGTCATATTTCGGGCTTGCAGCCAGATCACGTTGACGTCTTGCCAAGATATTTCAGCTGATGCACATGCAGCCATCTTCAGGTGACTACGAGACTCAAAGTTACTGGTGCACGAGGTTCTATATATACAGAAGATTGGCGCCGTGGCATCTGCACAGTGGGGATGGACTAACACACCCCCTATCAAATTTGGCACCCTCTGTATTAGTGGGCCACGTCTGCTTAATGGTGTACTTATATCTGTTGGAATGCACCTTTGTGCAGCTAAAGCGTGGTGGTTGAAAGAAATAAGTTTGAGTCTCTGTGAAGCGATTAAAGAAATTATGGGGTCCCGTGCTTTATCAGTTTGAAAGTTGCCATCCCCATTAATAAGCTCTTCTGTCAACCGTATTTCAACTGACTTTTTAATAATTAACTTCCAAAAGGATCTGGTTGTTACCAAAATTTTTGTTCCAGAATAATGCATGTAGTGTCCTGTGGAAATATAGTGTTCTGCTATGGCTGATTTGTTGGGCTGCAGTAGATGTGTGTGGTGAATTCTGATGATTGATTTCTTTCAACCACCTTGCTTTAGCTGTGCGAAGGCGCATTCCGACAGGTGGCGTGAATGATTGTACATCATTACGCAGATGCAGCCAGCTTCTACTGCAGAGTGCACCAAATTTGTATCCATTCTCACTGCGTAGATGCCGCTACAACAGTCTTCGGTATGTATAGAGTGACATGCACCAGTAGTCTTCAGTCTCATTCTCAACTGAAGATGGCTGCATGTTTGTCATCTGAAATTTTGTGCCAAGACATCAACATGAACCAGCTGCAACCCAAAATATGATGGACCAATCACTACACCAGAAAAGCTTCAAGATGCGTGATTTGGATGTTCGACTTGAAGTTTCGTGTTGCACACCCGAGCTGAAATTTGTAAGTAGCAGTCGTTAGCTGCTGTGGTAGCCTTTGGGTGGCTGAAGCAAAGCTAGTCATTGACAGTTCTTTTATTTCTGTACCTCTGCCAAGTCCGAACAACGTTGCTTTTGTGCACTCAGACATTCGAAAACTTCCCACGATGAAGTCCTTTTTGACATACCATCAAACGGGATGATTTCGGACAGTTTTGAGATTATTTTCACTAAACTTTCGTAGGTTTTGTCAGATTTAGTTTTTTATTTATTTATTTTATGGAAATGGTGGGGTGTATTTATAACCAATAAAATACAATAGAAACAGAATGTCCATGTGCATCTACGTTTGCCTGAGACAGACTAATAAATCGTCCAAAATCACCCCACGTACTGGAGTGATTTTGGACACAAATTGACTTTTTCTTCATCTTGTTTGATTTTAGTGACTTTTAACATATTTTAAGGATGTCCATCATTAAAATAATGACTTAGATAAGGAATTTTATTTATTAAAGCTTTTCTGTACGTTCATTTGCCACAATAAATATCTCGAACTGCTTTCTTTAAAATTTCTGGGTTATAATTACACTGATCTTTAGAAAACCTTTCTTACTTTTATACATTCTTGGCATTGTTTGAAATCACCCCACAAAGTACACAATTTCGAAAAAACCTTGTTACTTTGAAACTTTACACAAAACTCGTAACAAATTGGTACAAAACTTCTCACAGTGCCGCAGATTACTGATCTGCTTGGCAACTGACGGTACAATACTTTTCTGCCAGTCGCAACAACAAAAAGTTTCCACTCAGTAACATGTAGAGATCTTTCGACATTGAGACTGTCCGACTGATTGTGTCGGTAAAGTCTTGTAAGCAGGCTGCAGAGGTGGAAATTAGTGCTAATTTGTTGCTATGCTGCGGGAAAGGTCCTTTTGTCCAAAATCACCCCGTTTGACGGTAAAGTAACAATGTGGATATGTTCAAACTTGGGTAGAAATGGTAGAATTACAGTCATCGCAACCAGTGTACTTCATTCCTAGTGTTAAGACTGGAACTGATCTTACTGCATCATATTGGCAATGCTCATAGTGGTTGTTTTTGTACACGTTGGGTTCGACATGTGGACATTCTGAGGAGGAGTGTTCTTTATCCAGTATACACATTCGTTTAAAGTGCAGTTTATATGTACATGACTGGCAATTGATGTTAGACATTGGCTACAGTGCTATCAAAGACTGGAGTTGGAGGCAGCCAATGAGGAGTCTGTAATTTTGATATTCAAAGGTGATGTGTCCCTTAAAAATATCAAGAGGTAATTTTTGTGCCCATTATGAAACTCCACTAAATCTGAACAGGAAGCCATTGCATCAAAACTGTGAAGATCATGTAGAAGAGCATAATGTGTCTGAATATCATCCCTCATCTACTCTTTCAGTGCCAGTGCCAAGACTGAAGTAGGCGGAGAGCATTAAGAACAAAGTGTTCTTCAAATTATTACACGTACACAGAAATAATGTTATACATTATTGTCCTGCATTGTGTTCATGGTTGATAAACCCTTTTGTAGTTTTTACTAATTTTTTAGAATATCTTTAGTTATCTCAGCTGTTAGGGAGTCTGATTTGGGTCAGGATTACAAATAGACTGATTTTCCTCAGAATGCCATACAATTTTAATACAACACTTACAAGTAAGACTTACTTGGACCAATATTTAACACTATTCAGTGGGGTAATAAATTTGTCATTTTTGCCATTACATTTACATGTTGAATCTTTTATTATTTCCAGTAAAAATAAATTTTGCAAGTTAGTGAACATTAGTTACTTTACATGATATTTCAGAAACCGAAATGAGTAACAGAGTGGCACTTTACAGGTACAACTCGGTGAACATTTTTTACTTTGCCTGAAATTTGTGAAAGCAAGGAGAAATACAGAGTGGCACATCACATATTTTGTTTGTTTTTCAGTATCTTTTGTACTCCAAAACCTGCCCTGCCTCCTAGTCTTTAGGCTCTTTGAAATATGACATTCACAAGCCTGACTTCCTTTGGCACAGTAGTGACACCTCTCTTATTGAAACAGAAAGCACGCAATGTACTCTTCTTCACTGTTGATGAGTATTCACTTGTCAGCTGTCTTACCAGTCTCATTCAAAATGATATTTGGTCTGTCTTTCGTCTTGAGAGTTTGAATAATATATAAGTGTAGACGATAGCTGGGTCAACAAAAAAGTAAAACAATCAGTGCCACCATTTAATTGGTCACCTACCAACCATGTACGTTTCTCTTAGTTGGTCAAACCGATCTACTCCACCCATAACATGTACTACTTCCGGACATGAAATGCTAATTGTTGATCCATCCTTTAGTTTACTTTGGATAATTATGTGGAATGGAAAGGAGACAGGCTGGTTTGTTATCTTGCCACTTTACAGCAGAAGCACCAGATTTGACAGCAAATGTGAATTCTCCGCAGCTTAGACGAGGCAGTTTACTTGCCAAAAAGCCTGGTAGTCCTTTTCTGTTTCCTCTGACAGTACCACAGCTTTAAAGCCCCTTTTTTCTCAGTATTTCCTAAAGTCTAAATGATGTTAAGAAATTGTCAGAAACAACAATTCTATTAGAATTGAAGAAAGGTTTGCGCAATTCCAACACTACTCTTTCACACACCTGGCACACCTTGAATTCCCTTTCACCGGCATCAGATTTACCCATGTAAACTTCAACATTTGAAATGAAACATGTGTGAATCAGCTAGGCACCAAATTTTGTAACCTCTTTTGATGGGTTTCATGGGCATGTACTGTTTTAAAGACTTGTTCTACGTTTGAATGCTACCATTGACTCATAAACAGCAAATGGAGGAGGATGTTGTCAAACTTTCAAGCAGTTTTTTGTTCAGTGCCAATATAAGTGGTCTGATTTTGTTCAACTTGTCATAATTTGGATAATTTTTGATGGCTGAAACAAATTGAATCGCTGATTAGAAAATGGAATAAAGTCCAATTCTAACGAAAATACGCTGAGATATACATTTTCTTCCACAGCTGTCCACTTATTGATTAATGGAATAGGGAAGAAACAATGAGCAATAATGCCAAAAGTACAGCCTGCGAAAGTTTGTAGTTGTTGGATTAGGGAAGAATGTCTGGACATTCTTCTGTTTTATAATCACTGGTCTGAGCAGTACCACCAGATGTCAGGCAAGGAGTGTTCCAACAATGTTACTAAATAGCATTTAAACACATTGTTTCAGTTTTACTGTCCCACATTATCATCAGTGTGGTTACGTAAGTTTGCTGTCTGTAAACTCGCAGCATAATGAGTGGAAGTGATTAGTATAGACGAATATGTCAAGGAAAAAAGTGAGAGAGATAATCACTAGGAAAAGAATACATAACTTAAAAAGGTTTGGTTCTGACAGCAAAACGGCCTGGTCCATCATGCAAGAAAGTTTTATTCATGCATCTTGTCTTCTTTGTATACATTTCACTGCAAAATATTTATGTGCTGTGTATACAGTATAATTTGTTTTATTGCAGTTGATCCAAAATGTTCTTTGAACATTTCAAAAATGAGGATGAAATGGAAATTATTACGAAATTGTACGATGGCAAAACTAAAATGGAGAAAGATCTGTATTTAATGGGACTGATAGAATATTCACCTGTTCAAAGGAGCAGAAAAGAAAATCCATAATCTGAAAAACAGTATTGCACAGTTTTATTGATACCATGAAGGGCAAGGTAACCAAGGTCTCAATGAAGTGTGTACTTTCCTCAACGATGACATACATGAACAGCTATCCGAATCAGTGAATGGACTATATGTGCGGTACCTGATGTATCTAGCAATGACTTGCAAATTTCAAATAATTCATCATTATTACCCTGTACTTGGTCACTCCTTCCTCCCGTGCTATAAGGATTTTGCTGTAATAAAGAGTGACACAACAACAAGAAATAATCTGTTCTGTCAAACAGGATGTTGAAATGATAGCTAATTCAAAAAAAAAAAAAAAAAAAAAAAAAAAGAAGGGGGGGGGGGGGGAGAAGAAGAAGATAAACACTGAATTCGTTTAAAGATTGTTGAACATCAAGATATCACTGACATTAAAGAATGGTGGCCATAAGACTTAAAAAAAAATCCTCATTTCCCCTAAATTGTCAAATGCAGGAGAGGTTTTCACTTACTAAATTCCATGTGTACTGGAGTGCCGTGCTGCGGTAGACATGGCCGTTCGCTGTCGGGGGTTCAAGACCCCCTCAGGCATGAAAATCAGTGTGTGTGTGTGTGTGTGTGTGTGTGTGTGTGTGTGTGTGTGTGTTGTCCTTTGGTTAGTTTACCGTTGTTTTAGTAGTTCGTAAGCTATGAACTGATGACCACGTAGTTGAGTCTGATAGATTTACAAACATTTGAACATTTTTTGCTAAATTCCGGCATTTGATCTACACACATCAAAACCCAGGATAAGTCGTTTGTATGGAATGGGTACACGGACTGCGTCACAATACATATAAGCCTTTTAAGGGACGAAAAGTTGCTGATTATCTGAGAAATATGGCATACTGCAAGAAGATTACTATTAATCACAAGAAGCTACAAGATATTAATAGAGTAATAAAGTTCATTCCATCATAGTATCAGGAGTTTTATATCAACATTCTTCAGTGGCCCACAAGAAATAATGATGTCCTATCTGAAGGAGAAGATTAGTATTTCCAGGAAACAAAGCTGTAAAAGCTGCTGAAGAAGATCAAAAAGCAATAAAATAGTTGATTAAAAATTTTAATACTACATCAAAATAAATTATTGGTCTTAAGATGTTGGACTAAATTGAAATCAGTATTATCAGTTTGTAACAAAAATGATAATAAATAGCAGTTTAAACCTGTGTTACAGCGAATTTCTTTGCAAGTTACCCTAAAGAGAATAGTTTATTGGAAAAAGGAAGAATGTCCACCAACTTCCAAAGAGGCCTGCTTAAAAAATATATACCAAAGGCGTTTGAACAACTCGTCATTTACTGCAGACAATTTAGGTCTACAATTTTGTAATGTATCATAAAACTGTCGGAACAATATTTTAAGAGTTAACAAGTTTTTCTTAGTTTTCTCAATACAGTGGTGTGTCGACTTCTTCCTTTTTCCAATCCATGATTCAATTATCATTGCAATGAAGGTTCTCTATAATTTTCTTATAGTGAGTAAGTGGCATAACATTGTATATTGCATTTATACGTAAAAAATAGATGAAGAACACTTACCAGGCGAAGGGGCACAGGCAGTAATAGCAACAAATAAACACACAGACACACACACACACTCAAAAATGCTAGCTTTCGCAGCCTAGCTGCTTCATCAGGCAGAAGGGAAGGAGAGGGAAAAGGAAATGATGAGGGATTTAAGGAAGGGGGTAAGGAGCCATTCCAATCCCGGGACAGGAAAGACTTACCTTGGGGGAAAAAATGGAAGGTAAATAAATGCACATACAACCACACATTTACACAGACACAAGTACACTTAGGCAGACATACTGTAGAACTGTAGAAAGCAAAGAAGTTAGAAGTTAGACAGAGATGCCACTTGAGGCAGAGGCGCTGTCCAGAGAACCAAGGCAAAGATGTTAAGATGGTGGGTGGGAATTCGAATTTAGCGGAGGTTGAGACCAGGTGGGTAACGGGAAGAGAGAATATGCTGAAGGGCTAGTTCCCATCTCCGGAGTTCTGAAGGATTGGTGTCAGTGGGAAGTATCCAGATAACCCGGACGGTGTAGCACTGTGCCAAGATGTGCTGGCCATGCACCAAGGCATGTTTAGCCACAGGGTGATCCTCGTTACCAACAAACACTGTCTGCCTGTGTCCATTCATGCGAATGGACAGTTTGTTGCTGGTCATTCCCACATAGAACGCTTCACAGTGCAGGCATGTCAGTTGGTAGATCACGTGGGTACTATCGCAAGTGGCTCTGCCTTTGATCGTGTACACCTTCCGGGTTACGGGACTGGAGTAAGTGGTGGTGGAAGGGTGCATAGGGCAGGTTTTACAACGGGGGCGGTTACAAGGATAGGAGCCAGAAGGTAGGGAAGGTGGTTTGGGGATTTCATAGGGGTGGACTAGGAGGTTACGGAGGTTAGGTGGGCGGCGGAAAGACACTCTCGGTGGAGTAGGAAGGATGTCATGAAGGATGGATCTCATTTCGGGGCAGGATTTTAGGAAGTCGTATCCTTGCTGGAGAGCCACATTCAGAGTCCGCTCCAGTCCCGGAAAGTATCCGGTGACAAGAGGGGCACTTCTGGGGTTTTGTGGAAAATTCTTAAATTGGGGAGATGAGGAAGTGGCTCTGGCAATTTGCTTCTGTACCAGACCAGGAGGATAGCTGCGGGATGTGAAGGCTGTTATCAGGTTATTGGTGTATTGGTTCAGGGATTCAGGACTGGAGCAGACTCGTTTGCCACGAAGACCTAAGCTGTAGGGCAAACGAGTCTGCTCCAGTCCTGAATCCCTGAACCAATACACCAATAACCTGATAACAGCCTTCACATCCCGCAGCTATCCTCCTGGTCTGGTACAGAAGCAAATTGCCAGAGCCACTTCCTCATCTCCCCAATTTAAGAATTTTCCACAAAACCCCAGAAGTGCCCCTCTTGTCACCGGATACTTTCCGGGACTGGAGCGGACTCTGAATGTGGCTCTCCAGCAAGGATACGACTTCCTAAAATCCTGCCCCGAAATGAGATCCATCCTTCATGACATCCTTCCTACTCCACCGAGAGTGTCTTTCCGCCGCCCACCTAACCTCCGTAACCTCCTAGTCCACCCCTATGAAATCCCCAAACCACCTTCCCTACCTTCTGGCTCCTACCCTTGTAACCGCCCCCGTCGTAAAACCTGCCCTATGCACCCTTCCACCACCACTTACTCCAGTCCCGTAACCCGGAAGGTGTACACGATCAAAGGCAGAGCCACTTGCGATAGTACCCACGTGATCTACCAACTGACATGCCTGCACTGTGAAGCGTTCTATGTGGGAATGACCAGCAACAAACTGTCCATTCGCATGAATGGACACAGGCAGACAGTGTTTGTTGGTAACGAGGATCACCCTGTGGCTAAACATGCCTTGGTGCATGGCCAGCACATCTTGGCACAGTGCTACACCGTCCGGGTTATCTGGATACTTCCCACTGACACCAATCCTTCAGAACTCCGGAGATGGGAACTAGCCCTTCAGCATATTCTCTCTTCCCGTTACCCACCTGGTCTCAACCTCCGCTAAATTCGAATTCCCACCCACCATCTTAACATCTTTGCCT
Source organism: Locusta migratoria (assembly GCA_026315105.1). Classification (NCBI taxonomy): domain Eukaryota; kingdom Metazoa; phylum Arthropoda; class Insecta; order Orthoptera; family Acrididae; genus Locusta; species Locusta migratoria. Next base: position 311,280,208 of record CM048744.1, on the reverse strand, counting down.
TGGTTCTCTGGACAGCGCCTCTGCCTCAAGTGGCATCTCTGTCTAACTTCTAACTTCTTTGCTTTCTACAGTTCTACAGTATGTCTGCCTAAGTGTACTTGTGTCTGTGTAAATGTGTGGTTGTATGTGCATTTATTTACCTTCCATTTTTTCCCCCAAGGTAAGTCTTTCCTGTCCCGGGATTGGAATGGCTCCTTACCCCCTTCCTTAAATCCCTCATCATTTCCTTTTCCCTCTCCTTCCCTTCTGCCTGATGAAGCAGCTAGGCTGCGAAAGCTAGCATTTTTGAGTGTGTGTGTGTGTCTGTGTGTTTATTTGTTGCTATTACTGCCTGTGCCCCTTCGCCTGGTAAGTGTTCTTCATCTATTTTTTACGTATATATTTTTTTCCTGTTAGGAATTTTTCCTCTATAATATTCGTATCATAAATTTGAATTCAACAATTACTTCCGTATATTGCATTTAGTTAGATATGGTCCTGAACTGCAGTAACCCCCTGCTTCAGGTAACTGGTGAATACCCATTACTATTATCAGGCCCAGAAAAGCTTTTAGTTCCTGAACTGTGAGCTCTTTCCATTGTGCACTATTCTTCTGTTTGACATACAGATTTGTTCAAAAGCAGATCTGTTGCATCATAGAATCGTCAAATAATTCATCAAAATACACAAATTCATTGTCAGTCAAAGCGAAATTTGTTGCTGGTTCTGATTCTAGGAAGGAAGGTAAATGTAGTCCTTCAAAATGGGTTACATCATCATCCCAATCCGACTCTGTAGATTCAGCACTTCCACCATTTTGTTCATTCACTCTATCAACCACTCAGGATTTAACTCATTGTTGGTACTAATCTGTTATATAAAGCTGTCTGGTGTAGACAAATGTTCCCCAAATGAAATGTCAATGTAAACATCATCATCATCAGCTTCACTTTCTGAATCTTCTGGGTTGTCTGACAGTGAAAACAAAAAAGCCAGGATTTTGCCTACTTGCAGCTTCTGTGATAGAAATTATAGGTAATTGTAAACCAGATACAGCGTTTATTACTGCAAAATTTACAGAACAACTGTTTTGCTTTGAAATAGAACTACTACAGTATCGCAACATAAAGGTTCTATAGGGCTACACTATGGCCACTGGGACACATGTGTCCCACTAATTGTAAATTCACTGGGGGGGGGGGGGGGGGAATAAAAATAAAACTTTTGAAGTAAATTGAGATATACAAATACAGTTACTTCAGACATTTTTGGTAGCGATGAAATGACAAAAACCAATTCAAGACACAATAAACAATTGTTATGGGCAAAAATTCACAAGGCAGCCCATATAAACAGTAACAGCCTTCTATACTGTAAGAATTCCAGTGTCTAGAAATCCCCCCCCCCCCCCCCCCCCATATTCGAAGAGCTACCAACAGGTGGCAGCACTATGCAGGATTACGCAACTCTTCTTCCAATGGTACAAATGATGTCCAAAGTTAGTGGGATGTACATGTCCCAACAACCATGAAAGGGTTAACAGACTGATGTAGACCAATATAACGCAATTGTTTAGTGTCACTGTACCTTGCTTTTTGTGTCTGTTTGCTTTGCACTCCTCTGTTACATGTTTTGTTACTAAAATATTGTTGTATGAAAAGAATTTTTAATTGTTAATTCTCTTGAAAAATAGGTGCTAAACACTGAAATATATTATTTGCTCTTGCTTTATCATTGTGTTAGATAGGAAATTTTGAGCAATGGGTGAGTAAAGGCATAATCGTGTTATTTATGTATAGTGCGGCCATGTATTTTCTGCAGTATATTCTGTGATATAAAATAACAGAAATAAATAAATTCTTTGTTGGCAAATATGTTACAGTTAAGTTTATGGTAAAATGTAAATTTACAAATTATTTGATTTATTTACATACAATAAAAACAGACTTGATGATGATCACAATTTTACTGGCTTTTCCTGATGCAGACCGAATTAGAAATTAAATTATACTGAGAGAGTAAGAAGTTCAAAATCACATGCAAAATACATTGGGCTACAGATAAAGTTGTGAAGTTTTTTTATTGTCTACTGTTTTATGGGTATCATTCAATGAATTCACAAATGCCTACTCTGACACAGGTAGAACTTGAAACTATTTTTATTATCGTCAGGTCTGTGAAACGACGATTTATAACATTGAGTCAATACAGTTTCACCTATCTGATGTCACACTGGTATGTAAATATACAAATATACACATTCTCATAAAATGATTAAGAACTGATGACATTGAGTGAATTTGAAATGTATGTAATTTGTAGGCATTGGCAGCTTGGAAAAAAAAGTCAGTATCATTATGTTTCAACAGCAGCATGTAACCCTAAACGAAATATTCTCTCTTATTCCTCTTCACTCCTGTCACTGAGAGTGGTGGCACTGTGGTAAGACACTGGACTCGCGTCCAGGAATTTCCTTACCAACCCTTACATGAAAATCTGACCATGCTGTCAATGAGTTGTTAAACCCTAATCTTCCTTCCTTACTTCACTCCTGTCACCGGAACAAGAAAGATGGAGTTTTAAATAGAGAGCAAACAGAATTGTCTTTGGGTATCAACAGTATACTGGATGACAAACATACTACGTACCCTGATAAGCCTTGGCTGTGTGTCACGCAAGGTATAGTATTTGCATACATTTAGCAAATAATTATAAAAATATTCATGTGAAATCCAATGAGATAAATCATCCATGGGAAAATAATCTTTAGATTAAAAAAGAAAAGGTTATATTTAAAATTGTTTAAGTCTACTAAGGGGGGGGGGGGGAGATGTTTGCCCCATGACAGTACTGCTGAGACACACACTCCACCCACACTGCCTACAATTTCACCAAGTACCTGAGCCGAATGCTCACAAGGGATGCCAAAACTGCACCTGACCTTTCTGCTGCAAGAAAAAATTTCAATTTCTCACACTTGTCTCTTGAATCTGTCGCTTGCTTCCACACCGCACTTCAGGCCACAGTCTCTCCCGTTGTAATCTGTCACTTCCCCACTTGTGTTCCATTGCCATGCTCTGCTTTCTTTTTGAGGAGATAAGGAAACAGAAACATTGTTTAACACAATTGATATCACAGAGTTTTTGCAACCAAAAGTTTTGAATGTTTCATTAACAAATACATTTTATGAAGTCTTTTGATAGGAATTTCATTTATCTCATGTGCACTTCCATTTGCAGGGTGCAAGGACAAGAACAGTTGTAAATCCAAGGAAAAAGGCCATAAACTCAAGTACAGATACTGCTGTAATAAATAATAAACTGTAAGTATAATCCTTGTTTTCACATCTCTGGAATATTCACTTATAATAGTCTAATATAATGTTTTCCTTTCTTTTGTTGCAGGAACAAGAAGTTGAGAACAAAACTAGGTTAGTGCCTTGCATGCTATTTGTTGTATCTGTCTATCCATCTATTTTTAACAATGGAAAATCTGATTGGAATGTCAATTTTTGTTTTTTTGTTTTACATTTTTGACTTGTGAGGGCAGCTTTTTGTTTGCAAAACAAACTAGAAGGAATGTTGTAAAATTTTTATTTTGCTATTAACATTTAGATCCCTTCAAATGGATTCAAATCGGTTCTGAATTTTTTTTTTTCACACTCTGCTATTGTTACTGTATATGTTTGAAGGATTCTTGAAATCACAGACCTCATAACTGATTTTAGATAAGGGAACATGCCGCTTGTTTTTTGTTGTGAATTTTGTGAATATATTTTAAATTTTTCTTTTTATCCATTAATAATAAAGTGTTTAGTTAGATGTGTTGTTAGTGGCATTAACATAGTAGCAATCTAACCATTTTCTTTTTTTTTTTTTTTCATTTAATCAATTACTCATTCAAACCAAGTACCATATACTATTCAGCAATCCCTTTTCTCCCCCGACTTTTTATTTTCTTATTATTTCTTAATATTGAAATAAATAAATAAATAAAACTGGTTAAAGCAATACCTGTGATGTTCATAGTAACGAGTGAAACAAGTAATTTAGTCTCTTGCAAGTGCTTCACCAGTAAATCACTTTTGTTGATTTCATGTGATCTACAAGAACCAAACAGTGGATTAATAATATAATAAGAACAGTTTACATCTCACCCCAAAGACGTGGCGACGAGTTGTTACAGGGAAATACAAAAGACACACACATACAACACTTTCAGCTATCGACCATGACTTCCTTCAGAAAATAGAACACTCACGCAATCACACAGGCACACAACACAGTCATGTAAGCATCACCTCCGGCTGCCGCACTTCGAACCATGTGCGTGCGTGCGTGGGTGACTTTCCATTATTATAAACAGTGGGTTAGTAATATATTTCTGGCTCTTATGAATGTATTAAAGTATTATGGCCTTCATCAGGAAAGGAACACATACATTCACACAATCACTTTGACAACTATACACACACAACTGTCATGTCCGGCCACTCCGGCAACGCAACCTAGACTGTGAGTAAGGTGGGGAGTGGAGGGGGAAGGATTCTGGGAAAAGGTGGGGATGGAAAGTTCTGCATCCAGCCAGCGCACATGTGTTGCCCAGCAGTAGCTCTCCACTGTAAGTTAACTGGCTTATTTTAATTTTGTGTAAGCTTTCTCTTACAGTTCGTCATACAATCGTGTGAACGTATGTTTATTTATTTATTCATTCAGAATTGCATTTATTGACAGATCAGTGTTGAAGTTTTGATTTATTAGCCTGCTTATATATTTTTCACCGCCGTTAATAAACAGTTTTGTGTTAGGTACATATTTTGCGAAGCTCACTGTTTATCAAACTTTTGTGTTCTCGTGCATATACTTAGATTCGCATCAAAATTACATTTTAGTGTATTCTCCCACAGTTTAAATCACATCAGTTGTACTTATTTGCAACATACATAGATTTTTAGAATGGCTAACAACTGTGACTGCTGTGAACGGATTCAGGCCGAGTTGGTGACTCTTCGCTCGCAGCTTCAGACGGCACAGGCTTCACTGGCAATGCCTGAGACTGCGGTGGGTGAGCGCCGCTGTTGTGGGCCACTCGCGGGGATGCAGCAGAACGCCCTCTGCGTCTGTTGTGCTCTCCGATTGGCCTGTGGCTATGGCAAACTTGGTCACTGCCCGCGAGAGGGGTGCCTCCCAATTCATGGTGGATTGGAAGGTCTCCTCAGCACGTCAGGCAGCGTAAAGACTTCCTGGGGGACTGAAGTGGAGGTCTCCCCACTTACTCTTATGAACAGATTCGAGGCACTGTGGCAGAGAATGTTCCTGACACAGTGGTGTCGCTTGTCCTATGGTCACCCCTCTGCCAGCATGATCCAGACACTCACAGAGGGTGGGTTTGTTAGTAGTTGGGAGGGTGATGGCGGTTGTTAGGGATATGGCTGCTAGAGAGGGGACAAAGTCCAGTGTGCATACCGAGGGGAGTCGTTCCAGATGTGGAATGCATCCTTCCGGATGCCATGAAGAGAACAGGGTGCAGCCAGCTACAGGTGGTGACTTGTGTCGGGACCAACAATGTCTCTCTCTTTGGATCAGAAGATATTATCTCTGGTTTTGAGTGGCTATCAGAGGTGGTAAAGACTGCCAGTCTTGCCTGCAAGACGAAGGCAGAGCTCCCCACCTGCAGCAATAACACGTAAATAAAACAGTAATTAAAAGGAAAATTTGTGATTTACAACCCCTTGTGGATAGCTTAAAAGCATCTGCTGACTGTATAATACGTTCCAGATGTTAGGACGAACAGTATGAAATACTTCAAAACAATCCCCCTGTCCTCAGTCAGGTCCCCTCTGTCCTCGGTAGCGTCCCCCGTGCCAGGCCCCTCGTCCCCAGTCGGGTGCCCCGCCCTCAGTCGTCGGGTCCTCCGCGCCGGGTCCCGTCCCTGCACGGTCCTCCCATGTCTTAGTGCCCCTTTTTCTCGATACTCCTCCCTTTTTGGTACTCCTCTCTTCCCCCTTTTCAGTAATTCCTTTTCTTGGTCCACTGCTTCCCTCGTTTTCTGCCCCTCTCACCATTACCCAGTCACTTTTATTAGGCCTCTGCCTTTCAGGGCCTCCGTCTCTCCCCTGTTCAGGACCTCTTCCCCACTGCCCAATTTGCTTGTCCTTTCCATTCTCACTCATTATTAGAAACAGTTATCAAATGTAAGTCATAAAAATTAGCTGTTACTGGTGAACTGAACATTAGGCTTTTAAAGGCCTCATTATATAATCAGGCTTTAAAAGATTCTTTCTTGTCTATGAGAATGTTTTTCTTGTGCATCTATATTAATGTTTGTATATTAAACACATTTGAGAAAAAGTAGTTGTTACATGATATTTATTTTTTCATTACAGAAGCAGATGAAAATGTTGAACCATCCTCTCTTGAATATAGCAGGTAAGTTCTGTTTTATGCCATATTATGAAAATGTACTGCAATGGTGTTTTTATATTTTCATGTAATTTTGTTTGCTTAGACATCGTATATCATAGTATTTCATTCCATCAATAGTTACTAATAGAATATTTTCTTTTCAGTCCTTCCTTGAATGGTACATTGGGTAAGTACCAGTTATTTCAGTAATTTGAATATCTAGTATTAACAACTCACATTGATAATAGTGCATGTAGTTCTCTGTACCACACACCAGATAGCTATGCATTATGCACCTGAAAGATCTGACAGATGTTAATTAACCCTTTGAGTCATTCAAATACTTTGGACATGATAGGCATTGAAATTTGATTGTATTCTTCATTGTATTATGTAAAATTTGGGTGGGCAGAAAATCAGAGGGTGCGAGTCCAATTCGGTACAAAAGACACTAACACAGGGTTCATTGTAAGACAGCGAAATGCAAGCCATAGCCGCTGAACATGCAGCAAATCATGCAAAACTCTAACCTTAATACTTACTATTTACAGCTTCAAATAATTAATTGTTTATATAAGTACCAGAAATTATTCTACAGCAAGTATACCATGCGCTTTAGCAATAATCAAGTTGTAATGGACTATTAACTGTACCAATGGCAAGCTCAAAAAATTAATTAATGACTTGTGATAACGCTGAATATTTAGAAAGGAACTATTTAACCTTCTGATTAACTTTTGCTTTATCTTTAACCAGGAATTATTAGCATTCAAACAGTTGTAAACAATTACTATTCTCACTAGTCAGTACTTGCAAGTTAAAACAAACTTTACCTCAAAATAATATGCAGTGGAAAACAATTAATCTTTTACACTGTTATTGAAATATCTTTTGAAATTGAAAGTTAATCTAGCAGTTTCGTTCAACTTAGCAAACCTATTGATCAGCAACACTGGCATAAGCTATGTTTAGTAAAACTTTTCTGAACACATTTTTTTTATTAACGACTGTCACATTGTCTTTAATGACTCTGATTTTTAGTTTTCTATAACTTTGTGAATATCCTCGGAAAAACAATGGATGAGGAAGGAACCTGTCTGGACAATGACTATGGGGAATGATTTTTAAACACAGGTTCACAAATAACAGTGTTCGCTATCGAACAATCATCACTAATACGCTGGTTAGCTGTACATGCTAAGACAAACTGGACAGATCTTACTGAATTTGATGTGCGACGTGGTGCTGCTGATTGAAGACTGTTGGCACTTAACAATTGGCAAACACAGGCACTTCTTGGTGATGAATGTTAATTACAATTTAGGGCCCACAGCATTCTTCTTGATGCATTTATTAATTATTCAAGCTGTGGCCGTATGAATAAATAATATTGCCTCTTCGCCGTCTCCTCCATTATTGCCAATCCAATATGCATTCTCCTTCACGTACTTTTTCCATACACCATTGAGCACACAATGCGTCTGTCCGCCGCTACTTCTCAACGACGACTCCTTCTCGCTGTGCGCCTCTGTGCTACCAGCGATAAAAAACTCCCTACTCAAAGATGATTCTATACAATAGCAAAGCCCTTGCTAACCCAGCGTGTCTACTACATTTACAATATTTTTGACATGTATGGAAATTAGCAGGACAATGCAAATAAATCACATAAACAAAATATACAAATACATAATAAATTACAAAAAATACAAATAATGAGGAAAAATGCACAAAGCATCGTTTTATATACCACCCTGTACGCACACATGACTGGAAAGCACCGTTGGTCACTGTGATGTTGTGTCGCATCCTGAGCTGTGGGCTGTGTCGCACCAACAGTCCGCTACACTGTAAGCTCTGTGCATGCTTCAACGACCATCGTTTGGTGCGACGGTGGAATGTTATATGTTTCAGAGCCCAAGGATCTTGGCTTAATCGCCTGGGTCGCGAAGACAGTATAAATCTATCAACAACAAAAAACCGATCAAGAAACGTTGCCGGACGTACAACTGGTGTCTCTAAGTGAGGGAGAAGAGACTTTAATGCTGCTGGATATAACCCCTGTTCGTTCCCTTCCCTGGCCACGCCATGGGAGGAACGTAGGGCCAGAAGTCAAGGTGAGTCGAATGCCCACCGATACCTAGTTTGCTCACGCACTGATGGGGAATTCCTTTGCGTCAACTAAGCCACTGTTTATTGTTGAGCATCTGGAGGACAAGTACGGAGAGGTGGAGGGTATGTCCAAGAAGTGATCTGGGTCAGTCTTGATAACGACCTCATCCCCAGCACAGTTGGGGGCGTTGCTCGCCTGTGAGAAGCTGGGTGATGTTCCTATTACAGTAACGCTTCATAAGAGCCTTAACTTGGTCCAGAGTATCATCTTCCATCGAGATCTGTTGTTGCAATCTGATGATGAGCTACGGTCGAACCTGGAGCAGCGCGGAGTCCATTTCATCCGTTGCATCTATAGTGGTCCGAAGGACAACAGGGTCGCCACCGGTGCTTTCATCTTGGCTTTTGAGTGTGACATGTTACCTGAAAAAGTCAATGTGGTGATTTACTGGTGTGACGTAAAGCCCTACATCCCTCCCCCTATGCGCTGCTTTAAGTGCTGGAGATTCGGGCACATGTTCTCCCGGTGTGAGGCCAACCCCACATGTCAAGAGTGTGGACGTCCATCACACCCAGATGTCCCTTGTGTCCCTCCTCCGGTATGTGTTAACTGTGGCCAGCACCATCGTCTTGCTCACCAGATTCCACAGTCCTCCATAAAGAACGTAAAATTATGGAGTATAAAACCCTGGACAGACTGATTTATTCAGAGGCAAATATACTAAAGCTGCACCCTGTGACCATGGTCAAACGTTTTGCAACAGCAGTTCAGCCAAATTCAGCTGTGTCATCTGTTCAGCTAATCTCGGTGGGCCCACAGGCCCAATCATCCACCCCCCCCCCCCCCCTTGAGAGCTGGTGGTGGATCTTCCTGTATTGCTCCCAAACCCTCTACCTCAGGAGCAATACCATCCCAACCAATGGGGACACTGGTCCCCACCCCAAAGCCAGAAGCAACAGCCTTCTCTGGCTTCTCTTGCGAGGAAGGGTTCACTTGAATCCCACCCTTCCTCAGCTTCCTCCTCTGGAACCACGGATACCGGCCAGTGGCAAACAGTGTCCATGAAGGGTGGTTGTAGGGCAGCAAGGTCCTCCTCAGTCCCAGAGACTGAGTCACCGAAGCCCTCCAGACGTGAGAAGCCAAAAGAAAACTGGCGAAGAATAAAGAGAAACCAGTGGTTCCCCCACTTTCACCCCCGCTCTCTTCCTCCGAGGACGAGGTGAAGATACTAGCGTCCCCTGAGGGCCTAGATCTCAAAGGTCCATCGGAAACCACAGACGTGGATTCCACAGCTTTGTGAGCAGTGTCAGCGAGTGATCATGAGGTATAACAAGCACTCCATATTACCTCATGTCTTCCCAGTTATCGGAAAGCGTTATTCTCCAGTGGAACTGTGGCGGTTTTTTCACCCACCTGGCTGAACTGCGACACCTTTTGCGCATAATACCTGCTTTCTGCATTGCCCTACAGGAAACATGGTTTCCGTCAATGCGGAAGCGTAGTGCATCTGTGCCTCTTCAAACACCTTTAGAAGCAGTGGCTGTCAGGGTAAGGACAACACAAGAGTTTACTATTTGCAGTCTCTACCTCCCTCTTGATGGTGATGTCTCTCAGAACGTTTTGGCTGCGCTACTCTCTCAACTCCCCCCACCTTTCTTACTACTGGGTGACTTTAATGCCCATAAGAACTTGTGGGGTCATTGCATGATTTCTGGATGGGGCAGAGTAGTTGAGGACTTACTATCTCATCTTGACCTCTGCCTCTTGAACACGGGTGCCCCCACACATTGTAGTGTGGCACATGGCACGTTCTCGGCCATTGATTTGTCTATCTGCAGCCATAGCCTTTCATCATCTGTCCACTGGAGAGCCCATGATGACCTGTGGGGTAGTGACCATTTTCCCATTTTCCTGTCACTTCCACAATGTAAGTCCCCAGGGCGCCTGCCCAGGTGGGCCCTACACATGGTTAACTGGGACGACTTTACCTCTGCTGCCACAGTTGGCCCTTCCCCACTCGACAACGTTGTTGTGGCGGTTAAGTGCGTCACGCGCTCCATTGTTTTATCTGCAGAAGCTACCCTTTCCCATTCGTCGGGGTCCCCATGGCGTAAGACAGTACCATGGTGGTTGCCAGAGGTCACAGCGGGTATTAAAGATTGCCGACGGGCCTTACAGCGGTACAAGAGGCACCCGTCTGTGCAGCATTTCGTCGCTTTCAAGTGGCTGCGTGCACATGCTCGTCATCTCATTAAGAGACAGAAGCAAGAGTGTTGGGAGAGGTACGTCTCCGCTGTTGGCACAGGTACCCCCACCACCCAGGTCTAGAACAAGATCAGGTGTTTAAGGGGATATCCAACCCAGCAGGAATCCCTGGGATCTCCGTGAATGGAATAGTATGCACGGTCCCAGCCACGCTTGCAGAGCTGTTTGCCGAGCATTATGCTCATGCCTTCTCCTCTGCGAATTACCCACAAGCCTTCCGTACATTAAAGGAGCAGGTGGAACCGCCAGCCCCTCTCCTTTACTACCCGCCGTACGGAGGCACATAACACACCATTTACAGAGTGGGAATTCCTCAGTGCTCTTAAACAGTGTCCCGACACGGCTCTGGGACCTGATAGCATCCACAGCCACATGCTGAAACACGTGTCAGTGGAGAGCCAGCGTAATCTCCTTGCGCTCTTCAACCACATCTGGTGGGATGGGGTATTCCCTTCGCAGTGGCGGGAAGGTATAATCATGCCAGTAATTAAACCAGGCAAAAACCCTGTGAATTTGGGTAGATATTGGCCCATCACCCTGACCAATGTCTTCTGTAAACTGTTTGAGCGCATGGTCAGTAAGCGGTTGTGCTGGATCCTCGAGACTCGGGGCTTACTGGCTCCATGCCAGGGCGGGTTCCGCCAGGATTGCTCCACCACCGACAACCTAGTGTACCTCGAGTCCGCAATCCGTACAGCCTTTTCCAGGTGCAACATCTGATAGCCGTCTTTTTTGATATGCAAAAAGCATATGATACGACCTGGCGACACCACATACTTCGTACATTACATGGTTGGGGTCTTTGGGCTCACACCTGATTTTTATTAAAAAGTTTTTAGCTGTCCGTACTTTATGTTCAAGTAGTTGCATCTCGTAGTACCTCTCATGTGCAGGAAAATGGGGTTCCTCAGGGCTCTGTTTTGAGTGTCCCCTTATTTTTAGTAGCCATTAACGGCTTAGCTACAGCAGTTGGGTCGTCAGTATCCACTTCACTATATGCTGACGACTTTTGTATCTATTTTAGCTCCTCCAGCACTCACGTCGCCGAACGTAGGGTGCAGGGAGTCCTTAAGAAGGCGCAGTCCAGGGCTCTCACCCACGGCTTCCAGTTCTCTGCTGCAAAGACAAGTGTTATGCATTTTTGTCGGCTTCGAACGGTTCACCCTCAGCCCAAACTGTATCTCGGCGACCACCTATTAGAGATCGTGGACACTCATCTTTTCTAGGGCTTCTTTTTGACTCCCGGCTGACGTGGCTCCCCCACATCCATCAATTAAAATGGGAGTGCTGGCGCCACCTCAATGTTCTCCATCACCTGAGCCATACCTTCTGGGGTGCTGACTGCTCCACCCTGTTGCAGCTCTATTATACTCTGGTGCAGTCTCGTCTAGATTTTGGATGTGTCGCCTACGGTTCTGCCTCAACCTCTGCATTGCGCTTGCTGGACCCCATTCACCCCATTCACAAACTTGGACACAAACAGCTCGCAACACAAATAAAACATTCATACCACTCAGTTCCTTACTGTCTCAACAAATGGCACACACTGCCTGCACAACTGCTCTTGACTGTGTGCCATATCTGTCCCAACCCAACATGCAGTTTGCAAATATAAGATCAGATACAAGTTTGACAAAGAGAAAAGTGGTATGTACCATATCTGGCACAGTATGCAATAAGGGATTAATGATATAGGTCTGTAATTTCGTGGGTCCATTCTTTTGCCTTTATTATACAGGGGAGTTAACTCCACCATTTTTCTAATTGCTTGGAACTTTGCTCTTGATCGAAGGGTAAATACAAGCTGAGTAAGGAGCCATTGCTGCTGAGTACTCTCTGTAAAACCAGATTGGTATCCCATCTCAACCTGGCAACTTGTATGTTTACAACTCTCTCTCGGCTGCTTCTCTACACCATTGTTTTTCAACCTGTGTGTCACGTACCTCAGGGAAGTTGCAAAGGGGGGGGGGGGGGGGGGGGAGATTGTGGTAAAGAATGAAGTACTTGCACCATAAAACAACCAGACTAGTGCATGTCTGGTACTTAAGCATTCCACAATACCAAAATTGCGTAAGAAAAGAGAATTTTTTTTAATACGAAAATTATTTAATTCCTTGTTGTTATCAATTCTGATTTGAATAGGATGTTTTTACAGTAAATAGGCCATGTTAATGATTAATAAACGAAAAGTCTGAAAACTGTTTTCCTGAACAAATCGATAGCTAAATTAATGAGGCAATAAGTAATTTTCAGAAATTTAGAAATTGCCTATGCAGTGGGACTGAACAAGCATAATTCGCTTCCAAATGTTACCTGCAACGTGAGACATTCATCAAAAAACTAATATTTTTCTGACGAAATGAATGTAAAAATAGGATAATGAGACCCATTCTGTGAAGTAGACTAAAAAATTCACCCTATACTGTAAAATACTGTACTCTGTCTTTTAGGAGAATGTTTCTCTCTCTCTCTCTCTCTCTCTCTCTCTCTCTCTCTCTCTCTCTCTCTCACACATAGTTTTTACAGTACAGTGAGGATAGGGGATGGCACAACAGTCGCCAGCATATTTTTGCTTGGAAGGGGAGTAGCAAATCCAAAGGTTGAAAAACACTGCTCTGCACGAACTATGCCTATTACTATGTCCTCCATTTAGGAGTTAGTGTGGCCATGAAATGAAGGTATGTTTGCGTGGTCCTCCTGTGTGAATCATTTCTTCAATGTTAAATTTAAAACTTCAGCCTTCATTTTGCTGTCTTCTATCACCACTCCAGAATGATTGACAAGTGACTGGATACAGACATTTGACCCGCTTACCGACTTTATGTAGGACCAGAATTATTTCGGATTCTCAGAAAAATCTCCACGACTCTGCTACCCAAGTAGCTCCTTCCTTTGTGTAGTGCACCTCTAATCTATCAAGGCGATCTCTACAGTTCCCCACTCACAATGCAGGTCCAGAAATCTGCAGCCATGACTGTCACAAAGTTGATGAAGCCTTTGGTTGAGACCCTATACTCGACTCCAAACCAAAGGACCCGATCCAGTCTGGGAACAATGCTGCAACTTGAAAGTGCTGCTTGCACCCCACATGTGAAGCCAGCAGTCTTCGTCAACTCTGATAGCTGCCGGTACGATCTGATGATGTCCTCAGAACCCAAGCTATAGTAGTCATTAGTGCCAACATGTGCAACAAGTTGCAGATGAAGGCACCCTGTACACTCAGTAGCCACCGACAAGGTTATCTCCACATCTCGGATGAGCCCTGCCAGCGCACACAACGTGTGCACATCAGAATTCTTTTCGGCCCTGGACACTATCTGCCTAAGGTGCTCCATAATGTGCGTAACATTAGAGCTCCCAATTAGTAACAGACCCTCTCCCCGTGTGCCTGCTTGGACCCTTATGAAGGACCAGCCACCTTTATAACTCTCGCAATGAACGGGTGATGCCACATGGCCCGCCTCCACGGCGCTCCGCCTCGATCGATGCAAACTCTACCCGCCACTCACCCTGCAGAAAGGGCGGATCAATTGTGTCCTGTACACATGAAGATGCCACGGCAGCAGAGACCGTGAGCAGCCCATGTGACACCCCAGTTAAGAGAAGGAACTATTGTAATTTAGAAATTAGACAATTTTTTTTTTTTTTTTTTTTTTTTTTTTTTTTTTTTTTTTTGTATGACAGTTTTGCTGTTATCTGTTTTCATAACAAAAATGTTTGGCAGGTATTATACTCTGTTCACTTTGATATGGTAGCTCAAGGTCACGCAGCTGTATCCCCACTCTACACCCTCCCACTCCTACTCCCTTGCAAGCACACAGTGCTGGTAACCCGCTCAAATAACGTGCCAACAATAATAAGCTGCTGGGGCGCTGTGCTGTGGTGCGTGCAGCCGATCGCCGTTGGGGGTTCGAGTCCGCCCTTGGTCATGGGTATTTGTGTTGTCCTTAGGTTAGTTTGTTAGTTTCAGTCATTTGTAAGCCATGGACAAATGACCACACAGTTGATTCTGGTAGATTTACAAACGTTTGAACATTTTTTAACAATAATAAGCACTGTCGGCTTTTTAAATTAATTCATCACATTTTAGTGAGCTTCATTTTGTTCGTTCAATATGTATATACAGTAATATAAATCACTCCACAGATTATTATGCTAAAATAATTACATTAAAAAGTGAAACAGTTATATTTAACTCACCAAAGAGAAACTACAATGTGTGGACATCACCTTCGCTATCTTCATTGTCACTGGAAGTCTCGTCACTATCTTCACGTAGATTTATTAAAATGTTCTGAATTTGTTTACCTCTAAGTCCTTCTTCGCAGAGTCTTCTTCCTGCAATCGCTCTGCATGAGCAACGCATTTCTGCCAATCTTCTACTGTCACTTTTTTAATAGTGTCCTCCAGTAATTTTCTCACATCTCTAATTTGGAAGATACAGTTCTTGTCTGCTACCTCTCGCTTTATTTGAGCCCATATCAGTTCAGTGGGATTGTACTGACAGTATAAGGAGGAAGCCATATTACTCCGTGTCCTATTTCTGCAGCTAGTAGATCATCAAGCTCAAATCATCTAAAACTGCTGCTATGTTGCCTGACAGTGCAATGAAATTTGGCTATAGTGTGTGTGGGATCATGAGGTATGCTTTTGCTTTGCAGCCATTCCAAAATATTGGCTTTCTTGAAACTTGAGTTGGTAATTTTTTTCTTTAAGCATGGAATGATAGCTTGCATAGTCAATGACTATCGAAGTTCCTTCTTCCAGGCTTCGAAGGAGATCAGTAAACCATTCTGTAAACATGATATTATTTATCTCTTGGTGGTAATCAATACCTCATTTAGATTGGAACACTGATTCTGCCCCCTTTATGAAATCATGTTTGGCTGATCTGGCATGGCAGATTATCAGAAGTGATCCTTTATCTAACAGGACCTTTAGACAGGGGTTTCTTTTAGAATCCTGCCAGATAAAACTTTTTGAATAGTTTTGATTTACCCCTGTTTCGTCGATGTAAATGATTGGTCGAGGATGATATTCATTCCTTAATTCAAGCATTCTTCTTACAAATGAGGCTCTTCTGTCTACAACATCTTTTCTCTACATCAAAAATCTTCGACTGTTATTACCTCTTCTGTATCTGAAGCCAATTTTTCTTCCAATTTTATGCAAAGATGTAATACCTCCTGCCTAGTCTATTTTAGCTTTAGTGTTAGGTATTCACGATTATCGTAAAAATTCTTGAACTGAGTGACGGATTACATGTTTTTGGAAATCGTCTACTTCTGTGACAGGCTTTTGGCATCCTTTTTCTTGGAGAGGAAAAGCTTGGCCTAGTATATTTTCATTTTTGATTACACTTTTACACGATTCCTCACAGATGCATTGCACTGTAATTACCAACACCTGACAGGCTTCTGCGAGTATCTCTGAAAAAAATCACAAACCCTTTCTTGGCAGTTTTCCAACTTCAACTGATGCCTAATACCACTCAGATTCGACATTGTAGCAAATTTAAGTGTAAATGCAGAGAAACGCTACCGTATTATTATTGTACAACTGCAGAAGGGATGGATGGCATGTGGGGGTCAGGGGAAAAGGCATTGTGTGTCTGGGCAGGGGGGGGGGGTGATCATGTGACATGCATAGTGTGGGTCGAATAACCTTGATCCGCATTGTCGGAGTAAAGGGAGTGTGTGTGTGTGTGTGTGTGTGTGTGTGTGTAAAAAATAGAAGTGTACGCTTATAGGCCAAATATATAAAGGGAAAAGGTTTTTTTACCAAAAATTTCCAAAAGCTCTTGACTGATTTATAATAAATTTTTGTACCACATTGATAAACATACGGAAGGATGTGCACAGTATATTTTTGAAATATAAAGTTTTCAGAAGTTCCCATTATAAATTTCGAGTACTCTGGCCAGAGAGCGAGTACATATTTTGATAATGACCTCATGTCCGGATGTGTCATCCGGTGTCACTATGAGCCCTTCTTTACCTTTGTCACTGTGAAACAATTCTGTTCTACTACCACACATTTTGTTCTGGGTTTTTGTCCATATTACTTCTTTCCAAAATATTAAAAGCAAAGGGCTTACAGTCAAAAAGTGTCAAAAATTAAAGAAATGCTTATAGTGTCAGTGAATGACATTCCCATACTTGAGTCCCTTATCAAATTATTATGTATATATTCTCCTGTACAAATGTTCAAAGGTTGTAACAGCAATTTCTGAACAGTCTGTAGATAAAGGGAAGAGTAGTTGCCACAAATTTGGAAATAGAGGAGCTATGTGTAGTGAGGGGAAGGGGTATCTTTGCCACTGCATGCCCATTATTTTTCACTGCCTGAAGACGTCTTTTCTCAGTACATACACTCATCGGCCTTCCCCCTATTATGATTGAGTTCTGATGCTAAAAGTGGCACTGATTTGAAGCAATCATGTTTTCTTTGATGTGATTTTTGGCCCAGCCTTTCGAGGTCGGCCCCGTAACCTGACCAGTATCCACATGTTGCTGCAATGTATAATGGACCATCCCAAGGAAATACAATCTTGACATGCTATTTGTCGCATAGTAAGAGCAGCTACACTTAAACACATAATGCATATTGTTTTCCTGTTGAATGCTCCTTTCTTCGGCCTGTTATCATTGTTTACATTGAACAATCACTGAAGTTGCTATCTAGCACATAACCACATGCACCTTTCTTACCTGTAATCACTTTTACAGATTTGTTTTCATTCTATTACCACCATCTAGTGAGGAAGGATTATTATGCGTGCTAAATAAAATTTCACCAGCATGCAATGCATGGAACGTCAATACCATAACAATGGGAAGTTGTGTTTTAAACAGTTCATTTAAAAAAAAAAAAATCATAGAACATTACTCTTAAATGTTATATTGAACATGACACTGGGAAAATAATATCGCTAATTCGTAATTGAATCTGATAACTAGCTGTTTTGTCTTACTTTCAGGGCGGTCAAAAACATTTGTGCAGTTGTGTGTTTGTATGTAAGTCCAACACCGCCGAATGAATTCATAATTAGGATGAAACTTGATGCTAATTGTTTTAGTTTGAAATCTTTGTGAAGACTATAATAGGATTGAAATTGGCTCCTTCCGTAAAATCAAATACCAAGTAAGAGTGAGAATGTAGAAATTAAATGCAACTTAATTATCTGCCATTAGCGTTAAGACTTTGTTAGGAACTAGTTATAAAAAGTAAAAATTTAATTTATAATATTTAATTCTACTGACAACAATTTAAAAATCTCGACATTCTGAATTTTATTCCACAAATTTTACTCTTTCAATCTGCCAGTTCTTATTGTACTCCCCTATTACAATAATGTAAATTATAGCTTATAATCACGTAGAAAGATGTTTTTGATTACGCTATCCTGGAAAGTCAGCTGTGGTGCAACATGCTTTGGAAAATGGACAAACAGCATCTGGGACAGCATAATAAACAAGGCAATAAAGATCAAAATTTCTGAAAACACCTTCAATAAAGATGGCGGCTTGCAGCTTAGTACATGCATGGGAACATGTAATTGTGGAATTGAAGTGGACATGACAACGGTACAGCAGAAGGGACCTATCTGTCCCAGCAGACATCTGTAAAAGTTCACTGTCTGCATAACACAGTTACAGTGGACTTGTACAGAAGTGAACCAGATTTAACTGCCAATACGAATTCTGTATTTTTCTCCCCTGCGGGTTCGGAGGTAAGAATAGGCCGGCGGTATTCCTGCCTGTCGTAAGAAGCGACTAGAAGGAGTTTTCACACATTTTGGCCATACATTTATGGTCCCCTATTTGGGTTTTACCCTCCATTTTCAAA
Source organism: Locusta migratoria (assembly GCA_026315105.1). Lineage (NCBI taxonomy): Eukaryota > Metazoa > Arthropoda > Insecta > Orthoptera > Acrididae > Locusta > Locusta migratoria. The sequence goes on along the minus strand of CM048744.1, from coordinate 311,261,599 downwards.
ATTGTTCTGAAGAGCAAACCATTTTTGCGAAGGACACCTTACGTGGTGCTACATGTATTCCTCGTGCCGTGACATCTAATGCATCCATCATGGAATGGACTTACGACTGCGGCTTCTATTCAGCTATTGGGCAGGCTACGATCAGGGGCTCTCCTTGCGGGCACCACCCAGCCACAGCAAACTCTACCTTGTGGGATAACCGCTAAAAGGGGTCCTGATGCCCCACAGAGACAAGCATCTGCTCCTTGGCGTCCATGAGGAGTATTCAGCTCTGGCATTGATGTAAACCAAAACCAAAGAAAGATGAGACAAAGGATACCCCCAGTGGCTTCTAAGCCACACCTCTCTTCCAACCCCCGCTTCTGAGGATGAGGTGGAGATCCTTGTGTCTGCCAAGGACCTCGCTCTCGGTGACGCCTCTGAAATACTGGATATGGAAGTCAACAAATCTCCATCGGTGGTTGCAAGCAATGTTGAGGTATAACCCTCCTACTCATCTCATTCATGTCTTCCCAGAACTCTTAACATCATCCTCCAGTGAAACTGTAGCAGTTTCTTTCCCCACCTGGCTGAGCTACGGCAACTTTTGAGCATGACACCTGCTTTCTGCATTGCACTCCAGGAAACCCCTGCCCTTCTCGGCTACAGGGGATACTACTGCAATCGTAGCACATATAACAGGGTCTCGGGGGGAGTGTGCATGTCCTCACCTCTTTAAATAGTGAACCCATGCCCCTTCGAACACCATTAGGAGTGGCTGTCAGGGTGAAGACAACACAGGAGATAACTGTCTGTAGTCTCTATCTGCCACCAGATGGTGACGTATCCGTGAACGTTTTGCCTGCACTCATAGCTCAACTCTCCCCACCTTTATTACTATTGGGCGACTTTAATTCCCACAGTCCCTTGTCGGGTGTTTCTACGATCTCTGGCCGTGGCAGAGTTGTCGAGGATTTACTAACTCAACTCGACCTCTGCCTCTTAAATCCAGGTGCCCCTACACATTTTAGTGTGGCGCATGGCACAGTTTCGGCCACTGATTTATCCATCTGCAGCCACAGACTTCCACCGTCTGTTCACTGGAGGGCTCATGATGACTTGTGCGGCAGTGACCATTTTGCTATTTTCTTGTCACTCCCATAACATGAGTCCCCAGCACACCCACCCAGGTGGGCTCTACACAGGGCTAACTGGGAAGACCATACCTCTGCTGCCATTGTTGGCCCTCCACCACACAATAACATCATGTGGTGGTCGAGAGTGCCATACACTCCATTATTTGAGCTGCGGAAGCTACTATTCCTCGTACCATAGGGTGCCCATGGCGGAAGGCATTGCTGTGGTGGTCGTCTGAGGTCACTGAAGCCATTAAAGACAGCAGGTGAGCCTTACAGCGGTACAAGCAGCACCGTTCTTTGGAGCACCTCATAATCTTTAAACAGCTCCGAGCTCGTGCCCGTTGACTTATAAAAAGACAAAAATAGCAGTGTTGAAAGAAGTACGTCTCCACTATTGGGATGGGTACCTCCACCTCAGAAGACTGGAGCAAGATCAAGCACATAAAGTGGTACCAAACGTCAGCAGGAATCCCTGGGATCTCCACAAACGGGGCTATATGTACAGACCCGGCGATGCTGACAGATATGTTCGTCGAGCATTATGCTCCCAACTCTGCCTCTGTGAACTACCCACCAGCCCTCCGTACATTAAAGGAGTAGGTAGAATGTTGGTTTCTCTCCTTTTACTTGGCGCACTCAGGCACATAACACTCCATTCAGTGAGTGGGAGTTCATCAGTGCACTTGCTCAGTGTACCGAAATGGCCCCTGGGCCTGATAGCATCCATGCCCAAATGCCGAGGCACCTCTCAGTAGACAGCCAGGGTAATCTCCTCGCTCTTTTCAACCAAACCTGGTGCAATGGGGTTTTGCCATCGCAGTGGCAGGAGAGCATAATCATCCTGGTGATCAAACCTGGCAAAATCCCTGTTCGTCTGGATAGCTATCGGCCCATCAACCTGACAAACGTCATGTGTAAGCTGTTGGAACATATGATCAGTAGGCGATTGTGCTGGATTCTCCAAAATCAGGGCTTACTGGCTCTATAACAGGGCGATTTCTGCCAGGGTCACTCTACCATCGACAACCTGGTGTACCTCGAGTCCGCAATCCGCACAGCCTTTTCCAGATGCCACTACCTTGTTGCCATCTTTTTTGACATACAGAGGGCTTATGATACATCCTGGTGACGTCTCATATACGCCACATGTGACGTCTCATATTCGCCACATCACATGAGTTGGGTCTCCGGGTTCACTACCTATTTTCATAAAAAAAACTGTGTAGATATCCGTACCTTCAGAGTTAAAGTTGGTGCCTCCCGTAGCACCTCTCATGTGCAGGAAAATGTGGTTCCTCAGGGCTCTGTTTTGAGTGTTTCCTTATTTTTAGTAGCCATTAATAGCTTAGTGACACCAGTTGGGTCATCAGTGTTCCCCTCCCTGTATGCTGATGACTTTTGTATCCAGCACTCAAGTAGCTGAACACAGGTTGCAGGGAGCCATCCATAAAGCACAGTCTTAGGCCATTGCTCACAACTTCCAGTTCCCTCCTGCAAAGACGAGAGTTATGCCTTTCTGTCGGCATCGGACTATTCACCCTCATCCTGAACTTTATCTCGACAACCACTTCCTTTAAGTTGTGGAAACCTGTAGGTTTGTAGGACTGGTCTTTGACTCCCGGCTGACTTGGCTTCCCCACGTTCATCAGCTGAAGCAGGAGTGCTGGCACCATCTGAATGTTCTTCACCATCTGGGCCATACCACCTGGGGTGCCGATCGCTCCTCACTGTTGTGGCTATACGCAGCTCTGGTACAGTCGTGGTTCAACGTTGGGTGCATTGCCTATGGATTGGCGTCACTTTCGGCACTGCGCTTGCTGTATCCCATTCACCACTGTGGTGTCTGCATTGCAATGGATGCCTTCCGTACCAGCCCCATTGACAGTCTTCTTGTGTTGGCTGGTGTTCCACCTCTGCGGCTCTGCCGCTGACAACTGCTTGTGGCCTATGCAGTCCATGAGCATAGTTCGCCCGGCCACCCAAACCATCGTCTGCTTTCCTTGGTCGTAGTCGTCCATCCTCAATGACGACGACCCAGATCAGGTCATACCATCGCCTACCACATCTGGTCTTTTCTGCTGGAACTTGTGTCTTTCCGTCTTCGTTTTCCATATCAGATCCATACGCGTACACCCCCTTGGTGCATGCTGAGGCTGTGTACTCAAATGGACTTGGCCTAGGGACCCAAAGACTCAGTTCCTCCAGAGGCCCTCCACTGTCAGTTCCTTGTGGTTGTCGCTCAGCTCACCGACTCTGATGTTATCTACTTGGACAGCTCAGTGGTTGAGGGCCGGCTTTCTTTCCACACATCCTTGGCACCCACATTGAACAGCACTCTTTGCCTGATAGCTGCAGTGTTTACACTGCAGAGTTTGTAGCCATTTACCGAGCTCTCCAGCATGTGCGTTCTTGCTCAGGTGAGTCTCTCCTCGCCGGTAGCCACTCTCTGAGCAGCCTGTGAGCTCTGGGCCAGTGCTACCCACCTTCTCCCCTGGTGCTGGCCATACAGGAGACCGCATCTGCTCTTGACGGATCTGGTCAATCGGTGGTATTCGTTTGGTCTGTGGGACATGTTGGCATTCCAGGCAATGAACATGCTGACAGCCTGGCGAAACAGGCTGTCTTTGAGTCTGCTCTGGGAATTGGCCTCCCAACTTCTGACCTTCGGATTGTGTTGCACTGTCGGGTTTGTGAGGCTTGGGACACTGAGTGGCATAACCTGACTGTGTGCAACAAACTGTAAAGGAGGCCACGGCTGTGTTGCATTCTTCTATTCGGGGCTGTCGCCGGGACTCGGTAGTCATGTGCCGTCTCCATGTTGGCCATACTTGGTTGACACACGCCCATCTTCTTTGTGGCGAGGACCCACCCGAGTGTTGCTGTGGCTCCTGCCTGACAGTAGCCCACATCTTGCCCTATTTTAGCCACCCTACAGTGGAGTTTTAATTTTCCTGCACTTTTATCTGATGTTTTAAGTGATGATGCCAAAATGGCTGATACTGTTTTCCGTTTTATTCGGGTCAGTATTTTTCATTCGCAAAGAACACAATTACAACTATAATTATAGCCTAAAAATAAAGGCCACAATTAAAAAATTTATTTTCATATTCAGCGACCACATAAAAACCACTATGGCTACTCTCAAAATAAGTCATATAATCAGAAGACATCAAGAAGACCGTTTTCTTTCTCCCACCCCCCTCTTACCATTTTGTAACTCCACAAAAGGGAAAATTAGCCAGCTTCTGAAAAGACATAAAAACTACACAATCTTCAGGCCTCCAGCAAAGATTCTGCAACTAATGAATCCTGTGAAAGATAATGTAGATCTCAGAACATCAGGCATTTATAAAATTCTTTTAAGAGTGTGGACAGTTTTATTTGGTTAGACTAATCGCACTATTAAACAGTTCAGTCATGAGTTACAACCAATTGTAATGCACCTCTTTTCCCAAATAAATAATTGCATGTTATCAGTCTTAACTCCATCAGCAGTGTTAAAGGGGTAAACCTAAATATTCCTATGTTCTGTCAGTATCTTAGTGTCCAACTTAAGAGCAAATGTTTTGTTGAAGAAATTTTAAGCTTCATGTCCATTACTACAGTACAAATTATATAGACTCTGAACATAACTTATTGGTTATGAACTGCAGATTAAAACTTAAGAGACTGCAGAAAGTTAGAACAGTTAGGAGATGGAACCTGGACAAATTGAAGAAACCAGAGGTGGCTGAGCATTATGCAAGGATTGGCTAAAACAGGGGAAAGTAATACAGTAGAAGAAGAATGGGTAGCTCTGAGAGATAGGGTAGTGAAGGCAGCAGAGGACCATATAGGCAGAAGGATAAGGCCTAATCGAAATCCCTGGATAACACAGGATATACTGAACTTAATTTATGAGAGGAGAAAATATAAAAATTCAACAAGTGAAACAGGAAACAGGGAGTACAAACGTCTGAAAAATGAGATTGACAGGGAGTGCAGACTGGCTAAGCAGGAGTGGCTAGAGGACAAACGCAGAACCATAGAAGAATGCATAACTCGGGGAAAGATAGATAGCGCCTACAGGAAAATAAGAGATATTTGGAGACAAGAAAAGCAGTTGTATGAATATCAAGAACTCAGACGGAAAACCGGTACTAAGCAAAGAGGGGAAAGCTGAACTGTGAAAAGAATGTATAGAGGTCATATACAAAGGAGATAAACTTGAAGGCAGTATTCTAGAAATAGAAGAAGTGGAGGAAGATGAGATAGGAGATATGATACTGCGAGAAGAATTTAACAGAGAGGTGAAGGACTTAAGTCGAAACAAGGCTCCTGGAGTAGATGATATTCCGTCTGAACTGCTGATGTCGTTAACTGAGCCAGTCATGAAAAAATTGTATTGCCTGCTATGCAAGATGTATGAGAAAGGGGAAATACCCTCCGACTTCAAGAATAATATTGTAATTACAATTCCAGAGAAAGCAAGTGCATAAAAGTGTGAAAATTACAGAACTATCAGTTTAATAAGTCATGGTTGAAAAATACTAATACAAATTATTTACAGATGAATGGAAAAGTGTCGAATCCGATCTCGGGGAAGATCAGTTTGGATTTAGGAGAAATGCGGGAGGCAATACTCACGGCCTGAAAGGATCGCAGAGGTTGGGAAGGGAGTAAGACAGGGTTGTAGCCTTTCCCCAATGTTATTCAATCTGTACGTTGAACGGGCAGCAAAGGAAAGCAAAGAGAAATTTGGAGAGGGCATTAAAGTGTAGGGAGAAGAAATAAAAACATTACGGTTTACTGATGACATAGTAATTCTGTCAAAGACTGCAAAAGATCTGGAAGTGCAATTGAATGGAATGGACAGTGTCTTGAAAGCATGATATAAAATAAACACTAACAAGAGTAAAATGAAGGTAATGGAATGCAATGTAAGGAAATCTGGCGATGCTGAAGGAATTAGATTAGGTAATGAGACAATAAAAGTAGTAGATGAATTTTGTTAATTGGGTAGCAAGATTACTTCTGATAAGTCCTTTCTGAAAGCATTTGTCTAGAGTGTAGCATTGTATGAGAGTGAAACTTGGTCGATAAGGAGTTCGGATAAAAAGATGATAGAAGCTTTTGAAATGTGGTGCTACAGACGAATGATGAAAATTAGATGGGTAGATCACGTAACTAATGAGGAGGTGCTCAACCGAATCAGGGAGAAAAGGAGTTTCTGGCATATCCTGACCAAGAGAAGGGATAGATTGGTCGGACATATTTTGAGACATCGAGGATTGTCAACTTAGCCTTAGAAGGAAGCTTGTGGGGTAAAAATTGTAGAGGGAGAGCGAGGGACGAATATAGTAAGCAGATTAAAAAGGATGTAGGTTGCCGAATGTATTCTCAGATGAAGAGACTTGCACAGGACAGGGTAGCTTGGAGAGCTACATCAAACCAGTCTGCGGACTGAAGACCACAACAGCAACAAATTATATAGTGGTTGTTCAGTAAGTATTTATGTTACTAAAGAAGACACAAAACCTAAATTTTGGCATGAAAAATCACAGTATACATTGTAAATAAGATTTCCCCCCTTGGATCATAAACTAACAATTTAAAATCACATGGAACTTATTTTTAAGTTGATAATATAGTAAGGGCCATTTACAACTCACCACAAAGACGTGATGACGAGCTGTGACAGGCACATACAAAAGACACACACATACAACACTTTCAGCTATCGGCCATGGCTTTCTTCAGAAAATAGAACACTCATGCAATCACACAGGCACACAACACAGTGATACAACCATCACCTCCAGCTGCCGCATTTCGAATCACGCTCTGTGGCGAGTAAATCGGGGACGGGACGGGAGGGGAGGGGAGAGGGAATAAGATGGTTACGTCATGGTGTTGGGGAGGGGTTAGACGGGAATAACAAGATGCAGCTTGGGAATGGAGTGAGAGGCGGGTGAGGGGAGAAAAATAAAATAAAATTAAATAAACAAAATAAAATTGTTTTTGTAAGGATACAGCCTCTTTTCTTTTTTTTTTTTTCCACACACAGTTTTGTCGGAATTTGAACGCAACACTTGCGGCGGCGGCAGCAGCGCTGGCCACCCAGGCGCCTGTCTCATGTTCCGTGAGCCCAGACCAGTCCGCTCGTCTACAGCCATATGAGCGTTCATTTCATGTGCATTTTTTATTTTTATTATTGTTTTTTTACTTGTTACTGTAGCAGTACTTCAAGGATTGAAGCAGTCTTTAAGACTATTCCACGTCTTCTCTTTTATCCCTAAAATATTATGAATAACAGTATTACAGACTTACAGCTTAAAAATGATATATTGTTGTAGGTTTTGTATGAAATAATTTTTCTACACACAGTTAAGATTTTGCATTGCTTATATTTTAAACGATAGATTTCGAAAACTGGTTCCCGTTCTGAAGTGAGTTATCTGTGCTCTGTGTCATATTCACGATTTTTACACATATGAGGCACTGCATTGTTTTCTTTACTATAACATTTAAAACCATGTGCATGTTTTATATTATGAATAATATTTACACACGTAGACCTATAAAAATAATCATCATTTCAAAACTGCATGTGGATTCACGCAACACAGTGAGAACAAGAGAATGCTGCAGTATGTGACATGTTGAAAACATGAATGAATGAGCAAAAGAAATGCACTTGAATGTAAGGAACACAAGTCTTAGTGTTTCAGATATTAACGACATAAGTTGAATGAGATTGAATGATGTTTCCCTTTAGCGAGATGGATGACTGTAAATTGTAATATTGCTGGTACTGTACGGCACCGGCGTTTTTCTGGGCAATGCTTGCGTACGCCTGGACAATGCCCGGATCGCCCCACCATAAAGCCGGCGCTGTCACCCCTATTATATTATCTTGGTCAGTTGAACCACATGATTCCACCCATTGGCTTGACTCCTGATATCATCGAGCTGTGTGCAGTAGGCAGGTTTCTTTTGTTGTGAATCTGACATTACTGTTTGCAATACAAACTGATCAACTTAACTTTATCCCACCCATCAACCGACCACCGTGGTTTCATTAAAAACACTAATTACTTGTTCATAATGGCAACTAGTTGGCAGAGCACTGAAGGGAAGGAAAGTTGCTTTGTACAAGTTTATAGTTTAGTGCAACTTTAGTTCTGGAAAGTACAGATATTTATTTTGTTGTAAATGTTGCCAAAATCCTCTGTTTGAAACTTAAAATTCCATTGGTGAAATGTGTTTTTCTACATGCTGATTTGCAGCTTTTACTTTGAAGCTTCTCAGTTGCAGAAACAAATCCACATATCCTGTTACGACGTGACTCACAAATTCAAGCAAATCTTTGCATCACTCTAGCCCTCTGAATTTAACCCCCTCCACACACACACACACACACACACACACACACACACACACACACACACACACACACATTACAACTGTACTTGAGCTTTCATGCCTGCCGTCTTCCTTTATATACCTGCTAAGTTGGAAGTTTGAATTTTCTAGTAAGTAGTATGCTCCTTTCCCATTAGAAGCACAAACCAAATGATTCACTTTTCTCTCTCCTACAGCTGTGGTCTTCCTTTCTCTGTCTGTTAAATTAGATATATGATCAGACATCCAAAATTCAACACCTATTTGTTGGCAATTAGTTATCTGGTGAGCTAGTTGAAGAAGGTGGGAGGAATGAATATACTGTTTCCTTACTTGAAGTTCCTTCAGAAACCTTCAGTGTTCGTGACTTGCCACACTTAATTATTCAGAAGTTGAAGAATGTTTCAACATAATCTTCAAATTCTGCCAATCCCTGAGGAAAGCTTGAAAGTGAGTCAGCTATTATATTTTTTGTCCCTTTTATGAGAATAATTTCAAAGTCATAATCTTGCTGAAGGAGAGCCCATCTTGCAAGGTGACTGTTTAGTAGTAGACATGGCATTAAAAATCTGAGTGCTTGATTATCACAAAATACTTTGATGTGTTTTCCAAAAATGTAGTGATGAAATTTTTTAAATGACCAAATGATTGCCAATGTTTCCAACTTGGTAGTGGAATATCATCTCTCACATTCTGTTAGAGTGTGACTTACTAAATGTATGTCCTTCAATGTGTGAGAATCATTATTACCAGAAATTTGGAAAAGTATTGACCCTAAACCAAAATTTAACGTCTCTGTAGCAATGCAAAAATCCTGAGTCATGTCTGGATGACTCCAAGTAGGAGAATTTACAAGAGCAACTTCGATATCCTTAGTGCACTAGAAGAAATATGTAGTGTTCAGGGCTGCCAATTGATTCTGTGCTCTGATTTGCTTAGTGCCCTATAATCCTTACAGAGCATTCACCCAAGTGAAATTGTAACACAGTTGATTCATGAGCAACTGAACTCCAATGGCAGAGAAAGCAATTGTTATTCCTTTGTGCAACAGAGCATGTGAAAATCCGGACCAATGAAACTGCTGATCGAGCTACCAAGGAGGCTTGCAGAGGCCAGGATGTTATACAGTGCACTATTCCCTTGCATGATGTTCTTTCCCTGAGGCACTGAATGTCCCTTCAGTTATGGGAGGAGATGTGGTTGGCAGTGACAGGTAATAAGCTGTGGCTGGTTAAACCAACTGTCTGATTGTGGCAGTCACTCAGATATGATGAAGTGGCTTGACACACATCCGGATCGGGCACTGCCACTTTATGCACACATTTTTACTCAGACATTGAAATGTCCCCAAGACCGTGCTTAATTTGGAGAATACATTTTGTACGAATTGTGTTCCTCTCATTAAATGTCCAGTCTTACCGTGCCCCAATCAATGTTCTTCACATTAATATTAGAACTTTGACTTCTTCTCTATTAACTAAATGCATCTGAAGATAATGAAGATAAACACTAGCTCAAGAGAACTCACTTTACCATAAATAACGAGTTACACAGTTTTAAACTGAGGACTTTATTATAAGCCAACTACAATGTCTCTTCTGAAAATTCTCCTTATTACACATTTACATAAGGAGAATCAAATCCAACATGTTCAAACTGCAGACTAAACAATCATTAACAACTGAATAATATATAAAAAACAAATACCCAGAGGCTGCTCCTCTTTACTGAATGTTCATGGAAGGTCGTGCTCCTCTTTATCACACTGCATGTAACCTCTGTGACAGGTACTGTATTTGCCAGCATATAAGATGCATCCCACTTTTATTTTCCTAAAAAAAAAAAGTGTCTTAAAGGCTTACGTCATTGCCACCTACATGACACTGCTTAAGATTGCTCCCATCATTCGCCATACCGATCCCCAAGAAACTTTGTCTTGGTTAAGTAAGTGTGCAAATATTGTTTCACGCCACCTACCTGTCTAGAGTAGTGAGGAGGATCTGACAATTCTATCTTTATTTTATCTTGTGCACTTAGTGACCAGTATTTCTCTTTAAACTTATATTTGAAGTTCTCCTATGACGTGAACTCATAAGCGTGAGCATTACCCCACTTGCTGCCTCGCTTGTTAAATAACATAAAGTGAAATGTTTTTGTAGCATCTTCCCACTTACTTGATAAGGTTCTAGAAAATACCCTAAGAAAATGATTTGGATGTATTTCCCCATCAGGCTTAAATTTTGGCATTTGTTTTGAAAGATTTATCCCAGAAGATGTAAGAGAATCTTCACCAATATTAATAATCTGTATTCCTAGGACTCAGTTCTGCTTTAGTTTTCTGAAATTCATGCCACAACTTTTCAGATTGCTGATCAATTACCTCTAATTCTAAATTTTTGCTTTCACTAATTGTGAACCATCTAGTCTTTCTCTAAACTTCTTATTAACAGTGTTCTCAGCTTGTTGTTTCCAGTTGGCTACCTCAGTTATGGGTAAGCTAACTTCAGAAATAATTTGAACATTCTCTAATGCATTCAATTTGGTCACAGTTTCAGTTAGACTTTGATTAATTTGGGATAATTCAGACTTAGAACTGGCTTCGAGTACCTCAAGATTCTGATTGATAGTAGTTATCTTACTATTTAAATTTTGTAAATTATTTGTAACTGCACCTTCCTTCACTGACATTCTACCTTCTATCTCTGATAATAGAGAATCCTTTTCAGTACTGAGCTAATCTACAACCACTTTCCTTGAAATTTCTTCCACATCCTCTTTCGTTAAAAAACAGTGAACAATCACCACAGTGCTTTACTGGGCATGGTCCTGTCTGGAGGCGGTATGACATTGCCTTCCTCTGACCTTCGAACCGGCTTAGCCAGCCAGTTATAGAGGGACCTACAGTTTAACATGGGTTCCGAACCACAGTGCTACTCGGTATTTTTCGCATCAGCAACACTGCCAGAGGCGAAAGAAGTATAAAGTGACAGATAAAAATCCTAGGACCTGGAGGGGACCGACCCCATGACCTTTGTAGTCTGGCACTATATCATTGTACTACCGAGCCGCACTCATTGAAAGTAACCAGTAACTTTTTTAAATTACTAATACCCCTTCCAAACCTGTGTAATTCACTCCTTGACATGAATATCCAACTGAGAAGTTAGGTTTCTTTCCTTACTGTTTGATCTTTTAAAGTATCACACATCTTCATCAGAAAATTGCTTAAAACTATTAGATTATTCCAACTTAAATTGCTTAAAACTGTTAGATTGTTCCAACTTTTGCTCAGCTAATGCAGTATCTCAATGCTTCATACCCTTGTCTAAACCATTTAGTTGCTTCATATCCTCGTTATATTATCTTAGATTTTGAGCAAACCACTGAGGCTGATCCTCTGCCATTTTTAGTGTCTTTGACTTTCCTCTCTTGGGCATAAATGTCTAATACAATACACAATATCATTATTACTATCTTCTTAATACAACCCAAGCTTCACCATACAGCTTTATCAGTAATTCTGACATTCTTTCACTGAGTAAACAGTATGGCGTTAATCTACACTGATGCCGTCATAGCTGTTGGTGCAACATGTGTCCTCTATCGATCAGCTGTCACCGACATCTGCTGCTATCACCTCATTAATAGTATCCACATCAACAATGTCAGATGTGTCGGCTAGTACAACTGCCAGTAGACAGCATATGCTACTCTGAGGTCCTCTTCTTTTTATTTCTTCTCATTAGCGTATCTTATAGTTCATTGTTGCATTTGTTAAACAATATACTTTGACTATGTCACGTCTTCTTATTCACGTTCCATGTATTCTGACAACATCCTCACTAAATTCTCAATATTTGGTGATGTACAACCATGATCCTCTTCTTCTTGACTCAATTTTATTACTTCTAGTACTTTAGACTGTTGCAAAAGCACTTTCTTCATTGTTGGGTGTTGTAGACTCCAGTTGCTAAGAGTAATCACCACTTTTCTTGGAATAATTATTAGTTATTCTTCAAAAAATCCATAATTTCACACAAAAATCGGTTTTTCTTCTTTCTTCCTATTGTTACTTCATTTTTCTTCAAATTCGGTCCACGTAAGTTCACCATGATGAAATGTCCCCAAGACTGTGCTTACTTTGGAGAAAACATTTCATGCTGCCGTGTTGAAATGGAAGCAGGCTTGACTTTGAAGGCAGGGATGTCAACTGTACACAGCACTTACACTGAAAAGCGGGTTCATTGTGAACTGAAACATACACGCAACACTGACCGTCTCTCGGGCAGAGTGCTCTGCTATTTATACAGAATGTACCAGAAATTAGAAGAATGGTTAATATAAGAAACATGTAGAAATTACAAGTCAACATAAGAAACACGTAGAAAATTCTGGAAATGATAAATACAAAGAAATAATTTTTTGCTGGTGGACAGGATTGAACTGGCGACCTTCAGCACTGCAATTGGTGACACTATCCATTATGCCATGTCAGCAGTTGAATAATGTGTGGTCTTGCGGAATTGCTCTCTCTCCTCAAGAGGAAGAAAATAGCGACCCGCTGTTAGCTGTCCTTTGGAGCTGGCAGCAATGTCCTGGATCTTGATCTTGTCATGGGTCCTCTGTATGGCAATTCTAGAGAATCCTTCCCTTCTGCACGATTACCGATGAAAGACATCACATACCTGCCAACTCTCCCGATTTAGGCGGGAGTCTCCTGATTTTTCGCTTTTTCTCCTGCTTCCTGATTTTGCCATTATTTCTCCCGATTTTTAGCTTTTGTCCTGAAACCCAAGATTCAATTTTCCGCCAATGGTCAAAAGTTCAAAATAAATACATATCGAAATTCATAGAAATTAGGAGTTGCGCTTGACTTATATAATGGTTGTTTATGCTCCTTCCTCGTATTTGCAAATACATGTGTAGTGTTTCAATGTTGTGCTGTTTGTGAATGTGATGTTTTGACAGTGCACGTAAGTGAAATCACTTCAGTGGCTTTTTAATCGCTGGTAACCTTTTGACTGGATAGTTAGGGGCATCAGTTTCATACGCGAATTGCAAAAAGGCAAATTTCGTGTAAATAGCAATTTCACGTGATTACGGGATTTCAATTCGGTGGTATGTGTTCCAGTATGGCAAGAAATATAATCAATTTTAAGCAGTTTTCGGAACATTTTTTTCTATTTTGTACTCTTTCTCGGTGTGATATTTCCACATCACATGGGGAAAAAAAGCAGTGTACCAAAATACATGCAGAGAAAATGAAAAGTGTGTGAGTAACAATAAAAGACTGAAATTGCTAAAGAAAGTGAAAGTCATCATGTCATACATGTAGAGTGCTTATTTACATTGTTTATTATAGAGTACTGTTTACCAATTAAATACAATGACTATATGTGGGGTCACTTGTTCCGTAACATGTTCCCAGGTAGCAATATAGCACAAATATACAGCTGTGAACTTTTTTTTTTTAATCAAAATAATCAAACACTTTACCTGGACTGGCTACAAAATATAAGGATGTAATCAACAACTGGGTTAACGCAAGGGTTTTTTTTTAGCCATTATGCAGCGTTATGAGATTATAGCAAAAGACTAAAATCAGTTATCTTAAGGTTTATAGTAAAGTGCACTGCAGTTTTTGATAGAACGTATCTCCTGATTTTTTGAAGAATCCCCCGATTTTCTAAACTGGATCTCCTGATTTCTATATTTTGATGGTTGGCAGGTATGGTATCATTACCATCCTTAGAGTCCTTGAACAAGAAGCCATTTTCGTCTACCTGCTCTTCAGGATCAAAGTAAGGTTTCATGCAAAGGACTTGAACAATGTCTCTTCATTTTTGTCATTTTGACGAGGGCTCATAATCCTCGACTTCATATGTGATGCCTGACAGGCGGTGTATGACACGATATGGACCAAAGTATCGCTTCAATAAATTTTCTGATAGCCCATTTTTCTGTACATGGGAAAAATCCATACCAGATTTCCTGGACTGTACACAACAGGTCGATGCTTGTCGTAATACCGCTGCCAGTTCTCTTGAGCGTCCAGTGTCTGCATGCAAGCCAGCTGTCTTACTTCTTCGACCCTGGTGATGAGCTGTTTCACATAGTAATTCTGAGTGTCGTCCAGTTGGAACAGGAACATTGTATCCATTGTCATCTCAGATTCACGTCCATGGGGCAGGAAAAACGGCATGAAGCCTGTGGTGTCTTGCCTTGCGGTATTATAAGCAAATGTCATGACTAGCAATATTGTATCCCAATCCTTCTGCTCAACATAGATTTACATCAATGGCATATCTGCTAACGTCTTGTTAAAATGTTCTATAATACCATTTGTCAGATGATGGGGATGCAGTAGTCATTCTGTGGACAATGTCGCAACATGACATTACCTCTGATACTAGTTTTTACTGGAATACGTCTCACGGTCAGATATCATGACACGTGGTGCTCCATGCTTCAAAATAATATCTTCTTCAAGGAATTTTGTGCACTCTGGAGCTTCTGCAGTTGGTACAGGTTTGGTGACAGTGTAGCATGTGAGGTAGTTGGTGCAGACTATTATCCATCGCTTACAGTTTGTCGAGTTCGGGAACCTCCCTAAAAGGTCGATTCCAATTCGATGGAATAGAGCTGCTGCAGGTGGAATCGGTACGAGATGCCCTGGAGGTAATTGCGGCATATGTGTCCATCGCTGGCACTCTTTACAGTGATTCACATAGTGCTTGACAGATCTGTAGAGACCTTTCCAGTAATACCTGTTCTGATTTTATCTATGGTCTTCACAAATCCCAGATGACTCAATATTGGAGCATTGTGGAAATACTTAGAATAGCTGGCTGGAGTTGATCTGGAACAACCAATAGCCATTTGGGCCCAGTGGATCGTAGTTGCTCTTACACAATGTCCCGTTTATAAGCTGGAACTCTCCATTGGTCGGTTCTCCTTTCTTCAAGGCCTCACTGATTTGTAATAGAGCTGTATCTTCCCTCTGGTCACTTGTAATGACACGTAATTCAGTGAGGGCTGAAATTTCATTAATGCTGTTATGTTCCACTTATGGATTCCTCGAAAGGTAGTCAGCGTCCTTGTGTTTGCACTCGCTGTGATGTCGTTCTCTGGGACTCTTAGTGCCCTTCTTGCTAGTCGACCTGATGGATTCTTAAAGTTAGTCAGCCAACACAACGAATGGTGGCCTGTGATCATGGTAAATGGTTTTCTGAATGAATATGGCCAGAAGTTGTTGATAACCCAGATAACTGTGAGACATTTTTCTTCTTTTCTAGAGTAGTTTATCTCTGACTTTGAGAGTACTCTTGATGCATAGGCTATCACCTTTTCATCACCTTCCTGAATTTGCACCAGCACTGCACCAATCCTATACCCGCTAGCGTCAGTGTGAAGTCCGGTTTCCGCATTTTCGGCATATAAGGTTAGAACTGGTGCGGAAGTTAGTCTCCTTAAGTGCCTGGAAAGCTCTTTCTTTTGTATCATCCCAGTAAAACTTGGTGTCTCCAGCATAAGCTCTTGCAATGGATGTGCCTTGTTACAAATTCCTTTTATGAAATGTACGTAGTATGAGCACAGCCCGAGAAAACTTCTCACCTCACGAATGTGCTGAGGAGTTGGAAATTCTGTGACTGCCCTTACTTTATCTGGATCAGGATGGACAGCATCTCCATTGACAGAGTGCCCCAGGATTTTTATCTCTTTGGTGATGAAGAGCCACTTCTTTGGATTGAGGCGGAGTCCTGCAGTCTGAAAACACTTCAACACAGTTGACAGGCAACTCAGATGTTCTTCAAATGTTTTCTAGAAAACGACAGTGTCATGTAAGTAGCACAGACAAGTTGTCCACTTAAGGTGTCGAAACAAGTTGTCCATCATGTGTTCGAATGTGACTGGGGAATTACATTTTCCAAATGGAATTACTTTGTATTCACAGAGGCCGACAGATGTAATAAAAGCCGTCTTCTCCCTGTCAGCTTTGTCAACCTTGATTTGCCAATAACTTGTCTGCATGTTCGTAAGTTGAGAAGTATGTAGCTCCTTTCAAGCAGTCTTAGGTGTCGTCATTGCATGGCAATGGGGAGACATCTTTCTTCTTGATTTTGTTCAGCCACCAGAGACTCTCTGAAGGTTGAATAATGTCATCGTGCAACATCTTCTCCATTTCCTCCTGAAGTTTTTGTCTTTCAGCTGACAACACTCTATACGATTGGCGACTAATTCGTGGGTAATCCCCAGTATTGATAAGGTGCCTTTTGTGGGCCATTTCGTCTGACTTTTCTTCTTGTGGGGTTGAATAAACCTGAAATTTGGCTTAGTATAGCTAACACTAAGTGGAATTGTTCCTTGGTCAGTCTGGACATTATTGTCAGTTCCATGGTTGTTTCCTGCAGCGTGTTGTCTGTACTAACAACAGAGTATTAGATATGATTAATACTTGTTCCATAGATCATATATATGACATTTCGTAATGATGTGGAACATGTCAGTTTAAATGTTGTCTATACTTGACAATCAATATTTTAAGGATTTTTTGTTTTTTATTTTTATTTATTTATTTTTAAGTTTTATCTAAAACTTCATCTACATTGTAGAAGGAGTTGCCATTCAGAAATTCCTTTAATTTCTTTTTAAATACTAGGTGGCTATCTGTCAGACTTTTGATGCTACTTGGTAAGTGACCAAAGGCTTTTGTGGCAGCATAATTCACCCCTTTCTGAGCCAAAGTTAGATTTAACCTTGAATAGTGAATATCATCCTTTCTCCTAGTGTTGTAGCTATGCACGCTGATATTACTTTTGAATTGCCTCGCATTGTTAATAACAAATTTCATGAGTGAATATATATATATTGTGAAGCTACAGTGAGTATCCCTAGATCCCTAAATAAATATCTGCAGGATGCTCTTGGGTGGGCTCCAGCAATTATTCTGATTACACACTTTTGTGCAATGAATACCTTTTTTACTCAATGTTGAATTGCCCCAGAATATGATCCCATATGAAAGCAGTGAATGAAAATAGGCGTAGTAAGCTAATTTACTGAGATGTATATCACCAAATTTTGCAATGACTCTGATAGCATAAGTAGCTGCACTCAGACGTTTCAGGAGATCTTCAGTGTGTTTCTTCCAATTCAGTCCCTCATCAATGCAAACACCTAAAAATTTTGAATAGCCTACCTTAGCTACAGATTTTTGTTCAAAGTCTAAATTTATTAATGGTGTCATGCCATTTACTGTATGAAACTGTATATACTGGGTTTTATCAAAGTTTAATGAGGGTCCATTTGTAGAGAACCACTTAATAACTTTCTGGAAGTTACAATTTCATCAGTTAATTCCTGTTTGTCAGGAAAAAGTACTAGCTTAGCATCTTCGTGAATGTAGAATGGCAAGTCATTAATATATATTAAGAACAGCAAAGGACCCAAGACCGAACCTTGTGGGACCCCATTTTTGATAACTCCCCAGTTAGAAGAATTATTTGTTTCACCTATATCATGTGAACTGCTTATTTCAACTTTCTGCACTCTTCCAGTTAAGCATGATTTAAACCATTTGTGCACTGTCCCACTCATACCACAATACTTAAGCTCATCTAGAAGAATCCCATGATTTACACAATCAAAAGCCTTTGAGAGATCACAAAAAATCCCAACTGGTGATGTCCGGTCATTCAAAGCATTTAATATTTCATCAGTGAATGTATATATAGCATTTTCAGTTGAAAAGCTTTTTTGAAAACCAAACTGACATTTTGTTAGAACTTTATTTTTACTAATATGTGAAGCAACTCAAGAATACACAACTTTTTTCAAAAATTTTTGATAAAGCTGTCAGAAGTGAGATGGGCCGGTAGTTGTTGACATTGTATGTATCCCCTTTTTTATGCAAAGGTTTAACAATAGCATATTTCAGTCTATCTGGGAAAATACCCTGCTTTAATAAGCTATTACAAATATGACTGAGAATCCTACTTATCTCCTGGGAACAAGTTTTTAATACCCTGCTGGAAATGCCATCAATTCCATATGACCGTTTACTCTTGAGAGAGTTTATTGTTTTCCTATTTCTGAAGTTGAGGTGGGTGGAATTTCAATTGTATCAAATTGTGTGGGTATGACCTCTTCCATTAATTGCCTTGCTCCTTCTAATGAACATTTAGATCCTATTTTCTCTACAACATTTTAAAAGTAATTATTAAAAATGTTTTCAACTTCTGACTTTTTGTTAATAAAGTTCTCATTTGTTTTGATGGTAATACCCTCTTCTTCTGCTCTTGGTTGCCCTGTCTCCCTTTTAATAATATTCCAAATTGGCTCCTCTGATAATAAAATTAAAACAATCTCAGACATGATGCACATGCTTCTTGATTTTTTAATAACTTTTCTTAATGTAGCACAGTATCTTTTATAATATTTTATTGTTTCTGGGTTATTACTCTTTCTTGCGGACAGATATAGTTCCCTTTTTTGGTTACACAATATTTTTATTCCTTTAGTAAGCCATGGCTTTTTGCAAGGTTTCTTAGAATTAAATTTTACTAATTTCTTGGGGAAACAGTTATCAAATACCCTTACAAATGTATTGTGAAATAAATTATATTTTAAATTCACATCAGGTTCCTTGTAAACCTCATCCCAGTCTAACTGATGTAGACTTTTTAGTTGTTAAGTCATTAATCGAGCGCACAATTCTGGTGGACTGTTTCGAATTACTGAACGGAGCTATTTCATATACTGTTACTAGATGTGCACCATGATCCGAAAGTCCATTCTCAATGGAACAAGCATTTATGTTGTTAAACTTATCTTGGTCTATAAAAAAATTATCTATCAATGTACTGCTGTCCTTTACCACCCGAGTAGGAAAATCAATAACGGATGTTAGATTGAATGAGCCAAGTAAGACTTCCAGGTCTTTCTTCCTATTACACTCTTTCAGTGAATCTACATTGAAATCACCACAAATAATAATTTGCTTCCCCCTATCTGATAGATAGCACAACAAGGCATACAAGTTTTCCAGAAATAACTGAAAGTTCCCTGAAGGGGACCTATATACTGTTACAATTATAAGATAATCATAATTGAGTTTAAGCTGGCAGGTACATACTTCAATATGCTGCTCTACACAAAACATTTTTGTTTCTAAATTTTTTACACTATGATAGCTTTTGGCATATATGGCAACTCCTCCTGCTATCTTATTATCTCTACTTACATTTGAGACTAATTTATATCCACTGACATTCACATTTTCCATATCGGTGACAATGTGATGCTCAGACGGGCATAGTATATCCATTACAGTTTCTATATCATATAAACAAACTAAAAGCTCATCTATTTTATTCTTTAGTCCCCCAATATTCTGGTGAAAAATGCTAACATTATTTTTTACTTTATTTTTCTGAGAAACATTTGATTTTTCAATATTTTTAGGACCTGCCTGCCTGAGCTTCTCATGGGACACTGATCTTAGCCTAAAAAAGAAGTACTTCCATTAATTGCAATGTCCCCCCTTAAGGATTTTGCTATCAACCCAGCTAGTTTCCCCTTCCCTTTCCTATTGAGATTCCGGCCATGCTTCGTGAAATCCCACCTATCAACAGGAACCAAACCTATGTCCAACAGAGTAGCCACCCTAAGCAGTTGATCAATCTCCATATTGACTCTCCTGACGGAGCGGTTCAATTGGTGTTGATCATACTGCATGAAAGCAGGCAACAATCCAATATTTGTCTGGGTCGTTGCAGAAGCTATTTTAACCAGGTCACACTCAATATTGTAGCCCTGATCCCTGTTTCCCACCCCACCCACTATAACAACATGATCATGTTGTGTGAAACCCTTACACAAGGAACCTATATCCTCTACCACCTGGCTAAGACCTGCATTGGGCTTGAAAAAGTTTGTGACCTGGTACCTGTCGCCTAGTTTTTCCTGCTAAATCTAGCCCACACCTCTTCCATGACTACTTCCTAACAACAGAACTTTCCTCCTAATATCTACTTTTTTTTTTAACCGTTGGTTTCCTTGTGAAAGCCTGTTGTTTCCTAACTGCACCTACTTCTTAAGGAGCCTCTTCCTCACTTGACTGTGGTAGCAAGGCAAATCTGTTGGTTGTGCCAATTGTGAAGCTGTCAGGAACTATACTCTCTCTGTGGCCCCTGTTCCCTGCTACCACTTCCCACCCCTGCTCACCCTTCTCCCCCTTTGACCTCGTAAGTTCCTCCCTAGCACTATCCAGTTCAGCCTGAAGGGCTCTAATCTTCCCTTGCTGTTCAGCTATTTTTCTGTCCCTTGAACACACTTTGCAAAACAAAGGAAGAGACTCGTTTTCTTCCCTCTTTCCCACACAGCTACATCCCCCCCCCCCCCCCCCAAATGAAACCACTTGTCACAACAGCTGCATTGAAACCCAAAACGAACAAACCTACTGCAGCTCAAATACATTGCATTCATGATTGTTACTTACGTGATATCAACAATATATATTAACTACAGATACAAAAGGTTACTAGATTTGCTTAGGACACTCAAATACGTGTAAGCTGTTAGTAAGTGCACTTAAAATTGCGGTATAACACTAAATTTGCACACTCGCGAATTTGGCCTAAGAATGTACACAAAACAACTTTTCGCGATTAGTGAGACAATGCGCGAAAAAAGAAAAGAACCTTTAATGGTGAGCTTGAAGACGACACTAATAAACGTATTTAGTTAGTTTACTGTGTTAAATGCACTTAAAATTATGGAGAAACATTAAATACGCACACTCGGAATTTAGGCCTAACAAGGACTATGTAAACAAACTGATCTTTTATTGATTACTGGATCAGTACTTGAATAAAAGCAAAAACCTTTAGTGGTAAGCTTTAAGAACACACTAATAAATGTTTTTAGCTACTTATAGTGTTAAACTACGTTTTATTTCTACTTAAATTACTTATCTTTTCCGATCGCACTGACACCGCACGTTTGGCCTTGTGCAGGGCTACCAACTAACTCCAACCCAAGTATGGGTCTTCTTTGATGACATTGAGCTCACCGTTCTGGATTGGTTCAGGTGTCCTGATACACATTCCTTTGGGGATAAGTTGTGACTGCTTGTGACAATAAGTGATCGAAATCTCCCCTCGATCACCTTTAATGATTACGATAGTCGCAGGTATGTAAATTTCTTGTGTGAGCCTAATAAACTTTTTCCTGTTGACAAGCACTTCACAGTTTAACCAGTCATCTGTTTTTGTGACTGGAACTCTTCTCGTTGTCAATGGCCTAATCATCACATTGTCAATGACAAATAACTTCCCAGAAAATTCTTTATTACGGTACGCATTGGAACAACTTCCTCAATTTGCAGCTGAGATCTTCCACAGACAATGATAGCTTGGGATGCCTGAAGGACTACATTCTGTTAAAATGACAAATTCAAAGAGATGGGTGCTGTTGTTGGTGGTTCTTCTTGCAGCACAACTTCCTGCTGGCTGGACGTACTCCGCATTTGCGACCTTCAGTTCAGTTGCTCCCATATCATAGAACATTGTCTTCTTTAGTGTGCGGCAGTAATTATCCAACAATACAGAGAAAGAAGCTTCTGAATGAATCAGTGCCTGGACAGGATGGCTGTCAATTATGAAGTTGATGAGGTTTCCTGACATCTTAGTGACTGTCGTCCTTGGAGGATTTTCATCTGTGGCGGCCTCACCGCCGTAGATAGTTGCCTTGCTTAGTTTTCCTGGGTGCGGCTGGTACCTCTGTACGACGATGGTGATGGACAGCGGCGTGTCATGGAGCGACCTCGTCGAGGATACGGTGATGGGCTTCTTCCCATAGGTTGACTGAACTCATCAGCAGGTGCCTGTCTGGGATAGAACTGCACTGATTGCTGACTTCTTGCGGCAAAATAATTGTTGAATACTTGCCTCCTCTCTCTGCAGTAGTGCATGACATGTCCAGGGCACCCACCATGGAAACACTGCTATGTTGTCTTCTGTCCTACAGACGTCTGTTCTTCTGTGGGGTGTCATAGTTGCTGGGGGAGTTAGTTGTGGCCACATCGCCCGGTTCTAGGCTGTCATTTGGTGGCTGCAGTGTAAGTAAATGATTCTTCACGTCGGGTGCGACTTGCGAGGCGGACAGGTGCTAATGTCTGAAAAACCTCTCCCTCAGTGGTGTCGGCTTCCTCATGATTTACAGGGCTTCCATCCATTGGCATAATCTGATGCTTGCTTGGTCCAAGCGAAGTCATGCTGGTCTTCCACAACAGCCATAGGGACTACATTGGGGAGTCTGTCATACTTCTTTTGTCCATCTCTCTACTGTTGCATCTCTTCACTCTGCTGGCACCCCTTGTTTAACTCTTCTGTCGTAGAGACGTCTTTTGTAAGAAGAGCTTGGTACATGCCTTCTGCAATGCCCTTCATCAGCTTTGTGATTTTGTCAGACTCAGTCATATCCGAGTTAACTATATTACATAGAGCTAAAACATTCTGTATATACGACTGTGTTGGCTCACCATGTCGTTGAGCCAGGTTCTTCAATTGTTCTTCAGCCAAGCGGATTTGTCACTCCAATTTGCGGTCTCCAATTGCCTTCATAAGTAGTGTCTGGAATGTTTCCCACTCGTTCAGCTTCTCTTCATTGTTTTCAAACCATTGCTGGGCTTGACTTAGAACATAAATTTTTGCCGGTGGGCGGGATTGAACCAGCAACCTTCAGCATTGCAATCGGTGACTATCCACTGCACCATGCCGGCAGTCGGATAGCTTGTGGTCTTGCAGCAATACGAATTATGTTTCTCTCATTAAATGGTAAGTATCTGA
This sequence comes from Locusta migratoria, assembly GCA_026315105.1. NCBI lineage: Eukaryota > Metazoa > Arthropoda > Insecta > Orthoptera > Acrididae > Locusta > Locusta migratoria. Next base: position 311,238,249 of record CM048744.1, on the reverse strand, counting down.
GGTCCAGTCTTACTGTGCCTCAATCAATGTTCTTCTTCATGTAAATATTACAACTTGGACTTCTTCTCTGTTAACTAAATGCATCTGAACATAATGAAGATAAACACTGGCCCAAAAGAACTCACTTTACCGTAAATAATGAGTTACTCAGTTTTAAACAGAGGGCTTTATTGTAGGCCAACTACAATGTCTCTTCTGAAAATGCTTCTTTTTACACATTTACATAAGGAGAATCACATCCAACACATTCAAACTCCAGGCTAGATAATCATTAACAACTGAATAATGTATAAAAATCAAAAGTAAAATAATCAGAGGCTCCTCCTAATTACTGAATTTTCATGGAAGCTCATGCTCCTTTTGATCACCCTGCAAGTAACCTCTGTGACAGGTAATTTGCTCCCGTCTAGGAAAACCCCTTAGAAACAGAGAATCCTCGGATAGTACACGTCTATAGGTTCTCTAAATCCACTCAAACTGACATTTGGTTATCTTGTCCCAATGGAGGAAACATGTAGCGCATTTGTTACACTACAGCATGCATGAGATAACAATAATGATTTCATGTGGCTTATTGGCCTCGTGCAAGTCTTTCAATTGAACACCACTTCGGCGATTTGTGTGTTGCTAGCCTACCCCAGTAATCCAATCGGGGAAAGGGGACCTACAGCTTAATGCGGAATCATGTGTTGTTTATGGCAACTTCTTGTATCGTTGAGAGGTAAAGAAGGGGTTAAAATGCAGAATGAAAAAATGCGAGGTCTGACTGGGTTTCGAACCCGTGACCTTTTGCTTTCCAGTTGAGTGCTTTCCAACAAGACCACCAACCCGAATCAGTCAGGAGAATCCCCCATTTTGTAGTGCATGTGGCGTACAAATAACTGTGCGCCACATTTTACTTGTGTGTTTAATATAATGCTGGGAGGACTGACGTGAATCTTGGATGTGCTCTGCCCTCTATTTTAACCGATAATGAGACAAGTGTGCCTAAGCTTTTAAAGTTTTTGTGATTTGTGTTGACTTGGGCCTAAACTTTAAGCTGGAGATTTTAGTGTGTTGTAAAGCAGATAGTTCATACTTTTTTATTCCTGTGATCAGCCAGCCATCTTCATCCTTTAAGGTGTTTTAAGTACTTCCCTAAACTTCATTTTTGGGCACTATTCTTCTGTCACTTGTCTTTCGTTCTCTGTGTATTACCTTAGCTGCACATTAGTTTTGTGTGCTCATAATACATTAGTTCAGGTGCTAAAGGCCTCAATGTTGTGTGCCAAAAACACAATATCCATCCATCCATATTTTACCTGAGAGGACACCATCATTATATATTCATACAGTAGGACTTTGTCTTCTCGAGGAAAGTAACAATGGTAGTTTCCCCTTGCTTTTCAGCCCTTTGCACTATCTGTATGGCAAAGCCATGTTAGATGATGCTACAAACAACACATTTGTCTGGCCTCTCCATAGATACTTCTTCACTGTCGTTGAAGCTACAGTATAGCCATCTATTACATTGAGGCATGCAAACCACCCAATTTCGGCAATGTAACACACTTGTGTCATCTCAGTTTCTTTGAAAAGTTTATTTTATTTTGGCAATTCTTTCCAGTTAGGCATGCATGTTCTATACTGGTGAACTATAAAATATTCCTATGGAAAAGTGTGGCATTGTCTTAAGTAGTTGGCAAGTATCGTCTGAAAAATTTATGGGAAGACAACTTTATAATCCTTTACCCATATACTTATCTCCAACACAATAATACTTGGAATAATAACATTTTATATTATTGCCTCATTACAGTTACTGGAAAAAAGCCCAAGGTGTAACTGTATTAGACAAGTAGTCTGTCGATTTTAGTTTCATTAAAAGACACATGAATATCCAGGAAAACACATAATCATGTAAATTCACTCTCATCCATGAATTCTAAGCACTTTAGTTTGGAAGCTGCACTTACATATTCATTATTTTTTGTGCTTCACTGTGTATTGGAATAAAAGATAAAACTTGTATCCATATTAGAGAATTCTAATCAACTGCTGATCATGCTTGCACATTTTTCTAAAATCTTGAACACAGTGAACTGATGCTCAAAAGGTGTCTAGCCTAATTCGGCATCAGTTGCCTCTTTCTTGGAAGTGCAAACAATTTTGTTGCAGAGCATGTACTTCATTGATTAAATGAAGTTTGAGCATACACAATCTCATCATTAGATTCCTCAACAGAGTAGGTGAGCAAAGGTGAAAAAGTTCTTTTTTAACTGAAATATCATTTGCAATAATAACGAGCAGAAAAATTGTCCTACAGAGCATCTTATGTGAATTTGAAACATTTTCAACCTGTTTGCCCTCAGATATTACTCCCGCTGATCCAGAATCATTCAGTTATTGTTTTAAAATTTCCTGCTCACTGATAAAAAATTTTATAATTGAGAGACAAAATTGTACATCACCATAAATTAGCAGTAATAATTTGACTCTCATGTCAAGTATACAGTGGTCAGTCACTGTAGTAGTTTTCCATCACTTACAGTGACTCTATAGACAGGACACAGCCAAAGAGTGGGTAGTCAGATGGTTTCGAACCAAAGTCATCAGGTTTCTGATTCTGAACGGGCTTCTGAGTTATGGGTGAATGTCGTTGATTGATTTTACCAGGAAATTCAAAACAAATTTGGTCCAACCCGCCACTGCCCACACCGAAACTGAGTTTATTGTGTGGTATCGATCTGTGTGTATCTAGCAAAGCCAACCAATGCCCTTAAACAGTGATATGAGTCCTTTACCAGTTCTTTATTAGACACAGTCTCTTCTGAGTCTGGTTGTCCCAAATGTTCTGTGCCGTTTGCTCTCCAGTGCAATGCATATGAAGATTAGGTGTGATGTGGTTTCATTGCTGTCATCACAGCTCCTACATTTAGGATCCTCTTCTGCTATTCCCATTGTATGTAGGTGTTTTTTAAAGTTCCCATGGCCTTTAATTGATCCAACCACAAGTTTAATCTCCTTCCTGTTCAAGCCCAGGATTACAGAGTTTCTTTTAAAATATGGCTTAGGTATCATTACCTTACCATGGTTTTGTTTGTAGAACTTGGTCCAATATTCTACGTGCGGGCTTCTGAGCCAGTTACGTAGCTCCAGTTTGATTGTTGCCTTAGTGATTGTCAGGACAGGTTCCGGTCCAATAAATGGAGTCTCTGCCCCCTTCCTGGCTAATCTGTCACAATAAGTTTACCCTATTGCTTTCTCCTAGTACCACCAGAACTTTGTGACATTCTGCAACAATTTTAGATCTTGTTGCGGAAGCTGCCGGTGATTTCAGGGGAGCCTGGCTGTCTGAATAAATGTAAAGGGGGGGGGGGGTGTGACCTTTCCATAGCAGTTTCATATTCTGACACTTGGTTATCAAACTTTTTAACCCCACCCATCAATTATTGGGAAAAAACTTCAGTCTACAGTCATCTATATGCGCATGGCATATCGAGCTCACCATCTTACAAAACTTCATTATGATGATGCTGATTATTTTATTATTGTAGCGACAGATGTTTTGGCCATTTTCAAGCAAACTGTTAACGAATTTTGCAAAGTTTATGTAAATCCAAAGTCAAAAGGGGAGATAACAGTAGACTAAACAATATACTGTAAAGAACTCCTGAGCTCATTTATCATGATTTCTCCAATCAATTGTGTGCTCATTATTATCTTTATTTAAGGTAATTTTGAACAGCAGTAGATCACTGTTTCATAAATTCCGTTGTTTCATTTTTGTAATTAAACTGTTAAAGGACCAAAATGCAACATTATGAAGGAAATATCCAAGGCATGTGTTTGTGACAATGAGAGCTACACGTAATTACTATTTCGGTGCAGGCAAACAATGTGCACGAGCAGCTCCACATTCAATACTCTACAGGGTGTCCCACTTCAACGTTTCATCCCAGATATCTCCGCATTAAAAAAAGACATTGAAAAATGACTTTCACAGGCATCAACGTAAGGCAAGAGCTTATGAAAATAAGAACTGTGAGACATTCTAAAATATAAACAAATATTATTTTCAACACAAACTTTTTTTAATGGTCATCCCATATTATTTATATCCAATCAATAACTTGAAAAATAACAAAAAGGATTGTATTGTTAGCACTGCAAGACGTCAGTTACATTCAAAGAAATTGCTAAGTGAATTTGACACTTGAAATAAATGAATCGTATGGGCAGGGCGAGGTTCACAATTGAGTTTGATAACATGTGCTAGCTGCATGTTGTATTTATCTCAAGTGTCAACTTCACTTCTCAATTTCTTGGGATGTAATTGATGTATTTGGATGCAACGCTTGCCATTCTTTTCTATGATTTTTCACTATATTGATTGCATAAGAAAATAATGTTTACATTCAAGGAAGTCTCATAGCCTTTCACGAGCTCCTGCAATTCATTCATGCTCGTGAAAGTTGTTTTTCAATATCCACTGTTGTTTTCAGAGACATTTGGGATGAAAAGTTAAAGTGGGACACATTGTATAAAATATAGACGACAAACAGGCAACTCGGTGGACCTATTGCAATTGTTCTGGTGTGCAGTGTCCTTTTATTATTACTATTATTGCTATTATTATTATTATTATTATTATTATCATTATTATTGTGCATTAACAGCTTCAGTATGCCTTGTAGAAAACAGTGAGCATCTTTTGAGCATGTTTCGGAGTTTGACTGAGGGAGATTATGGATTGCAGATTATCCTTCAGTGTGATCTACAATAGTATTCAAGCAAGTGTGATGCAGGTATGCAATCACTGGATGCAGGGGGGAGCAATGGACTGATGTGACTGATTGCAACCAACTTTTTACACCTCTACTACATGTGATACAGGCATATTGTGCACATGGCAGTGATGGGTCACACTTCCACATCATAAATCATATCACAAAAATTTGGTCTGTTACCTTAATTGGTGTTGTTTCAATGTTGTTAACATCACTCGGCTTGGTAGGTAGTAGTGTGTTATTTTGGATTGTGGTTTACACATTTTTGTCCGTACCTCTGGTACATGTTAGCAAACACTGGTCTCCTACTATTGTATACCCTTAAGTGATCAATTATATTACTAGTGCCAGTCATATTGGACACACACTTGATGATGATTGTAGAAGTTTTGCGCCCCAGTTGTTCCTGAAACACTGCACGGGAGTAGCCAAACTGTATGGAGCACCACATTGTGGATAGTGCGGCCTCCCGTATCGGAGGTTCGAATCCTCCCTCGGGCATGGATGTTTGTGTTGTCTTTAGTATAAGTTAGTTCATAAGTAGTTTGTAAGTTTAGGGACTGATGACCCCGTAGTTAAGTCTCATAAGCTTTACAAACATTGGAACATTTTAGTTCCTGAAATACAAGAAACAATAATGTCTTTAATGAGTAGGTATTATATACACATTCCTTTTTTTTTTATAACTGATACAATGTCTCTCTTGATTATGATGGACACCAGCATTTCAAATCTTTTTGTTTTTGTTTTTTAGGTTGTGTTCAGTTTATACTTCTCACCATTGCAATTCTTCTTGTTTCAGATAAATGTTTCTACATTTTAAATTAAACATATCTTATTCTTTTACAGATAAGATCAAGCTGGCTGGGCGTACCTCAACTCCAAAATTGGTAAAAAAGGTAAAGTTGATATCATTTAACATTATCCCCTTTTTAAAAGTATCTTTTAAAAACCCTTTATTGTAATAAAAAGCACTGCTGCTGTCACATTACATTCTTGTAGTGTGTAACAAAATAATTCACATTAAAAAAAAAAGTGTAACTATATAAATACACTCTCAGTGCAATTTCTATTTGTAGCAGTATATATTGTGGTACACCACATCTCATTAGGTGCAAGGTGACACTACAAGAGCAAAGAACATCTTGGATGTATGAAACTGTTAACCTGGGTGTATACTGGAGGTTTATTATTTTAATTTTTAAGGCACAATCATAAGTTTCTTTAAAATCTTTCTGGGTATACTTTCATTTCATCTTCAGAATAAGTGAATATCAAAATTATGGGGAAAATGTTTGTAATTTTACTACTTTGGAGGCTTGTAAAATACAGATTGTAAGTAATTTAATAAATTAAAAAACACAATTTTGTGTGTGTTCTACAAGTTTATTTTTGTTTGCGTAATCAGTTTTTGGCTTATTAGGCCATCTTCAGAGTACTGACTGCTGTGTCAAATAGGTTACAATGTTTAGATACACTACGGGAAGACATGAAAAATGTCTCCACTTAGATCGACTTACATAGTATAACACTTCTTTGACATTGTGTTATTACAGTTGTCAACTTAAAAACTAAACAGTAATAAACAAATATACAATGTGTTTGGAGGATAAAACAAAGAATAAATTTGAATATAACCTGGGAACTGGAACTACCTACTATTATAAACAAAGTGTTAAGGCTGATAAATAAATATATATAATTTGCTTGATTTGATGAGTCACATGCTTGGTGGTTCTCATATGATGCAGTTTTTGTTGTTGTTGTCTTCATTTTGGAGACTGGTTTGGTGCAGTTCCCTGACCTACTCTATCCTGAGCAAGCCTGTTCATCTCCTCATAAGAATGGCAACACAATTCTATTTGAATCTGCTTACTGTATTTGTCTTGTGGTCTCCCTCTGCAATTTTTTACCCTACACACTTCCCTCCAATGCTAATTTCTCAATTCTTTTATGTCTAAGAATGTGTCTTACCGATCAAACCCTTCATTTAGTCCTGAAATGACAGAAATTCCTATCTCCCCTATTCTACTCAGTACCACCTTACTAGTTATGTGATCTACCCACCTAATTTTCAGAATTTGCAACACCGCATTACAAAAGCTTGTATCCTCTTCCTGTGTGAACTGTTTATCTTCCACTTTTTACTACTGTACAATGCAACACTCCACATAAAAGCGTTCAGAAAGGACTGCCTAACAAATATATATTTGATGTTAACAAATTTCTCTTCCTAGAAACATTTTTCTTCCCATTGTCATTCTGCCTTTTATATTGCCTGTGTTGTGTCCATCATATGTTATTTACTGTCCAAGTAACAAAACTTATGTACAACCTTTATTTTTCATTACATAATCTGACTCCTTCAGCATCAACTGATTTTCTTAGACAACATTCCAGTACCCTTGTTTTGCTCTTGTTAATGTTCTCTTCCATGTCCTTTTGTCTCTCTGACAGAATTATGTCACTGGCAAAGTATTTGTTCTTTGTCCTGAACTTCAGTTCCTTCAAATTTCTCCTTGCTTTCATCCACATCTTGCTCAATGTTTAAATTGAAAATAAAATTGTGGAAAGGCTACAACTCTTTCGTACTTAGACTCTATCAACCACTGCGTCCTTTTGGTGCCCTATTAATCTAATAATTGCTGTTCAGTTTTCTGTACATTTTATAAACAAACTTCTGTTCTCTTTATTTTACTGCTGCTGACTTCGGAATTTGAAAGAGTGCAAACAACATTGTCAAAAGCTTTCTCTAAAACACAGTAGCTAGAAATGGAAGTTGGCCTTTTCTTAATCTATTTTTTAAGATAAATTATAAGGTTGCTTTGTGTGTTCCTATATTTCTTCTAAATCTTCCTGATCTTCCCTGAGGTCAGCTTCTACCAGTTTTTCCACAGTAAATAATTTGAGTTCGAATTTGTCATCTATAACTTATTAAACTGAAAGTTCTGTGATTTTCACACCTCTCTGTACCCATTTTTACTTTGGGATTGGGATTATTACATTTTTCTTGATGTCTCAGATTATTTCGCCTGTCTCATACATCTTACACGCCAGTTGAAATAGTTTTGTCATCACTGCCTCTCCCAGAGACTTAAGTAGCTCTGAGGAAATGTAGTCTACTGTGGGGGGGCCTTGTTTCGACTTAGGTCTTTCAATGCTCTGCTAAATTCATCTCTCATTATAGTATATCCTATTTCGTTTTCATCTACTTCCTCTTCCTTTCCTAATATATTGTCTTGAAGTTCATTTCCTTTGTATAGCCACTCTATGTACTCTTTCCACCTCTCATCTTTCCCTTCTTTGCTCAGAAATGGTTTTCCATCTGAGTTCTTGATATTCATATGGCTACTTTTCTTGTCTCCAAATGTCTTTTTATTTTCCTTTAGGCAGTATCTCTCTTTCCTCTAGCTATACAGATTTGCAGTTGCCCTCTAGCCACTCCTGCTTACCCATTTTGTACTTCTTGTCAATCTCAATTTTTAGTTGTCTGTACTCTGTTTTACCTGCTTCATGTATGGCATTTTCAAATTTTTGCCCTTCATCTATTAAATTTATTTCTTCATAAAGAGGCTCACATAGATCTGTTGACAGGCACAAAACATAGACATACATATTCACACAACTTAAATTTTCTGCAATGGCCGAAAATACATAACACAACAGATTATTATGCCTGTTACAGCATAGAAAAACTGTTAGACTTTTGAAAAAACTTCAACTCAGGATGAATACATACAGGTTCTGTGTGGTTTTCAAGCGAATCTTTTAACATTCTTACTGCAAATAGTGGCAAGTGAAGGTAATTATGATGGAGGTGGGTAGTGGTCACACACCTCTCTCTCCATATTCTAAAGGCTTGCTAATTTTGAGATCAATTTACTTGTGGCCAGGAAAAATGTCAATTTGTCCTTGTGCTAAGAGACCATAACTGGATTATGTGAGCAGTATAAACAAGTCCTCTTTCATCTTGAAGTTCAACAATTCCACTTAGGTACAAATATTGTTCTGTGGAATGGAACTGATCAATCAGTATGGTCTCACAATCCCTGGTAATAATACAGCCTTCAAGAGTAACAAAGGTACCCAGGGAATACCAATACAGTGTGTTGCTGTCCACCTCTTAACCGAATCCCTAACCATCTTTCATTCTTGGGCCGTTAAATCAGACAATTTGGAAGCTGTGTGGAAAAAGACTTGGCCTACTAAATGAGCTTATTCCATTACACATCAATTGAAGTTTTATGGCTTTGTTATTCTATTTACTGCACAGGCATTTGCGCCAGTGATTAGTGGATTTGGAATTCCAGCTTGTGCATTTCCCTGTTTATGGAACTCAGTCTGTGTTATTATGGTGCTGATGTGGTTCATGAATGTTGTATTTGCTTCTGTTTTGACTTTTTGCAGCTGCTAATTTTTTTTCCACTACAATTCTTTATAATGACCATTTATTACAATCAATCGACACATATTTTTCACACTTGGCTCCAATCTCTGGTGTTTACTAAGGAGAACGAACCTGCAGTGGGTAGCTGGCAACAAGATGGAGATAAATAGTATTTGACTGTGAAAAATGTAGAAATTTTATTACAAGTTGAAGAGGATGATGCAGTAATGTTAAAGTGGTTCCTCAACAGGAAGGATAAGAGAACATTCACAGTATTTAAACAGCAGATTATGGTGAAGGTTGTTACAACATTTTATTTACCAAGCATCATGTAAGTCATGACACACAAAAATTAATAAATAAATAAAAATTATTTTCCGTCAGTCACTTTGCAAGTGTTTTTCAACTGACTGCAAGTGATATGTGCGAGGTTGAGAAACATGACAATGAAGTTCGAAAAACTTATAGATAAGTTAATTTCTTTTCAGTTCCATAAATTTTGGTTAAAATTATTTATAATAATGCCATACAATGCAGATTTATTAAGAAAACAATTTAAAATAAAAGCACACTGCTATAATTTCTTGGACCATTGGTAATAGCAGAATTTTACCAATCCCTAGTATTTTCATTTTGAAATACTGTAAATTGTGGAATGAATACCGTCTGAATTTGTCTACAAATTTTCTCCTATTTATTTGTCAGTTCATTCAACAGAAGAATGTTTGGATGTGATAAAGACTTTTTTTACCTAATTCTGAATTCCAACCGGGACAGGACATGAACAAAATATGCTTTTGCATATGGTGTGGTAAATGATAGACATACTAGCACTGACAGACTAATTCACAGACTAGTCCAGCCTGTGACTGGGCTTCTCTCACTCAGCTTCCATTGCAGTACTGCAATTGCCACTAGCGCCACTGCACCTGCCACAGGTCGCCATTGTACCTTGGACATTGCACATGTAGCAAATAATGACTTTGTTTTTCTAGTATGTGGTATAAATCTTCGATACAGTGCTTTGTAAAATGTGAATACTTCGACTACTTCAGTTACGGAAGCAGCTGCCGTTTGAGCACCAATAGTTTGCCATTGTTCAAATTTCCTTAAGTAACATTTACACATGCACTGATATTCACAAAATCCTAAAGTGCCATAAAACTCTGAATAAGGAAAAGTAGTGCCAGATCTTACCCTCACCACTTTCCCCACAAGTCTCCCAATATGTTTACTGAGGTCTCTAATGTGGGAATGTTTACATTCTGTTACTCAGTGTGCAGTTGGTTCACATGTTTGCTTTTTCACTGATGATGTCACAAAAATTACAATAATAAATAAATAAGGTTGTCAACTCTTGTGCAGCATTTTCTGGAGCTGCGTGACTAACATCAATGTGTCAGTCAAAGACCAAAATAAAAGAAATGCAGCATTATGTTAAACAGTGTGTAGTATGTGAGATAGATTATGAAAATTATTCTAATGGGCTTCTTGGATGATACTTTGACTTCCAATACTAGTTTTTTTATTAGTGTGTTAGAAAACACCCCAGGCTATTTTGACGAGAAATCCACTTATATTTACAACACGCACACTTTTTTTTTTGCCCGAGCATTCGGGAATTTCTGTCACAAGTCGTATACTTCCACAAACAATTTCAGTTGATGCCATTTCAAAAGTATCCATGATGGCATCAGCTTTTAGCATGTCTAAATGGTTACTGGCATTAGAGCATATGGTACCATTAACTCATTGCATATGTAAATGTCACATTAGCCCCTATGTAGTGTACTCGCAACTACACAAAACACTGTTCTGACTGACACTTGCCATGTAGCAAAGACATTACAGAAGTCCCATACCTAATCAAACTCAAGTGTCATCTGCAGTCTTTCCTTGTATCTGTGTTTATGTTAAATGATGCAGTTTTGGTGTTTAAGTATTTTTGTCCAATCCCTGTAGTGTGTGATTATATTTTGGTTAAAATCAATTTTTCCTTTAAAGAACAACTTGCTTCATACCAGTACAAAAAATCATCTGTGATTATCAAACTTCTGCTACAGTGCAATTTATGACAGAGCCACCTAAATTATGAAGTAATGATGCATTATGGTCTATATTCAAAGTAAGTAAAAGCAGTAAATTTTAGATTGCCTTGTCATTAATATTGTCTGTCACTTTGTGACAAATTCATATTTCTTAGTCATTGATTCCGATTAAACCTGTCAAATTTGTATGGAAAGTTAGCAAAACATTCAACTGGGTACCTTCGATATATTAGATGTCATCTTCTAATCAGCTTAAGCACAAACTCTCTTCTTCTTCTTCTTCTTCTTCTTTTTCTTCTTCTTCTTCTTCTTCTAATGGCATTACAACCCTGTGTGGGGCTTAGCCTCTTCAACAAGTTTTCTCCATTCTGTCCTCTTCAGTGCAGTTCTTCACCATCTTTTGATTCGGAGGGATTTTTATATCCTCTTCCACATCATCTATCCACCGTTTTCATGGCCTTCCTCTTTGCCTTCTTCCCACTGCTATCCATTTGAAAATCTATCTGTTCTGTCAGTATCCTTCCTTGAGGACATGTCCAAGCCAGGCTATTCTCCTACTTTTAACTATTTGCATGATTTCAGCTCCTTGTATGAAGTGATACAGCTCAGCATTCGTCATAGCTCTCCAGGTATCATTGTTATCTTAAGCTGTTGCTCATCAGTGCTTGTTAATGTCCATGTTTCACATCCATAGGTTACAACTGGCCTGATCATAACCTTATGTATCTGCCTACTTATTATCCTAGAGGCCAACTGTTTCTTAAATGTGTGGAAGCATCTATTACCACTTAAGATGTGCTGTTTTATTTCAGTTGACATGGAATTTGTCCTATTAATATTAAAGCCCAAATAATCAAAGTTCTGCACCTGTTCAAAACAGATCCCTGCTGCTGATAGTCTAGCCAAGTTGTTATTCTTTGCCCTGGAGAAAATCATGTACACTGTCTTCTTTTCATTTATAGAAAGGCCTCTGACTTCCGTGGCTTCCTTCAGCTCACCTATTTTCCTCTCTAGTGATACCCTTCTTCAGCTAATAATTGCTACATCATCAGCGTATGCATTACCAGATATTTGAAGTTTCCATATGGCTGCTGCAAGGGTCAGATTGAATAGCATTGTAGAGAGTGCATCCCCTTCTCTGACTCCTTTACTTATGCTAAACCATTTGCTCAGTTCTCCATCTACTCTCTCTGCAGCCTGGGTACCAGCCAATGTTGCTTGAATAAGTGGGATATACTGCGATGGTATACCAAGTAGCAGCAAATCATTTAGCATTTGCACTCTGTCAAGACTGTCAAAGGCCTGCTTGAAGTCGATATAGAGGTTATATTTGTATGCCTTTTTGTGTATTTGCCACAGCACAGATATCTGGTCTGTTGTTGATCTGTTAAACCAAAATCCATATTGGTAGTCCCCCAAAATCTCTTCTGCATAGGATGATAACCTCTTGTAAATAATACTAGAGGGGTTACATTCAGCAGGGTAATTCCACAGTACTTTGTGTAGCAAGTCTTGTCTCCTTTTTTATGCATTGGCTGAATTATACCTAACATCTACTCTTCTGGAATTCTTTCCTGATTCCATATCAACTTAAGCAGTTTGTTGATCCACTTATACAGCTCGATACTGCCATTTTTCAAGAGTTCTACAGTTATTTAATCAGTTCCTGGTGCTTTGTGATTTTTTAGACAGTGCACTACCTTCTGTACCTCCTTTAATGTTGGTTCTTCAATTTCATGATCTGCATTGTAATAGAGTGGCTCTTCATTTCTGTTATTATTGCTCTAGAAAATTCCCTTGAAGTATTCTCTCGAACTATTCAGAACATCTTGCTTATATGTCGGCAAATTCCCATCTTTGTCCTTACATACTGTTATGTTTGGTCTGTATTCTTGAGTTCCTTATTTAATTTTTTTAATAAAATTTTCCACTTTCATTCATTGCTCTTCAATCTCCTCTATCTTTCTTCTTATTGCTTCCCTATTTTTCCTTCTACATATCCTTGCTGCCTCTATTCTTTTGGCATTATACAATGCCTGGTTTGATCTTGTATTCCACTGTAAGCATTTCAGCCTTGCTTCCTTCTTCTGTTCCACAGCCTGTCTACATTCGTTATCATACCAATCTTCATTCCTGAGTCTTCTTGTTTCCCCCAGTATATCACATGCTGTTGTCAAAATGGCATCTTTAATAGAGTTCCATTCATTGCCTATATGGTGTCCAACCTGTTTTATTTGTGACTCTTGTTTCAGTTTGTTCTGGAACTCTTGAATAGTAGATCTCTCTTTCAGTCTTTCTACATTCCATTTCTTCACTCTGGTAGTACTTCCTTTGGCAGAAACAGCAAGTTTTTGCCTCATTATAGCTCTTACTAGGTAATGGGCAGAATCCGAATTAGCCCCTCGGAAAGTACACACATTTTCCATGTCAGATGCCCATCTCTTTTATATCAGTATGTGGTCAGTTTGGTTTGCTTCAGTTGTACCTGGTATTTTCGAGATTCCTTTGTAGATATTTTTTCTTGAGAGCTGGTAATTACTGCCTTCAACTTGTTTGCAAAAGCAAACTGGGCAACCCTCATACCAATATTGCTGGTTTGATTGTGCAAACTTTCCCTGCCAAACACACTTCTGAAAGCCTCTTCTTTTCCCAGTTTATTATTATAGTCTCAAAGGACTGTTTTGGAGTCATGTATAGGGATTCTATCACAAACAACCTGAAGTTGACCATAGATGATGTTCACGGTATCTTCATCTGATTCTTCAGTTGGTGCATATACATTCACAAAAGTCACATTGTAAAATTTGCCTTTGATATGCAGAGTACATATTCTTTTATTATGTGGGGTAAAAGCATTGATGGATTTATGCATGTCCCTGGAGACTATAACCCAACTCCATACTCCACTTGTCTTTTATCTTTTCGTGAATAGTATACAGAGAATTTCTGTTTATCAATCTCTCCTTTTCCTGTCCACCTGTTGCACTGCAGGAAATCAACTCCCATTCCATACCTTAGCACCTCTTCTGCAACTCTATTCATCACTATTATCTGCAGTAGTGTTCACACATTCCATGTTCCATATTTAAGCACCGATATATCCAGATTCCTGTTTCCTTGCACAGTTTGTCTTCGTATGGCCAGTCCGGCATTCCTTGTTAAAATATTCGCAATAATAAGATTTTAACAAGGCAGGGGTACCAACTGTGCTCAACTCCCAGCCTGGAGGACCAGACTTTGATTTCAAGGTTAGCTTCCCTAGAGGGGTTGACGAACAAGCCTGTAGAGTCCTCCCTAACCTCTGCCCTATGTTGTAGAAAAATGAAAATTATTCTGTTGGTAAAAGTCTTCCCATTCCATTTTTGCATGGAGTGGTACAAGTGTGTCAAGTCGAATTCTTGAATAAAAGAATGTCTTGATTCCAAAAATTTTATTCAAATGACACGTTTAGCCTGCATAGAGCATCTTCAGATATCTGACAAAGAAGAAAAATGAGCCAAAACTTACAATATTTCAAAAAAATTTAATAATCCCCCCCCCCCCCTCCATATGAGGTGCTTCAAATGCTGGAAATTTGGTCACATGTCCTCTTCTTATAACTCCAGCACTACACGTGGGGGCTGTGGGCGTCCAGCACATCCAGACACTTCATGCACACCACCTCCCAACTGCATAAATTGTGGTCAGAAACATCCTCCCTGCTTGTAGCAATGTGCCGATCTTCACCAGGTGTGGAAAATCATTGAATATAAGGCCATGGGCCATACAACATATACTGAGGCAAAGAAGAAATTTGGGCTGCTGCACGCTGTACAAATGACAGCCTCTTTTGCTGCAGTCACTTTGGCGACAACGGTATTCCTTACACCATCCCTTTCTGTGGGCCCCCAGGGCCACCAACGTATACCTGCCCCCACAGTGGTTGGTGGTTTCCTTCCTGGTACTACTTCCAAGGCGATTGCTTTGGGAGAGCAGCTACCACCCATCTGTCAGGGAAAGACCACCCTTCTCCAGCTTCCCTCATTCAGAAGGGGTCCCTTGGGACACTCCCTTCCGCCAGTGTGGATATTGACACTAGCCAGCAGCAGGTGCTACCGCAGGCTGCTGGTCGCAGGGCTCCTCGTCAGTCCTTGTGATTGATTCTGAGAAGCCCCCCATTGGCGAAGCCCCCGAGAGACAAAAGTGGTAGAAGTAAACTTAAAAAGACAGAGAAGATGAAGGACACCCCAGTGGCTTCTATGCCACCACGTCCCTCCACCTCTGCTTCTGAGGATGAAGTGGAGATTCTTGTGTTCGCCAAGGACCTCACTCTCAGGGATGCCTCAGAAATAATGGATATTCAAGAAGACAAACCTCTATCAGTGGATGCAAGCGATGCTGAGGAGCAAGTAGCTCCCTCCTAATTTTCATGTCTTTCCAGCTTTCGGGCAATGTCCACCTCCGGCTGAACTGGGGTGATTTTTTTTCACCCACCTGGCTGAGCTATGGCAATTTTTGAGCATAACACCTGCTCTCTGCATTGCTCTCCAGGAAACCTGGTTTCCAGTAATGTGGACCCCTGCCCTTTGTGGCTACAAGGGATATCGTAGCTCTTAATAACAGGGTGTCAGGTGGAGCGTGTGCACATCCTTACTTATGTTCATTGTGAACTAGGGCCCCCTTCAAACACTGTTAGAAGCACTGGCTGTTAGGGTAAGGACAACACAGGAGATCATCATTATGTGCAGTCTCTACCTCTCTCCAGATGGTGAAGTATCCCTGAATCTTTTTGCTGCACTTATCCTTTCTTACTATTGGGCAACTTCAATGCCGATAATCCTTTGTGGGGTGGTTCCACAACTTCTGGATGTGGCAGAGTTGTCAAGAACTTACTTACTCAACTCAGCCCCTGCCTCTTAAATATTGGTGCAACCAACACATTTTAGTGTGGCACACTGCACGTTTTCAGCCATTGGTTTATCAATCTGCAGCCACAGCCTTCCATCATATGTCCACTGGAGAGCCCACAATGACTTGTGTGACAGTCACTTTCTGATCTTTTTGTTACTTTCACAGCGTCAGACCCCCGGGCTCTTGCCCAGGTGGGTTCTAAGCAGGGCTAACTGTGAAGGCTATACCTCCGCTGCCATCAATGGACCTCCACAACTCAACAACATTGTTGTGGTGGTCGAGAGTGTAACTTGTACCATTGTTTCTGCTACAGAAGCCGTGATTCCTCATGCCCACGGCAGAAGATGGTGCATGGTGGTCGCTGGAAGTCGCTTCATTAAAGACCACAGGCAGGCCCTATAGCGATACAAGTGCCACCCCTCTCTGGAGCACCTCATCAGTTTTAAATGGCTCTGTGCTCGTGCTTGTCAGTTAATTAAGACGGAAGCAGGAGTGTTGGGAGAGGTATGTCTCCACTATTGGATCATCTACCTCTGCTTCACAGGTATGGAGCAAAATCAGGTGCCTCAAGGGATACCAGACGCCAGCAGGTATCCCTGGGATCTCCACAAATGGAGTTATATGTACGGACCCAGCCACACTTGCAGAGATGTTTGTTGAGCATTATGCTTGCACCTCTGTGAAATACCCATAGGGCTTCCATATATTAAAAGAGCGGTTAGAATGCTAGTCTCTCTCTTTTTACCACCCATCGCTCCGAGACATATAACGCTCCATTCAGTGAGTAGGAGTGCCTCAGTGCTCTTGTACAATGAACCCTCTTCACATGGATAGTTATCAACCATACAAACATTCTCTGTAAACTGTTGGAACGTATAGTAAGTTGGCAGTTGAGCTGGAGCCTCGAGAATCTGGGCTTACTGGTTCCATGCTAGAGCAATTGTCACCAGGGCTGCTCCACCACTGATAATCTGCTGTACCTTGAGACAGCCATCCACATAGCCTTTTCCAGACACCACCACCTTGTTGCAGTCTTTTTTGATATGCACAAAGCCTATGATATGACTTGGCAACATCACATACTTGCCACATTACATAAGTGGGGTCTCCACGAGTTCACTCTCGATTTTTATACAAAACTTTTTAACTGTTGGTAATTTTCTTGTTTTAGTTGGTGCCTCTCATAGCAATTCTCGTATCCAGGAAAATGGGGTTCCTCAGGGCTCTGTTTTAGTGTTCCATTATTTTTAGTGGACATGAACAGCTTAGCAACAGCAGTTGGGCCATCGGTCCCCCCTTGCATCTATGCTGACAAATTCTGTATCTCTTTTAGTTTCTCTGGCACCCAAGTTTATTTTGTTATTAATGAGCATTTGTATAATAATTCATTTTGGTAAGAATCCGAACATTGGTAGATTGCAGGGAACCAGTCCTGGTCTTCAGTTTACTGATGCCAAGACAAGTGTTATGCACTTCTGTCGGTGTCGGACTGCTCACCCTCAACCCCAACTTTATCTTGATGGCCACTTACTTGACGACTACTTACTTGATGTAGTGGACACCTATAGGTTTTTAGTGCTGGTCTTTGACACTCAACTGACATGACTTCCCCACATTTGTCAGATGAAACGAGAGTGCTGGTGCAATCTCAATGTTCTCTGGCACTTGGGCCAATACCACAGAGCGTGCTGATCGCTCCACACTGTTACAACTATACACAGTGCTAGTACAGTGCCTTGCCTATAGTTCTACATCACCTTTGGCATTATGCTTGCAGGACCCCATTCACCACTGTGGGGTTCGGATTGCAATAGGTGCCTTCCGCACCAACCCTATGATCAGCTTAATTGTGGAGACCAGGGTCCCACCTTTGTGGATTTGCCACCAACAACTGTTGGCAGTCTATGCAGCCCATGTGTATAGCTCGCCAGGACACCTGAACCATCGTCTGCTTTTCATCCATCCCTTATGATGATGACCCAGATTAGATCAGACAATCACCTTTCACATCAGGTCTCTTCTGTTGGAACTTGTCTTTCCCTCTTCCGTATTGACCCCACACATATACACCCTTGTGGTGCGTGCCAAGGCCATGTACTCAACTGGACTTGGCCCACAGACCCAAAGACTCAGTTCCTCCAGGGGCACTCCACTGTCAGTTCTTTATTGTTGTAGCTGAGTTTACCAGATATCACCTGGCTTACATGTTTCCTTTTTTTAATCTCATGGTCGGCCAATCGCAGACATCGGCTTTATTGTTTTATCATCATTCATTGCAGGGTGTTTGTGTAATCTCATTTCATGTTGTCTTTTGTCATCTTCACTGACATTTGACTAATTCAGTGGGATTTTCCTAACTTTTGCTATTTTATGCCCTGTGCATTATTTTTCACATTTATGCTTCATCTTGTGATGCCCAGTGAAGGACTGGGGGACTGGTGACCATTGCAGTTTTGTCCCACTAAAACATTGAACCAACCAACCACCATGTCTGGGATGTACTTCACAGATGCATTGTGGTCAGTCCAGCACCTCCCACAACATTATCAGAGTTGGATTCTGCACTCATGGAAGAATGGCCAAATATCTCTCAAGAGCCGATTGATAACCTCTTAGTATCCATCGTGTGCTTGTGTGCAACTTTTCTGGAAGTCCGAGGTGATCACACAGCATATTAGAGGGCAACGAAAATGACTTTTTCATTATTATGGCAGCCCCATGGGGACTCGCACTAAGTAAATGCCAAGTAAACTGTAAGTAAAGAGTTGATACAGCAAAACATCATACTGTATCACACACAAATTACAATTTTAGCCAATTTATTACTAAAATACTTTACCACGCGTATATTTTATAATAGCTTAAACCCGCGGCTCCGCTCGCGTGTTGGTTAAGTATGGTAGATAAGCTATCTTTCAGTAGTATGGTATGCTATTGGTTTTGAAGGATGAAATGAAATACAATACCTTCTTCAGAAACAAACATTTTTAATCACTTGATGTAATGTGCAAAACGTCAAATCCATTTTTAAAGAGGTGTATTAAAAGAAATTTCTTTTTTACTGCTTTATTTATTTATTCTCATATTTCCTTATTCGTATGCTTATCCTTACAGAGAAAGAGCTGAAGACATTGTAGCATGCATAGACCAAAGATATGGTCTGTGGTATCACGTTTCGCTGTATGTAACCTCCTTGCTATAGAGTCGTAAACGTCATCGCTGGCCTTCAGTCCGAAGTTTTTTATAATTTGACAACTTTCAACTACCATATCTTCCATCCCCTTATAGCTATCGTTATGGAACTCCTATGGTGTACATCAGGAGACTTCGGACAACAATTTCTCACCGACCATTCGTTTGCGTTCTGTAGTTTTCACTGCAGAGCGAAATATTCACACACACACACACACACACACACACACACACACACACACAGACATAGAATTTTATATACACTGATAACTTCCCGTCCTAATATACTGCACCCTTTTATCATTATCATCCCTCAAGCAACAATGCAACCAACAAAACCATTTTCAAAGAGTAAATTTTTTTTTCAAAGAGTAATTATTGTTCCGCATTTCGCGTTATATTCTTCAAATTACTAAATATCTATCAGATCGCTATAAAACCTTGCCTAAAACCTTCCTCAGGTATAAATTAGTAAGTGTACAAATATTTAACAATCTGCGTCTTGTCGTTCGGACGTGATAAGCGTACACCGAACAGATATTCACATTAATACATATAGGTAAATAGCTATCCGATCGCCATAAAACCGTGCCTAAAGCCTTCCCGGGATACACATTAGTATCTGTACAAATTTTTAGCTCTTTATATCTTGTGGTTCAGGCGTGATAAATGTACACCGAACAGACATTCACATTTATAGATATAGATTATATCTCACCTGATGCCCTAATCATCAGCTAAGTGTACTTGTGTCTGTGTAAATGTGTGGGTGTATGTGCATTTATTTACCTTCCATTTTTTCCCCCAAGGTAAGTCTTTCCTGTCCCGGGATTGGAATGGCTCCTTACCCCCTTCCTTAAATCCCTCATCATTTCCTTTTCCCTCTCCTTCCCTTCTGCCTGATGAAGCAGCTAGCCTGCGAAAGCTAGCATTTTTGAGTGTGTGTGTGTGTCTGTGTGTTTATTTGTTGCTATTACTGCCTGTGCCCCTTCACCTGGTAAGTGTTCTTCATCTATTTTTTACGTATATTTTTTTCCTGTTAGGAATTTTTCCTCTATATATATATATATATATATATATATATATATATATATATATATATATATATATAGTATAAAATAAAGATTTTTGACTTACCTAAAGTACAGGCTGGTCGATAGGAACACTAAACACACACAAAAACACACAACCATTCGAGCTTTCGCCACCAGTGGTGGCTTCTTCGGGAAAAAGAGGGAGGAAGGAGAGGAGAAAGGGAAGGATACAGGTTTTAAGGAAGTGGAAAAGGAGCCATTCCAATCCCAGGAGTGGAAGGACTTACCTTAGGGGACAAAAAGGAAGGTAAACAAATGTCTGCCTAAGTGTGTTTGGATGTGGATATGTGTGAGTGTGTGTGTATTTGTTTACCTTGGGAGAAAAAATGGAAGGTAAATAAATGCACATACACCCACACATTTACACAGACACAAGTACACTTAGGCAGACATACTGTAGAACTGTAGAAATCAAAGAAGTTAGAAGTTAGACAGAGATGCCACTTGAGGCAGAGGCTCTGTCCAGAGAACCAAGGCAAAGATGTTAAGATGGTGGGTGGGAATTCGAATTTAGCGGAGGTTGAGACCAGGTGGGCAACGGGAAGAGAGAATATGCTGAAGGGCTAGTTCCCATCTCCGGAGTTCTGAAGGATTGGTGTCAGTGGGAAGTATCCAGATAACCCGGACGGTGTAGCACTGTGCCAAGATGTGCTGGCCATGCACCAAGGCATGTTTAGCCACAGGGTGATCCTCGTTACCAACAAACACTGTCTGCCTGTGTCCATTCATGCGAATGGACAGTTTGTTGCTGGTCATTCCCACATAGAACGCTTCACAGTGCATGCATGTCAGTTGGTAGATCACGTGGGTACTATCGCAAGTGGCTCTGCCTTTGATCGTGTACACCTTCCGGGTTACGGGACTGGAGTAAGTGGTGGTGGAAGGGTGCATAGGGCAGGTTTTACAACGGGGGCGGTTACAAGGGTAGGAGCCAGAAGGTAGGGAAGGTGGTTTGGGGATTTCATAGGGGTGGACTAGGAGGTTACGGAGGTTAGGTGGGCGGCGGAAAGACACTCTCGGTGGAGTAGGAAGGATGTCATGAAGGATGGATCTCATTTCGGGGCAGGATTTTAGGAAGTCGTATCCTTGCTGGAGAGCCACATTCAGAGTCCGCTCCAGTCCCGGAAAGTATCCGGTGACAAGAGGGGTACTTCTGGGGTTTTGTGGAAAATTCTTAAATTGGGGAGATGAGGAAGTGGCTCTGGCAATTTGCTTCTGTACCAGACCAGGAGGATAGCTGCGGGATGTGAAGGCTGTTATCAGGTTATTGGTGTATTGGTTCAGGGATTCAGGACTGGAGCAGACTCGTTTGCCACGAAGACCTAAGCTGTAGGGAAGGGAACGTTTGATGTGGAAAGGATGGCAGCTGTCATAATGCAGGTACTGTTGTTTATTGGTAGGTTTGATGTGGACGAATGTGTGTAGTTGGCCGTTGGATAGATGGAGGTCGACATCGAGGAAAGTGGCATGGGATTTGGAATAGGACCAGGTGAATTTGATGGGACCAAAGGAGTTGAGGTTGGAGAGGAAATTCTGGAGTTCTTCTTCACTGTGAGTCCAGATCATGAAGATGTCGTCAATGAATCTATACCAAACTTTGGGTTGACAGGCTTGGGTGTCCAGGAAGGCTTCCTCTAAGCGTCCCATGAATAAGTTCGCGTACGAGGGGGCCATCCTGGTCCCCATGGCTGTTCCCTTTAGTTGTTGGTATGTCCGGCCCTCAAAAGTGAAGAAGTTGTGGGTTAGGATGAAGCTGGCTAGGGTATTAAGGAAAGAGGTTTTAGGTAAGGAACTGGGTGGTCGGCGTGAAAGGAAATATTCCATCGCAGCGAGGCCCTGGGCATGTGGGATATTAGTGTATAAGGAAGTGGCATCGATGGTTACAAGGAAGGTTTCAGGAGGTAACAGGCTGGGTAAGGATTTCAGGCGATCAAGGAAGTGGTTGGTGTCTTTGATGAAGGATGGGAGACTGCACATGATGGGTTGAAGGTGTTGGTCTATGTAGGCAGAGATTCGTTCTGTTGGGGCTTGGTAACCGGCTACAATGGGGCGGCCGGGATGATTGGGTTTGTGAATCTGGGAAGTAGGTAGAAGGTGGGGGTGCGGGGTGTCGGTGGAGTCATGAGGTTAATGGAGTCAGGTGAAAGGTTTTGTAGGGGGCCTAAGGTTTTGAGGATTCCTTGAAGCTCTGCCTGGACATCAGGAATGGGATCGCCTTGAAAAACTTTATATGTGGTATTATCTGAAAGCTGATGCACTCCCTCTGCCACATACTCCCGCCGATCAAGTACCACTGTCGTGGAGCCCTTGTCGGCAGGGAGAATGACGATGGAATGGTCAGCCTTCAGATCACGGATAGCTCAGGATTCAGCTGCGGTAATGTTGGGAGTAGGATTAAGGTTTCTCAGGAAGGACTGGGAGGCAAGGTTGGAAGTAAGGAATTCCTGGAAGGTTTGAAGAGGGTGATTTTGAGGAAGAGCAGGTGGGTCTCGCTGTGACGGGGGACGGAACTGTTCTAGGCAGGGTTCGATTTGAATGATGTCTTGGGGAGCTGGATCATTAGGAAGAGGAATATTTTTCCTCGTGGCAAAGTGATATCTCCAGCAAAGACTGCGAGTATAGGATAGTAAATCTTTTACAAGGGCTGTTTGGTTGAATTTGGGAGTAGGGCTAAAGGTCAGCCCTTTGGATACTACAGAGGTTTCAGATTGGGAGAGAGGTTTAGAGGAGAGGTTGACCACTGAATTGGGATGTTGTGGTTCCGGATTGTGTGGGTTGGAATTTTGAGGATTGGGAGGGAGAGGAGTTGGGAGTGGGAGATTGAGTAGATGGGAGAGACTGGGTTTGTGTGCAATTAGAGGAGGTTGAGGTTTACTGGAGAGGTTGTTGAGGGAGAGAGTATTGCCTTTCCGGAGGTGGGTGACCAGGAGATTGGATAGTTTTTTGAGGTGCTGGGTGGCATGCTGTTCTAATTTGTGGTTGGCCTGAAGGAGGATATTCTGAACTGCAGGTGTAGATGTAGGAGAGGAAAGGTTGAGGATTTTGATTAGGGATAGGAGTTGACAGGTGTGTTCATTGGCGGAGTTGATGTGTAGGTTAAGGATTAGGCGGGTGAGGACCTCCTAGTCCACCCCTATGAAATCCCCAAACCACCTTCCCTACCTTCTGGCTCCTACCCTTGTAACCGCCCCCGTTGTAAAACCTGCCCTATGCACCCTTCCACCACCACTTACTCCAGTCCCGTAACCCGGAAGGTGTACACGATCAAAGGCAGAGCCACTTGCGATAGTACCCACGTGATCTACCAACTGACATGCCTGCACTGTGAAGCGTTCTATGTGGGAATGACCAGCAACAAACTGTCCATTCGCATGAATGGACACAGGCAGACAGTGTTTGTTGGTAACGAGGATCACCCTGTGGCTAAACATGCCTTGGTGCATGGCCAGCACATCTTGGCACAGTGCTACACCGTCCGGGTTATCTGGATACTTCCCACTGACACCAATCCTTCAGAACTCCGGAGATGGGAACTAGCCCTTCAGCATATTCTCTCTTCCCGTTGCCCACCTGGTCTCAACCTCCGCTAAATTCGAATTCCCACCCACCATCTTAACATCTTTGCCTTGGTTCTCTGGACAGAGCCTCTGCCTCAAGTGGCATCTCTGTCTAACTTCTAACTTCTTTGATTTCTACAGTTCTACAGTATGTCTGCCTAAGTGTACTTGTGTCTGTGTAAATGTGTGGGTGTATGTGCATTTATTTACCTTCCATTTTTTCTCCCAAGGTAAGTCTTTTCTGTCCCGGGATTGAAATGGCTCCTTACCCCCTTCCTTAAATCCCTCATCATTTCCTTTTCCCTCTCCTTCCCTTCTGCCTGATGAAGCAGCTAGGCTGCGAAAGCTAGCATTTTTGAGTGTGTGTGTGTGTGTCTGTGTGTTTATTTGTTGCTATTACTGCCTGTGCCCCTTCGCCTGGTATGTGTTCTTCATCTCTCTCTCTCTCTCTCTATATATATATATATATATATATAGAGGAAAAATTCCTAAAAGGAAAAATATACGTAAAAAATAGATTAAGTACACTTACCAGGCGAAAGGGCACAGGCAGTAATAGCAACAAATAAACACACAGACACACACACACCCAAAAATGCTAGCTTTCGCAGCCTAGCTGCTTCATCAGGCAGAAGGGAAGGAGAGGGAAAAGGAAATGATGAGGGTTTTAAGGAAGGGGGTAAGGAGCCATTCCAATCCCGGGACAGGAAAGACTTACCTTGGGGGAAAAAATGGAAGGTAAATAAATGCACATACACCCACACATTTACACAGACACAAGTACACTTAGGAGAGGGAAAAGGAAATGATGAGGGTTTTAAGGAGGGGGGTAAGGAGCCATTCCAATCCCGGGAGAGGAAAGACTTACCTTGGGGGGAAAAAATGAAGGGTAAACAAATGCACACATGCCCACACATTCACACAGACACAAGTACACCTAGGCAGACATACTGTAGAAAGCAAAGAAGTTAAGTTATTGAAGTTAAGAAGTTCTTAACTTCAATAACTTAACTTCTTTGCTTTCTACAGTATGTCTGCCTAGGTGTACTTGTGTCTGTGTGAATGTGTGGGCATGTGTGCATTTGTTTACCCTCCATTTTTTCCCCCAAGGTAAGTCTTTCCTCTCCCGGGATTGGAATGGCTCCTTACCCCCCTCCTTAAAACCCTCATCATTTCCTTTTCCCTCTCCTTCCCTACTGCCTGAAGACGCAACTGGGTTGCGGAAGCTTGCGATTGTGTGTGTGTGTGTGTGTGTGTGTGTGTGTGTGTGTGTGTGTGTGTATATTCATTTATTAATTTGTGATGCTGTCACACCTGTGCTCCTTCGCCTAAAGCTCTGTATAGGGAAAGTATGGCCATCCTTTTCCGCGCCGCTTGCCGCCGACTGCAACTCGTGATTGGCTGAAATCGAGTCACGTGCTTCTTTCCGCCATCTTGGTCCTATACGTTGCTTGGCCCGCTATAAGAAATCTTCTGAATATTCGTATTTTTGGGTCTGAATAATGCCACAGTGTTGTACTTTTGGGTGTTCTTAAGAAGCCATTACAGTACTTCCCTTAGATATCAGAAATGTAGAAAGATGAACAGTCTGATGAAAGCCGTCAGAGAAAACTACGAGCCCAGAAGCGAAATTCGGTTCTTGTGGTGTGATGAACTTAATTCATAATGTAAATTAATATTCACTGACGAATGGATCACGCAGCAGATACCTACATGTTTTTAACTTGAATAAATTTGTGAAGAAAATTCCTGCATAATGTCGTGAGGTTAAAGTATTCACCCGTCGTTGGTTTTATCTGCAGGTAGTTGCCGAAATCACACAAATTTTGGGCATACTGTTGAGTGAACTAGATTCTCGTTTAGATATGAAATTAACAAAAGTCATGTAGTGGTTATGCCCTTGCATTTTTCGTAGTTCATGTAAAATATAAGTGCGTAACACGCAAGAAAATACTCATCAAAGACTTAGCCATAATCTCAATTCTTTTCTTAATTTACACTATGCTCCGATAACGACATTTTCGCAGTCTATTCGAATATTTGTCTACGGTACAGGTCAATCTGAATTTATAGGTGAAGTCTTTACATCTGGAGCCACAAACCAAACAGTTTTCTTAAAATCTGACGATAAGTATTTCGCAGAACAGCCAGGTCTTCATGGACAGAACTATGCGAAGTTCGCGCAACTGTCCGTCGGATATAACACCCTGTATCTCGAGAATGAAAAGAGCTATCGCTCTGCTCTCAGCCTTAAATAAAATTTCAATATCTTACCCACATTTCGTCCACAGCATTATATGTGCTAAAATCAACCATACGCAAAGTGTATGCAATGCGATTTTTCCTCTGCAAATTCTCCAAAATTTTAGGCAGTAGTTTACTTAATTTGGTTTAGTACGGAAACTATATTCAATAATGAATAGAAAAGCAGATCATTATCGAGCGAATATATCACACTATAACGCGTGAAAAAATTAAATTTTTGCATTGAATAGTTTTCTCAAAATCGGTTGATAAGTATTGTTAAGCGCTGGGAACCTTGTAGCGGTCGGTGTGTAAGCAGCAGCGGAATAGGCCCAGCATGGCTGTCGCTGGCAGGCTGGCCATACTTTCCCTATACAGAGCTTTACCTTCGCCTGGTGAGTAATCTTCGTCTATTTTTTATATTTTATTTTTCCTGCTAGGAATTTTTTGTCTTAATACACACATCTGAAAAAAATATTCAAAAGAGATAAGAGTGGCTGGCCAGCACTTACCTCAGAGTAGTACTGCCGATAGTCACATCTAAAAAAGATGGAACTACTTGTTAATGCCAGCTTTCTGAAGTTACTTCCTTCAGGTAGGTGAGATAATGGTGTAGGTTAAGAATAACCCTTCTCTTTTATCCTGTTTCTCCTCAATCCTCTCCCCTACCTGAAGAAGGAAGTTCCCCCCCCCTCCCCCCCCCTCTCTCTCTCTCTCTCTCTCTCTCTCTCTCTCTCTCTCTCTCTCTCTCTCTCTCTCCACTTATATATTCCTTGATTTGTTAGAGAAGTATAACATCAAGATAGTGACATTACAAGAGACTCGATTTCCAGATGAGGACGCAATGGCCACAGCCAAGCACATTGAGGCACTATGCTCCGATGCACGAAGCCGTTCTCTGTCCTCCTTCGGGCATGGATGTTTGTACTGTCTTTAATATAAGTTAGTTAATAAGTAGTTTGTAAGTTTAGGGACTGATGACCCCGCAGTTAAGTCCCATAAGCTTTACAAACATTTGAACATTTTGAGGACACAATGGAAACCCAAGGATACTGAATCTATAAGGGAAAGCCAGATGAAAGAGTGATGAAGACAATTCCACACCTGGGTACTGGCTTTGCTGTACATCGTGGAATGGACTACAGTGTTTCAGAATTCACATACTCCCAGTAGCAGAACCTCCAAATTATCCTTGAGGTCCAGCAATAGTGCATATGCAATAGGTAACTTCCATGCACCTACAAATGACACCAATAAGAAAGATCTGGAAGCAGTAGAATACTACTGGAACACCCTAGAAGAGACTAGACAAGGTCCAAAACCACCACAACCACCTCGAAAACCATTGGGAATTCGACGTATATGTATATAAACAATTTTATAGCAAATTCAATTATCTTTCATTTTTATTTGGAACGTTTGTTTCCTAAAGCGGACCATTTTTGAGATATAGGCGAAAAACCAAAAAATTGTACCTTTCCACCCCCCTCCCCACGTTAGCTCACCCCCTAGGTGTGGGGACTTTCAGTTTGTTCACCTCCTAACTATCCCTAACGAATTACTGAAGTCAAAAATTCTCGCATATTCCATGCACTCTACACCCCTCTTTTGAGCACTCATTGACTGGACTATTAGACCATGTGGCTATTGATAGGAGATACCACAAGGAAATCCAAAACGCCAATGTAATGAGGGGAGTAGTTAAGACCAACCTATAACCCCACGTTTTAACACCCAATGGCTGAGCAATAAGGATTGCAACTTCCAAACCTTCCTCAAGTAGAACACACAGAAACAAGGATGCTCTAATGTGCCACTCATGAAACCATACCAGCTTCATCGAACAAAGGCAAGCACCCCTGTTGGACCACAGAATGTGATGAAGCTATAGGGGAAAGGTGCAGAGTCTGGATCAAGTGGAATCAGTGCAAAGATGAGACCAACCATCAGGCATTCATGGCACAAAGGAAAACAACAGTGTGTATCATCCTTAAAACTAAGAGAAAATACAATAGGTCTCAAATACTACAAGTGGAAGAAGACTTAAAAACAATTCAAGAGATCTCTACAAAGGACTCAAGAAACAGACAACTTCATACACAGCCCCAACCCTACATCTCGGAGGGCCAGATAGGAAGCTCCAAATAAATAACAGTGACTGCAAAAACACCTTTTCAGGATACTTTCGGAAACTCCTCAGTGCAGAACAACTGAAAGAGAGATTTGCTTTCACCGAGCCCGCTATCAAGAACCAAGTATCTGTACCACAGAATGGGGAATAAATTGATAAGGTAATAAGAGACCTTAAGAATAACAAGGGCCTAGGTGAAGGTGGTATAGTTGCAGAAATATGGAAGCACATAGACGACCAGTCCCTGCAGAGTATCACCCAGATCATTGAGGACACTTGGAGATCGGAGGTCTTGCCAGAAGGACAGACCCCAGCCGTGATCCATCCATTACAGAAGAAAGGAAGTAGGACTGACCTCAACAAGTACAGAATATTCTCCTTCTTGTTTATAACCTACAAGATCTTCTCTAAAGCCTGTGGTGTTTGAATTACATAAGTATGAATCATATAAGAATCCTGTTTGGTTACAGCTTTTATGTCCTTCACTTATGCCACACTACCAAATACAACAATATCTCTTATCTTCATATATTGAAGCAGGTTTACTTTGTTGGTCGCTCTCATATAAGAGCCAAGGGGGACATCTCTGGGTAGACATTATGGTGGACTTTGAAAAGGCATATGACTCAGTAGATCGACAGACCCTCTTCTCTACCTTGTGGGAACTAGGCCTAGACTTGTCCAGGCTACCCTGAATAAGACCACCTCCAAAGTCAATTTCAGGGGTGAACTCTCCACGAGCTTTCCCATCCAGACAGGAGTCAGGCTGAGGGATGGCCTCTCCTGCATCCTCTTCAAATGTGTTCTGGAGAAAATCATCAGAGAGTGGACTTCCACATTGTCACCAGAAGTAGGACTGAAGCTTGGCTACAAGAAAGACAACCTCAATGTACTAGCCTTGTGACTAGCCTTTTCTGATGATCTTGCCCTATTGGCCAACAGTATGGAGGAGGCTACTACAGGGTCCCTACAATATTGCAGTAAAAACCGACTTGACGATCAACACACAGAAGACTAAGTTCATCACTAATATCAGGCTGGGATCTACAATCCCACATGCAACAATAATATCTTTAAAGTTGCAGTCAGGTACTTGGGAGAATGGATTTCAGCAAGTGAGAGTGAAACCTTTCACCAAGTTAGAGAGAGCCTATCATTCCTGTAAGAACATCTATATTTCCAAGTATATATCCAAGAACATGAAGCTGAAGCACTACAGCTCAGTAGTAAGACCCTCTGCATTCAATGTCTCCGAGTGCCTCTTGATGAATCGTAAGGGCCCACTCAGGAAAGTAGACCTTAAACGAGAGGAAGATCCTGAGGAAAATACTAGGACCCATAAGAGAGGAAGATGCCACCTACAGAATTAGGCACAATAACGAGCTCTATGAACACAGGAAGACATAGTCACATGTATGAGGAAAAGGCAACTGACCTTCTATGTGCACATGACCCACCTGAATAACTCAAAGTTCACCAAGAGAATCCTCACAGTAACAAGCTGTGGAAAGGTGTCCAAAGCCAAATGGCTCATCTCTGTTAGATCAGACTTGGAGGAACTTCAGAGCCCATAACAGACAACAGAGAACTGAACCCAATACTGACAGGCCATCCTTCAGGGAGACTTCCCACTGTCTCTCACAAGCAAAAAGTTTACAGACACCACCAAATGGACGGATGAGAGGGAGCAGGCTCACAACCAGATGAAAGAGTACTGGGCCAAGTAAAAGTAGAAGACCCTAGTTTAGAGTCCAGATGAGCCACATGGTTCCTAGAAGGCAGAACCAAACTGAAAAATAAATAAATAATTACTATTTACAACTCCCCACAAAGACGTAATGAAAAGTTGTGACAGGCACATAGAAAAGACACGCACGTACAAGGCCATGGCCTTCTTCAGAATATAGAACATACAGGGAATCTCATAGGCACACAACACAGTCACACAACCGTCATATCTGGCTGCTGCACTCCGAATCATGCTCTGCGTTGTGGAAGGAGGGGAGGGGGGCTAGGTGGTTGCGTCATGGTGGTGGCAATGGATATAGCACAGCCTTTTCAGACATGTATGTATTAGACAGGTGGGATGAGATGCAGCTTAAGAATGGAGTGGGTGGGTGAGGGGTGTACCAGATCTCCCTTACCATATCCCCACACACTCCCAAGTCCTCCCTCTACCACCAGTAACCATCCACAAAAGAGTGCTCCCCTTGTCACCCAGTACTATTATAGTCTCAAACAGCTAAATCTCATCCTTTGCCAAGGTTTTGATTTTATGTCCTCATGTTCAGAAGTAAGAAATCCTACCCAAGATCCTTCCTACTCCTCCTAATGTGGTGTTCTGTTGGCCTCCCAACCTCCATGACATCCTAGTCCATCCCTATGCCACCCAGGAACCCAGCACACTGCCACAGGGATCGTATCCCTGTGGAAGGCACCACTGCAAGACCTGTCAAATCCACCCACCCACCACTTCCTATTTCAGCCCTATCAGGGGTAGGACCACCTGTGGAAGCAGCCATGTAATTTACCAGCTGTGCTGCAATCACTGTGCAGCTTTCTATATTGGCATGACCACTAACCAGCTCTCCACCAGGATGAATAGCATGGTAGACCACCCTGTGGCACAGCATGCAGTGTAGCATATGCTTGATTTCAATGGTTGCTTCACAAACCAGGCCATCTGGATCCTCCCACCCACCACTAGCTTCTCTGAACTGCATAGCTGGAAGTTATCCTTACAGTACATTCTCCAATCCCGAAATTATCCAGGCCTCAACCTACGATAACTCCCCTTCTCCCACACAACAGTTCCCATCTCCTCTCTCCTACATCTCTCCCAATTTATGTTCTCTCTCTCTCTCTCTCTCTCTCTCTCTCTCTCTCTCTCTCTCTCTGTGTGTGTGTGTGTGTGTGTGTGTGTGTGTGTGTGTGTGTTTGGGGGGGGGGGGGGGTTGTTTTTTCATGAACACTTCAGCCTCACCACCAGAACGAGATGACGGTTGGGTGCCTGTGAGATTGTGTGTATTTGTGTGTTGTTATCGCAGGTTTTCATTACGTCTTTGGGGAGAGGTGTAAACTAACCTTATTATTATATTGTTGATTCTAACCTGGACTTTGCATTTTGGCAGAGAAATTGAAACTATTAGTTGCAGAGTTATCAGTGATTATAAGGGTTGTGGGCAGGTGAGTCATGCAAGTGGAAATCAAAAAAAAATTTCCATTCAATAGCTGTGAAGTTCAGACTCAGTCTCCCAATTAGGCAAAATTTCCATGAGCCTTGAAGCATTTGTCCCACTGACACACCATGCTGAAGATAGTGTTCAGTAAACTGCTGTTTATTATTGTTTCCACAACTGCTTAATGTACACCTTCATTTGGCATGTATCATCAGTCCTACAAAATTGACAAGGTTCCAAATCCATGATAATCCAATGGTGTAGAGCAAGATCATAGGGAGATGCTAGTTTCTCTTTCACTTGGAGTAACTTCTACGTTTTGACATAAGGACGTGTGTTACCCTGAAGCAACAGCACCCCTTGGGCCGTATGAATAAAACGGAGTATCTACTTTATACTCTGAATTCCAGAGAACATACTCAGGTTCGCATGAATAAAGTGAGTCGGAGAATATACTTCACCCGAGTAAGTTCTCAGTGCGAGTAACAGGGTGGGAGAAGTTGCTCTCAGCAGAGAACATCCTCCAATTTTGTATGAATAAAACTTGAGAAGTTTCTCATGACCAGAGAACATTCTCCGATTTCTGAAGTGAGCTCTCTAGTGTACTTCGGGCTGAGTAACATCTATTAAGTTACGTTTTACTGTGGTTTATAATAAAAGTTACAACATTTGTGATACTTAGAAGGCAAAAACAAGTTCCTTTATACATAGTCCTTAAGAAATACGAGGTGATTTAAAAAGTTAATGCAAATAAAAATATTTTGTTGACAAGTAGCTTCCCACAGAAAAATCGTGAGTGTGACACTTCAAGCATTTTATATAGTGACAAGAGTGATGTAAGAGGAATGTTTTCATTACTGACATAGAAATGAAACACAAGCGGATTCAGCTGCGTGTTTTACCCATTTGTTTGGAGTATATATTTACACTTGTAAACTGCTACATAGCAAAATAATAATGTTTTTAAATAGGGTCTGTTAGTAAGGCCTTATGATGATAGTTCCAAATAAAGTGCATACCAAGACTTCAGTTTCTATCACAAAATAAAGATTGCTGCAACACCAGGTAGGCCTACTGAAGTATTGTTTCTGTCCAAACCGGGTGACATATTTAAGATACATTTTCTGACTTCGTAATTGTAACTTTTGTTATGTTAGACATAAGCAGAACATGACAGGAAAATTAATAACTGATTAATTACATACCTAGCAGCCTGTTTCTTTTAACAAATCACATGTCCTAACACTTATAAGCAGATCATTAGGTGTCATATTTAACAAGAAGTAGGCCTATCTCATGTTAAAAAAACTCCAACAGCATTCCACATTGTAACAGATGAATATGTGATACATTCTTAAAACTTCAGTTAGTGACATTGTAAATTATTGATATCAAAGACACTGCTTTTTATTAAATTATTTAATACGACAGGCCTGTTTCATCATGAATGCCATCATCAGGTGTACTGTAAAATAATAGTATACCCACCTTTATATTTTACAGTACACCTGATAATGGCATTCACGCCGAAACAGGCCTGTCATATTAAATAATTTAATAAAAAGCAGAGTCTTTGGTATCAATAATTTACAATGTCTCTAACTGGCCCAGAAGATTATAAATCTTAAAATTTCATTAGCATATTCTGCTAACCCAACTTCATTAACAAAAAAAACTTCTCATGTGACAAAATTTTGTATCGTCAGAAGAAAACATTTTTGTAAAAAGTGCAAATTTAGTCTTAATAATATGCTCCTTCACAACAAACTTATATCTACACATAAAACAGTTCTTCCTGAACACGTATATGGCTACTCCATATTTGAACACCTAATAATTTGCCTTATTAAGCTAGTTAAAAGAAATATGATTGAACAGCTGCTCTATTCCGGACGTGACACACAGAGAACTTACTCAAGAAGGAGCGGAGGTAGCAAGAATGAGCTACCTGCTCAGAGCATATGCTTCAAAGTTTTTATTCATATGAAATTGAGAACTTACTCAGAGAACGTTCTTTTGCTCTGAGAATCTTCTCTGGAGCATGTGCTCTTTTTTATTCATATGGCCCCTTATCATATTTTTTGACATACATACTACCCCCCCCCCCCCATCCCATTCTTCATAGACCAATAGTTGTAGACCCATGTTTGTCTTGTGGCAGCTAAGAAAACAACAGCATGTTGGCCTTGTTTGGGCAAATTCAGTAGTAGCATCTCCATAGTTCACATTCACTGCATGCATGTCAGAAAGACATGAATGGTGTATTAATCTCTTGCTTACATGACAGTACTTGTACATCCACATTGGAGCTGTGCTACGTTGCATAGAAACTTATATTGTCATTCAGTAATGAATTACAACCTCTGGTTCTTTGACTCCCTTTCCAGTCAACCACGAAAACAGGCTTAAAGAATTCAGGAGATCTATAGTTGCACACAAAGATTCAGGATGAAAGAACATTTCTCGGATGTTTGGTAGAAAGAGCCGAAATGGGTTATGTGATTCAACATTTGTCAGTACATTTAACCCTTTAGATTATTTTGACTCTAATCGTCCAGTCACTATTTTTTGGAGTTATATATACATATTTGGTATCACCCTTTAATGTGCCTCCTTTTGTTTATTCACTTGTATTTTGCTGATATTAAGTTGTTACTTAGTTTATTGCAGTGCCATTTTAGTTAGTTTCTGAAGAGCAGAAATGACTGCACTTGTATTTGATTCCATTGCAAACGAAACAACAAAAACTAACACTTACTTTTGATGTTTATGGTTTGTGAGCCATTTGCTTTAAAGTGGCAGTATAACCTAACATTCTTATGGCACTGGAAATTCCACTGATTTATTATGGTAAACTTCTAACATAAGAGTGCTGTAATATGTTCTATCCATTAGGATGGAAGTAGTAGTCTTCTTTTTTTTTTTATCATTATTTACTCTCCAGTTACAGCTCTATAATGGAGTGTACACTCTCTTGAAACTTCGTCAGTAATCTTGAAAGTGATATCCCTATGGAATCAACCGATGCTAACAGATGGTAATCTACCTCCACAGTGTGTATTACATTGGCTCTTTAAAATGGTTATAACTCACATTATTAGTGGTAATCAACTGAATTTATTCTGAACCAGCTGTATTTTATGTGACAAAATTACTTGTATATTAACAGTAATGTTTCTGTGGAATTCATGTCCATAAGAGCTGTAACAGTACTTTTTGAAACTACCAGACAGAAATCGTTTACCACATAATCTATCTCACATGCTCTTTTAATTATAATATTTTTAGCATTCACAATCACTCTTAATGAAATGATCATATGGCTTTTTGTGGCCGGGACATTTTCATAGGGGTTCAGCAGCCTACTGCAAGACTTTTTAGTGACTCCACTTCAACGACTTGGGTGTCAATGATGATGAAAGTAGTGATGACGCCCCCCCCCCCCCCCCCACACACACACACATACACTCACACAAACAAAACACTCAGTCCCCTGCTGGGAATTGAACCTGGGCCCCTCCCATCAGTATTCAGCAATGCTGCCACTGAACTATGGAGGCGGACAATTGTTCTTAATAGATTGTTATTATTAAGCAGCTTTTTCATATAATGTTATACAAATAATTTTATATGTTATTTCACACTTTTATTGGCACATTTGAATGAGTTGCATGTATGTCATTTCCCACTGGCAGAGGGTGACATCATACAGCAAAATGTTATATATTTCACTAGCTGAAAACCCGGCGTTGCCCGGGTATCTATATATTTGTTCCTGCCTTGAGGTATGACTCCTCCTATCCCTTCTCTCTCTCTATTTCCTTTCTCTAAAAACATGCTATATTTGTCGGAAGAAATAAGGCTGTCTTGTATAATGTACAAAGTTATAAGTGCAGTTGACATATAAAATGCATACCACCTCATATTTATTGAGTTATATGTTGCACAATTGTATAATTTTGTAGGTATATATTCATTTACATAAGTGCTGTATGTCTGTAAAATTTGTTGCTAATACAATCCGTAATAAAGAAGTAATACATTAAAACTTTGTGTGTGATGGTTTTTTTTCCATGAACATTATTGTTTATGTGCCCATGTCTCGTGAACTATGTGTCGTACTGTGATACAATTTCGAAGGTACATTCATCTATATGTGTGTATACTGTCTGTAAAATTTCCTGTGGCTACAATTTGTAGTGTACAAATTATAAATTGTAACACCATACCGAATGCCTTTGTTTTACTCTATGAACAGCGGAAAAGTAGCTTATGTGTACAAAATTTCATAAAGATTGGAACAAAACTGTAGATTTTTACGCAACACGTCAAATATACGGACACTCTGCTTTATATATTAGATTTCATTCCATGGTTGTGGCTGGTGCAACTACAGTGGTGAATAAATCAAATGATTCAGCAAAATGTTAATCCATTTAACCTTTCGCAATGGCGCAACCAAACCAATGGCTTACTCCAGGGAAGTGTATTGTCTCCATCCCTTTTCAATGCATAAACAAACATTCAGCCCTCTTTCTACAGCAGTCACATATATGCTGTCAATTGGATCATAGCTGCTGAGGGACCGTTGTTTGAAGATGTGGAGAAGAGGCTGAATGAGGCACTGGTGGAGCGTGACTCGTATTACTGCCTGGGGAGCTTGGCTTAATCGCATGGGTCACAGGGGTGGTAAAAACCTCAAAAAACACTCAATCGTAAGGTGAGGTACATGCCGAGGAGATGCATGGCTGTTGAGGTGCAACAGTTGCTAGTGAGCAACATCTGGGGAATCTGCCGCACCTCAGTTGTACCAGCCTTACCCCAGCAAGCAGGTTCTGCCTTGGTGGACGTATACTGTATATACTTGAGAAATCCGTGCATATTTTTTTCCGAATTTATGAACAAAAAAACTGGGATGCATGGATTATTCCAATTTAGGTTGGTATTTCTCCACTTCAAAAAACAGATCCCTTTAGGCCGGTATTACACAATATTTTTGATCAGATCTTTGACAAAGAAATATTATCAAATATTTATAATATTCCTTAGACATAAATCTTCATTGTGGCATTAAAAAGGGGTATTATGGTTCTCATATTGGAAGATTGTGGATAACAACAACTTTTCATTATGCGCAGCCTTCCAGTATCAAAACTGCATATAATTTACTTGACAAAAACAGTGAAACACCATATCAGTAATTTCGCTGTAAAGGGTCTCCTCACGTCACAAACCAATATGGTGGAGTAGCTTCTCTTTCTGCCATTTTCTTTGACATCACAGCTGGGACGTACAAACAGTTGCATTTTTTATGTAAGAATGACTTGTTGCATTTGCTTTCGATACCATCTTTCTGAGTAATAAAGTACGTTATCTACTTAAGTTGGGTATTATTCGGTCCAGTATCTCCATATTACCCACACCGGTATCAGCATGTTACAGAAACTATAACTGGAGAAGACAGGGTTACAGGATTTCTTGCTACAGGGGTTAAACATCTGCGAATAGCAGCTATGTTCAAACATACACACACATTGATTAGCAACAGCAATGCTGGCTCTCAGAGCGGTTACATTTTGTATTGCAGCGAACAGAAGACAAGCAGCTTTTATAATCAAGTATTCGGCAAGGTGCTACATTTGATGATATTTCTTTGATGAAAGATACCTGTATGTCAAAGTTTTCAGTTTACTAACAAATAACTTTTAGTTTGTATGAGAACATTGAGTAGGTAAAATACAAGAATTTTATGGGGTTGGTATGAGATTCGCAAGCTCTGGATATGACAATCCTGCGTGCATCTATCTCTCTCAATAAGTGCGGCGTCCATTGTTTTGATATTTATGTGTCATTTCGAAATTTAACAGACCTGACATTCCAAGATAGTCACCTTCAGGTGCTTGTTCAGAGCCAACGGGTGGTATACTCATCTACACAAACCTCTATCTATCTATCTATCTATCTATCTATCTATCTATCTATCTATTTATTTATTTTTTTCCCCCGTCAAAATTTGGAGGTGCGCAGATTACTCGAGTGTATATGGTATTTCCCTAGCTGCTCTTGGGAACAAGATGAAACAGCAAGCAATAGCATTAGCAGACACAACTAAGTATGGGAGACTGAATTCAATGCAACAACATATGATCCTAAGGCATTTCTTTCCCTTTCCATTCCATGGCATGGAAGGAATGTACGGGCCTTAATCGATCAGAACTGAACTCTCCACAGTACACAGTAGGGACATTGAGAGCCTTTGGACACAACAGGATGTATGCCTTTTAAACATTAAGTGTGGCACATAGCACATCTTCAGCCATCAATCTGTTACTTTGCAGCCCAAGCCCACTCCCACATTTTCGGTAGAGGGTCCATGATGACCTTTGCAGCATCGGCCATTGTCCTATCTTTTTGTCCCTCCTGCATTTCCAACCTGCAGGACGCCCGCCTCTATGCTCTCTCCATAGAGCTGAGTGGCAGGGTTACACCTCAAATGCTATGGTTTCTGTACCACTTGTCAGCTGACGTGGATACGGTGGTTCAACAGGTCACTGCTACCATTGTTTCCACCACTGAGGCAACTATTCCAACCACTTTTGGCTTATCTCAGCATAAGTCTGTGCCCTGGTGGATACCAGCGATCTCTGACGCCATCCAGGATAGTCGGTGGGTACTCCAGCATCACTGAATCCCTTCCCTTCCCTCCCACTTTCCATTACCTGCCCCATACCCCTCCTTGGTGCATTTCTTGCTTGCAGATTAGGTTATCCTATGTTTGAAGAAGTTTTAGCGACCTTTAATGAAATCTCTGAGATTAGAAGAAGGGACTGATAACCTTTGTAGTTTAGTCTCTTCCAAAATCAAACAACTACAACAACAACAACTACAACAAAGACCGAGCATTGCCTTAACTCCGAACTTAAGGTGTGTGGTCAGAACATCATTCTGCTAGGACTGACAGGTTCGACCTCAGTTGCAAGACCGAAGTTTATAAGAACGTCAGCCCTATATTTAGCTATTCCGATGGCGAATATGCTAGCCCAGTTTGGTATAGGTCAGTAAATGACAAACAAGTAGATGTCGCCCTTAATGAATCTTCCAGAATGCTTGAAGATGTTTGCAGTCATGTGGCCAGTCTTGAACCTCCAGTAATTCGAGAACAGGCAGCCTACAACACAAAAATCTGTAGTTTCCAGGTGTCTCCCACTTCACAGTTCCCTCGAAGGATGCCATAGGACACCCTAGGTTGGAACCCTCCAAATCCTTAGCTGCTGGACACAATGAAAGCTGGACAGTGTGGGAGTCTCCGAACCGACTACACTGTGGCATAGCATCATTTTTAATAAATTGTTAATTCTGGACTTTTATTTAATAAGAGTTGTCTTGGAAGCTTGCCACAGTGTGCAATTGGCTGAATTAGCTCAGTTCTTTGTAGCTGTTACAATTTAATTTGAAAAAAAAAAGAAAATAGCTGTGCCTTTGACCCCTAAGCATCAGTGTGATAAAAACTTTTGTTTTTCAGGTTCAAGACGATAGCAGACGTGCAAATCGTAGAAGAAATAAATAAATACAGCAAGGAAACGCACATTCTGAAATGAAGTGATAATTTTTTCTAGTAAATTGTTCTTTGAGGTCAATCGACTTTATTTAGTATTACAATCATTTTTATCACTTGAGATTGTTTGTCCAAGCTCTGAATTTCAAAATTTCTTTTGAATTTATGTATTGAGAACAATTTTTATTTACTTTTAATTGTGACTAATTTTATATGATGTGTATAATTGTAATTAGTTTTGTTTCATGTGAGTTAACTGTGTTTATGCAAATAAAAAAACATAAAATATTTAAGATAATCAGTTCTTTATTTCTTCATTACATACTTTCTTGCAATGTAATTTTTTCAAAGACAACATTTCAAACAGTAATTTCTGTCGTCATAAAATGACAGAAGTAAAAACCATATTACCACTTTAGTGCAACTAGGTAACTTAATTTTTTGCTCTTTTAGCCATGTGAATCTTACTAAATTGATTTGCTCTATTAAAAGCTACATCTCGACATCTCATAGGACTGTTAGGAAACAATATTCATTTCCCCAAATTTGTAAATATTAAACCAAGAAGTGTTTCTGTGCTACAAATAGATATCTTGAGTTGCCCCATTGTGTCAAATTGTCAATAATGAGATACCTATAATTCTCCATAAAGACTGTTGCTGAGCTGCAGGCAGGCACTTAAAATAGACAATACCATTCATAAAACTTAAATATTAGGCAATGGCCATCATCAGAAAAAGAAACACACACATTCACACAATCACAAAGACATGATTTCAACACACACAACCACCAACTCTAGCCGCTCCAGTGCAATAAACATGTTATTGACGTTCCAACCCCACTCATTATCCTATATCCCTCCAATTGTGTGTTGTCCCTTACAATATCTGTTTAATCAGTTACTTTTTTTATTTTTATTTATTTTTTCCTTATTATTATTTTATTTTTATCATTTCAGATCCCCTCCACTCCCTCCCCATACTCCTCTACACCTACCTTTTATCCTTTCCCGTGCCTTCCTTTTACTGTGTTCAATGCTGCATCTCTTATTCTTGCTTATCGGAGCCTTTAACATCTATCATACAAAACTGAACTTTACATCCCCACCCTTACCTGGCATCCTTACTCACCCACTCCCCTCCTAACTCACTATCAAGATGTTTGTTTTACTGGAGCGGACAGAGATGGTGGTCATGTGTGTATAGTTGTCTGAGTGATTGTGTGAATGTATGTCTTCATGGTGAGACACGAAAGTGCCCCAAATGGGAACTCCAGATGGCCAAGCGTTTAGGAAATAAAAGGAAGTTTGATACGGATCTATCAATGCATCTTATGAACTGTCCCTCTGACGGCGTGTTTAAGAAGCGGTTTTGGCTGAGCAGTAAAAGATCGGATTTGTATTGAGAAGGTCGCGGGTTCAACTCCACCTGGCGGCAAATTTTTTTCTGTTCCTTGGCAAAGTGTACACCTACATATTGTTCCCATAGGGATCATGAGAACAAGATTAGTTTGATTACAGGACACTCTGAGGCATTTAAACAATCATTCTTCCCATGCTCAATACGTGAATGGAATGGGGAAAAACCTTAGTAACTGATATAGTGGGACGTACCCTCTGCCATGCACTTCACATTGTGCAGATTACTGATGTAGATGTAGACTGACTTCACAATTAACTGCAACATGATATAGGTTATTTTATTAATTTATATAAGCAAAAAAAAAAAAAAAAAAAAATAAAATAAAATAAAATAAAAATAAAAAAAAAAGAAAAAAAAAAAGAAAGGGCATTGGATGAAATTCGGGACTATGAATATTTAAAAACGGACTGTAGTTAACGCGTACTTGGGGGAACGTCTTTTATGTAAATTGATACTTCCATTTTTTGCAATTGATCAATTACATGTACCGGTGTGATATTCATCAAAGAAACAGGGAAAGCAATAATTTTGACCACATCTTGTGCACGTTCTGAATGCTACCCTTTTGCAGCTAAGTGGTTTTCTTAATGTCTCCATAGAAAAACAAACGTTCTGAAAACAGCTTCTTTCATAGCACAGTCCAGCAGGTAACATGCTTGTTTTAAATAATGACATCCCATGCAGATGTTGTGCACATATAAATACAAAATAGCATATATGATGATTGTGGTTAATTGTGAATTCAGTAATGTACGCATTGCCAAGGAGCAAAAAAATATTTGCTACCGGACAGAATCAAACCTGCAAACCTTTCAATACAAATCCGATCTCTTACTGCTGAGCCAAACACCACTTTCTGAACAAACTCTCTCGGGGGCAGTTGATAAGGTGGACATGGTGATAGGTCCATATCAAAATTCCTTTCATTTCCTAAACGCTTAGCTATCTGGAGTTCCCACTTGGTGCACTTTCATATCTCATTACACCCTACATGTACCATAAATTTGGACAAATTTGGCGATGCTGAGTAGGCGTTCTCTCCTTGTGAGGTCAAGAGAGAGATGAGGTAAAACAAATTCGTAGATGGACATGCTACACTGAAATTTTGTAGCAGTACAGAAATTGTTAATGAAGGAATCCACAGACACTACAATGCGGAAATTTCTCCTCTGCGCTTCTTATTTCACTGTCCACAGTTTTGTCCACAAATGTTACCATTTCTCTTTCTTTTCAAGCAATTTACTCAGCTCAAACATTACATTAAATGCTGTTATACAGACAATTAACTGTTAGCTGCCAATATTAGGCAACTATGATGACAAGTGTACTTATTGTATAATAGCTACAGTGAAGTTGTTTGGTCAAAGAAGACTGATAAAATCTTTGACAAAAGTCTGTGTCATATATCTTTTATAGTGTAATATTGAACAGAGACAATGACAGTGGGTCACAGAAAAAGTAAAGTGGCGGAGAAGAGACAGTGATGAGGAAGAAAAACAGAGAGGCATGAAGACAGTGGAAATGGAAGACAGAAGAATGCCCAATGGAAGGGAAAAAAAAGGGAGAAAGACAAATGTAGATGGGGCAATGAGAAGTAGATGCTGGATATGAAGGCTTCACAGAAAAGGGAGACTGGATACAAGCAGTTAGAATATTCCATGTTAAGAGAGCTGAATATATAGTGGAATGAATCCACACTTGTATCAGAATCTTTTAAATTAGAACTCCAAGAAATTTCCGTAACTGTGCAAATTTTAGATTTGGTGCGC
Organism: Locusta migratoria; assembly: GCA_026315105.1. NCBI lineage: Eukaryota > Metazoa > Arthropoda > Insecta > Orthoptera > Acrididae > Locusta > Locusta migratoria. The sequence continues at coordinate 311,196,010 of CM048744.1, read as the reverse complement.
ACAGGTATTATAACTGTGATAATTTCCCTGGTGTCGTCCCCCATCACTAAGGCATAGGAGGTCTGTAGCAAAGGCAAGTGTGAAGTGTAAGGCCACAGGAAGGGATAAAAAAATGAAAAATTTGCTTTAAAACAACTCGTTTTCTTTATTGGCAATATTAAACACAATGTTAGGTGAAATCATCCATTACCATATTTTAAACCTCCATCATGGAATGTAGAAACAGGCATGTTAAACAAAACTGAAGGAGACTGTGGTATTATTTTTAGCTAACCTTGATGTCATAAAACACTTGTCTTGTTTGCTCATAGATCTCTTATCCAAGTCAATAACCACATATTAAATTGCACTAAGATTGCAGCAAACACAAGAATAATTCAATATGTAAAATATTTTGCAGTCAGCAAATTAAACTGTAAAAGCTGTAAACTTAGTGACTGCCACCCTTGTATATGGAACTTTGCATCCTTGTCATAAATACTCTCTTAAATCATATCTTCTCTCTTCATTTGAAACAGGTCATTGCTTTTGATTGAAAGAATACAAAGCCTGTTAAGGTGGTCCTGTGTGAAGATAGATGTTATAGTTCTTTATAAGTTTCAATTGTAAGAAACTTTTTTCTGCATATATCGTGGTGATAAGTATCATAGGCTGTGGTGATGTTGACATATGATGTTTTGAGTGGGTCAGAGAACTTCAGTGTGCCCAACACTCATCACTGTAGGAGGAATCATAAATTGCAGGAGTTTTACTTCTGAGATGAGGTCATATGTTTCTACATCAGCTTTATATGTTTTTACCTTATAGATTTCCTCATTTCGCATGTCATGAAGTTTGGACAGGTGAAAGAGAAATCCAAAGTATTTGGAATAGTCACCTCTTTGATCTCATGCTGTTCAAAGCTTCGACAACCACCACCAAGAGGTATTCATTTCTAAATATTTCTTTGGCTTCCTGCTGATTTTGGGTTTCATTGGCAGTAATATCTGGATTGTCTTCAGCATTGTTGAAAAATCATTCGCATCCCTTTAGTGATGAACTGAAAACTTCCCATCATAAATCTCCTGTCAATTCCTCTGCAGCTGACATAGATATGTGAATTCTGTCTTCCTGTAGTTTTGGAGAAAGTCATTCTAACTACATACCTTTAGCTTGTGAACTTTCTTGACCTCATTGCTGGCATGTAAGAAGTCATGTCTTATGATAAGACCCAAAATGAATTTCAAGGAGCTGAGAGACTAAATTACTATAGTTGGAACCAGGAACGACAGCAGTAGAGTTGAGGCTTTATCTACGCATCTAAGTCAAGCAGTCTCCATCAGCCATACAAGTGTTCAGTATTGTTATGAATTCTCTGCTGCAACTATCGTGGGCATTGTCAAAATCAAACTTGAGTGTAACAAGTTATTTAGTGGATTTTATTCTATCTGATGTCTTAATGTAACTGATAATCAAACTCACTATTGCCCAGAATGCCATTGAGGATGACAGCATAGTATTTTGTAGCTTGAATATAATATTGATTGCCAGATGCATTTATAAGGGAGGGGGGGCATGTTCCTCCCACCCCCCAAATAATGAATGTAAAGAAGAAAAATAAGTATGGTGTCTGAAGTATTTTATTAAATAATGTGTGAAGGCATAACCCATGGTACACAGTCATAGTTCCCTGTGTTGGTTTAGGAAGTGGGGTGTTGGTAGTGTAAAGTTCGTATCTTTTTTTCTTTTTAAATAGCTATATTTTTTATAATGCTAACAATAAAAAACTAGATCTCAGTTAAGTAAAAGGGGTTTCAGCACTAATTATCCCCTGACTATGAGCAGCAAAACAGATAAGAATATCAAGGGGTGTTTACTTAAAATTAATTAACTTAGCTTTACATTAACCTTGCCCCCCCCCCCCCCCCTCTGCACTCCCTGAAATATATGCTATATTCGTGAATGTAGAAACATATCCCTTGTTGCCATGGATGTGCTTCAATCAAACATTCTCTCAGCCTGCATCATATCAGTAATATACAATGTTTTACCTTTATTTATTTATTTTACTTATTTCACTGCATTGATACTATGTCACATCTTTGTTACCACTAAATAAGCCTGTAATTTACTTTAAAGAGATTCACAAAAGCAGAGGAGATTGCGAACGAGCATGGTGACAAAAAGGAGGTTCTGAGTAGAAGCAAGCAATAATGCATGCTAATGCTAAATATCGATTATCAAAAATGTGACGCCTGACTCTCATCAGTGTGGCAAATGGGACTCAGTGTCCCCCATGCCTCTGCCCTTCACATGTGCTATTTTGTTACTGGACTTATGAATACAAATATACTGGTAGTTAAAACTTACCTAACATTTCAAACATTTGATTTTGAATTTCCGGTCCAAAGTAGTGATTTTGAGTCTCCTCTTCATGAATGCATGTAAGTGTTTGGTAAATCAAAAGGTGCAATCATTTCTATCAGCTTCCATTTGTCAGAGTGGTAAATTGTAGAGGAAGATGCTTGAAGTGGTGTATTTGTTTATACTAATAATTCCATCACCACAATTATACTTAAATGATAAATATAAGGCAAAGCATTGAATTCAAATTTTTGCCAAGGCCAGGATTCAAACCTGGTCTCCTGATTGCTAGGCAGATGTGCTAGCTGTTATATGACCCTGACTTTCTGGTTTGTACAACTGCACAGATTGTTAAGCATTAGTTTCTTCACCTAGATATTTTTTGGAAAGAGAACTCTTCACAGCATGTTTCCACAGATTTATTTTTTATTCAATAGTTTCGCCACAGATTTGATAAACACCTCTTTCATTCCCAAATCTTGTCACAATCCACTGCATTGAACTCAGTCACTCTCTACATATCCAGAATTTCTTTAATGGTTTGTGACAAATGTTCATTGAAGACTGTACGAATTTCACATTTTGATGGCTTTGGGCCATAGAAGGATGATCAGAACGAGGTTTGTCACCACCATTTTTGAAATGGAAAAGCTATTCAAACACTAATTTTCCCCATTGTCCTTGTACAGCATTTTAACATTCTAAGATTTTACAATCCACTTTTTCTGAACAAAAATCAGATTTCACCACTGCAACTGTTCATAGACGTCAGCCAATATGAAAAACGACATTTGCACAAAACAGTTGTCATTAATTACGCAGAAACTAGGCCTGACCTACAACACTGGCAGTTATGGAAGAATGTTCATTCTTTGTCACAAAATTAAGTACTACAAAAGCTCTGCCCACCAAAAACTTAGTTCAGTTACTTTTGGTACTCCCTTGAGGTCCACCTTAGTTCACATCTATTAGAAGCCGTTTGAAATTTTTGTCTGAGGATTGCAGACTATTTGTCAAATTCTTAATTTAGGGAGATTTGTTGTACAAGCATCTACCATGTAAATATTTCTTCTTGAAAGAAAAGGAAAGAATGCAAAATAAAATATAATAATGAAAAGTCCAGATAGGAGTTCAACACTATAATGAAGATATATAAAAATCAAATAAACGATGTCCCAAGACATATTTTGTCCCTATATCTATTAAGGATATTAAATTGAAGTAGAGGCATTGAATCTTATTCCAATCACAGTATAAATTTGGATTCAGTTTCAGTACAGTATCTTTAATAATGATGATAGTTTGCAACTTGTCACAAAACCCCATGGTGAGCTGCAAGAGGCACATAAAAATTACACTTACACATACATCACTTAAGCTATCAGCCATTAGCCTTCAGCAGAAAAGAGAGCATTCACACAATCATACTGGCACACTTCACAGACACACAACTATCATATCTGGCTGCGCCCACACTGTATGTGTGAGTGTCATTTTTGTGTGTCTCTTGTAGCTTACCTTACATTTTTGCGGTGAGTTGTAAACTATTCACATTATATTGGAAAATAAAATGCAACCATATGTGACAAATGGGATTGACAAAGGTAAAGTTCACAAATGATCATTTGTAAATAGAATGGTATGACAAGGAAAGAAAAGGTAACTGTAAATATGTTGTATTAAATTCTTTATCTTGTAACAAAAAACACTTATGCAAATAAAAATTAATCAAGGTATAGTCAACACTTAAACAACTGTCATAAATTTATGAGTGACAAAGTGTTAGCTAAGTGGTAAGTGAAAGCTTTTGTTTATGTGAACCATGGAGCAGGAACTCAACTTTTGGGTTTGCTTTGCTATAGTTGGACCCATGAATGATGGCAGGTCTAGACATCATCTTAACTGGTTTCAAGCAACAGTTGAAGTATGCATATATTTGTGCTTTGCTCTTGAAGAAACCTTATAGCCCACAAATAATGTCTCTCGCTTGCTTAGACAGAATTTGTTACATGCCAGCACTCTTAGCAATGACAACTTGCAACAAATAGACTGAAATACAGTGAATAACTCGCTACGATCAAGTTTAATTTTGGCAATGCCTACAACAGTCGCAGCAGAGCATTCACAACATTACTCAACTCTCAATTGCTGTGGACGAATGCATAACGTAAATGAGCAGACCAAGCCCAGTGGTTCCAACTATAGTGTGATGTCATTGTGAGTGGTGTAAATACTTCTTGGAAGTTGTAATGAAGTTAATTGATTAAAGCAGCAAGGTCCAATAAAGTGTAATGAATCGGACCTCCAAACAGAAACACAATAAAAAAACAAAGGACGAAATTCAGTAACCTCCAAGTGTGCAATTCAAAATCTCACATGAAAAGAAAGTGAAAGTACAAACTTGTGTAAATATTTATTAAATAATTTCTTTATGTTCATTTTCTGTTTGTGTGAACCATGGAGCTAAACCTCTTATTCCACTGTAATCTTGTTGCGGGTTCAATGATCAGTTCTGATGATCACGGCCCACATCCAAGCGGAAATTTGGTGCATGCGTCATTCTGATGAGCATCCACAGCCAGTTTTTGGTCCTGTCTGGTGCCAATTATCAACCATATCCACGTCTCGCCATTATCACTCCAATGTAGCAGTAGCAAAACACTGATAAGATAGATACACCTTCTGTTTAAATTAGTCTCAATCAGACTTTTATAAAACAGTGCATTCCATGAACAATTTCAAAATGTTAATAATGTAACAAACTGAACATTTCCATAAATTCAAAACAGAAATATTGTCACATTGAAATGGAAGCAGGCATGACTTCAAAGGCAACTGAACGCACATTTATTGCGAACTAAACATACACGCAGCACTGACTGCCTCTCATGCAGAGTGCTCTGCTATTTATACACAGACAGAATGTACCAGTAATTAGAAGAACAGTTAACATAAGAAACAAGTAGAATTTACAAGAGAACTTAAGAAAGATGCCGAACATTCTAGAATTGTTAATTACAACGAAATAAATTTTTGCCAGTGGGCGGGATTGAACTGGTGACCTTCAGCACTGCAGTCGGTGACGCTATCCCCTGTGCTACGCCGGCAGTTGGTGTACGTGGTCTCTCGCGGCATTGCTCCCTCTCCTGGAAAAACAGCGACCCCTGTTATGTTCCCTGTGGAGCCAGCTGCAACGTCCTAGATTTGACCTTGTCATGGGTCCTCTGTATGGCAGTTCAAGAGAATCCTTCCCTTCTCCATGATTATCAACGACAGACGTTCCTGTTGTGGCTTCATCAGTAACATTACCGTCCTTAGAGTCCTTTACAAGAAGCCATTGTCGGCTACCTGCTGTTCAGGATCATAGTAAGGCTTCATGCGCAGGACGTGAACAATGTCTCTTCGTTTTTGTCATTTCAACAACGGCTCATAATCCTCAACTTCGTATGTGACGTCTGACAGGTGGCGTATGACACGATGTGGACCAAAGTATCGCTTCAATAACTTTCTGACAGTCCAACCTTCCGTACAGGGGTAAAAATCCATACCGGATCTCCTGGGCTGTACGCAACAGGTCGGTGCTTGTAGTTATACTACTGACGGTCCTTCTCCTGGGTGTCCAGTGTCCGTATGTGAGCCAGCTGTCTTGCTTCTTCGAGCCGGGTGATGAGCTGTTTAACATAGTCATCCTGAGTGTCATCCGGTTGGAATGGGAACAGCGTACCCATTGTAATCTTAGCAGGAAAAACGGCTGGAAGCCTGTGGTGTCTTGTCTTACGGTATTGTAAGCAAATGTCACGAGTGGCAGAATTGTATCCCAATCCTTCTGCTCAACATCGACAGCATATTGGCTAACGTCTTATTAAAACATTCCGTAAGACCATTTGTCTGAGGATGGTATGCAGTTGTCATTCTGTGGACAATGTCGCACCATGACACTACCTCTGATACTAGTTTTGACTGGAATACTTTTCCATGATCAGATATCATGACACATGGTGCTCCATGATTCAAAATAATGTCTTCTACAAGGAATTTTGCGATCTCTGGAGCTTCTGCAGTCGCCACAGGTTTGGTGACAGTGTAGCGTGTGAGGTAGTCAGTGCAGACTATTATCCATCGGTTACCGGTTGTCGACTTCGGGAACCTCCCTAAAAGATCAATCCCAACATGGTGGAATGGAGCTGCTGCAGGTGGAATCGGTACAAGATGCCCTGGAGGTAACTGTAGCACATGCTTCCGTCGCTGGCACTCTTTACAGTGACTCACATAGTGCTTGACAGATCAGTAGAGACCTTTCCATTAATACCTGCGTCTGATTCTGTCTAGGGTCTTCACGAATTCCAGATGACCGGATATTGGAACATCATGGAAATATTTGAGAATAGCTGGCTGGAGATGAGCTGGAATGACCAGTAGCCATTTGGGGCCCAGTGGATCGTAGTTGCTCTTATACAGTGTTCCGTTTATAAGTTGGAACTCTCTATTGGTCGGTTCTCCCTTCTCCAAGGCCTCTATGGTTTTTAATAGTGCTGGTTCTTCCCTCTGTTAAGCTGTAATGTCATCTAATTCAGTGAGGACTGAAATTTCATTCTTGCTCTTGTGTTCCACTAATGGGTTGTTCGAAAGACAGTCGGCATCCTTGTGTTTGCGCCCATTCTTGAATACCACTGTAATGTCGTACTCTTGGAGTCTTAGTGCCCATCAAGCTAGGCGACCTGATGGAACCTTCAAGCTAGTCAGCCAACACAAAGAATGGTGGTCTGTCACGAAGGTCATCTAATTAGCAAAGACACGTTGTCCACTTAAGGTGTCGAAGCAAGTTGTCCATAACGCGTTCGAATGTGGCCGGAACATTGCATAATCCAGATGACATTACTTTGAATTCATAGAGGCCGTCAGGTGTAATAAAAGCTGTCTTCTTCCTGTCAGCTTCGTCTACCTCGATTTGCGAGTAACCTGTCTGCATGTCCATAGTTGAGAAGTATGTCACTCCTTTCAAGCAGTCTAAGGTGTCATCAATGCGCAGCAGTGGGTAGACATCTTTCTTTGTGATTTTGTTCAGCCGCCGATAGTCGACACAGAATCGCCACATGCCATCCTTCTTTACGTGGACCACCGGAGACGACCAAGGGCTATCTGAAGGTTGAATAATGTCATCGTGCAACATATTCTCCACTATCTCCCGAATTATCCGTCTTTCGGCTGGCGACACTCTATACGCTAACTGGTGGATGATCCCCAATATTGATACAATGCCTTATCGTGGGATGTTTCGTCTGACTTTTCCACTGATGAGGTGTGTGAATGCACCCGAAAATTGACATAGTATAGCTAACACCCGCTCGCGTGGTTTCTTGGTCAGTCCAGGCCCTATTGGCAGTTCCACGTTTGTTTCCTCCAACGTGTTATCTGTACTAACAGCAGAGCATGGGTCTTCGTTGATGATGTTGAGTTCACCGTCCTGGATTGGTTCTTCTGCCCCAATACACATTCCTTTGGGGATAAGTTGCGACTGCTCGTGACAATTAGTGATCAAAATCTCTCCTCGTCCTCCGGTAATGCTTATGATAGCTGCTGGTATGTAAATTTCTTTGGTGAGCCTGATAAACTTTTTACTATCAACAAGCATTTCACAAATTAATCGCTCACCTGTGTTTGTGACTGCAACTCTTCTCATCGTCAATGGCGGGATTGTCACATGGTCAACAGCAAATAATTTCCCAGAAAATTCTGCGTTATGTGTATCCGTCGGAACAACTTCTTCAATTTGCAGCTCACATCTTCCACAGTCAATGATAGCTTGGGATGCCTGAAGGAAGTCCCATCCGAAGATGACATTGTGACTATATTCTGTTAACATGACAAATTCAAACGGCTGGGTCCTGTTGTTGATGGTTATTCTTGCGACACAAGTTCCTGCTGGCTGGATGTACTTTCCATTCGCGACCTTCAGCACAGTTGCCACCATATCTCAGAACATTGTCTTCTTTAGTGTGCGGCGGTAATTATCTGACAATACAGAGAAAGACGCTCCTGAATCAAGCAATGCCCGGACAGGGTGGCCGTCGATTATGACGTCGATGAGATTTCCCGACATCTTAGCAACTGTTGTCCACGGAGGATTTTCATCTGCGGCGGCCTCACCTCCTTAGATGGTCGCCTCGCTTAGTTTTCCTGGTCGCGGCGGCTAGGGGAGCAGCTGTTACCTCTATATGGCGATGGTGAATTGCTGTAGCATGGCGGGGAGCGACCTCATCTAGGTACAGCGATGGGCTTCTTCCCATAGGTCGACTGAACTCATCAGCAGGTGATTGCCTGGGATAGAACTGCTCTGATGGCTGACGTCTTGCGGCAAAATAATCATTGAATACTCGCCTTCTCTCTCTGCAGTAGCATACGACAGGTCCAGGGTGCCCACAATGGAAACAAAGTGCTGTGTTGTCTTCTGCCCTCCACACGTCTGTTCTTCTGCGGGGCGTCATAGTTGTCAGGGGAGTTGGTTGTGGCCGCGTCGGTCGGTTCATGGGTTGCCGTTCGACGGCTGCAGCATAAGTCATAGCAGGGCGACGCCATTCATCACGTCATCACGTCAGGTGCGATTGGCAGGGTAGACAGGAGCTATTGCCTGATATACCTCTTCTTCAGCGGCAGCGTCTCCCTCGTGACTTACAGGGCTTACATCCATGGCCATAAACTGATGCTCACTCTGTCTAATAGTCCCAGCTGCCATAAACTGTTGTAATTCTTCTCTCAGAATTTGTCGTATGAGAAAAGCGAAGTCATGCTGATCTTCCACAATGGCCATTGGGACTACATTGGGGAGTCTGTCATACTTCTTTCTTCCAACCCTCCTTTGTTGCATCTCTTCAATACAGTGGCACCACTTGATGAACTCTTCCGTCGTAGTGACATCTTTTATCAGAAGAGCTTGGTACATGTCTTCTGCAATAACCTTCATCAGGTGCGTGATTTTGTCGGCCTCAATCATATTTGGTTTCAGTATGTTATACAGGGCCAATACATTCTGTATGTACGACTGTGTCGGCTCACCATGTCATTGGGCCCGGTTCTTCAGTTGTTATTCCGCTGAGCGGATTTGTCGTTGGCAGTCTCCAAACGTCTTCTTAAGTTCTTCCTGGAATGGCTCCCAGTCATTCAACTTGTCATCATTGGTTTCAAACCATTGCTAGGCTCTTCAGTCCAGGTAGAAATAAACATTGGCCAAGCACATCATGTGATCCCACCTGTCATACTTGGCGACTTGGACGAACCCTTTGAGCCATTTGTTGGGGTCCTGTTCAGCGTCTCCAGAGAACACCGACGGGTGTCTGATGTGCAGCTGGCTTACCGCTGGTTTTGTGTCCACGGTCTTTCTGATGATACAGAGTTTTGGAAGGATGTACTCGGTAAATCCCTTGTATTCCGGTTCCAGTCCGTGTAAGCGAGGGCTCTTACATTGCCTAATCGGAGCCACGGTGATACAGCTGTTGCACAGGATACCCGGCGCCTCCACCAAACAATGTCGCGTTGAAATGGAAGCAGGCTTGACTTCGAAGGCAACTGAACACAGCACTTATACTGAAAGCAGGTTTATTACGAACTTAACATACACGAAGCACTGACTACCTCTCATGCAGAGTGCTCTGCTATTTATACACAGACAGAATGTACCAGAAATTATAAGAACAGTCAAACAAGTAGAATTTACAAGAGAACATAAGAAATATGCAGAACATTCTGGAATTGTTAATTACAAAGAAATAAATTTTTGCCAGTGGGCGGGATTGAACTGGTGACTTTCAGCACCGCAGTCCATGACGCTATCCCCTGCGCCACGCCGGCAGTTGGTGTACGTGGTCTCTCGCGGCAATATTTTATCACTTATATATATTTATAGTATATGCATGACTTACCTGTATTTATTTCTGTTCAAACTGAACAAAACATTGTGAAGTAAATCATTCGAGACCTGAATAAACACGCACCCATGATTTTGAAAACATATTTTTTGGGAAACAGCGATCTATTGGAAAGTATTTATAAATAAAAACAGTCAAAAATCACAAAAAATATCATTTATACAAATGTTAACTGGTTTGGCTAAACTGTAGAATCTGTTGCCCAAGTGCTGCAAATTTTGCAACACTACAGAATATGTATACACCACAACAGTCAACCATGCAGCAGGTACAAGGGGTTTATTTTTTTTAATGATCCGTACAAGGCCAATTATTTTTACTGACCGGACAAGGGTACATACGAGAACCAGACAACCATAGAGCAGGTATAGCAGGTATTATTTTTTTATCTATAGGAAACAGTGATCAAGAGGTTCTGTCGTATTGCTTTCCCATAGTCACTCATGGCAAAGTTGCCAACATACCATGCTAATAACATAAGCAACAGACTCTGCAATTTTACCACCAGTTTCGGCCTGTTTACAGGGCCACCTTCAGATCTGTAAGGTATTAAACATACAAGGTTGTAAGGCAAGTCAGAACATTATACATGAAATAAAGATTGAAATATGTTTCGGTTGCATTACCTATGTGGCGCAGGCTTGATGTCCACAGAGCAGGCACTTGTCCCATGCGGTAACTGCTGCTAGTGGCTGAGGTGCCACGGGTCAAGTACCGTGAAAGTGTGCATGTTTTGCCGTGTGGAGTATGCCCTAGCCAATAGGAAATGTTCACATAACATGGTATTGAAATAATGAATGAAATATTATATGATGTTGGGAAATATTTATACAAAGAAGTAGTCAATTGCACTTGGAGGTGAGTTGTCACCTTTATAAATACAGTCTCATTTGTTAATTCGTCTAATAGTTTAGTAAAATCAAAGTTAAAAAATACTTTTAGAGAAACATCATGATGAAATGAAATGTAACGTAAGTAATGTAGTTCCCAAAACATTTAGATGTACTAAGATAAAATTATTATGTTATATATTCATAGGCTTATGCAATGGGTTTTAATAAACAATCGCCATCTATTGGCGGCAGAAAGTATCGCCGGGGACGCCATTTCTGTGGAGATAGCCAGTTGTGGATAATGAATGCCACTTGTTGTCATGGCGATGGTACGTGGTTTTTGTTACATAGATGATGTTGCTTGTGGTCAGTTGCTGTCTGCTGGTGTTAGGAGGTACTATCATGGAAACTATTTTCTTGGAGGTATAGCCTAGTTCGTTGCCTGAAGAAATAAATGTAATAGGAAATGCCACTCGTCTTAATGTTGGTGTGTAACCGCCAATATCCACAGGCAATGGCGATGTTGCTTAGCAGTGTGTGTTGGCACCAGTACCTTGACGGTTATTACTTGCATGTAAAGTTATAGAAAGTTTATTAATTACATAAGAAATGTTATTTGAATATAGTTCCTAAAGTGACCCTTAGGATCTGATTCAATAATTGTGTCTAAATGGTTTTTCATTGTAAGAACCTAAATATTATAAACTGTGGGACTTGCACCATTGTGCATTATATTCCAATCACACTTCTTATGTAACTAATAACATTTCTATAACTTTACATGTATGTAATAACCATCAAGGTACTGGTGCCAACACACTCTGCTAAACAACATCACCATTGCCTGTGGATATTGGCAGTTACACACCAACATCAAGACAACAAGTGACATTTCCTATCACATCTATTTCTTCAGGCAACAAACTAGACTGATACTTCCAAGAAAATGGCTTCCACAATGGTACCTCCTAATGCCAGCAGACAGCGATCGACCACAAGCTGCATCTTCAACCACGTACCATCACCATGACAAAAAGTGGTATCCACTCACAGACATATGTGTCTGTGCATCCACTGTATACATCTATGGTGAAGGCAGCCATCTGACCATGGTATCTCCACGGAAACGGCGTCCCCAGTGATACTTTCTGACACCAATAGATGGTGATCATGTATTAAAACCCATTGCATAAGCATATGAATATAGGTGTAAAGAAACAAAATAGTAAATTCTTTCATAGGTGGTGTAGTCCATATATTATTTCTGATATACCAAATCCAAAAGCAGTGTACTTGAAAGATCCAAATACAAATGTAAGCATTGGTTTATATCATGTGGACACTTTAAAACCGTACAATAAACCACAAATGGATTAACTTCTTTTATTAATTAATTTTAATAAACATGAATGGGCAGTCAAAGTAAGTGCAAGATATGCTTACGAAAAACGAGCAACTTAAAAAAATAGTGTTACGAACTTAAACCTACCGATTAGTAGGTAAAATTTAATGCTTGAAAATACATATGGAATAAATGTCTATAACATTTCAGATGTATTATTTACGTTTATTGGATTACTTGATTACAATAGTAATGTGAGAATATAATGTTTGTGTGCATAAAGCTATTTGTGCTACCAATTGTTGCAAATATGCACACAAGTAAAATTTTACTTAAGTAACATAGTGAAATATAAATAGTCTGCCTTGACATTTACACCGATAACGACAAATACCGATTTTGACATTATGTAATCAATGAGATTACATAATTATACTCGAAATTGGAAATAATTTATAATAAATTGAATGTTGAGTAAGAAGCAAAGATATCTAGACCTTCAGTATAGCCTAGGAATAATAATGATGGTTTCTTATACCATTAAGTTGGTATAGTATTTTTATAGTTTGGGTATATTTTTTTATATAGAGCAGTTATATTTTTTTCTCTCTTTGATTTGTTGTGTAGGAAGAAACAAGATATCATCCCCCCCCCCCCCCAACACATAACAAGCCTTACAATTAATATTAGTATCTGAATGAGGTATTTTATTCACTGATACAAACCAGAGGGTTGGGTTTGTATGCATTTGATATAGAAAGTTAGGTACACGTACACACACACACTTACACATTTTACACACACACACGCTGCACAGACATGTGACACTAGACACTCACCAAGGCATTGCAATAGTGGCAGTTGGAGCTTTCCTTCGGGGGGGGGGGGGGGGTCCTGTCAGTGAATCTATAGTGTCCATTCTGAAGTGGCTCACATCTAGCCTGCCATCTTTTGCCCTCCAGTGCTACAGTGATGAACTGAACGGACCAGGGGTTTCTGGGGAAGGGGGTGGGGAGGTGTTTCCTGTCTTTTGGGCTATCTTCTTTCTTTCTTCGGCTCCAACTTTCAGATCCTTCTTTTCATTTTCTTACTACTATTTTATAGAGCACCAGCCTTTCAGTCCCCTTTCCATATTTCAATAGTTTCTATCGCTGAAACGCTTCTTATTTTCCGTGTCAGTTTTTTTTTCCTCCTTCCATTTTGTCTGACTACAACTCCAGTTGATTACTCCTGAGGGTATTGCCTGAGGTCTAGTTCACGCACTATACACATATACACATGTCAACGTACGTACACAAGCATTTACACAGACACAAACACACGATTCACAAACACATTTATTTACCCTTTACACTTATTACGCACAGTTTACACACACACACACACACAATTTAGTTTGGTGTAGGATAAGTTTGAGTATATTTCCTTTCTCTCTCTTTGCTTTGTTAGTGATGTAATATAAATTGTATAGGAAGATACAAGAAATCATATTTTTTCTTTTCTTCAACACAGAACAAGCCTTACAGTTAATACTAGTATCTGAATGAGGTATTTTATTCGCTAATACACTCATCTTAGCAGGAGGGGGTAAAACGGAAGATCACTGATTGTAAAATGAGTGTATGCTCATAAAATATTGAAAGTAGACCTCAGTTAGTGAGGAGTGGTTTTTGACTAGAGGAAACGAAGGGAGTAAATGGTGTCGTCATTGGTAGGGCTGAGGTAGAGGTATAATGTTTTGGTGAGAGTAGGTAGACCTATTAGAGAGGCTCCTGCTCAAATAGTCAAGGGCCTAATGAAAGGACTTGATTGGGTTGAGCTATCCATATAGAAATGACCTAGGCTTTATTATCACCAGGCATTTTTGTAAGTATAACGCCTACTAGTTGAATTGACAATGTGGATCTTCCCTTACCTGTTTAGTTAGTCGAGATCACTTACCTTTCATTTCCCAGCTAAGAGGCTCAGCTTAGTGAGGGAGGTGTAATCCTCATTTTTGCAGTGAAAAATTACTTATGCTCCTTCTTCAGGATGAGAATTCATTCAGATTTGGAACTGAGCCTACCAACCTAAACTTATTTGGCTTTTAAGGATAAGGGTTGCCGTAATAGTGAGAGATGTGTAAGTAAGGTTGTTTCTATGGTCATTCCCCTACCATTCTTGTATTACACGGGTATCTAATCCGATCGCCTGTTAAATGATAAGGCTAACTGACATATGTATTACTTGTGAAGAGAGAAAAACAGCCTGTTGTGTGAAAATGTTATATGATAATACTCAAACACGATACAGTAGTATCACAATCTTTACAATTTAAGAGCATAATTTTCTAGAATAAGTCACTGTACTTTTCTCTTCTAAACATAATTATTGGGTAGTAACAATAAGAGAAGTGTTGATAATTTGGTGTCGTGTCTAAGGTGGGGGGGGGGGGGGGTATGTAGTGTAACAAGTGACACTACATTCCTTCCTACCAACTCAAGATGACCAAATCAATTAATTTAAGGAATGTAGAGTGGCAGGGAACGAGATTCTGCCTAGCGTTTTCTGTCTTCCTAGGTGGAAATTCCTGGTGGCACCTACTATGGGCAGAGAAGTGTATGTGCAGGTATACCAACATGAGATGCAGAGCCTGCATAGAGGACGCAACATGGAGTCCTTAATTACATAAGTGCTCCATGGCGCAAAGAAAAAACAGATGCGCGTAGTGTTGAAGGTTGTTGTCATTGTTGTGATGTATGAGAAGATATTTAGTTGGAACTATCTGAGACTGGAACTGATCATAAAATGCAATTTGATTTACATAAATGTATATAGCGTGAATGAAGTTCTTTAAGTCACAGTACAATAAAAGAGTATTGTTATTTGTTTCCGACATACAACTTTCATTTGAGTAGAAGAAGTATTTACGGATTGAAATGATAATTTCTCTTCCTCTCAAGCTCTGATCAACTTTGGATACAATTGTCAGATGCCTGCTACCTCGAGAAAGGGACTTCTTGGTTGAGGAACAGACTAGCTGGGCCTCATAAGCCAAGGAGTAAGTTAAACAGCAGACTTCTAAAATCCTGACTCAACATTACCTAAAACCATTACTAACTTATATATATTCTTGTGGTGTCTTGCAATGAACAGGCAAGAATAACACGGTTACACCACAATATTAAATTTAATTTATGAAAGGAGGAAATATAAAAATGCAGAAAATAAAACAGGCAAAATGGAGTACAGACGACTAAGAAATGAGATTGGCAGGAAGTGCAAAATAGCTGAGCAGGAGTGGCTAGAAGGCAAATGCAAGTCTGTAGAAGAATGTATAAATTGGGGGAAAATAGATACTGCCTACAGTAAAATAAAAGAAACATCCGAAGACAAGAAAAGCAGCTGTATGAATATAAAGAACTCAGATGGAAAACCAGTTCTCAGCAAAGAAGGAAAAGCTGGAATGTGGAAAGAAAGTCACCGAACAATAGCATCCCTGGCTGAAATGTTACACAGTCTATGATTTCTTTTAATAAATGGCTCAATTCCTTAAGTAATTTACATTTACTTAAGTTTCTTTCAATTTTTCTCTCTATGTTTTCTTGGTCGATTCTAACCAGTTTCTGAAAGTATGCTGCCGTTTGCTTGCTAGCCGTAATATACCATCCTAAGCTAGAATTTCCACAAAGCTACTGAAGTCT
Organism: Locusta migratoria; assembly: GCA_026315105.1. NCBI lineage: Eukaryota > Metazoa > Arthropoda > Insecta > Orthoptera > Acrididae > Locusta > Locusta migratoria. The sequence goes on along the minus strand of CM048744.1, from coordinate 311,179,887 downwards.
CTGGGAGAACCAGCCATGACAAAACTGTTTTGCCTGGTGTGTATGACACAGGCGAAATAACCTCAGACTTAAAGAAAAATGTGATAATCCCCATTTGAAAGAAAGCAGGTGCAGACAGGTGTGAAAATTACAGAACCATCCGTTTAATAAGTCATGGTTGCAAAATTTTAACGTGAATTATTTACAGAAGGATGGAAAAGCTGGTAGAAGCCGACCTTGGGAGAGACCAGTTTGGATTTAGAAGAAATGTAGGAACACAGGAGGCAATACTCACTTTACAGCTTATCTTAGAAGATAGATTAAGGAAAGGCAAACCTACATTTCTAACCTTTGTAGATTTGGAGAAAGCTTTTGACAGTGTTGATTGCAATAGACTCTTTCAAATTCTGAAATCAGCAAGAGTAAAATTAAGAGACTGGAGGGCTACTTACAACTTGTACAAAATCCAGACAGCAGTTATCACAGTTGAAGGGCATGAAAGGGAGGCAGAGACGGGGAAGGGTGTAAGACAGGGTGGTAGCCTTTCTCCAATGTTATTCAATTTGTACACTGAGCAAGCTATAAAGGAAAGCAACGAGAAACTTGAAGGAATTAAAGTCCAGGGTAAAGAAATAAAAATCTTGTGTTTTGCTGATGACATTACAATTCTGTCAGAGACAGCAAAGGATCTGCAGGAGCAATTGAACGGAATGTTCAGTGTGCTGAAAGGAGCATATAAAATGAACATTAACAAGAGGAAAACAAGGGTCACAGAATGCAGTCTTAGAAAATCAGGCGATGCTGAAGGAATTAGATTAGGTAACGAAACCATAAAGGTGCTAGATGAGTTTTGTTACTTGGACAGTAAAATAACATATGATGGTCGCAGTACAGCAGGTATAAAATGCAGAATAGCAATGGGAAGAAAAGTGTTTTGGAAAAAGAGAAATTTGCTAACATTGAATATTAATTCTGAAGGAATTTGTGTGGAGTGTTGCCTTGTATGGGAGTGAAACATGTACGATAAACATTGCTGACAGGAAGAGGATAGAGGCTTTTGAAATGTGGTGCTACAGAAGAATGCTGAATATTAGGTGGGTGGATCGCATAACTACTCAGGACGTACTGAACAGAATTGGGGAGAAAAGGAATTTCTGGCATACCTTGACCAAAAGAAGGAATCAATTGATAGGACACATTCCTAGACATCGAGGAATTGTGAATTTACCATTGGAGGGGAGTGTGTAGGGTAGGGAGACCATGAGATGAATATAATAAGCAAATTCAAATGGATGTAGCTTGCCATTCTTATGAGGCAATGAAGAGGCTTGCTCAGGATAGAATAGGGTGGAGAGCTGCATCAAACCAGTCTCCAGACTGAAGACTGCTACAACAACAGGAAGTAATCGTTTCAGGTTTCTTTTGTTCTCCTGTTGAAGTGAGAACAGCATCACTGAAATGTATGCTTAACACCAACACTGTCCTATTTTTCTTTGGACAATACAACATTAAAGTACTATCTCATTGAAATTCAAATATACATGATTTCGGCTGTTTTTCATTATTTCTTCTTCTTTTTTTTTTTGTTGTAGAAACTCTTTTGACATTTCTCACTTGTTTTTTTTCATATCGTTCCAGTATATGTCAGTTTCTTGCCCTGGAGTTTCCTGACTAAAGATAAACTGGTATACCAGTTGTCACTAGTAATATTTCTGTTAGTGCCTTCCACTGGTCCAACCATTCAAAGAACAATACCTTCAGCTGAATTATTAGTACTGTACGCCCATCTGGTTGCTTACCAACGTACAACTCTAAATTTGTAGTACAAGCTGTTTTCACATCAACCAAAGCAATCACTTAATCCATACTCTGCAGGTTTGCTGGGAATATTTTGCCTGAATGGTCAATTCCTCTGAAAGCCAAAAGTTGTTCAACAGTAAGGAATTCACTATGTGAGAAATATTTCTGGCAATTGTTTATAAATGAGGCCGAGTACCTCTCTGATAGCAGCCAACTTGTCAATGACTTTGCGAACACCTCTATCAGGGATATCATCAAATCTCAGACATCAAGAATCTGAATCTGTTTTCACTCACACATAAGTAACAAGATTCAAGTCCATTGCCCTTTAAGTTATCCCACAATTTAGATATGTTCTTTCTAGATCATCTCAAAGAACCACACAGTTAAAACAACACACTGAATGCTGAGCTCTCTATAGCATCTGTTTCTTTATCATCCCTATCCTAGAAAAGTTGCACCAAATGTCATTGATAGAAACATTAGTACATGTTGTGATGATGCGTACAATATTTTCATCCAAGAATATCAGAATGCCTATTTTTGTCTTTTTTGTATGAACTACATTTTATTTAGGTCCAGGGAAATCAGTAATAATCTTAAATGATCTTGTTCTAACATTGGTAGGATATTTACTTATCCTCCATTTAGTCATTCCATCTTTGCCTAGAAAAAATGTGTCCTGCTGAATTATTTCATTCTGTGGTTCAAAGCCATCATTTTCCATTCCAGTCATACTTTAGGATGTCTACTAAACTCTGTCCAAGATTTTTTTAGCCTTAGACATTTTTCCCCAATCTAAATTGTAATCAGTTTGAATTTGCCTAAAATTATGTGCATGAAAGCGGTATTGATCTAGAAAAGCAATGAAGTGATATGCGCTTACCTTGCACGGATGACCAGCATCCTCCAAGCGACTTTAATGTTTTACAAACCATGTAACTTATGTTACTGAAACATAACAATACCTGAGACTAACAGAGAAAGAGTTAACAGAAAGGGACATAAATTGGTGCAAACTCAATTCTGCAGTGTCAGACAAAATTGAGTGGGAAAAATCAAGTGGATGACGAGTGCCACCCGCATGAGCAATGTAGGGTTACACTGAAGAAAGTCATCTTCCATCAAGACAATGTGCAACCACACACATGCTGTTGCCATGGCAGAATTACACAAACTAAGGTATGAATTATTGCCACACCCACCTTATTCATCTGATATGGCTCCATCAAACTTCCATCTCTTCCCAAAAACTGATCATTTTTCTTGGTGGATGAAGTTTCACTTCAAATGAGGAACTGATAGCTGGAGTCAAATAAATTGCAGGCCTGGAGGAATCTTATTTTAGAAGATGGGATCAAGGCACTGGAACATCATTGGACCATGTGCATTAATCTAAAAGGTGGCTACATTGAAATATAAAGTTTCAGTGATGTAAGTACAGCGAGAACTTTTCAAGCAACCCTTGTACAAAGGAAAAAGTTCTGCACATGCCCACTTAGATCAATGGATGGTTGGCTGAGAGGAGGAAGAGACCAAACAGCTAGGTCATCAGCCCCGATACATCTGAATGGAATGCAAACAAGGAGCGGATCCGGCAAAAGTCATTCCGATAGTAAAATGGAGGAACTAAAATGGAGTTAAAATCAATGATTCTAACAAGACTAAGTACAAGAGAAGATGCGGAACTTTGCTATGCACTTCTCTACAGATCTTAGAACCTCCATTCATTAATGATGAGCATGAACAGCTGAACAGTGTATGCTCCTGAAGCAGAAGCCTAAAGGTAAAGAAGAAATTGATATCTTTTGCAGAGGGGTGCTCTAAACACTGCTGCTCGCAGGAAGAGCTAAAAACTAACCCACCCTGTCCAAGCGTAGAGATAAAAATCATAGCTGAGAATAACAACTGCTTTTACGGAGAAACCCCTAGGACACTGTCAGCCATTTGAGAATCATCCACTAAAACTAAAGGCAATGAGTGCGGAATGCTGTATTTGGTATGAAGTGCCAAGAGGAGCAGACATTCATCTAAGATGTGGGCCACAGATTGTACGACTCCACAACCACAATGTGGGGGAGGTTCATTGCGCAAAATAAAACCATGGGACAGCCTGGAATGTCAAAGACAAAGGACAGTGGAATCCCTCTGAGAAGAGCATAAGGAAGAACTCCAAGTTGCAGTGGTTGACTTGATGGAGCAGTAGCCTGTCAGTTACTGTTCCAGTCTTACGAGATCTCATCTGCAACCGCAAATCCGCAGCCTGGATTGAAAAGGGGATTGGGTAGTAAGTAACAGCTGCTCTAGCCAGCCCGTTCCTTCAATAAGATACTCACATCCCTGGGAACCCCCCCTCCCCCACCCCCCAAAGAAAAATAAATAAATAAAATAATCAATTGGTCCGGTGGCATGATGGTCAGCAAGGAGATCATGGATACATGAAACTAAAGGATGGGAAGAGTGGCATCAGTCTATGGCCTGTAGGCTACTCATTGAGTCTGTACAGATTAAAACATGGTCCACAGCACTGACAAAATGAAGTTCTTTAATTGTAGTCATTAGTTCAACCATAAACACACTGCATGAATCTAGCAGAGAATGGCATTCCATACCAACAGTAGATGTAAATGCATATCCTCTATACCTGCAGATTTCAATCTATCAATGTAGAAGATCATGGCACCCTGAAATTCAGCAAGTACTGCATGCAACAACCACCAGAAGATCATGGAGACAAGCTTTTGGACCTCGGAAGAGATCCAGCCAGATTTGTGCTTGGGACACCATCCTAGTGGGTGTGCATGGTATAGCATGACCCGTACAGTCAAGGGAAGGGAGATGGAAGTCCCTGCAAAGGAAACCAAGCTGCAGCCCCACAGGTAAGTCCATTCTAGGGCAAGTATCAGGAGGTCAGGAACCATCAGCCACAAAGAACATGTGTGGAATGACTGGAATGGTTGAATAGCAATGGCATAGGACACCAAACCTGATGCCACATAATCTGAACAGGGAGGCTTCCTACTTCAACAAAGAGACTCAACACGGCTGGTCAGTCTCATTTTCAGGAAGAGGTGACCATAGTTTCCAAACTTGCAGCAAACATAGCAATTGGAAACACGTAGTTGCTTTCACTCATGCTGGAGTGCCTACCAGTGATGACAATATTCAATATTCACATTTTTAAAATTTTTTTGGATGTTTTATTGTACCACTGCATTTATTATTTGTCACAATGTCATTCTAGATGTCTTAAACCGGTGTAGTCATTTGAGTGATATGTGCAAGAGTGTTCTGTATGAAGTTAGTTTATAAGGGGTCACAGACAAAGCACATGATGCTCCATTTACTTCGGTCTGTACTTTTGGCGGCAATCAGTATTACTGGTTTCACCAGCTCATAAGGTGATGCATTGATCCCACAAGAGAGGACTGCCTTCTTTCCAAAGCAATTTGGTCTTTTAGTGGATGTATGATTTGACTGGATTCACCAATGATAAAAGACAGGATTCTCAAAATACATCCATTTTTCCATCACCTGTCACTATTTGACAGAAATGACTTATCTGGTAAACATTTCACAAGTGATCTTTTGATTTGTTTTCTGTCTTTAATTCAGGTCATGTGGAACCTACTTTCTGCATCTTTCAACTTAAATGAAACTGCTTTCTGCATCACATTCAGTTATTCCTCGAGTTTTTGTTGAGATAGTATCCTCTTCAATGACAACAACTTAACTTGCAGTGGTTTCCGTCCACAAACTTTCAACGAGCATTTGGTGTGATTCAGCACCAGTATTCTTGAATTAACAAAACCAACGCAGTCCAGAAATATTTCAGAAGCACATAACTAGACATGTTTGTTTCACACAATATCTATGTGCGACACTGATTGCTGTGTGTTTATATTCATCAGCCTTTACAGAAAGCAAATGGCAATGTAGCCACACTCTCAGGGGTCTTACACTGACAGCTAACAATTAAGTAAAACCCCTATTTTATGTTTTAGTGTGGTCCAGACTTAAACACAAAATTGAGGAAGACACTAAAACCTACAAAATATGAGCAAAAACATTCCGTTAGCAAATATAATTAAAAATCTGAAACCTCTCCAATACACGGCATAAAATCTTTCTAAGTGACGAAAAATTACAATCAATGTTTGTACAATAAATTTCATCAGTTAAAAATAAAAAATCCACCACCATACTGATGTGTAACAAGGAAATTGCGATATTTGTACAAGGTAAAAAGCTATTTTCCGACAAGATAGTACCACAAGTTATATGTCAAAACACGTTTTTTTGAGAGAAATTTTGTGTGTTCACTCAGAATAAAGCAAAAATCAATTTGTTGAATTAACAAGAAATCTGAAGTACAATGAAAGGTGTGAAAATGCAGTACATGGGGTGTATGTTTTCCTTCTGTAGCCAATAGTAGTGGAGCTTTCTGCAGCATTGCCAACATGAGCGGAGTTTACTTCGAAATCTTTATGTAGTGGTACTTAACACATTTGCTGCGACTGACAATTATAAGCCTTTCATCAATCAACGCGCCAGAGCTGCTGATGCTTATAGGCGGCACGTTCGCTAGCTGAGTATTCAGTTTAGTTTGTTCGACTCTGCACTCATGTTAGTACAAGCCACCAAAAAATATCATCATTTTCCTGTCTGCAGTTGTGTGTTTTCATCTTTAGTGGTTTGCTATAAAAACATTGCCTACACACCTTGGAAACATTTGTTATATAAGATTGGGTTTCCATAGCACCACAATGGAGATGAGACTTGTTCCTTTTCCTCCATTTGATAAACCTTTTGGCGTATTCAGACTAATTTTTTTCTCTCAATGAAGCAGGTTAATCACTAGTTTGAATTTCATTTTCTTTCCAGTTTACAATAAAATCAATAAATCAGAGGGTTGTCAGAATTGTTTGCAATAAATGCATATGACGTCTATAAGTGTCAGGCACTTTGCAGCATTTAACAGAATCAGCATGCAGCTAAAGCGTATTTTTATTTCTATATCTAGCACCACCTCTTGTGCAGATGTTATATTCACTTTCAGTATTATAGGTTTCACAAGGATATTAATTCAGCTCTCAGTGCACACGCACTTACAGGCATCTGCCTAGAGTGTTAGCGGCCCACACAGGTGACCACAGCGAATGTATTAATTATGCCAATGAATATCAAGTTAAGCTTGCTGTGATTTCAGTCATCTGTTACATTTATAATAATCTGCCTGCCATCAGAAGACATTAACACCTAATTTAGGACTGCAACAAAGACGAACAATATGTCACACTACAGCTCACTGAACACTTCCTGTTTATTGTGATGGTGCACATTGCAAATTTTTCTGTCATATCTTCTGTGCCTGTTTCTAATCCCATACTTTCAAATGTTTTGTTTCTTAGGCTTAGGTATAGTAACTTGTTATGTAGCGAGCTAAAAGTTGGTTTGTCTGGCACAGTGCAGTGGTAGGAGTAAATACCAAGGAAAATCTCACAAAATGCTAGAAATATTTCTCATTCAGAACAGCTTGTGTACACTATTCTACCGAACACATACTGCACAAAATGTCAGACCTTTCATAAACACATTCTTCACTGTATGTTCCGTAATGTAAAAGGAAAAATGCAGTACTGGTTTGTACAATGTTTTTAAGAGGAGTGAAAAATAATTCAAACTTAATGGGGTGAACTTACTATGAATCCCAGCAGCAACTAAGTACAAATTAAATCTTTACTCTAAGGCTTCCTTGCACAGAAATACGAAAAAACTAATAATCTAAACTGTGGATGTGGTTAAATTGAATTATCCATATATGAAACACAGAAGACATTTGAAAGCAACATTTTATTTTACAGGTTAAAGACAAACACTATACAACATTCATTTCTTAAGCCAGTCTAAAATACTTTTTCCTAACACTTTAGTACATAGTTTTCCAAATTCAACAACATTCCCAACACGCTGTCTTCCACATCTGATTGCTGGACATATTTTCTTACAGTCTAGGCTTTGTATTGCCTGCAAGAAACGTACTGTCTTTGAGATTTGCACATCAGATTCCTCCTCCCTCCTCCTCCTCCCCCCCCCATCCTCTTTCTCTCTAGCAACACCGATCTTTTACTATGTTTTCAACAGAAATGATTTCACACTGAAATTTTCGTCACACGAATCATTCTGTGAAATCTATGTCTGCTGATCGCACTGTATTCTAGTCTTTCTTCTTCGTCCAGTAGGGTTAGGTTAGACACGTCAATAGTGTCTCCCCTCATGAGCCAGAAAACCACATTTCCTGAAACAGTTTTCTGTTGTGATGGCAATTATCCTGTTCCCCATCTCTGAAATAAAGTTCAGTGCAACAAATATTAATCTGCAGTGTGGAAGCATCACCAAGCAGTCCTCCAACCATTGCAACCGTTTTCCCGCACTAGCTGCTTTCTGTAATTACATTTCAAAACACGGATAATTACCAAATCTAGTGGCTAGAAGTGGCTTGTGGAATTGGGTGGGGAAAAAAAAATTCAAAGGTTACCAAAATTCTTTGGATGTGCAGAACACTGATCAACAAATAGAAAAATTAATCTATTTTTTGCGCCATCTAACTGGACACGAAAATTTTAAAAAATGTTCTGTCATCCACGAATTTTAATTTGCCATGTATTTCGTGGACAACTTTAATATTTTTCAGACAGCGTAGTTTTTTTTTTTCTCCCTCTTTTTTTTTTTGAACTTGCGAATTACAAGCAGTGGCAGCTTCTCCGAACCATCAGCATCACGGCACAGCAAACTGACCCTCTGTTTCACTTTGGTGCCACCATGATGAATGTCCTTGTACGATAAGATTTTATTTTGTTGCAGAGTAAAGAATAATCCCATTTCAATTGCATTGAAAATGTCGCAACTCTTAGCTCTCAATAGAGTTTTCCAGTCGGAAACAGTTTGTCAACACTAGCACTTTTACCACAATGTTTTATACCCCACATTCCGGCGATTTTTAAGTCTATCCATCCATTGGATGCACAAAAATCTTTAATCCCAACTGAGAAGCAATATGCACCGCCTTCAAGACAGCGCCGTCTATGGCACCGTTTGCTGTGCGAACTTGTTTGAACCACATCGCGAGAATTTTTTCAAGTTCATCAAGCGGCGATGATTTCATGGATTTCCTCTTAGAGGATGATCTGCAATGGTAGAAATTCGCAATCTTCACAATCTTGTTTAAAGATGATACTGGAATCCCAGAGAACCAGCTAACTGAACACTTGCCCCTACATTTGAATCTACTTTTTTCAGAATCTGCATCATATCTTTCAACAAAAGGGCACGATGTTCTGCTAGATTTAAGGTTCATGATTAAAACAATTTTTTTTTTTTTACTTGCAAGACTCAAACACACGTCACAACAGTATACAGAATGAAAGTCTAAGAATTCCTATTTTGCTTTTTATCGTGTGTCGGCTGTCTGGAATACTTCGTGTCTACGGAGTACAGTCCCGTGTCTCCTTTACTGCGGCAACATAGCAGACTGCACAGTGAAGCCAAATGTTGCAAGTTGTTCTGGCAATGCCGATTGATTGTGTATTTTGTCAGCATTTCCTCTCTCATGCTTCATGTCTGCTCTTCCCATTGAGAGCGAGACTTCATGTAGAAATTTAGAATTGAGAGAAAACGTGCTATGAAGAAACATAAAATTGGGGCATTTTAAGTATTGATCTTATGGATTATTCACAGGGGCTAAGAATTTATGGAGTAAAATCACAAAAAACTTAAAATTGGAGAACTTGAAGTTCCACTGTATAAGGAAATTCCCATTTCCTACTTTTATGCCAGGTATACTTCCATTTCTGCTAACCTGTCTTGTTAATATGTCCTTTGAATTTGCTCCACAGAACCAGCCCTGATTATTAATGAGGCACAATAAATGTGACCCTTACCAATTGCATGTCTAAAATGACAACCTGGTTATCCACAAATGACTGACTTTGCTATTTTCCGCACTTATCTCAGGCATTATTTTCAATAATCAAGTCAGAGCTGCAAGTATGAAAAGATGTACAGTAAGCTTCAAGCCATGGGAGACTACACCGACTATGGATCATTAAAGTGTAGAGATCCATGACATGTTTCCTCTGCCCCTTAATCACTTCACTGGGCACACTAAGATGCACACCAGTACTGACTGGAGTGTCTTCCTCTGCCATCACCTTTAACACACCATCAGTGAGGTTTATATTATTTCATTGGACTTTTCATGAACAACCTTCTTGGACAAGTATTCACATGAGCCATCTCAGTTGGCAACATTTCCTTTGTTATCTGCATGGCCCCTGTGGAAATGTTAACAAACCAACTAAACTTTTTTTTTTACCACTTTAATTTCAGTTCTTTATTTTAAGGAACATTTTGCATTTTTAAGTTTTAGCATTTCAGGGTTTAATTACATTTCCAAAATGAAAGGTTACAGTAAAGTTTCTCTAAGGAGCAAATTCTTTAACTACCGACTTCTCAATTTAAAGTGAGACTGCAGGTAAAATATTGCACACGAATCTTACTGAAAGTAAACAGTTATTAAATTCTAAAATACACACATACCACTCCACTAACCTGGCTAACTATGTTTTTCAACTTCACTGCTGGATAAAATCTTGAAAAATTAATAAGGAAGCAAGGTTAGAATATATGTATCTTTAATAAGAGAAAAAACAGGTCATACATTTTTACAGTTATGTACACAACTGATAATGGGATCTTAAAAATATATATGTATTGTATATGTGTAGCATCACAATGAAGGTTACAATTACTATCAAATTATATCTGGTATTTAATTACATAGAATCAAATTGACTACAAAAAGCCATAGTGAGAACAGCATGAGTTCATTTGCACCTCCACACATTAAAATTATAAAAATAAAAATCAGTATGTGACCATTAATGTCAGTTAAAAGGTTGCTAATAAGACTAGTACTGAAATTTCCTAACAAATATTCTGAGACTATTTTGAAGATTTTACTACCAAAGGAATGATTACATGACCTGTTCTGCACATTGTCACTATCACGGGTAGCATGATTTTTAATCTGCATCCAGCACAAATGGGGGACCTACCATATTTAGGAATCCAACTGTACAGAATCTGCCAAAGTTTTTAACTACACCAACACCTGGTGTTACTGGTCTGACAAGTGGATGGAATTTCACAGCACATTCTGTTTGTCCATTAGATAGTGTACGGAATGTTAGATCTATAAACAATGGTGGATGACAGGTCAAAAAGTTTTAGAACAACAACTTACAGACAGAGCTTTATTGCCCTCTCAAACTTTTTCAAGTTCACAATAAATTTATGTACAAATAAGATTCTAAGTAAACTTAAAATGCTTTTTCTATGGTCAGAAAAATCAACTGCCAACTTGTTTATACAATACCAACTATGAACATCATTCATAAATATAAGCTATCCACATAATTCTGTACAACAGTCTTCCTGCACTTATAGGAAGCAATATGTTTAAACAAATCATTTAACACTGATCTCTGGAATCTATATGTAGTCACCATTTTGATACTTTTAAATTATTTAAAGGGCAGAATAAAATTTACATTTGCCAGGGCAATACAGTATTTGTACATCTAAATAAATTTCATCTGTAGATATCTATCCTTTATAATATATGCATATATATTAAATGTTAGAAACTCATTTCTGATATACAAGAAAAAATGGTTGTAATAATTTATCCACCAAAGACACTTGCACATAAAAATTGCACTAAGATATTCTGCATAATAAAATTTGTTTTAAAGAAAGTATAAACAATCTGATACGAATCAGATAACATAACAGCCAATCAGATACATATGTATTAACGTTTGCTTAGAAGCTGAAACAATTTTGTTAGAAAATACCAACTGCTACGTAGACCCTACAAGCAGACAACACTGGTATTAACATTTTCCAAATCGCACAGCATTGTGACTGTTCGTTTATGTTCAGTGCTTTGAGAAGAGCATATTCTTACAAACACACTTCCACATTACCTATAACTGCCAATGTTTATTTTTTATGGGAATCAATTCATAATAGGAGTCCTTTCCACTTGTGAAGGTTCTCTGTCCTGACTGCCAGGAATGTTTCCAGCCACAGAAATGCCAGATGACCAGACTGGTTTAGAGAGAAGCCAGTTGGACAACCACCTCCCAGCTAATAATGGAACAAACCTGTAATGTATTGATTTGAATGAGAGAAAAGTATGGAACAATTTTTACATTAAATTAAAATACACCAATATTTTTTACAAAAGGGAATGAAATTCCCAAATTATTTTTCAGAGGTTACACAATGCTTGTTCTAACTGGAAAACTCTTGATTCAGTTCTAGATACTTAAAAAAGCCCACAATATTAAAGTAAAATATAAGAATAGCCTGATTTTTAAAACTTACAGCAATCTGAAATTTATAAAAATAATTATTCTAGACTAATTTTGCAGTGACCAGTTTTTATCAGGATACAAACTGACCTATCTGAAATGTAAAAGCATTTTCCATAAAGGAGAAATGATGTACACTAGAAATCTTAGTTTCTCTAAACTTTTCATAATACAATAACTTCTATAAAGTCAGTTTTCAGAGATTATGTGATAACTACCAAGGTTGGATTTATGCTTTTTATAAATGTTGGCAAGCCTTATTGGTTTTTGGTGTGGTTATGCAGCAGGTGATTGGTGCTTCTCAGATTGTTTCCCCTCCACAGAAAATGTTTTATTTCACAGTTAAGGTCTGAATATGATCTTTACATACTGAAACAAGTTAAATATAACCTGTGCTGCGTAGGCGTTTTCATGAGTCGTATGAAAGTATTACAAGACAGTTATTGTTGAAATAATGAACTCTTGACAAAAATTGAAGTACTATGTTTATGAGGTTTCTTTAAATCCAATTTTGTAAAACTGGAACCCAACCGTACATTTCATGAGAAACAGGCAAAATAATTTCAAAACAGTTAAAAATTTATTACCATTCCTCAATGGTAGTAACAATTTGTAAATCTTGTCATTACAAGTACATATTTCCAATCAGGTTGAAAGTTACTAAATAATTGTTACTCACATTATGTTTGAACAAAGTACAAGTTATTCTTCACACGGATTCTTTCTGAAGTACCTGTAATATTTATTGGCTGGAGAATTTAAGGGCGTGTATAGTTTGCTATGTCTTTAAGAATTAATGATTTCATAGCTTGTCAGTTATGAGACACCAAGTTATCAAGACAACCTTTCTATTCACCGATCTTTGCAAAAGGATCTATGTATTCCATTGAAATATAGAAATATTATGCTGTATCAAACTTTAAAATTCGCCCGAAATTGAGGGCTCTAAATTAAGTGAAGAGGAGTTTCTAGCCTAGATAGCTTTTCTCCTGAATGGGACAATATTTTTTTTATTTTTATTATTTTTTGGCACAAGTATTAACATGGGAACCTTTCAAATGTCCAGCCTTACAAAAGTTTTTCTTCTGATAGACAATAATAAGAACATACAGAGGGTTGCATACTGTGAATTCATCTATAGACACTCCACTTTGATTCAGGCTCTAGACTAGCCTGAAAAATTTAAAGATCACCCTGGAACAGCCCATTCTGTCAATTTGAGAGGAAAATTGAATTAGCATAATCAAAAATTTTTAAAAAGTTTGTATATTTACTCTTGAGGTTTCTTTTATTGTGTTTTTAATTAAAAACTAAGCTCATGACAAACAGGCCAACTTTATACAGTCATTACTCAATTGTAGTAGGCACTGCCAACACTAAACAAAACGTTAGTAAACTACCTCACTAATGCCAGTTTATCAACAGGAACATTGCATCCATTTAGTAGGTAGTACAATTCTCTGTTCTTGCATCTGTATAAGCATGCACTTTTCATTCATCTGCTGTTGAGCCACTGAGCTTTATATCACTTCTGAACTTTAAAATGAAGCAAGGATGTTAACATGCAGGTAAAAATATTTTAGACCAAACAATGTTAAATTAGACAAGGATTATTAGTTGGGGTTCCTCCCTACTAAGGTGTGTAGTGAAATGAGCCAGTTCCACTATAAAAGGAAAGAGGAAAAATTGAAATATTGACTACATTGTGTCATTTGGTATTATGTAAATGGATGAAGGGAATGAACTGTGGGTATTTGTGTGTTTTAACAGTGCTATCACTACAAGGTGGTGACAGCAAAGTAGTGAAAAGACTTTAGGCTGCGTGGCAGAAATAAGGTAGGATATGAAACATCAGGTACCTTAACAATACTTCTTGATAAAACGTTTATGCTCCAAGTAGAATGGATGGCTGTACAGAAATACCTGCTATACGAAGAGAAAGATCTTGCGTGTTATGTATTAGTACAAAAAAGTAGTCTAATCAATCTTTTACAAGTAGGGGGGAGGGGTACTTCACTGTAAGTTGCTGTACTTCTGAGGTTGTTCATGAAAAGTCCAATGAAATAATATACACCTCACTGATGGTATGATAAAAGTGATGGCAGAGGAAAAGACATTCCAGTCAGTACTGGTGTGCATCTTAGAGTGTGCCCAGTGAAGTGATTAAGGGGCAGAAGAAACATGTCATTGACAAAATGGAAGGGAAAAGACTAAGGCTGCAAATTGAGATCTCAATAGCTACCCAGTGCAATGTAGCATACTGTAGGTGCAGGGACAGGGAAACCCTGTATTTGAAAGGAACATTTGAACTGTACAAATAAGTTTCCACTCTTCAATGAACCTTACTATACCTGATAGAAGGTTATGGGTATTTAAGTAACTGAAGATTAATATAGGTGAGGGAACCTAGGGAAAGCAGCAAAAACGTCGTGAGACAGGGTGCACATGTGCATATGCACTACATATAGTAGATCCTAAAAAACTTCAATCCACGGCCATAGCCTTAAGTGAATCAAGAGGCACATATTTACTTCTGTACTTTTCCTGAATTTCAATGGGTGGAAGGCTTTCCAATTTTGTCCGTTCATATTCTTAGCTCATTAGGAGCTAGTATAATCTAGAGATCATTGAGAGTATTTCTACAGCTGACAGGAAGGCACTTTAGAAAAGTTCACATGAACCATGCCCAGAGTCCCTAAAAATGTTTCTGGCATACTAAGACATATGTTTTAATAATTTCATAAATGTACAACACTTCAAGGGGTGGGGATACATAAACAATTAACATATGTATACAATCACCATGAACATTCCAGGCCAAAATGCCATTTATAGTAAAATGGCCTTTTATCATCAAAGAACAGGACTCCATTACAAGTTAGTCATGTGACTGCAAAATGAGGTAACTATAGAAAACCTCAAACATTTTAAGACTTATGGGGCAACATGGTCATGGAAAGGTTACAGATTTGTCAAACGTAAGCATAGCAGGGAAGCTTTGACTAGCTTTACTCACTCTACAATTTTGAGATAACTTTAGTAAGTTGTCTGTGCTCTACAAAGGTTTCATGGCCAGGTGAAAAGTACTTGCATTTTTTTTTGCACTGCTACGACTATAGTTCAATATCTAGTACCCTGAATAGTACTCATTAAAAATAAACTCCAATAAAACTATACAATATCTACAGTAATTAAGTATTATGATTAAACAAGATTTTATATTTCTCATGTTCTGGAATTTGTAAGTATCTCTGCCATTAAAAACAACATTCCAAAAAGGAACTTTGCAGTATAATTAACTGTTATTCCACTACAGAACTCACCCCAAAACTCATTCCTAATCCTATTCAGTTGGTGGAAGCAGATTATCTGCACATGCTGTGTGGCATGAAGGGATGTGCCATATTCAGTTTCAACTTGGGTAACTTAGCATTGTATAACGCTGGGTACTGTTTTTAAATCTTCCTCAGACTTTCTACAATATTTCCAATTAATAAGTTCACATGTTCACAAGTTTTGAATGTCTCAAAACCTCGCTACATTTTAGAAAAAAGAAAAACTACTCACTTGACTTGAATAAGATGAAAAACTGTACGTGACTGGTGGGGTGGATCACTTGCAGCAATTTCCAGGTGCTTTCTGTTGCCCTTCTGACTCTACAAGTCTGCGTCCTTGTCCACTAGTGCCTGCACCTGTTACTTGTTCATTCTTTGGAAGTTTCTTGGCTGTAAAAATTAAGTTACATCAGAAATAAAGGCACAAAAAATTAACTAAATTTGTCAAAAGTTCAAGTATTTTATACAACAGTAAAATTACTGTTTTGAAGCTGAAATGATTCAGAATGTAAATACAGAGTAATTTTCAGTGTTCCATAACAAATACAGGGTGTAAAAGTCCAGGAACACTTATTGCACAAGAAAAACATTGACATGTCATTTTGAAGGGAAACATTTAAAGTATTTTTTCTTTATGTATACTACCACAGCATAGTTTGATAATTTGCCAATACTCAGCACTAGTCTCAAAAATGGTAAGTTTAGGTTCTGTACCAAATATGGAGCAGCCCCTGTCAACAGGCAACCCCCATGGCACAGTTTATAGGAAACAGGCTGCAACATGTCCAAGTAAGAATATCCAGCGAGTGCTCTTGGCTAAGAATGGCCTACAGTTTTCGATGTGACAAAGCACAAAAAACAAATGTTTGGGGAATCACGCTCCAATGAGTTTGTGGGGCTGTTTTGTGGTCCAGATTCGACAATTATGCCATTTCACTTTCCTATTAGAGTGAAAATGGATCTGTTGTTAATAAGTGAACTATGTCATCCCCATGCTAATACAATTGTTGCAACTGCAAACAATGGTCAAAATGCTTGTCTTTAAGCTTCTGCAGTAGCTCCAATTTGAATAGCTTCATAGGTTCTGTTGCAGGACTTTCTACACCGTCAATTGAGCCAGGATGCACAACACACCAATTTCTTTGGACTCCTTATGAATGACTTACACGCTCTACATTCACATCCACTGTGCTGTCTACTTCTCTTTGCCAGGTAAAAGCAACCCGCCTTAATGAATTTGTCATGTCAGTGGTAAATGGCCTTGTTGGTTACTTGCTACCTTTGTTCTAAACATCCGTTTAACAGCTGTAGCACACTGTTTAACTCCAATAAATAAAGCTCGTTCCGCACCTGAACTTTCCATGTTTGCAACTAGTGCTGACTACTGGCAAATTACCAAAATACGCTAAGGCGATATACATGAAAAACTTTCAGGGTTTCTTCAAAATGAGATGCGTATGAGCTATACTGTGCTAGTCTTGGGCAATAAATAATTTTGTGTTCCTGTGCTTTATATAAACCCTGTATATCTTCAAAATACTAGTATATCGTCCTCATGATCTAGGTCATCAATTACCTTCCCCTTCTGTTCCCTAATCCTTTTTTCGTCCCTTCTCTCGTACCTGATGAAGGATCCCTGTTCCGAAAGCTAGTGCTATTTTTCTTCTTTATGTGACTATCGACAGTACAGCACTAAGGTAAGTACTGGACAGTCAATCTCTTTTGAAGAATAACTTAGCATCTCTGGATAATTTCTGTTAGTAATCGAATACTAGCATAAAATAGTGACAAGTTTAGATTCTGTTTAAAGTTTTGAGGAGATTAACCAGTGAGCTGAAACTTAAGACTAGTACACAATAATAATGCTACAAGCAAAGGAGAAATAAAGGGATTCTGCTCCAATATATTGCTGGCTCATGTACTTTGATTACTAAGTATTTTCCTAACACTATGGTGTGTCCACGAGACCTCTCCAGACCAATAAATATGACACGAAGAAGAGCAATAGCAAGAATGCTGGCACTTTTAGCTTGCCAGCCAATAGGAAAGTACCCTGAAGAGAATTTCTCTTTGCAGGGGCGTGTGAAATATTTTGACAAATTCGTAGTAGTCAGATGGTTGATGGAAGTTAAGGGTTAATGTGTTTCTGAATTTAAATTTTGAACAATCTTATTGAGCAAGTATATTAGGAACTTCCAAATGCAATCTTTATATTTCTTAATTTGTTCATATAAATGCTTTCTTTCCAGCCTACATGTCCACAATGTTTCCACCACCAAATACTACAAAGCCACACCTGAAAAATAGCTACAGTAGTTGGGTTTGAGACTTAAGCTTAACAGTTGAGCTTTTGGTGAAAAGCCTATTTAGGTGTGTGGTGGTTGTCAGTAATGCGAAGCATGTGCAGCCTATTGTGTGGCATTGCAGACAATTTGATACAAACTGTAGTCTGCATTTCCACCTTCCTTTGGATGTGCTATTATGTTCCACCTAACCACAAACTAATTTTGAAATATTCATAGAACATTTCTGACAAGCAAGTGTGTGAATGCATCCATTGTCATGCTCTGAATGAGACATACTGCTTTCTGAAGAAAAAATGATTAAGTATGAGATTCTGACTCCACAAGATGAAAAATGTTGCTTTAGAACAACACTGTCAAGCAATCTTAGTGCCTAATGATGTTTTCAATTAGTGTTTTTTAAATTAAAAATCATGGGTAAGCTCTCAGTGGATTAGTTGTTATTGTTACCATAGAAGGAATTGCAACAATTGCCAATATGCACTACCAAGAATAACTAAAACAATCTCCAATTTCAGCTACAAATTCACTATCTTTCTCCCCTCAGCTACATGAATTACACAGAACCCTATACAAATATTTCTGAGTTGAAAACTCTTTGAAAGCTCTATTGCTAGGTTCAAACCTGACATTTGCAACTGCAAACTTTCAAAAATCCCGAAGCCTTGTTGGTATTTATGTAAATGTACTTTGTTGCCTATTTTTAATGCTACATTTGACGATCAATACTGAATTTCTCTTTGTTGCAGTGATTCAGTTGTGCTGCACTGAATCAGTGGCCGATTCTGAAAAGTAGACTACCTTTTTTGTATTTTTATTAACAGATTTTTGGCATCAATAGGGCTATCAGCCTGCAAAGTGTTTGTAAACACTGCTTATGTTCAATGGCAAAAGTGGTGGCTGCTCAGAGCTGGGGCAGTTTTTGGGTCCCAAAAACAGGGGAAAAATATGGCTTAGATTTGAGTAAATATGGTAACTTTTCACTGTTAACCAAGGAAAATGCAGACAAGAGGGGCAGATGTTTCAACTAATTCTTTCCTTTAGTAACATTTCAAAATAAGTAGCATAAGGAAATGATCGAATCTCAATTGATGGTTGGAGCATACATGTGGACCTACAAACTATTCAATCATTACTGACATTTAATAAAGGTAAAAAGAACCATTGCAGCTGAAACTGTAGACATGTCAGTCAACAATGTTGGTGACTGCTGCCCAAACTTAATTTAAGTCCAGCCCAGGTGTTAAGGACTGATACAGCCAACTGAGCCTCTTAACCCCAATCAAAATGTTATTTTCCTATGATTTAAGTCTGCCTTAGTTTCCACTCTTGTGTAAAATCAGATACTGCAATCACCGTGTATTAGTTAACTGGCAATTAACACCATCAATTTTGTCAAAATTCCTTTAAATTAAAATGCTGCCCCGCCCCCCTCCAATGAATCTGAATATGCAGCACGTCATTTGTTTTCAGCCTGTCCATGAACACTCACCTGATCCTTATTGTCTTCCATTTAAAATCAAAGGCCTTCTGTAACTAATTGAACCCAGTGACCTAATATACAAGAGCTTCACAGCATTTGACTGAAGAACACTTCATACCTTCTGGCATTCCCTTAAGTTAAATGCTAGTGGTATTTGTTTTCTAATTCCCACTGTTTCAGATTTCCATCAGTTTACCATTTACCATTTCAAGAGTTTCACATGCTTCTGTATTATTTTTCATGATTAGATTTCAAAGCTCTTTTAATTTAACAAAAATAAATTTTAAGAACACTGGAAAATTTGAGGGTTTAGCATGTTTTAATTAGTACACTTTGTGATGTGTCACTGCTAACCTATCCCAATGACACTTCTGTGAACCCACTGGCCACATGGCCATCTATACTGACCCTCTTATTAGGCACAAAAATACAAATGTAATTTATATGATAAATGTATATTTACCAATAGCCAGGAAGATTTCATTCACATTCATTGCAGTCTTAGCAGATGTTTCCATGAACAGAAGGCCATTTTCTTCTGCGTAGCCCTGCGCATCATCGTGCTCTACCACTCTCTTGTTAGCAAGATCAGACTTATTCCCAGCTAAAGCAATCACAATGTTTGGTGATGCTTGTCTCTGGAGTTCTTTCACCCACGTTTTGGCTCTTGCAAATGTATCCTATAAAAAAAGAGCAATTGCAAATATTTGAAACAATGATTACATTTACAAATTTGAAGAGTTCGTAGTTTTTCCATGAAAGAAGAAAAAAAAAAAAAAACTGCCTCAAAGTGAATAATTTCCCTTTTAACAAATTTTGGTTAGAAACATGTTAACATTATTATGAACAGATACCCTCATACTCTAGTCACTTTAAACAAGGTTTTCAGTGACAGGAATGAGTCTCCTGAATCTGTTGCTTTAAATGATAGGACCTCTCAGTCTTTTGTATGTATTTATCATATACCCAATTAAGGTTGGTGTGATTTTTATAATAGTGTAAATTTTGTTGTTCTTAAGTATTCAAGGGGGGGGGGGGGGGGAAGAACTAAAATGCACAGTCAGTGTAGAGGCTGAAGTTTAATACAAGTTAACCAACACAAGTTTGGCAATATAGTGTTCTCATTATTTCCTACATAAAGATATGGGAGAAATCTTAACAGATTGCAAAACTATTGACTTTTTGATAAACTTTAGATCCATATTTTAAATTCCACAAAACTAACATTCAGTAATGTGCCCTTTAAAGCTATCTTCAAAACAGTCTTACACAGAAGTTCGCAGAAATTGTTCATTACAAAAGAGCATGAAATTTGTGTATGCATTCTCTGTGCCCTTTTTCAATGGCTTTACAAAGGCCATGTGCACTGTGATATCTGTGCCCCTTGAATATTTGGTATCTATGAAGATTTTTCCTCTTTTTGATTAACTCTCCAAGATATGAACAGTGCCTGAACATCCTCTACTGTTGGTGAAGTAGTGTTGATAGGCAACATATAGCAGAACATGTTTTACCTACAGGTAAAGACAGCAATATGTGGTTGGGTACCTAACAGTATAGATAATTGGGTAGAACATATACTTATGTGCATGAAAATTAGATATTTATGATGTAAATGTTTTAGCTGTTTTTATGTGAGTACTGGCTGAGATTGTGATAGGCACTATTGAATAAAAACCTATGTAGAAATTGCATCTAAACACTACACGGTACCCCTCATTACATTTTTACACTATAATGTAGAGGGCTTGATTAACAAAATCTATGTATTTGAGGACTTAGTTACAAATATAGCTCCACATTTAAGATTTAGTCATGGTTACAGCACCAAGAAATATACAGTATACATTACAGGGGTATAATACTATATTTTACTGTAGAGCAGAACAATGAAAGGAAATGGAGTCAATCTTGGGAAGCCATATATAGATCTGAGGAAGTTGACATCAAATGATAAGTATTTCTGGAATTTTTAACAAGGCCCATGGGTATTACAATCCCAATAAAGAAAATGTAAACAAAAGTAAACCCATTAACCAAACATGTTAAACTGACTGAAAAAACTGACCAAAAGAAATGGAGTACCTGTATGGGCTACACAGAGAAACCAAACTGGATTCGTATAAAGCTTCTTATAGAAAATAGAGATCAGTATTGCTAAAAGCTAAAGGGTTTGAAGTTCAAATTATGTTAAAGTGATGCTGGTCAGTATATGATTTAAGAAACACTGCTTTTACAACAATTAGAGTTCAGTGTACATAATTTTTCTGATCCTTATGAAGTTACATCTAATCCAAATTTTATAGATGCTATTAAAAGTAATGTCTAAACAGGAGAACATGAAACAGAACATGAATTACACTCAAGCTTAGGCTAGGATTAATTTTCTCTTTTCCTAGTGGGGAAAAATGCAAGGGTGAGAAAGCCAGAATATTACTCCACCAAATTGTGTACTGAAAGGTTTTCCCCACAGGATTTTGAACTTACTGGAAAACTGTTGAATAAAAAAGGGGAAGAAGGCAACCTCAGAACTAAAGGCCAATTGCCCTAATCTCAGTATTCAAACTAGTAGAAAAGTGCTGGAAATCTTAAGCTCTACAATACAAATAACACCTTAAGTGACTTCCAACATTGTTTAGAAGTGGACAGTACCACATCTGCAGCAGTACAGTTTGCCCTTGATGGAGAAGAAAAATGAAGATCAAACTGCTGGTGTTTTTTAAAATCTAAAGCATTTAACAGTTTATGGTGCTCTTACGCAAACTTTAAAATAATAGTGTTAGCAAGAAGCTGCTACTTTTAATAGAATCCTGCCTTAAAGATGCACTTAAGTTGCTTATGATAATGGAGAGGTAATAAAAATCAAATATCAAAATATAAATTTTGATGTGCCACAAGGCTCTGTTTTGGAGCCCTTGTTTATATGCTATGTGAATGATTTCCCAGTTATATTACGCAACTATTACTATGTATGTTGATGACACCTCTGGGGTATACTAGACAGTAGTGACAGCCTAAATTAAGTGGTACCGAATTTTGTTGAAAAAGCCAAAACACTTTGAAAATGAAAATCTGAGGGTTGTTTTGTATTTAAAGCTTCATATAGCCTGAAGCTCCAATGATTTGAATTGAATGCAATGTTAACTAATGCATTTGCAAACTACATAATATATTTGTATAAATTGGGCACAAGTTTTAAATTTAATCTACATACTTTTACATTAACCATCTATGTAATAACATGTTTTGAGCTGTTAATTTTTAAGCTTTAAGACTAACGTGATAATTTAGTTTCAATTTCTCAGCCAACAGAATTCTGACAGTACGAAAATTAACATTATGTGGTAGTACTGCTGTAACTATTCTTATAGAACTTATGATTTTTATAATATACCCCCTGACCCCCTGTTTTCAAGATTGGGCCTTGCAACCTAATTCTGAGAAGAGGTATTCAGGTTTTTACACTGAGTAGGCCTAAGTTACTGGAACTGTTAAAATTAAATTTTTAACTTCACCTAAGAAGAAGAAAAAAAAAAGCATGTAATTATATGGAAGACAAAGCTTCAGCACAGAACTATAGGACATTAAATACCTTCAAATACACAATTTAGAACAAGTTATACATTAAACTGCTATGTGACATTGAACCATTCAATATTTTCTTGAGAATAGCAAACATCTATGATGCCCACAAAGGAAAATTGTACTAAAGCAAGCAGCTTTCCAGTCACAGGCACAAAACTGTTGAGGTAATACAATTAAGAAATTACTATTTATTGTAAGTGTTTTAACAAACATTTCCAAATAACTTCACATTTTAACATGTGCCTATAATTTACAAGCCAAGTTTTCCAAAATGTATGAAGAGAACCTCCATATGGTTTATAGAGGCTATTATGTAACCAACTACCTGTTAAGGCTGAAACCTGGGAAGTGCTAAGCAAATTACAGTAAGAGGGCCTCTCCACAATATGTATTTAAAAATACTCTCATTTGAACAATCCTCTTTGTTAAGGCATTGGCTCTTATATTGATAGCTGTCACTTTCCTCTGCATGATCAAATTTACTGGAAATTCATTGACAATTTAAATATTTAATCAGTAGGCTTAAAGCCAGGAATTTACCACATTTCACCATAATGCTGCAATACACATCTGATTAACACTGTTTTAATGTAGATAATCTACACAGCAATATTTGAAAATTTTTTGGAGGTAAACTTCAAAACCTATAATTTCATTTTGGGAAAATTACACCCAGATAAAGTTCTGAAGGAACAATCAAGTTTTCCCATTTAAATATTAGCTTTTCAGCTTTTATAAAAGGTGAGAATTAGGGGCTGTGAAAATTCTTTGTTCAGCTTTCAGCTATGTTATTTAAATAACAAAGTCTAGACATTCATGAGAGTGCCTTTAACAAGAATGTCAAGTCCATTAGACACAGTTTATTAATTATCTTTACCAACAAGTGTTATAGCCTTTGGTATTTCAACAAAGTCCCTCTGTACAAGACTTCTTTCATGTATCTTACCTGATTTGTTATATCGTACACAACAATTGCAGCTTGCGCACCTCTGTAATACATTGGTGCTAAACTGTGGTATCTCTCTTGACCAGCTGTATCCCAAATCTCAAATTTTACAGTTGTGTCTTCCAGACAAACAGTCTGTGTTAGAAATGCAGCTGTAAATTCATAAAAAATTACTTTAGAAAATTCAATACATACACAGGCCTAGTTACAATTCTTATATTACTATGTCACAAGGATACAGGTAGTTCTTTAAGATAAAAACTGCATTGTACAGTCTGCATCATGACCATAACCATGACTACCTTAATGGAATACTCATTTTATGAAGAATACAGTATTAGAAGTTTTTTTATAAACCCTGTCACCTTTATAAATCCACTGCAAAAGATTGTCAGCACAAATAATTTTATTGTTTTGTTATTTAAGGTTCACACGAAAACCAAAATTGTCACGTTTTCAAACTTGACTGTTGGGTAAAATGGATATAAACAATATATTTTATAACTCTTAGTAATAGATCCCCAAAATGAAACCGTATGACATTTTTGACCAGTAGTTCCTGTCTGGTATTGTCTGGACACCTAATGCACGGCTTTTTACTTTGTCACTTCGGCAACTTGCATATTGATGAAAATGACAAGACCTAGTTCCCTGCCGGGAATCAAACCCAGGTCCCCTGGGTGGTATTGACAGCTACAGGTGGGCAGATACCCAGAAATCTCTCTGTATGAGTGGGAAAATTGTTTTCCCCCAACTGACAGTAAATGAGACTAGCACTTCATGGTTTGCAGTTAACCTGCAATAACTGAAAATTAAAATTCTGTTATGTACACACACACACACACACACACACACACACACACACACACACACACACACACACACACAATGTTTTATATAACTGAATTTGAACTACTCTAAATTTGTTTATATCACACTTGAAGTTACTCCTCACATTAGTTTGATTGTGAAAACAACTAATCATTGATGACCACTTATAAAATTACAAAAATGTGCATTTTTGTAATAATTACAGTTTCAAAATGGTGTAAACATTTGGACAACGAAATTGGGGGGGGGGGGGGGGGGAGGTGGAGGAGAACTGGCAATGGGATACAAATCAGTGATCCTGTGGTTGCAAAGCCAGAATGCTACCACCTTAGCTACACTGACATGCTTCAAGTGCATTAATGGTACTTACAGATACTTGCAGAAGTTCAAAGTCCATTTTCTCTAGAATTTTTAAGAATTACATCAAATGGCTTTGACTGATATTTAAGTTCCGAATTTCATGTACCATAAACCAAAATATTCTAAAATATGATACCCATGTTGTCTCCTTGTTAAATTAACCAATCTGGTAAAAAATCGTGGGCAGAGCCTTTGTTAAGACCTATGAAGGTTTTCATTTCCAACCCCCCCCCCCCCCCCGAAAAAAGGGGGTTATGGTTTAAAATTGGATTGCGTCTATCTTTTTACAAAAAGAAAAGGAGAATGCTATCTTTATCCATGAAAATGTGACATTCAATGTCTATGTGGGTCAAATTTCTGGAATTTCCCAGTCCTAATGACACTGGAAGATTTTACAAGTTTGAAGTGTTTTGTTAAAATGATAATCTATGTTTCCATTTGCATAATACTGCATATTTTAAGTTTCATTAGTATATCATTGTGCATTTCTTATACCTAATAGTGCAGTGAAGCATGTGTAGCCCTTAAGTTTTAGTACTACAAAGAGATTAAAAAAATTAAATCAGTGAAACAATCTGAACATGCTTTGAAGGCAACAGTGCTTTATTAGATGGTACTGTTCGAACTAACCCGCCAATTCTAGGGGGACCTAGAGTAACATGGATTAAGGATCACAGTGCTATTAGAAATTTTTTTTCAGATCAGCAACATTGCCAGAGGTTAAAGACGTGACAAATCTTAGGACTTTGATTGAACCCATGACCTTTGAATTTAGAGTCTGGCACTACTGTGCCACTGAGCCATTATACCCATTTCCCCCATCTATGGGGTAGAAGGTATAAAATAAAGGTAACAATTTACTAGTAACATGCTCCACTACTCTGAGGGTAAGTGGGAAAAAATTCTGACTAATACTATGTTAAAATTGGTTATTCTATACTCACTTTACCCCAACAGACCCTAATGCCTATTTTGTCTGGTGAAGATAAGTTTTATATATTTAACTCTTCAAGGGGTAGTGTTGCAGGGAGAAGAGGAAGTAACCTAAAATGACCATCACCCCACACATTGGCCACTGAGCATAGGCTAACAAGCAACACTGAGCCAACATTGAAACACACTATTGCATAATGGTACTGATGTATGCTCCAATGAAGGCTTCAGAAGGTACTGACTGTGCTATTTTTGTATGTCTCTAAAAATTAAGCCACAAGTAGTATATTGTTAAGAAATTAACACATCTGAACTATCTTTAAAACAATGTTAGACTGCAAAGGATGGCAGTGGACTTTGATCCAATGACTTTGGAAACTTGAGTGAACTACTGCTGATTGAGAATCAAGGCATTTTTTGTTTAAGGAAGTAGTAAACTAGATCTAGTAACTTTATGACTAATTTTAACCAAATTACTTCTAGAGGTAAATGTGTTTAAATTTTAATTTGTTATAGCATGTTATGGAGACTTACATTTCAAACATACTCCCAGTTGTCAATTTCAAGAGTGCACAATGAAAGCTATAAAATTGATATGTTAGATGTTAAGAGTGTTTTTCTTTAATCCCTTTATCCTATAATACATGATAGCAATGCAGATTTACTGAACTTATTAATAAATAAACCAGTCAACTTTCTAAGGAAGTTATTAGTACTTCAACTGCATGTGTGGGTTTATTTACATCTAGGTGATTCTAGATCTTTAGCTTAGGACACAAACTACATAAATTTTTTGTGTATAAATTATGTACTTTGTTACCTCTTGTACAAGTAAGAAGGAAGTTAACATACTCTCGGAAAATTCTATGTTTCTTTTATTTGAGTTTGTGCAGATACTCATGTTAGACCTACTTGCATCTTATTCTTTGAAGAGATGTATTAACGAAAAAAGTACTATTTTGGAAATATAACATTAACCAAGATGATATGCACTTAAATCATTTTCACTTGTCGCAAAATAAACATGAAACGTTCCCTTAAAGCATTAGCTATCTGTAAGACATGCCGAAAAGACACTAAACAAAGTTTGGTCCTGTCATTTTCTGAAATTAAGTTCGTTTATACCTATCTCAAACACGTCACTTGTCAAGTCAGAGTACACAATGACTAACCAAGACACCGACAAAAGTACACAAGGAATGACAAATCGTATCTTCGCGGTTAAAATTTTACGAGAAAATGAAATGGGAACAGACTTAAACGACAAACGTTATAACTGAGGAAGTCTCAAGGAAACTTTTCGAAGCTGACTCACCTCCGATTGTGCTTTCTTGGTATTCGTGGAACTGCCCTTTAACAAACCTGAGGACTAAACTTGATTTGCCTACGGCAGATTCACCAAGTAGAACAAGTTTAAACTGGCAAACCTTTCCTTGCGTTGATCCATTTGGCCTCTGGGCCCCACCGCGACTGGCCATGACAAAGCCCTGCAACAAAACGATACCGATTAAATTCTCTCTCAAACTAATTTTTCCATGTCATAAAAGTGCTGCCAGCACTTTTAACGCTTTATTTTTCCAAGCTCTCACGTGTTTTCGTGCTACAATTAGCGTTCAGAAAAATCAAATTGGCTGACGTTTACTCCGTAAGTGAAAACAATCAGCTGACACCACTGAAGTTTGGCCATACTCCTGCAGAGAGCATACTATTCTGACAGCTGAACGCTCTACAAATTTTCGATTCATATAATGATTAAGTGCAGCAAACCAGCAAAGGCAGATATTAAGGACAAAAATTCAAATACGTTACTTCAACAATAAATAAATAATATGTATAATTAAGTTTTTTTCCTTAGATCTAGTAAGAGCAACCTACCTTTCAAACTACACACAATGTCCAGTAATCGATTTTAATACACTATAAGACGTAGATGCAAGAGCCACGCAATGGAAGGGCAAAACAAACTTCAGAACCGACAACTAATTAGCCACTACGACTGCTGAATATATGGTTGAGCATGGGCAACTTTCTTGCGGTCCTATCACACCTTTCAGCATCGAGACACCCCCTACCATAGCCACATCACAAAAGCGAACTACATACATAGAAGATAATAATTACAAAAAATTAACAAACGTTAAATTCATTAGAACAATGATTCATTATAGCAGTTAAAATTATTTATACATAATTTTGGACAATAAAACAACGTAATATTATAACTTATATTAAAATATTTGAGGGACTATTTTATGCTACTACAAACCGGAAGAAGATATACTCCGCGATGAGCTCGTGATGCGGATTACGTCACACGAAAGGAGCTGAATTTGAGTGTTGATTTTGGTGGCTAGGCGAGCGTAAAGACATTACTGGAAGTTCCAGTGCATCTATAATGGCATACATCGGCAAATTTATAGATAGAAGTCCCTCCATAAGAGCGGTACGATAGTTTATTTAGAATCTTTTCCCCCAAAATTGCTTTTACTGTTGTAGAATGGTATCTCATTAGTTACAAATTGACAACTCGACTTTATTTCTGTGAAACGAAATTTAAATAGTTTAGAAATAAATAAATATAGCTTACATGTAAAGCTTCTTAGCGTCTTTCAGTATATGGCATAGTTTCGAAAGAAATAATTATAGGTTACATGTAAAGCTTCTTAGCGTCTTTAAATATATGGCATTAGTGATTAAAAAACCTAGACGTTGGGTTCGTAATGTTGCAAAGAAATATTGTCAATTAGCAGGTTTTAAAAAGAGGACAATTATGTCCATCCACCACCGTCTAGTAATGCAACTCCGATACTCCAAATTCACAACACACACAGGAAAATGGCATGCAAGTATGTAACATTTGAAAAGTAAAGGTTACCATTGCAACTTGCCCTTTTGGATTTATAGTTGCCATGTGTGCTTAAAATGTAAACTAAAAAGGCGTGCATATAAGGATCACCGTTAATTACAAGAGACATTAGTTTCCATATGTTAGGCATGTGACAGAAGAGACATGGAGAAAATTGTTTTAGCAATTTGAGAAAAACCTGAAGCTATATTAAGTTTGATCTGTTAAACTGTATCTGAGAATTGTAATGTTTTATGTATTTGTAAGACATATTCTACAACTTGTAATATCCATTCTGTGTGCGCTCGTTTATGTTAAATGTGTGACTGGAAGACTGGAGGTTTTACCCCCAAGAATTGCAATTGCATGGAGCTGAAAATAAGTAAAATGACACCATATAATGATAGCAAATTACTGCAAAGGCAGTCAGTGAGCTGAGACAAGCATGTACCTGGTAGGCTCCTTGCTAGTGGACAATATGTTCTTAGTGCCCACCTGTTGCATCAGTGCAAGTGGCACTTCCTTGCCTCCCCCAGCAATGTTATTGCCACAAGTACACTTTAAGAAGTGCACCAACAGGCACTTTGGGATTAGCAATAAATCTGACTGTATGGATAGCAAATGATTTACAGCTCTCATGAAACATTTCAAACCCAGTAGTGGCAAATGTAATCATTCACTTCTAATTTTGGTGTCACTGAATACCAGGATACCACTCGACACCTTTGACCCATATCTTTGCCGGAAAACCGGTACACTGGATAATATCTTAATACTTATGTATTGTAGATAATAATCTGTGGTTACCCTCATAAATTACAGATTACAACAGAATGTACCATCAATCACAGGTCTCTGGCAAAAATTTGCACCTTCGGTTATTGCTTGTGGTGGTGGGGGGGGGGGGGGAGACTCTTAACATCTAACTTTTTAAAGAGAGAATCTTAATCTGTTCTGCTTGTAAACAAACTATCATCTTTAACTTAGTCACCACATAATTACACCTCCTACAAACATGCCTTGCCACCGGTCAAAGCTGATGGGCAGTATCCCCATCTTCAGATGAGCCAATTTTAGAAAATCACAAAAGCCATCTGTCCATTGAGGTGATAAGATTTAGCAAAAACCAGTGGTTAGCTAACTATACCCTCACATACCTAAAAACTGTAGTGTCTAGATGCAGGGGTGTTCTCATTTAATGGAACTTGTTACCCTGCATTAAAACCACCTACAAAATAAAGGCATTCTTATTTATTGTGTAGAGGTACAGCTCTGCATGTCAATTGCTCATGGCAGGTGAAGGAAACCCTTAAAGAAAAGTAGAATCATTGTTTGATAAAAAATGCTCATTCATGCTGATTCATACAAGAGTTATGGAGGCCAATGTAACAAGTTCAGATGCTAATTCTTTTGTGTCCCGACTTCGTCGCCGCTTTTGTGTCCCAGCCTTGTCTTAGGTGTCGGTGGCCGAGTGGAATGTGACCGACACAGGAATAAAGAGAGCACGCTGGTGCAGGTACGGAGGGGAGCAGCCAGAAACTATAAACACTAGAGTAAATTAGAAAGATATATATTGCACAGAATGTAACAATACTTAACTTTTACATAGTACTGCAGAATGTTGATACATAGTTGTTAGAGGCCTGCCTAGTGCCTGTACGATAGCAAAGTCTTCACTGGTGCCTATCTGATTACGAAGGTCCTAACTGGTTGCTAACTCAGTCCCAAGTGGCGATGTCATTCAGTGGTGGC
Organism: Locusta migratoria; assembly: GCA_026315105.1. Lineage (NCBI taxonomy): Eukaryota > Metazoa > Arthropoda > Insecta > Orthoptera > Acrididae > Locusta > Locusta migratoria. The sequence continues at coordinate 311,149,296 of CM048744.1, read as the reverse complement.
CACGAGCGGAGTTGCCGCAGAGGGCGCTCGTGGCTGTCGTCGTAAGACCGCCGCGCCGTGCGTGCATGGTGGCGCACGGCGAAAGCAGGTGGCGCGCACTTTGTACTTGTGCGACACCACAAATTCTATTTTATGAGAATGGACAATCTGTTGGACAAGTGTGTGTCTAGGTCAGACATAAGATCTGCAGAAAGCAGGACCAGCTGCAATGTGTAATACTCTTAACAACTTTTCCTAAATTATTTTATTCTGAAATAAAGGATATCCAAAAGCAGATGACAGAAGAACAATAAACATAAGAAAGGACGAAGTTTAATTGCAGCTTATACACCAGAGAAAAGTTTGTTGCAAGCCACAAAATTCCAATAGAACGGCCAATCAGTAGCTTTGAGTAGTTGTTTGATGATGAAAACAGCGAGGTACATTATGAAAAGTGTGACAAACTGCATGAGTCTGGTGACTCTGAATAAAACTTTGAAGAATTGGACAAAATGCCAGATTACTATGTGGGGAAAATTTTGAAACCAAAAGATGACTCTGAAGACTATCAGGTATCATTTAGGAGAAAAGGTGAAAAAATGGGAGGGGAGAGTTTTTTGTAATTTTTCTTCTGGTAAAGCATGAAGCATTTGTTCCAGCTAACAATGTACTTTGTGCTTCCAAAACCTATTCATAGTGATGTGACAGTAACAAAAATCAAATTTCAAATTTGGAATCAGCTTCCAGGTTCAACAAATTTTGGAAAGTTTATTTTGTACTGGACACACATCACTATGAGCAGCAGAAAGGCTTATATAAAAGATTACAAGTTAACAAAAGCCCTCTGCCAGTATGGCCTTAATCAGAAAGAAAATTCTCCCCCCCCTCTCTGTGTCTCCTCTCTGCCCCCCCCTGTCTCTGTCTCCTCTCTGCCCCCCCCCCCCTCTCTCTGTCTCCTCTCTGCCCCCCCCCCCCCTCTCTGTCTCCTTCTCCCCTCCTCTCAATGACTGTTGGTAGTCTGTGCAACTTGGGCAGCCGGAGTCAGAAGCAAACTTTGGTCGGTGGATGTAGTATGGAAAGGGGAGGAGAGGGATTAAAAGGTGAAGTGGAAGAGTATTGTTCATATGCCTTTGACTGGCTAAACTTGGACTGCAGCATAATGTTCTTATGAATTGCTAATTGTGCTTCAGTATTATACTTCTTGTTCTCACTCATAAAGATATAGTAATGTATTACATAGTTCGTACAGTTCCTTTGCCTGTTGAAAGTTCCTGTATTGGGCCTCTTGAAAGCTCATTTTGACATGTATGTGTATCTGGATCCTGTGCAAGCTAATGCTGTGTCTGAGTCCTCTCCATTTGATTCTGCCCTCACTTTTCCTTTTTTACTTATCAGTTACTCTTCCCATCATACATTTCCTCACTCCCATAATACAGGTTCTTTGGTGCCCTCTAGGTCTTCTTCCATCTCTGACACTTTGGTAATCTGTGCCTGCACATCCTCATGCCCACACCATCTCACATTCTTTATTTGTTCTTATTACATCTCTCTGGTTCCTGGTTTAGTTTTTTCCTTAATTTTGACATTTGACACTGTCCAGTCTTCGTTTTCCTAGTTTTGCTTTTTCTGGAACTTACTTATTCCAAACCAGATTCTTTATATGATAAAAATTTCCTTCCTTTTGTAACCTATTAATTGCATTGGTTATCCTTCCACTTCTAGATATTTCACTCCTTAAATAAATGAAAAGATTTACCAGTTTTTTTTTTTTTTTTTTTTTTTTTTTTTTGGGAGGGGGGGTGTGTGTTCTTCATTCAAGACAATATGCACATTTAGCCCTCCCTCTCTTCCAAATAGCTTGACTTTTCTGTTTTAATCCATACACTTTCATTATTTCCCTCCATAAATCAAGTTGTAACTGCACATATAACACTTACCTGTGAAAAAAATCTCTTAAATTTTCTTTTGCCATCTTTTACTGCTCTATTCATTCCATTGCATTCACAAATAGTGCATGAGATTGAATACATCCCCCCCCCCTCGAGAATTTAGTTCCCCAATGGTGGTCTAATTCTAAAATTGGATCCTCTATACATATCTTCTTCATCCCTTTCCAGTGTCTCTCCCTGTTAAGTCATGTGCCTTTTTTATCTGTATGATTATCACCCATCTGTTAATTTTGTCAGTTGTGTTTCTTCCTTTTCTAAACCAATGTTCTTTGCTCAGCTCCTTCTCTATCTTTTCATTTATTAAAAATCTTGGCTGTATGACTATTTCTCCACACATCTGACCATATACAACCATTGGTCCCACTGCTCTAATGGCTTCTGATTCTTTCACATCCTGGGGCTTCTTTACCCACCTTCCTCAGCCCCATTCTTCAGATATTTCCTATTCTTCACATGTGAGCTGATATAGTTGTCTCACAGACTTCATTAACTTTCTCCATGATTAATAAATTGTTGTGTGTAAGTCTCACTAATATTCAAAAATGGCTTTCTGGTTTGTATTTTTTTTTTCAAACTATGGAAATTCCAAAAGGGATTAAACTATATTTTGGAAAGGGATAGGTTGCTACTCACCAGACACCTCGGTGAGTTGTGGAATGCACACACAAGATTACAAATTAAATAAAAGCTTTTGGCCTTTTCAGCCTTCATCAGACGGACACACACACACACACACACACACACACACACACACACACACAATGGCTGAAGTGAAAGCAGCCATTGGTGGGGGTGGGAAGGCAGAATGGACAGAGAAGTTGGAATGGACGGGAGGGGTGCAAGGTGGGGGGTGGGGAATATGCCGATGCTGTCTGATGTACAGGGAGGAAGGAAATGGCAGAGAATGGAGTGTGTGGTGGAATGGAAGACATAAGAGGATGTATATGGGCAGGGGAGTGGAGGTTGATGGGGGCAGGAACTAGGTAAGTTTTGGCCCTGGGGATGTGGTACCATAGTATAGATTGTAAGGAGACTTCCCATCTGAGCAATTCAAAAAAGCTGGTGTTTGTGCCATATGGATTCTCCCCATAGACTGTTTTCTCTGCAGCTGGATGGTTTAGCCGTTTAACTTCTTAGATCGGTTAAAGAAAGTCAAACTGCATTTATAGCTTCTGTAAATTCGGAGAAAGCTTTTGACAGTGTTGACTGACTATCCTCTTTCTAATTCTGAAGTCCTCACGTGTAAAATAAAGGGAACAAAAAGTTGTATTCAACTTGTACAGAAAACAGATAAGAGTCTAAGGGCATGAAAGGAATGCAGTATGTGACAATGGAGTGAGACTGGGTTGTAACCTTTCACCATTGTTGTTCAATATGTACATTGAGCAGGCTGTGAAGAAAAGCAAGGAAAAATTTGGTGAATGGAATTAAACTTTGGGGAGAAGTAATAAAAACTTTGTGGTTTGCCGATGACGTAATTCTTTCAGGGACAGCAGAGGACCTGGAACAGCAGTTGACCTAATTGAAAATGTATTGGAAGGAGAGTATAATATCAACATTAACAAGATCAAAACAAGGGTGATGGAAGATAGTATAAAAAAAATCAGGTAATGCTGAAGGGCTTAATTAGGTAACATGACAATAATATTAGAAGAGTTTGTTATTTGGGTAGCAAAATTACTTCTGATGGCTGAAGTAAAGAAGAAACATGAACAAAGAGTTCAGACCAGTGCTGTATATTGTGGACTATCAAAGCTATCACTGAAGCCCAGATCTAAAGCAAACTAGTAACTAAGAACCAATGTTAACAAAAATGGCAATAGAAGCCAGTTTTCGTCATGAAGAATTAGTGTGCATTATGTAATATGTTTCATTTGCTTAATTCCAACAGTAGGAGAACAGAGCTTCAGACGCTCACTGCCGCAGCCTTCGTCAAGGTGAAGGGAATGGAGGGGTGAGGAGGGGCCAACAACACTCAAAGGCTTTGGAATCCTTCATCGCAATGCAAGCACAAGTGCTTCCGAAATGTCGGACACAACTCGCTCTTGGTGAACTCTAAATCAGTTTAAAGAGCGTGTTTGTTACGTTTTTTAACAGCTGTATTGGTGTTATTTATTTCATAGTGTGTGGTGTACTTTGACAGTTATTAGTGCTAATTCTTCAAATGGATGGGCAACATGTAATTAATCAGTTATTTGGATTCTCCGTGATAAATATGTAACTTTTTATAACTTTTTTTTTCCTCCCCCGTTTCATGATAGATGGTGCTGTAATAGGCAAAACTAAAACTGTGGAAATTGTTGAAAACCGTTAATATCTCAAATATATACACATAAGATAAGGGAAATCAGAGTACAGTTTTTCATGTTTCTGTTAATGCTATCTACATCTACAACCATATTTCGCAAGCCACCCGACGGTGTGTGGCGGGGGTACCTTGAGTACCATTATCGATTTTCCCTCCTATTCCAGTCGCATATTGTTCGCGCAAAGGAGGATTGTCGGTATGCCGCTGTGTGGGCTCTAATCTCTCTGATTTTATCCTCACGATCTCTTCGCGAGATATATGTCGGAGGGAGCAATATACTGCTAGACTCCTCAGTAAAGGTAAGTTCTCAAAACTTCGACAATAGCTCATACCGAGCAACAGAGCATCTCTCCTGCAGAGTCTTCCACTGGAGTTTAGCGATCATCTCCGTAATGCTTTCACGATTACCAAATGATCCTGTAACGAAGCGTGCTGCTCTCCATTGGATCTTCTCCACTTCCTCTATCAATCCCACCTGGTAAGGATCCCACACTGCTGAGCAGTATTCAAGCTGTGGGCAAACAAGTGTACTGTAACCTACTTCCTTTGTTTTCGGACTGCATTTCCTTAGAATTCTCTCAATGAATCTAAGTCTGGCATCTGCTTTATCAACGATTGATTTTATATGGTCGTTCCATTTTAAATCCCTCCTAATGACTACTCCCAGATAATTTATGGAATTAACTGCTTCCAGTTGCTGACCTGCTGTAGTGTAGCTAAATGATAAAGGATCTTTCTTTCTGTGTATTCACAGCACATTACACTTGTCTACATTGAGCTTTAACTGCCATTCCCTGCACCACATGTCAATTCCATGCAGGTCCTCCTGCATCTCAATACAATTTTTCATTGTTACAACATCTCTACATACTAACGCATCATCCGCAAAATGCCTCAGTGAACTTCCGATGTTATCCGCAAGGTCATTTATATATATCGTGAACAGCAACGGACCCACGACACTCCCCTGTGGCACACCTGACATAACTCCTACTTTGGAAGACTTCTCTCCATTGAGAATGACCTGCTGCTTTCTGTTATCTAATAATTCCTCAATCCAATCACACAATTGGTCTGATAGACCATACACTCTTACTTTGTTCATTAAACATTTGTGGGGAACTGTATCAAATGCCTTGCGGAAGTCGAGAAACACAGCGTCTACCTGAGAACCAATGTCGATGGCCCTCTGAGTCTCGTCGACAAATAGCGCGAGCTGGGTTTCACACGAACGCCTTTTTCGAAACCCATGCTGATTCCTACAGAGCAGATTCCTAGTCTCGAGAAGTGTCATTATATTTGAACATAATACATGTTCTAAAATTCTACAACTGACCGACGTTAGATATATAGGCCTATAGTTCTGCGCATCTGTTCGAGATCCCTTTTTGAAAACAGGGATGACCGGCGCCATTTTCCAGTCTTTCGGAGCGGACGAACTGGTATCTCATCAGGTACTGCGGCCTTTCCTCTTTTGAACAATTTTAATTTTTTTTTTATCCCTCTGTCAATTATTTTGATATCTGACATTTTGTAATCTGTGTGGCAATCTAGGGAAGGAACTACAGTGCAATCCTTCTTCGTGAAACAGCTTTAGAAAAAGACATTTAGTAATTCGGCCTTTAGAGTGTCATCCTCTGTTTCAGTGCCATTTACGTCACAGAGTGTCTGGACACTTCGTTTTGATCCACCTACTGCTTTGACATAATGCTATCTCGTGACATCTCCCACAATCAAATAAAATACAAACTATGATCATGCTATCAGTCTACAGCCAGACTGCTGTATTTCAATGATTCTGACTGTACCCACGTATACACAATTGTTCCCCAATATTAACAATTTGGGGGGGGGGGAGAGAGAGAGAGAGAGAGAGAGAGAGAGAGAGAGAGAGAGAGAGAGATAAAATCACTTCCTGGTACTGTGAGGCCCACAGAAATGCTGAAGCAGCTCGTCACAGGTATGCTACACTTTCATTTTTGCTGATTACAGTGTGATTAATCATGAAACGAAAAAAATGTTTCATATAAAAGTTGCATATTTTTCAAGAAGCATCCAAATCTGCAATAAAAAGTAGGTGTTCCTATAAAAGATTTCAAAGTTGCCTCCCACACCCATCTCGGGTTTTGGTGGTGGTGAGGGGGGGGGGGGGGAGGGGGGGAGTGAGTTTGGTGTCTTTTTTTTTTTTTTTTTTCCTCTCAGTACAACCTTAGAAAGTGAGAAAGTAATGATAGCCCAATTTACAAACGTAGCATATGCCACTGGTTCAGACAGAAAGATGATAGAAGCATTTGAAATTTGATGCTATAAATGTGAAAGATTAGACGGGTAGATCACACAACAAATTAGGAAGTATGGAGCAGAATTGGGGCATATCTTCAATAAGATTAGGGATCAACTGACGGGACACGTTCAGAGACATAAAGGAATCATCAATTTAGCAGAGCCTTCAAAAGATAGGGTAATGTGAAGAACTGCATCAAACCAGTCTCTGGACTGATGACGACAAGAAGTAGCTAGAGATGGTGTGAACAATTCTGAGGTGAAAAAATCAAAAGGTGTCATTATTGTGGCAGTGGTATTATTATTATTATTATTATTATTATTATTATTATTACTACTACTACTACTACTACTACTACTATTACTAGTCTGTAGAAGATGGCACAGGTGGTGTACAAATTTACTGGCCTAAACTTTGTTTCCAGTAGTTGCAAATGTTAAGTCAAGCACTTGTGACAATACATACTTGTATCTATTTACATTTCAGGTTGAATGTGTCAGGAAATTTATTATAAAATTTCACTTAAGTTTGGAATTGGCCCATGTTGTATTTTGTTTACTATTACAGGCATTGTATATCAGATTCTTAAGAAGTAATGCCTATTGACGATCATATGTTTATCGATTGTCAATGCAATTGTATTGAATACTTTTTTTATGATTAAGACTAATTGTAGTTACAAAATACTTGGAATAACTCAGTTTAACATAAACAATTAAATATACGTATTATATGAAGCATAATATGCTAAACCCCTGAGATTTGTGTGTCACATGATGTTATGTAACTGTCACTATGACATAAACTGTATTGTATATAGGTACACCAGTACAGCAAACTCTGTGTTATAAAGTTTATATTCTGAACTGATAGAACCAATGAATAAGTGGTAGATGTATTTTGTCAGTATCTTGTTGTTGTGGTCTTCATTCCGGAGACTGGTTTGATGCAGCTCTCCACAATACCCTATCCTGAGCAAGCCTCTTCATCTCCACATAAGAACGACAACCTACATCTGTTTGAATCTGCTTACTGTATCCATCTCTGCCTTCCTCTGCGGTTTTTACCCCACACACTTCCCTCCAACGCTAAATTCACAATTCCTTGATGTCTAAGAATGTGTCCTACCAATCTATCCCATCTTTTAGTCAAGGTATGCCAGAAATTTCTCTTCTCCCCAATTCTGTTCAGTATCTCCTCATTAGTTACACGATCCACCCATGTAATCTTCAGCATTCTACTGTAGCACCACATTTCAAAAGCCTCTATCCTCTTTCTGTCCACACTGTTTATCGTCCATGTTTCACTCCCATACAAGGCAACACTTCATGCAAATGCCTCCAGAAAGGACTTCCTTACGCTTAAATCAATATTCGATGTTAACAAATTTCTTTTTTTCAAGAACGCCTTTCTACCCATTGCCATTCTGCATTTTATATCCTCTGTACTGCGACCATCATTTGTTATTTTACTGCCCAAGTAACAAAACGCATCTACCTCCTTTATTGCTTCGTTTCCCAATCTAATTCCTTCAGCATCACCTGATTTTCTTACACTGCACTCCATTACCCTAGTTTTGCTCTTGTCAATCTTCATCTTATATGCACCTTTCAGCACACTGTCCATTCCGTTCAATTGCTCTTCCAGGTCCTTTGCTGTCTCTGACAGAAGTACTATGTCGTCGGCAAAACACAATGTTTTTAATTCTTCACCCTGAACTTTAATTCCTTCTCCAAATTTCTCCTTGCTTTCCTTTATAGCTTGCTCAATGTACAAATTGAACAACATTGGGGAAAGGCTACAACCCTGTCTTACTCCCTTTCCAACCACTGCTCCCTTTCATGCCCCTCAACTCTGACAACCGCTGTCTGGTTTTTGTACAAGTTGTAAATAAACTTACCCTCCCTATATTTTACTCCTGCTTGCTTCAGAACTTGAAAGAGTTTATTCCAATCAACATTGTCAAAAGCCTTCTACAAATCTACAAAAGCTAAAAATGTAGGTTTGCCTTTTCTTAATCTATCTTCTAGGATAAGCTGTAAAGTGAGTATTGGCTTCCGTGTTCCTACATTTCTCCTGAACCCAAACTTATATACCCCGAGGTCAGCTTCTACCAGCTTTTCCATCCTTCTGTATATAATTCGTGTTAATATTTTGCAGCCATGACTTATTAAACTGATGGTTCTGTAGTTTTCACACCTGTCTGCACCTGCTTTCTTTGGAATGGGGATTATTACATTTTTCTTAAAGTCTGAGGGTACTTCACCTGTCTCATACATCTTACACACCAGGTGAAACAGGTTTGTCATGGCTGGTTCTCCCAGAGACTTCAGTAGCTCTGAGGGAATATCATCTACTCCAGGGGCCTTGTTTCAACTTAGGTCTTTCAGGGCTCTGTCAAATTTTTCTCTCAGTACAGTATCTCCTATTTCATCTTCACCTACATCCCCTTCCTACAATATTGTCTCGAAGTTCATTTCCTTTGTAGAGCCCCTCTATATACTCTTTCCACATTTCAGCTTTCCCTTCTTTGCTGAGAACTGGTTTTCCATCAGTGTCCTTGATATTCATAGAGCTGTTTTTCTTATCTCCAAATGTTTCTTTTATTTTCCTGTAGGCTGTATCTATTTTTCCCCTATTTATACATTCTTCTATACCCTTGCATTTGCCTTCTAGCCACTCCTGCTTAGCCATTTTGCACTTCCTGTCAATCTCATTTCTTAGTCGTCAGTACTCCATTTTGCCTGTTTCATTTACAGCATTTTTATATTTTCTCCTTTCATCAATTAAATTTAGTATCTACTATGATATCCAAGGATTTTTTGTAGGTCTTCCTTCCTACCTATTTTGTCCTCTGCTACCTTCACTATTTCTTCTCTCAATTTTACCCATTCCTCCTCTACTGTTTTATTTCCCCCTGTTTCTGTCAATTGTTGCCTAAAGCTCCCTCTGAAATTCTTAAGAAGCTCAGGTTCCTTCAATTTATCCAGGTCCCATCTCCTTATTTTCCTACCTTTTTGTATTTTCTTTAGTTTCACCCTACAGTTCATAACCAACAAGTTATGGTCAGTCTATATGTAAGTATAACGTTTGAAATTCGTCAACCTAGTCACTGTACACATGTATGTGCTAAACATTGTGCTAACTTTACGAGTGCACCTCCTCATGCAAGTTCGTCCCCCTTCCCCACTGCTGTACTGATTCAACTGCCTTCCTCATTGCATCCTGTGAACATTCCACACTACGATCCTTCCTACGACCCGCAAAATTTCATCCACTGTGCCAACTCTGTAAACATGTGTGCTACTACACAGCATTTGCTTCCGAGCACTGTGCCTCTGGGTGTGCCTTCTGCAACGTGAAGTGCCCGTTTTGGCAGTGCTGCAAGGAAATTTAGGTCCTCTTGCAGCTACCCAAACGAGATGGGCGGGCTGGTCTAGGCACCACTGCCTGTCCTGAAGATTGCAGGCGCCTACCTACTCTCCAATCTGTGTGCACCATTGCCACTGCAGGGGCTCATCTATATGTTACTGATATGAACTCTGGCATAAACTTCCTCATTGATACTGGTGCTGATGTCTAACTAGTGTCTCCTGGACTGTCTGCGAACCCTGTGCGAGCAAGCATCATGCTTCTTCGAGCTGTCAACGCCGCACAACTTCACTGCTTGGGCTCCACAACACTCCAAGTCAAGCTCTCACCTTGGCACATCCTCAAATGCGATTTTCTTGTGGCCAGTGTTCCTGATCCTATTCTTGTAATTAACTTTCTCTCATTTCATGGACTATCTTCTGATGTCGTTCAACGTGCAGTGATTCACTCCCACTCAAACACTTTTATCAAGTGTGCTCTGTCGAGCTGTGCTGATGTTAGTGTAATTCGTAAGTGTTTAAATACTGTCACCGAATTTGGTAGCACCATTGACAAGTTACATGCAGAACAATTGCAAGTTTTGCAATTGTACAGCACTTGATCTTTATCCTACGGATGATAGGAAAATTATACAACCCATCCCAGTGCTGCATAAATAAAATGGGTTGGAAGAGTTGTCAGGATGGAAGGTGGAGCGGTGAAGGCCTGTGGGCACCCTAGGAAAGGGTGGCTGACTAGCAAATAAAAGATAGAATTGAAGTTAATGTTTGGTATATTCTGAAATACGGGATACGTATCGGGACTCGCCCTGGGGTCGGATGCAATGAATGAATGCCAGTCAAAACACATTAGAAAATGGGAAAGGTGAAGGTTATGGTAATGGTTCACACAGTTGGTGGCTGATACCGAACAGCTGCTAGGCGGGAGCAGACGGCATGCGGCTGTTCGCCCCGCACAGACGCCGAGCCTCTGGAGTGCGTCTGTTCTATACGAGAACTCAAACTGAAGAGAGCGAAGAACTGATTCTCTCACATCTGAGTCCTGCAGCATTAGCACATGTGATCAAACGTGGGTGTCTGCTATTGGCTCCACGGTAGCATGTAAATGTCAGTAGTTTCAGCACGGACACCAAAAGGGTGGCGTGATTTTAGAATCAGCTTTCAATACTGGTTCTGTCCAGCTCTGTCCTGCAAGGTGGACAGCCTTGGTCACGTTGTCAAAGCGTATGTTACAGTGGAAGAACACTTGTAAAACTTAGGTGTAGTTTTGAAATAAAATTTTGAATTATTTCCCTAAACTATTTTAGACTGGCTGGTCATCCTGTACATTCCCTCCCCATTCCCTAGAAGTGGTGACTCACAAAGTTTACATGGGCGTCAGACACGCCTGGGAAGAACGGGTTGCCCAATGGGGACCTAGTAACTAAGGGAGGAATGTGTTACAATTCTAACTCTTTTAGTGTGAATGTAAGGGGAGTTACATGTAGTCACATTTGGGTTTCAGGTAAACAACAAAATTAGGAAATGTTATAGCTCTTGAGAAATATGTCGAACCATGAATTGTATAATGTGAAAATTCTAACCATTTAACAGTTGAATGTAGTGTTACATTTAAAATTAAAGCTTGTTTCACATGTTACATGTCATTGCTAAATTCGGTGACATCAAAGTGTTGATACTGGCCGAAATGACTCAGCACGGGTCTTGCAATGGTTACAGATGCTCCTAGAAATGTGTGGATGTTTGTGTTGTTTGGCAAATATTAATCTCATTATTACATAATGTAACAAATGTAAAATATCACACAACAAATTGTATTATTATAAGAGGATTGATACATCTGGGTAACAATCACATTGGATCACATTACTGCACAAAATTGAAATAAGTTTTCCTTCAGTGAATTACGGTGTAAAATATAGTAAAATAAGAGACTCAATGGAATCAATCCAATGGAAACTGACAAATAACTAGACAACACTGGTGTTTTCCCCCACCACCACCCTGCATTCCTCCTCTCCTTTCCTACTTCCCTCTCCATCCCACTTCCTCACACCTCCACCACTGGTTGCTTTCACCTCGGCCGTGTTAAATGTTACTAAAAAGAAGCCAGATTTAACTCAAAAAGGTTTGGAAACAGGTGAACAGAGTGTCATTTCAATAACGTTTTTGGGAAAATGCATTTTTAAAAATGTGGGAGATCAAGCTATTGATAGTGAGTAAAATTCACTTCTGTGTACAAAGCTCTTTGAGCTTTTGGAATCAGTCTGGACTCTGGTACTTTGCTTTGATACATGTGCTCCTATACCTTGCTACATTCGATCTTAATGAAGTGCATTTTTACCAAGTGCACAGTGATTACTGTAGTGACCACAGTGGTGACCTTGGACTATTTTTCGTTTTGACTTATCATTTTCATGTTATTTGTGTTATAATGGACACCTGTTGCCTGCCATGCCTCAAGCAAGTGCACAAGCTCCAGACTTTCCACTTTCGACAGCAGCCGCTCTGTTTGCATCTCCACTCCCAGAATTACCGGCTGTCTTCCTGTCACAACAGATGGAGGTATTCCTTCTGTGATGGGAAGTAGCACCTGAGCTGCCACCGGGTTATGTGACTCCGTCTTCTGTAAGCCATTATCCAAAACTGCCAGCAGCTCGCACTCACGAGTGTCAACTTAGATTGTTCACATTAGTAGAGTGTATCTTCAATATGCATGGCATCACCAGTAACAAATCGTGCATTCTTTGCTTACTATCAAGCCTCCATAAAGCACCTGATTTATTTAGTGACCTTATCCTCTATCCCCTAAAGCAGATGGGTATGTGCATATCAAGTGAACCTTAATCAAAATACTTTTTCACCCCATTTGTGTGACTATTCATGATTTCATTCACAACATGGACCTCACTGACAAATCCCTGATAGTGTGCTCTGGTCTCTGCGGCTTTTGAAGATTCCTGTGGATCTCCAGTTGTAGCTACTTCTGCAAATTCTCAGTTCCCTGTTGCACAGCAGAGGTTGTTCTACTTGCACTGCAACTGCCTCATTGTCTGTCTGCTACTGTGGAGGACATCTTCGCATCACTCTCTGAGTGTGCCACATGCCAAGTCTGCCTCCCCACTTTCAGCCACCTGGTCACAGTGCCAGCAGCAGCAGCCACACACTATCTGCTATACTGGTTCCGTAACACACATGGTGAAGCAGCACACTGATGATGCCCATCATGTGTATACCCAAACATACACGACAGCCCGTAGTGGGCGCATCAGGCTGCCCCAATGTTGTGCAGCACCTACACAATGCTCAACCTGGCAGACTGTTCCCTCAATAAAGCTGCAGATTTTTGTGGATAGTGGTGCAGTAGCCAGCATTTTGCTGCACACTGCAGTTGTCAGTCCACTTCTGCCTGCTATTTCTCCTCTGCCTTGGTCGACAGTTTGGTGACTGAAGTTAATGGTTTAATGGACTACACAGAGCACCTCACAGATGGTTTTGCACTGACGTGGACATTTTGCATGGTTTCTAAGGGCCCCACAGTGTTGGACATGGACTTCCTTTGCCACTTCTGTTAATTGGTGGACATTATGTCACCTGCACTGCTGCTACACTCAGATCTCAAGATTTCTGCTATTTTTACAAGCATTATGATGGAGAACTCGGAGTTACATAAAGGACACACAATTGTTGAGCGCATTACACTTCAAACTGAACAATTAGACATGCTCCTCAGCCTTGCAGAACTTGCAACCAAAGCTCCTGAACTGAGCAACAAGTTTCATGCAACCTTCTGTGGGCTCACGCCAAGATTCTTCACCTTGACGCCTTTGTTTGTGGGCTACATGCCATGCTGGCTGCCGAGCTGCAGCAACCAGCCATCATCACTATGCTTGTTCAGCAACCAGTCACAACAGATATGGAACAATTTTGTCCCACAGCAGCAGCAATCTATAGTGTCTTGGCTACTTCCACTCCTCTCCACATTGCCCTGATCAGTATTGGCACCTGTCACATCATTAATACTCCCCCAGGGGGCCCACAGTTGTTTTGTGGGTACGTGTGTGGCGCGCACGGGGCCCCGAGCCGGAGCAGCCTTTCTTCTGCCCCAGGCTGCTTCAATTTCCCTCCCGGTTTATGCCTTTGCCCGGAGACGGGCGTATTTCACGAGTTCAGGTGTTTTCTTGTTGTCGTTACTCTTCTTCCTTGGTTCCTTCCTTTCTTACCCTTTGTTTCTGTCTCTCTCTCCTTGTACTCTCCTCGCCTTCTTCTCCTCATTAGTCTCCGCCTCGGCGTTTGAGACACTTCTTTCCTTCTTCCTCTTCACTTCCTCTATCCTTATTCTTTCCTCCCTGTGCGTGTCTGAAGGCTGACCCACGCATTATCATGCGTAGCAGGTGACGGGGTAACGCGTGATTCCCCGCCCCGGGTAGACAAGTAGGGCACGTACGTACCCCCTGGTAAAGGCCAGGCCCAGGGAGGGGTGATAACCCGAGCTGGTACCTTCCGAACGTGCAGATTGGTCCCTCTGTCAGTTCTCGGGAGGTGTAACCTGAGGTGTGAACAATCACCTAAGGCGGGTAAGCCCTCGGAGAGGGCCCCCACTAGGAAGGAGCGCGCCATCGGAGACACCGGTAATCACGGGGGACACTTCCGCAATGACTTCCTTCTCTTCTTCACTGACATTGACCCAGAAACGTAAGATAGATTCGCCTCAGCAAAAGAAGACTCTGCCTAATTTGCCGAAATTTCTTGTTGTGTCGCGCACCAACGGAAAAGATTTCAATTCTGTCAATCCTTTCGTTATACAGAAAGGTGTCGATGCAATTGCTGGCCCTGTTAAAACCTGTTCGCGTCAGCGCAATGGCTCATTGTTGCTGGAAGTGGACAGTGCTTTCCAAGCCCAGAAACTTATCCGGACTACGTTATTACACACGTTTCCAGTCAAAGTAGAAGCGCACCGCACACTCAACTCGTCACGTGGGATAGTTTTTACGAGATCCCTTGACGGGTTGTCTGATGACGACATCCGGTCCTATATGTCCGATCAGGGTGTGACAGCCGTCCACAGGGTGATGAAAAAGGTAGATAACCAGCTGACACCGACTCGTACTGTGTTTTTGACATTCGACAGAGTTGAACTCCCGTCGAAGGTCAAAGCAGGGTACGAAGTTATCTCAGTCCGCCCTTATATTCCAAACCCAACGCGCTGCTACCAATGCCACAGGTACAACCATACCCGTGAACATTGCCCACATGCAGCAAAATGTGTCACTTGTGGTAGGGACGCCCATGAGGGGGATTGCCCACCTCCGTCCCCTCACTGCCTTAACTGCAACGGCGACCATGCGGCTTCCTCTCGCGACTGCCCTGTATATAAGGATGAAAAACTCATTCAGCAAATTCGGGTCACGGAGAAGGTATCAACATCTGCCGCTCGAAAGTTGTTGGTGAGTCGAAAGCTCACTGTCCTCCCAGCGGGTACATACAGTAAGGTCCTCACCTCAACTCGACCTACTAAGGATTCCAGACTTGTGATTTCACTTTCGCTGACACAGTTGTGTGATCCGCCAGCCCGAAGATTGCCCGTTCCACGTCCCCGCTTCCTCCTGCTGCTTCTAAGGTACAGTCTTCGTCAACCTCTAGTAAACTGCGGGCACCTAAACAAGATGCCCGGACCTTGAAAAAGGAACCCGTTCATGAGGATTTTCTGCGTTCTCAGGCTTCCCAACCGTCAACTGCCTCTTCCCGCCGTCACTCTTCCAGAAGAGCTGACAAGAAAAAGAGTTCCTCTCCCTCCCCGCCGAGGCGTGACCCATCTGTCGCGCCGTCCAACAGTTGCCGGCCTCGGCCGTCTTCTGTTTCACCGGGACGCTCCGTTTGCCGGGCGCCCGGCCCTTTACCGGCGGTGGAAACTGCCCCTCCTGATCAACTCAGGGAGGTGGCAGGCACGTCGGTCGAACCAATGGAACATGACCCTTTGCCCCCAGACAGCGATAGCAGTGCTCCCTCGAAATCCGGTCCTCAGCGGCCGTCGAGGTGACCCCGCTCGCTACTTGGTTTTTTTCCTTATTTCTTCTCTCGTTTTTATCATGGCGCTCCTTCAATGGAACATTCGCGGCATTCGTTCTAATCGGGAGGAGTTAAAACTACTCCTTCGATTGCACTGCCCGCTTCTAGTCTGCCTCCAGGAAACTAAGTTGCGTCCACGTGATCGTGCAGCCTTTCCACACTACACCTCTGTGCGGTTCGACCTGCCACCCGTGGAAGGTGTCCCAGCCCATGGAGGGGTTCTGATGCTCCTTCGAGACGACGTCTATTTCCATCCCATTTCCTTGCACACTCACCTACAGGCAGTTGCCGTCCGCATCACCTTATCCACATTTACCTTTTCCCTCTGTAATATATATTCGCCATCGTCATCTGCCCTTACTAGGGCAGATGTGCTAAACCTTATTGACCAGATCCCTTCACCTTTAGTGTTGGTAGGCGACTTTAATGCCCACCACCCCCTATGGGGCTCTCCGGCACCTTGTCCGAGAGGCTCCCTTTTGGTGGACCTTCTCCACCACCTCGATCTTGTCTGCCTCAACACCGGTGCACCGACCTTCCTTTCTGACACAACACACACTTATTCCCATATAGACCTCGCAATATGCACTCCTCAGCTTGCCGGTCGGTTTGAGTGGTATGCACTTTCTGACACGTACTCGAGTGACCATTTCCCTTGTATCATCCACTTCTTGCATCATTCCCCATCTCCATGTCCCACCAGTTGGAACATTTCTAAAGCCGACTGGGGGCTTTATTCTTCCATGGCTGTTTCTCACAATCAGACTTTTCCCAACTGTGACAGTCAGGTCGAATACCTCACAGAGGTTATTCTCACTGCTGCTGAAGGTTCCATACCTCGTACATCCTCTTCTCCACGTCGTGTCCAGGTCCCTTGGTGGACTGCAGCCTGCCGCGACGCGCTTCGAGCCCGACGCCGTGCTTTACGCACCTACCGCCGCCACCCAACTTTGGAGAATTGCATCAATTACAAACGTATGAGAGCGCAGTGCCGTCGTATCATAAACGACAGCAAGAAAGCTTGCTGGACAGCTTTTACTAGTTCTTTTAACCGTTTTACTCCCTCCACGTTTGTTTGGCGTGGCCTATGCCGTTTATCCGGCATCAAGGTCCACTCCCCGATTCCTGGCCTGACCGTGGAGAACGCAGTCCTCGTGGACCCAGCTGATGTTTCAAACGCATTAGGTCGTTTCTTTGCGGAGGTTTCGAGCTCTGCCCATTACCACCCTGCCTTTCTCCCTCGCAAACAGGTAGAGGAGGCACGGCCACCTTCTTTCCGCTCCTTTAATCGTGAAAATTGTAACGTCGCCTTCACCATGCAGGAGCTAGATCGTGCTCTCGCCCTGTCCCGGTCTTCTGCTCCCGGGCCCGATTCCATTCATATTGAGATGCTGAAGAACCTCTCTCCTGCGGGCAAGTGCTTTCTTCTTAGTACCTACAATCGCATATGGACTGAAGGTCATGTTCCCATAAGTTGGCATGAAGCCATTGTTGTCCCCATCCCCAAACCAGGGAAGGACAAACACCTTCCTTCCAGTTATCGCCCCATTTCTCTGACGAGCTGCGTCTGTAAGGTGATGGAACGCATGGTTAACGCTCGGTTGGTCTGGCTCCTCAAATCTCGCCGCCTCCTGATTAATATCCAATGCAGTTTTCGTCGACACCGCTCTGCTGCTGACCACCTCGTTACGTTGTCGACCTTCATAATGAACAACTTTCTAAAGAAGCGTCAAACAGTAGCAGTGTTCTTCGACTTGGAGAAGGCATACGATACCTGTTGGAGAGCGGGCATTCTCCGCACATTGCACACGTGGGGCCTTCGGGGCCGCCTTCCTCTTTTCATTCAAGCGTTTTTGGCGGATCACAAGTTCCGGTTACGGGTGGGCTCTGTTTTGTCCGATACCTTTTGCCAAGAGAATGGGGTACCACAGGGCTCCGTCTTGAGTGTGGCGCTCTTTGCCATTGCAATCAATCCGATCGTAGATTGCCTTTCAGCCGACGTCTCCGGATCTCTTTTTGTTGACGATTTCGCAATTTATTGTAGCGCCCAGCGGACGTGTCTCTTGGAGCGTTCTCTCCAACGCTGTCTTGACCGTCTATATTCCTGGAGCATCGCAAACGGCTTCCGATTCTCCACTGAGAAAACGGTGTGCATCAACTTCTGGAGATACAAGGAATTTCTTCCACCTTCTCTACGTCTCGGCCCTGTTGCTCTCCCTTTCGTGGAGACTACGAAATTCTTGGGACTCATGTTGGATCGGAAACTTTGCTGGTCCATACACGTGTCCTACCTGGCTGCCCGTTGTGCCCTATCCCTTAACGTTCTTCGTGTCCTCAGTGGCACGTCATGGGGAGCGGATCGTACCGTCCTGCTTCACCTTTACCAGGCCATTGTTCAGTCGAAGCTAGACTATGGAAGCCTTGTATACTCTTTAGCACGGCCGTCGATTCTCCGTCGTCTCAAATCTATCCACCATCGTGGATTACGTCTGGCGACCGGTGCATTTTATACCAGCCCTGTTGAAAGTCTGTATGCCGAGGCTGCTGTATTACCCTTGACCACTCGACGTGACATACTCTTCTGTCGGTACGCATGCCGCCTACGGTCGATGCCCAACCATCCATCTTACAGATTATTTTTTGACGACTCACTCGATCGCCAATATCAGTTGTCTGCGATTGCCTTGCTTCCACCGGGAGTTCGGTTTCGCCGCCTGCTACAGCGGCTCGATTTTACCCTTCCTTCCACCCTTTGGTTGAGCGAAAGCCCATTGCCACCGTGGCATCAGGCCCAGGTTCACACACACCTCGAACTTAGTTCGCTCCCCAAGGAGAGCACTCCGGATTTGGTATTCCGCTCGAGGCTTGTCGAACTCCGTTCGCGGTTCGAGAATGCCGTATTTATTTACACTGATGGTTCCAAGAGCACTGCCGGTGTCGGATCTGCCTTCGTCGTCGGGGACAGACGTTTCCAATACAAGCTCCCTGACCGGTGCTCGAACTTCACGGCTGAGCTTTTCGCCCTCCACCAGGCCGTTTTGTATACCTGCCGCCACCGCCAACCTTTCTATGCCATATGTTCTGACTCCCTTAGTGCCCTGCAGAGTCTTAAGGACCCTTTGTCGCACCATCCTCTCGTGTATCGGATCCAACGCTCCCTCCAGTTGCTGGCGGATGACAGCTATCACATTTCTTTCCTGTGGGTCCCTGGCCATGTGGGTGTGCCCGGGAATGAGGCCGCCGACACAGCAGCCAAGGCAGCAGCTCTTTTGCCTTGCATGGCTACCTTTTGCGTCCCATCGGACGATGTTCAACGGGCTCTTCGCCGGAGTATCGTGTCGCAATGGCACAGTGTGTGACTTTCACTGTACAACAATAAATTGCGAACTGTCAAACCGATCCCGACCGCTTGGAGGACATCCTCACGCCCCTCTCGGCGGGAGGAGGTCATCCTGGCTCGGTTGCGGATCGGTCATTGCCGTTTCAGCCACCGTCACTTGCTATCCGCCGAACCTGCACCGCTATGCTCCTGCGGTGAACTGCTGACAGTGCGACATGTTTTACTGACTTGTGTTAATTTTAATCATCTCCGTGTAGCGCTTCAATTTCCGTCTACTCTGGAGGAAATTTTAGCTGATGACACACGAGCAGCTGCTCGGGTTTTGCGTTTTATGAACTTGGCCAACCTATCCAAGGATATTTAACCCTTTTAATTGTCTTTTATCTTTCGTTTTTAGCCTCTTGTTGATGTTCTGACAGTCACCATTTTTTTTTGAGATCATAGCGAATCTATGTTCTTGGCTGGGCGCTAATGACCATAGAAGTTGTGCGCCCTAAAACCACAAAAAAAAAAAAAAAAAAAAAATCATTAATACCACTCCCGGCCCCTCTGTTCAACACAAAACATGTTGCCTTGTCCCAAAAATGCTCATTGCAGCAAAGAATGCCATTCTTGAACTACTTCCAGTGATTGGTCATCACCAATCCTGTACCAACTAAAGAAAATATGACTCCTCCTGCCTCTGCAGCGATTATTCCACCCTTGATGCCCATACTATTTTTGACAGCTATCTTTTCCAAAAAGTTATTTTTTTTTTTTTTTGTGATTACACGAAGAATGAATGTTTTTATGCGAGTGCAACAGATAAGCAGGTGTCATGGCATTAACAGTGCTGCAGCACTGGTGCATTTGCACGGTGACTCATTGGGCACAGGCACTGTGCACACCAGTGCCAGCAGAGGCACTGGAATTTGCATGACTACTTCGCAAGAACCATCCACAGCTTGTCTGTCACAGTTTACCACGTCAAACCTGCCTGGGTTTTATCACAAGAGATCCCAAGTGGCACGCCATCACCACCACTGTCTCCTGAATCCCCCATTCCTGCATTGACAGATGCTCCCCCCCCCCCCCCTACACAACAATTATTGTTTAATGGCAGATGTTGCTGAGTCAGCCAGTTCTCAATATTCACTTTTGCTGCAACTCGGGACCTATTCTTCTAGTAAGGCTACCGACAAACCTTCGTACATTCACCCTGACACTGACCCGAACACCATGTCGGCATGCCGCCTACTGCCCTACAAGCTACATATCACAGTAACCAAGTACCTACTAGTTAATTACATCTGATGAGTGCAGCACAACCACCAGACTTCCCATGCTCGCACACGTGGCAGCCCTTGTGTCCACCAATGCACATGCATGACTACATCGTTCCTTCAATGAGCTTTGTTCTTCAGGAGGGGGCCTCTTTGGCTGATTGAGCTATTGAAAGTGAATGATGCTCACCTCTATGTACAAAGCGCTCTCTCTCTCTCTCTCTCTCTCTCTCTCTCTCTCTCTCTCTCTCTCTCTCTCTCTCTCTCTCCCTTCGAGCTTTTGGAACCAGTCTGGAGTCACATGCTTTACTTTGATAGATGTGCTTTTGTACCTTGTTACATTCGAGTTTAATAAAGTTTATTTGTACCACATACATAGTAATTACTGTGGTACCTATCACAAGAAAAAACTTAATTATTCAAAATTATGGTGTAAGAATAACATATGGTGCTCACCCATGATTATCCTGCAGACATCTGCTTAGGGGTTTAGTGCTGTAACTACTGCTTAAAAGTATTTTCAGTTCCTCATGTATTCTGTTGTAAATAACCCACTACATTTCAAAAGGAACACTGATGTACTTAATTACAACAAAAAAGAAAAATGTTGTGTGTTATTCCACTTTCATGTTGTCTTAAACTCAACCCAGCAATGCAGAATGCTGCAACTGAATTTCTTGAACATTTACCCTGTGGTAAAATATATCTTTCTGACAGCAGATTTAAATTGGAAAAGGAACTGGAAAAGTATATCAAATGTTTGTAGAGCTTATGGAACTTAACTATGGGTTCATCAGTCCCTAAACTTTCAAACTACTTATGAACTAGCTAATACTAAAGACGGCACAAATATCCATGCCCGAGGGGGGGGGGGGGGGAGAGGAATTCAAACCCCCGACCGTGGTGGCCGTGCAGAACATGACAACATGACTGGTGCGCCGCAGACCGCTTGGTCACTGCGGCTGGTGTGGAAAAGTATACTTACTCATATTTACATAAGAGTATAGAATGTGTAAACATAAAAAGACCTATGCCACAGCATTATGATTGATATTAAAAATGATGCATGAAACTTGCAAGTAATAAATTAAGTGTATGAGCTTTCACAAATCTAAGAATCTAGTCGGTATTCTTGATTTGTTATTAAGTCATTATTGTGGAACTGTGACAGCTGCTTTACAGAAATATGAGATTATTGAATTTCCCAGTTGGCTTTCATAGATGTTCCAGAGGATATCGTGTGAAAAAAGTGTGAGCCTACTTTCACAAGAGGAGTTCTTTCTATATGACTCACCCCTTTTTTCCTCAGCATGGATTATATTGAGACTTTTATAATCTGTTTGGTATTATTTGTTGTCTTCTAGCAATGTCTGATAAAATTTTGTTACTAATGATTGCTGCTGATTTGCAGACAGACATCTAGAAAAACAATCACATTCACACAACTTTAAATTTTCAGGGAATGTTAGTACAATGGATACAGTACACAATATAAATTTATTTTCTTAATAAAACTTCAAATTTAGTAACTAGGGTAAGCTACAGAGCCACTATTCAATGACCCATAATATTAGTTTCTTTTAATTTTAACTAGTTAACAACTTTAATTCCACTGGTAATGCATTACAATATTTTTCTCCTTTAATCAATGGACTGTTTGCTGTAGTCTCCTCTTTATCAAATAAAATTTTGTACCTGTCTTGTATGTTTGTGAATTTCTACATTCTGAAATGTATATTTCTTATCTTATACACTTAGTAATATTATTTGAAACATAAATTGAAAAACAGTAATGATTTTAAAATATAAAACATACCTCTATAATCAAAATATTGAAATATTTTGACTGTTTCAGGGCACTGAAATAAATTCAATGACAAAGTTGAAAATTTGTGCTGAGCAGGGATTTGAAGCTGGATATCCCACTTTGGGCCAGCAACTGCCTTAACCAATTAGGCCACCCAGGCTTGTTTCCCTTCCTGCCCAAATTCTCTACTTGTGGCACACTATGATTGTAGTGCTCCCTGCCCATTGATGCGTCTGAAAGATCAGAGACCTTATTGAAATAAAACTGTTGCTTGTATTCCCCACCCACAGAAGGGACTATGGTGGGTTTCAATATTGTCTGCTGTATTGTGGTTGCAATGGATACACTAGTGAAGTTTGTTGATGTAAAACACTGGCACTTCCATACAATTGTGCATATCTGAATATCAATGATATATTCCTGAATTGATCCAGGTACTCATGTGTATTCAAATGAATATTAGATAAATTATTGCTCGTATTACAAACTGTATTATACTGACTGAGTGAAGCAATTAACAGGATGCAAACATCATCAGTTATGGTACTAATAAAATCATTTGAGAACAGATGAAAAATATAACATTTAGAGCCTGTTATGTAATCACTGTATACATGGTAGGTACTTCAGAAGTTCATTAGTTGATACACAATCAATGCAAAAGCTAGATTCGTTATTATTACTCACAAAATTGTGAATTAATGCTAAATTACTGAATAAGGCATGTACAGTACTATACGAAATTGTGAAGCTTATTCAACTGAATTTTTTTTAATGTTAGTTGTCATGAACATAATTATTGTAATTGTTGTTTTATTTAAAAACTGTTGCTGGATTATTGAATACATTGTTGTTATACTATATAAACGGGCCTGTTCAAGCCACGGGGCAGCAGCTATATGTAATGTACTGTTGGGTGGATATGATGTCAAACAGGGAGTGCACATGTATAATCTCGACACAGAATTATTTTTAGGCGAAAATAAAAGCCAGTGAAACTTATTTTGTGCCTGAATTTAGTTATTTGTGTAACCCAGGAGTGGCTGTGTAGGTACAATTAAAGAAACCAGGATTCTTGAGATGAAGACACCTCCAAAGAGACATATTTCATTAAAACTGAAATATTTTATTGGTCAAAGGTCAAAGGAGCTGGGATATTGTGTAAGAGACTACACAGTGTGCTAATATAAGTAACATTTCAGGTACCAAGTTTTCATTCTGCCTTATGTACGTGTGAGTGGACATGGATCAGTGTGACCAGAGGTGGCATGGATAAATACCAGGACCTGTATTAACGACAACGACAAAACAGATGAGTACATTTATTTTATTTCATTCTAATTTGTCTGCCACTAGATTCTGGTCAGTTACGTAAAGGTTTAATTGCAAATCACAAATTTAAATCAGTTAATGACCGATTCAGTATTGTTGAAGATTGAATAAAGAATACTGAAGATGAAGTCCTAAGTGAATTGGTTAACAGAAAATCTGAAATCAAAGTTATGCAGGATTACATTGTTGCTGAAAGCAATCATATTGATGAACAGTTTAAATTAAATGCAGAATTGGTTCCAGATCAAATTTCTTGTGTTGGAAAAAGGGTTGAAAATGTCAAACAAAATCTCCAAACAGTCAACGATGAAGTTGCAAATTTAAAAAAAAAAACAATGTTTTCACTAACACATCTAGTACTGGAAATATGTTGTCAACTAATTGTATTGGTGTTAATTTAAACTTTTATCCAGGAGATTTGAAGTTACGTCCTATAGATTACATTTGCCAGTGGAAGGACAGTTTTGCACCAGGAATGCCTGAGTCAACCAAAAGTAAAATAGCCAAACATTATTTTGATGGCGAGGCTCTGTCATGGGCAAATGAGCACATAAATAATATGACATTCAGTGAATTTGAAAAATTATTTTTGAATCAATTCTGGTCCGAAAGTAAACAGGCTAGAATAAAATCAGAGTTTTTTAAATGGTAGCAAATATTGCGCAGGTGACTTGAGTATGCACGAATTTTGCGAGAAACAACTTAGAACACTTATACATTTGGACAAACCACTTGACGAGCTCATCCAAATTGACGCACTGAAGTGACATCTACCTAATCACTGTCAGTGCGGCTTGGTTTATGGCCCAGTTTGCTCGATCGACAAGTTTTTGAATTATGTTGAAAAAACTCGATCGCGCATGGCAAAATGATGATCAATGTAATAGTAATAATAATGACAGATACAACCAAAACTATGGTAATATGGAGAACCAACACCAAAATGGGGGGGTCCTCTCAGCATCATAGTAATCAGAATGACAATAGATATCACGGTAACGACAACAGAAACAGTGGTAATTATCCTAACAACCAGAACAGAAACAGTGGTAATTACAGTAATAGCAATCACAGGAATGAAAACTACAACACAAATAACTCAAACCAAAATGTAGGTAGTAATCAGGGAAACAGGTAACCACCTCAGTGGGGGCCTGTCAGTTTGAGGTGAAAAAGCAAAGCCAAAATCAGGCTAGAAGTAGATGAGGTAGGACGAGGTCAAATTATCATTATTGGGACCAAAGAATAATACTGCTGAATTTAATAACAAGATTTGGGATTACATGTTACATGAAATGAGTCAGGGAGATGTAAAGGAAGTAAACCACTATGAGTTAGGTAAAAATGATTTAAATAATCTGTTTGATCAATGTGTATTTAGTAATAATTCTGTAATTGATGATCTTGGTGTTGCCAGTTTGTTTGTAGAAAATGAAATGTGTTCAGTTCCTGAAATAGTGGATAGCCAGGTTGGAAATTCTAATGCTGAACAAAATGATAATGTAGTAGTTGATTCTGATGATGATGACTTAGTTGTAAATTCAGTAGTTATATTGTAGAAGTTGATGCCCATGCAGAGTAATGTGACCCACAGGATTATTTCAATGTTGATGACGATGATGTTGTTGATGATAGTAATGACGTTTTGTTTAACAATGTGTTAGATGGTGTGATTTATGTTGAAGTTGTTGAGAAAGATGCTGCAGCTAGTCAGAAAGTTACAGTTAACAATGACTTATTTGATTTTGAAGATGTACAGGAAAGCCAACTGGTGCCAATAAACATAAAAGAAATTTTGACCTATTACAAAGACAAGGATGAACAAACTAGGCAAGTTGGGTATAAAATTTTAGAGTGTATAACACTTCAGTTAGGCAAGTGCAAATTTGGTGTGACAGAGTTAAATATTTTGGGCCATACCATAAATGAAAAAGGGATTCTGCCTGAAAAATACAAAATTTTGGCGAAATCAGAATTTCCAAAACCTAAAAATAAGAAAGAACTAAGGTCATTTTATGGGTTATGCAATTTCTACCAAAGTATATCAGAAAACAAGCCTTGAATGTTCCACACCTGAGAGAACTACTGAAACAGAATACCATCTGGGAGTGGACATCTGAATGTTAGGAAGCTTTTAATGAAATCAAAAGGCAACTCAGCAATAGCGAAATTCTTCATAGGCCAGACGTATCTTTACCATTTTGTCTCATGACAGATTGGGGTGATTACGGCTTTGGGGTTCATTTGTTTCAACAAAAGGAAATTGATGGAGTGGTAGAACATCTATCTATAAGTTTTGCAAGTAGGGGTCTTCAGAAACATGAAAGAAATTGTACAGTAACAGAAAAAGAACTTCATCAATTGTTTGGGGTTTCAGAAAGTTTAAGAATTATTTGGCAGGACACAAAATTAAAGTTTTTACAGACCATAAGGCACTTTGTTATATTAAAGAGTGTAAACTGTTCCACAGTAGAATCACCAGATGGGCAGTTTTCCTCCAACAATTTGATTACACTATTAAACTACATGAAAAGTGAACAAAATGTAATTGCTGATGCTCTTAGTAGATTACCTTTAGGGATTGAACAAGAAACTGAAGATTTACAGGATAACAAGAACTTCAAAATTATGTTTATCAAAGGGATAAAAGGGGAAATGGAGATTGGAAAAAAGTTGTA
The DNA here is from genome assembly GCA_026315105.1 of Locusta migratoria. NCBI lineage: Eukaryota > Metazoa > Arthropoda > Insecta > Orthoptera > Acrididae > Locusta > Locusta migratoria. The sequence continues at coordinate 311,122,917 of CM048744.1, read as the reverse complement.
GTCAGTTAAGAAGACACTAAAAACCAAAATAAGGACTGGAAAATGGTTAAAAGTTATTTAGGCAAAAAGGGTTTGACAAAGTAAGACAATATTATCAAGTGTATAAAGGGATTCTTTTCAGAAGACACAACACAGATTCAGATAATTGGAAGGTATGCTGGGCGAAACAACACATACACCTTGATCAGATACATTCATCGAAGGTACGGGCATTGTGGTAGTTTAAAAAGTACCCAGAAGATACACGAGAATGTGTATGTTAATAACATATCAAGAAGAGTAAGTCAGTGTTTGTTGAAATGTGATCGTTGTCAGAGAGTGAAAGTGTTGAACTGGAAGTACCAAGGATTATTACAAAGCATTATACCAAAAGGTAAGTCTTAGTTAGTTGGCATTGATTTGTTTGGACAACTCCCAAGAACCAGAGGGGGTTACATATATTTAATTGTTGTTGATCTGCTTATCAATCTAGTGAAACTGTATCCATGAAGAAAGCCACCAGCAAGAAAATTATCCAGTGCTTCACAAATGATCACTTTCAAAATGTAGGCTTTTGTGTCCCAGCCTCGTCGCCGCTTTTGTTTCTCGATTCCGTCGTAGGTGTCGGTGGCCGAGTGGAATGAGACCGACACAGGAATAAAGATAGCACGCTGGTGCAGGTACGGAGGGGAGCAGCCAGAAACTAGAAACACTAGAGTAAATTAGAACGAGATATATATTGCACAGAATTTATACAATACTTAACTTTTACATAGATCAGTACTGCAGAATGCTGATACATAGTTGAGCTAGAGGCCTGCCTAGTGCCTGTCCGATAGCAAAGTCTTCACTGGTGCCTATCAGATTCCGAAGGTCTTAACTCATTCCTATCTCAGTCCCAAGTGGACGATGTCGTTCAGCGGTGGCCACAAGCGGAGTTGTAGCAGAGGGCGCTCGTGGCTGTCGTCGTAAGAATGCCGCGCCGTGCGTGCATGGCGGCGCGCGGCGAAAGTAGGTGGCGCGCACTTTGGACTTGTGCAACACCACACCCCTTCCCCCCAAACCGCCGCGCCGTCGTGGCGTAGGGCTGAGGGCCACGGCGACGGCACTGGGAGGAGGGCCTGGGCGGGGGCGTTACTGGTGGGATGGGCGTCGTAGCTGAGGCTCGGATCGAGACGCCGTCCGCGCCCCGGCATCCGCCTTGCGATCCTCCAGGAAACCCGCCGAAACCTGGGGAAGGGCGCACACCCCCGCCCAGAGGGAGCAGGTCATCTTCTTCTGAGGTGCGTGGCCCAAGCTGGGGGGAGGGGGGGGGCGCACGGTCCCGGAGTCCCTCTCGGTGACGCTGTCATCTGCGGCGGCGGCGACTGCGTCGGAGGTGCGTCGACATCCATAGGGATCTTGTAGTCCGGGGACGAGCAATGTGGCTGTGCTCCCTGGCGGTGAACTGGGTCTGGAATCAAGAAACCGGAGACAGGATCGCGCGGCCTGTGCAAGCGCAATTGGTTTGTGTGGTACCGCAGCTCTGACCCTGTGGAAGAACGTACAACATACATATTGCGACCGAGCACGTGCTGAATGATGCCTGGCAGCCATGTCTTCTTGTTGCCAGCAAACACCCTGTACAGCACCGGCGTAGAAAACTGAAAACGCGTAGTGCCATACAAACCGACTCGGTGCGTGGGAGGCTGCAGCAGGTGAAGGAGAGTGCGGTGACGGCGGCCGTGTAGCAGCTCGGCAGGAGACGGGCCGTCACGTGGCATGCACCGATACATAGACAGGAAAATTTGAAGAGCTTGCTGCCTAGAGTGCTGACCTTTCATCTTTTCCATGTGAGACTTGAAAGTTCGAACGAAGCATTCTGCTTCACCATTGGACTGAGGGTGAAAAGGTGCGGTAGTGATATGCTGAATGCCATTCACACAACAAAACTGTTGAAATTCCGCACTAACAAACAGAGGTCCATTGTCACTGACGATAGTTTCAGGCAAACCTTCGATGCAAAACACTGACGTTAAGGCACTGATTGTACTAGACGGCATTGTTGAGTTCATGGCAAACACGAAAGGAAACTTGCTGAAAGCGTCTACAACAATTAACCAGCGCGTATTCCAGAAAGGTCCGGCAAAGTCAATGTGTAAACGTTGCCATGGTCCCTTGGGGCGTGGCCAGTCTGAGAAACGTTGTGGAGGAGCTGCCTGATGTTCTGCACAAACAGTACACTGTGACGTCATGTTCTCTATCTGGGCGTCCATACCAACCCAGGTACAATGACGTCTGACCAATTGCTTTGTCCTAACAATACCCCAATGTCCTTGATACAGGAGGCGTAACACTTCACGTTGCAGTGAACGAGGAACAATCACTCTTGTTTGGTCGTTGTCCGTATATAACAACAGAACACCCTGATTTAAAGATAATGCATGACGTGCAAAATAACGTCGAACCAGAGGCCGCTCAATGTCTTTGGCTCTGGCAGGCCAACCAAAGCGAACAAAACGTGCTACCACACTTAAGTCTGCATCTGCAGCTGTTTCCTGTGCAACCCGACGAGAGTTCAAAGGGAAATCTGCGACAGCGGTAGCATCTTTGGAGTCTATCTGACAACATTCCATTTCGGAAGAATCAAATGATACAGCCTGGCCAACCGGAAGTCGGGAAAGTGTGTCCGCGTTGGCATGTTTAGTGGTAGGTCGGTACAAAATCTCATACTGATAATGAGACAGTATTAAGGACCATCTCTGAAGCTTTTGTGCCGTTTGTGGCGGAATTGGCTTTGTGGGTGAGAACGACGACGTAAGAGGCTTGTGGTCAGTCAACAAATAGAATTTTCTGCCATAGAGATAATGATGAAACTTTGTGATGCCGTAAATTATTGATAAGGCCTCCTTTTCTATCTGACTGTAATTCTGTTGCGTTGGCGTCAGTAACTTAGATGCAAAAGCAATAGGTAGATCGTGAGATCGAATACGATGCGACAAAACTGCACCCAGACTGTACGATGAGGCATCAACTGCTAACACTACAGGCTTCTGTGGGTCAAATGAAATCAAACATGCATCACTGAGTAGTGCAGACTTTAGTTTGTCAAAGGCAACCTGACAATCTTTAGACCATACAAAAGGAACATTCTTCCTACGTAAGTGATGCAGTGGAGCTGCAATCTGAGAGGCATTGGAAATAAATCTGAAATAATAGTTAAGCTTTCCCATTACTGCTTGCAATTCGTGCACATTCTTAGGAGGAGGCAAGTCTTTGATTGCTTGAAGATGTGACTGTAAGGGATGGATTCCTTGGGCATTAATCACATGGCCTAGGTACTCTGTTTCAGTTTGAAAAAACGAACACTTTGCTTTATTACAACGTAGACCTGCTGCAGTCAAAACTTTGAAGAGGCACTCCATGTTTGCTAAATGTTCTTCAACTGTACGTCCGGATATCACAATATCATCTAAATAGTTCGAGCAACACGGTACAGAAACTGTCAGCTGTTCCAAAAAGCGCTGAAAAATAGTGGGGGCGGAAGAACTGCCAAAGGGTAGGTGTTGAAATTGAAAAAGGCCCATGTGAGTATTAATGACGAAAAATTTTTTTGACTCGTCATCAAGCGGAATCTGTAAGTATGCCTCTGCTAAATCAATCTTGGAAAAGAAGTGAAACTGTCCTAATTTGTCCATTAGTTCGTCAGGTCTGGGCAGGGGATAAGTGTCTACAATTGTTTGACTGTTCACTGTTGATTTAAAGTCTGCACAGAGACGAAGTTTTCCTGACGGCTTGGGTATAATTACTATAGGCGAGGCCCACTGACTCGCAGAAACAGGAGAAATCACCCCACTATCTTGCCAACGTTGAAGTTCTGCAGCAACTTTATCTCTAATTGCGATAGGCACTGGTCTAGCTTTACGAAATTTGGGTACTGCAGATTCTTTTAAAGTTACATGTGCCACGAAATCTTTTGTACAACCTAATTCCGGCGAAAACAAGTCACTATATTTTTCACACAATGCATTAATTTTGTCCTGAGGCACTACTGACGAAATTTGAAGCACATCTCGTTGAATTGATAAACCAAACAAGTCAAAAGCATCTAGTCCAAAAATGTTCTGTGTAGATTTGGCCTGAAGAACTACAAAAGCAACTGTTTTAGTTACACCTTGAAAAGAGGCGGGCAGGCTACATGTACCTAGCACGGGAATATTCTGTCCTGTGTACGCTGTTAACACTTGCAGTGACGGCGACAATTTTGGGGAACCCAGAAGTTCATAAGTGTCTTTATTAATTAATGTAACAGCGGAACCAGTATCAAGCTGAAATTGCACAGTCTTATTTTCTATGAAGAGAGTCACAAACAGTTTTTGCTTGCGGCGCTCGACAGGTGCGCGAATGTGGGCAACGTCTGCTACAACTTGTTTGATGCGCTTGCGCATGCGCGGGCTGCGTAGTGAAGGAAGCGGCGCAGACTCGGCACACAGATTAAGATCACTGTCACTAGATGGCACTACCGCCAGATCGGCGTCCGCGCAATGCGAGGCTACTGCACTAAAATTACTTTCAGTAGCTACATCAATTCTACTGTCACTATCTACACAGTACTGGGCCCTTTTACAATAAGAAGTTGCAGAAGGCACTAGGTTCACTACAGGATTGCACTGTACATTGTCACTATGCTTGTCCCGAACCCTTTTTCGTTGCACAGATGTACGCGCTCGTCGGCACTTGCGGCGTGACTCAATACATAGTTTTGCAATAGGTGCAGAAGAATTTCCTTTGAATTGAGAACCAAGTAAAGCACTGTTCAATTCCACAGCGTCTATGACATTGACTGTATGCACTGCTCTCGCACTTTGCGAAGCACTGTTTCGAACGTTACTGTTCTTTGAGTTTTTAATTTGCATACACACAGACTGCACATGTCCCGATTTGCCACATTGATAAAAGGTTGCGTTGCGACTAGGGCAAAGAGCATGCTTGTGGCGAGACACACACTGGGGGCAAGATTTACGTACCTTTTTCTGAAATGAGCGTTGGCGCCCGTTATTCACATTACGGCACACTGAATTTACACTGTGGCTTTGCATTTCTAAATCTGCTAAGTCAAATGTATCATGCGCTTCTATAAGCTGCAGTACACTGTCTAATGAAGGGTCTGACTGTTTTAGAATTGCTGCCCTAATTCTGGGGACCTGACTGTTCTGCGTAATCGCATCCCTCAACATCACGTCACTATACGAAAGTCCACAAGAGCAAGTAAATTTACATTTGCGGGTTAAGCCCTTCAATTCCGTAATCCACTCTTGGTGTGACTGCTGCGATAATTTTTTAAGTCTGAAAAATCGGTACCGTGCCGCAGCTACGAGAACTTTTCTCTCATAATGAGCATTTAGTGCCTCTACTATTTGTTCAAAGTCTACATCACGAGGAGATGCGTTGGGGAAAAGTTTTTTCAATAAGACAAAGGTGTTGGTGTCCACCACAGGTAACAGATGCTTCACTTTCTGACCTGTAATTTGATGAGCCGCGACGAGTTCTTGAAACTGTGCGAAGTAGTCGCTCCATTCTTCCTCACGTTCGTTGTACTGGCGAATTGTAGGAAGCGGTGCAGCGGCAGGTGTGGGCTGCTGATGTGACGGCTGTTGTTGTTGGTGAGCAGCCTGTGCCGTTAACTGCGACACCGCCTGCAGGAGTTGAGTGATTTGCGCCGTCTGTAACTGAATAATTTCCATTAAGTTTGGGTTTGGGGTAGTGGCCATGCTGACCGATTAGGCGCCGCGCATACAAGTAAATTATAACAAAACACAAATGCAATATGAAAGAGGACGCTCTGCAACAAAAAAAGTCCACAAAACATGTAACTGAATATGTTCCCCCAAAAATCTTATTATAAGGGTGGGTGGGTGGGTGGGCGGGAGCAATTTCTGTGTGCTCAGACTGCTGCTGTCTGGCTGCTGGTCCAAGGTTCGTCTATCACTCCTCGTCGCCACTTTTGTGTCTCAGCCTCGTCGCCGCTTTTGTGTCTCGATTCTGTCGTAGGTGTCGGTGGCCGAGTGGAATGAGACCAACACAGGAATAAAGATGGCACGCTGGTGCAGGTACGGAGGGGAGCAGCCAGAAACTAGAAACACTAGATATATACTGCACAGAATTTATACAATACTTAACTTTTACATAGATCAGTACTGCAGAATGCTGATACATAGTTGAGCTAGAGGCCTGCCTAGTGCCTGTCCGATAGCAAAGTCTTCACTGGTGCCTATCAGATTCCGAAGGTCTTAACTCGTTCCTATCTCAGTCCCAAGTGGACGATGTCGTTCAGCGATGGCCACGAGCGGAGTTGTAGTAGAGGGCGCTCGTGGCTGTCGTTGTAAGAATGCCGTGCCGTGCGTGCATGGCGGCGCGCGGCGAAAGTAGGTGGCGCGCACTTTGGACTTGTGCGACACCACATAGGCAAACCACAAGCAATACTTTCAGACAATGCTAGTCAATTTACCTCTAACCTGTGGAAAGGCTTCACTAACAGTGAAAACATCAAACACATTTTGATCTCTGTTTATTCACCATCATGTAATCCTATTGAGAGGTATGTGAGGGAAATTGGTAGGCTTTGTCAAACTTATTGTGCCAGAGACCATACCAATTGGTTCAGTTTTATTCAACAGTTTGAGGATGTGTTGAACACCTTACAACATACAACCACTGGATTCACTCCATTTGAAGTACATTTTTATAAGAAACCACCTAATATTTTGAACGAGTTGATTAGTTTTCCAACTTGCAAAGAGCCCACACCAGGCGGAAGATTAGATGTTGTTAAGAAAAAGATGGAACTATATCACCAAAAGGGAAAACAGAAACACACCAACAAAGTTAGTCACTCATTATAACGTTGGATATTTGGTCTTAACCAAGGGCTATGAAAAGAGTAAGGCAATTAACAAGGAAATTAAGAAATATTTTGATGTTTATATTGGACCATTTGAAATATTAGAAATACCTCATCCAAATGCTTTTTGATTAATCCATCCTAAGTCAAGGAAATTGTTTGGCCTGAGAAACATCATCCAGCTGAAGCCTTACTTTCAGTAGTAGGCTACCTCAGGGGGGTACACACTCTCTGTGTATTATGAGTGTGGCTTACGCAAGGTGCCCTAGCTAATGTGACATTTTCTTCACATTTACACACAGGTGTCAATCATTCAGACACCTGGTTTTATATCACCATTGGTTTATCTATGTACACTAGGATTTGTTGGTTGACATGAGATATACATTACGTTTAGATAATTTCTGATGAATGTACAGATCCCTGAATTACTGTAGAATACCTTAGGAAGGTACACACACTCAAAATCTTCCAGGTATATAGGTGGTGTAATTCCACATTTCTTTTTTTCTTTCCTGTGTGAAATTTACTGATTGATGTCAACATGTACCTGTTACTTCACTGATTGTAATTCAAAACTTTTGTACTTAGGTTATGAAGGTCACACAATTAATTTAACATTTTTATTTAATTTAATTTTCTTTTTTAATAATGACACCGGACACTCTAGTATGAATACATGCTATTTATGCTTTCGATTTAGGCCTTGATCGAATTTGGTGTGTTCAAGAAGCTGGTAAGACTTGTATCACTATGCCTGGATGACACAAGAGCAGTGATTAAACTGGGTAGTAGAACCACAGATAGTTTTCGGGTAACCACTGGACTAAGGCAAGGGGATAGTCTCTCCCCAATATTATTCAACCTAGTGCTTTAGAAGATCATTAGAGAAATGGATAGTTTCAACCATCAGGGTATCCAGGTAGCAAATAGAAACATCACCCATCTAGCATACACAGATGATATAGTATTAATGACACACACGAAAGAAAATTTGAAGATGCTAATGATGACCATGGAAAGCATAGCAAACAAATTTGGACTGAAAGTGAACCCCACAAAAACCAAATACATGGTAGTTGGAACAGCCTCACTCCCAGACACACCCAGAAATCCAGGAATTAACTGTGGATAATAATACCTACAAAAAGAGTAAAGGATTTTAAATATCTTGGAAGCATAATTTCAGAAAATTGATCGTCTGGAATGGAAATTAAGGCAAGAATTCAAGCAGGTAGTAGATGCTTGCACTCAATACACAACATTTTGACTTCCCGCAGCATATCACAAGCCCTCAAACTTAGGTTGTATAAAACATTAATTCTTCTTGTCATTCTATATGGGTGTCAATGCTGGAGCACTAGAAAACAGGAATTAAACTAGCTCACAATTTTTGAAAGGAGATGCCTGAGGAAAATATTTGGACCAGTTAAAGACAACATAACAGGAGAATGGAGGAGAAGGCGGCACAATATAGAATTAGAACAACTCTGTAGTGAACCGAACATTGTGGGCTTGATGAGATGTAGAAGATTAGAATTGGCAGGGCATGTGGTACGTATGAGTGAGGAGCGATGCCATGGAGATGATCCCAGCAGACAAAAGGCCACTGGGACGTCCAAGAAAGAGGTGGAAGGACGGGTTAAGAGAACTGCAAAATCTTGAGGCCTAGAAAAATCAGAAACAGAGAGCAAAGAATCGTGGTGAATGGAGAGCCTTGATTATATTGTCGCGTTGAAATGGAAGAAGGCTTGACTTCGAAGGCAACTAAACACAGCACTTATACTGAAAGCACGTTTATTACGAACTCAACATACATGCAGCACTGACTGCCTCTCAGGCAGAGTGCTGTGCTATTTATACACAGACAGAATTTACCAGAAATTAGAAGAACAGTTAACATAAGAAACAAGCAGAATTTACAAGTGAAGATAAGAAAGATGTAGAACCTTCTGGAATTGTTAATTACAAAGAAATAAATTTTTGCCGGTGGGGGGGGGGGGGGATTGAACCGGCAACCTTCTGCACCGCAGTCCGTGATGCTAGCCCCTGTGCCATGCTGGCAGTTGCAGTTCGTGGTCACTCGCGGCAATATCATTGCGTGATCCATTGGGCCTGATCGCATAAAGTAAGTAGTAAGTACTATGTAGGGCACTTCACATGATACTGCTTTTGAAATTGAGATTACTGCTTGCTATATGAGGAAAAGTATTACTTTTGACAAAACTAGGAATGATTTATCACAGTTACACATTGTTTACAGACAACACTTATACTTAGGAAATAGTTACTGCTATGAAGAAGAAAGTTACTTCAATATCCAGAGATGTTGATGTAAGTAGAGCTTGCTGCAGCTATGTTCCTGATTCATTTGACGGATTTTTCATGTAGAGGCCAGTACCCGCTTATTGTGAGGTTTAATGTGAAGAGGTGTTTTGATTGCATATTATAAGTGATTATTGAATATAGTGAATGATCTGACATCATGAACATTTCTTAGGCATTTTTGATGTTTTTGTTGATTACACATGATGGAATTTACATGAATTTTTGTGAAACTCACTGATTAAGAGTTTTTTTATATAATACCAAGCATATCCACAATTCAGAAAGTTTATTAGGGAGATTTGATATGTACGAATTACACGGACTTTGTTAACTTACAACTGTTTTACACATTCTTGTTACTGGTTCATACTGCTATGATGCTAAGCTGAACATTGGTTGTTAGCGGGCGTATTTGTTTATTTAATGAAGGAACTACAAATATATGAAGTATATGATACCATTATATTTAAATTGATTTCAAACTGATAATGACATTGGATTTAATTGAATTTTGACATTTACTTGCTCATGCCAAGATATAATGACTTAATCGTCTGTACTCCAGGTTGTTTTAAAATTTTCTGTTCTATATGCATTTCAAAGTTTCGGGTTTACCAAATATGACTTTTGTGAGTGTATGGTGTACTGGTTAAAATACTGTCCTTACACTGACAATAATGCTATTACCAGATACAGTGACTCAACAACAATTTTTTACATTTTAAATTTGTTATGGCATTATTATTAATGTATTTCAAAAATGTTTTGCTTAGGTTGTAAGACATTTGTTTTTATGGAAGAACTGACACTCTGTGTTTTTGTAAGACTGAATCACTCAGTTTTTTTTAAGACACACATACAGTGCATAAAGTTTGCACAAGAGCACAAACATGTTGTAAATATTTATAAATAATTTAGTATGATTTTCTTATATAATTTTGTAACTGCTGAATATTGTGAACATTTTTCCTTTGTATGTGTGAAATATCCATTTCTGGTGACTGATTCAAGCTGTGATTTTCAGGTGACTCTGTTGAATTATGTTGGAATCAGTCATGGACACTCATGAAGTGTAAACTATCAGTACCAGAACTGTTGGAAAAATGAAGGATTGTAAAAACTCATTATGTTTGTAACCTTTGCAATCTATATCATATTTACCTGTTTGTAGACATTTCGTAACAATTAAGGAATTTGATTCAGTTTGTATATAAATGTTTAATTGTCCTATTGAAATGTAATTTTGTAATGTTATGCTTTATCTCATTATGCATATTTTCAAACCTGAAGAGTTATTCAATAATGTTTTATATTTTGTCTCATTCTGCATTTTGTCACTTGGTATGTTAATTAAGAAGAGATTTGTCTCCTCCTGTCGCCAAACCTCTTCTGGGGGGTATTGAAATAAAACAGTTGCTTGTTCCCTACCCGTAGAGGGGGCTATGGTGGGTTTCAATATAGTTTGCTGTATTGTGGTTGCAATTGATACACTAGTGAAGTATGTTGATGTAAAACACTGGCACTTCCATACAATTGTGCATATCTGAATATCAATGATATATTCCTGAATTGATCCAGGTACTCATGTGTATTCAAATGAATATTAGATAAATTATTGCTCGTATTACAAACTGTATTATACTGACTGAGTGAAGCAATTAACAGGATGCAAACATCATCAGTTATGGTACTAATAAAATCATTTGAGAACAGATGAAAAATATAACATTTAGAGCATGTTTTGTAATCACCACTAGATTCGTTATTATTACTCACAAAATTGTGAATTAATGCTAAATTACTGAATAAGGCATGTACAGTACTATACGAAATTGTGAAGCTTATTCAACTGGAGTTTTTTTTTTTTTAATGTTGTCATGAACATAATTATTGTAATTTGTGTTTTATTTAAAAACTGTTGCTGGATTATTGAGTACATTGTTGTTAAACTATATAAACGAGCCTGTTCAAGCCACGGGACAGCAGTTGTATGTAATGTACTGTTGGGTGGAGATGATGTCAAACAGGGACTGTACAAGTATAATCTCGACACACAATTATTTTTAGGTGAAAATAAAAGCCAGTGAAACTTATTTTGTGCCTGAATTTACTTATTCATGTAACCCAGGAGTGGCTGTGTAGGTACAATTAAAGAAACCAGGATTTTCGAGATGAAGACACACCTCCAAAGATACATATTTAATTAAAAATGAAATATTTTATCAATAAATCTTTACACAAAGTTCTAGAATATTTTTATCCTATTATTTTCAGTGCATTTCTATCCAGTTCAAACACTTGGACTACATCAATTTTGGAAGCCCAAGCCCATAATAAACGACCATATGAAATGAAGGGATGCATTAAACTGAAGTACATAAGCCACACTGTTTGGGTGATAATGTAAGGAGCTATTCTTTTCACACACATTGTCAATTTATTGGGTCAATAAAATTTTACTGTCAAGGGAAACACCTAAGAACTTGTGATTCTTCAGTTTCTTCCGGCGTATTTGATGATCAAAATATCCACGGGTGTACGGCCGGTCTATAGTGTCCAACGGGCACAATATTTGCGATCATACATGTCTCCATCATCAGGTGAACTGACGGACTGAGCTCCTGGAAACGCGCCGGCACGGAGATCCGCACGCTACGGCTGCTCGAAGGGAACTGGGTTTTAGCCTGGTAGCGGGCCATTTAAATACCCTCGGCCCGCGGAGCGACCCCTCCGCGGTCTGTGCCCGCGCCGTGGCCGCGCAGTGGAACCGATTGCGCTGGCGTCTGAGAAGATGTCGGTGTGAGGGCTCTGTCCGCCGTGGTCGTCACTTCATTACGTTTGCTAGATTTACTCTTAATTAACCCAATCGCTGGTTCCCAAGCTTTGCTAAGATTATAGCCAGAGTCACAGTTTATGAGGCCGTCACTTGTGCGAATTTCAATGGCCTCTCTAACGACGCAGTCCCAGTATCTCGACGTCTGTACCAGAATCCTAGTGTGTTCATACTCCATGGCGTGATACTCTGACAAACAATGTTCAGCGACTGCCGACTTGCTCGGATACATCAATCGTGTGTGTGTCTGGTGTTCAACGCATCGATCCTCGACGGTACGAATCGTCTGTCCAATATATGACTTTCCACACTGACACGTAATCTGGTACACGCCCGCCCTCTTCAAACCAAGATCATCTTTAGCGCTCCCCACCAGTGCACGAATTTTATTCGGCGGACAAAAAGCAGTTCCAACCTGGTGTTTTTTCAAAATGCGGGCGATCTTCCCTGAGAGTGCGCCGATGTATGGAACGAACGCAGTGCCTACATCCTCCCTTGTGTTGTCATCCGTTTCCACAGGTTGTGCTGTAGTGGTTGGGCAGGGAGCCCATTGAATCTGCCACTCTGAGTACCCATTTTTTCGAAATACAGTTCTCAGGTGTTCCAATTCTTGGGGTAGACTCTCTGCGTCGGAGATAGTGCGCGCCCTATGTACTAGAGTTTTAAGTACCCCATTCCTCTGTGAAGGGTGGTGACAGCTGTCTGCGTGTAAATACAGATCAGTATGCGTTGTCTTCCGATATACACTATGAGCCAGGGTGCCATCAGCTCTTCTTTTGACCAAGACGTCAAGGAACGGCAATTTACCCTCCGTTTGTCTCCATAGTGAATTTGATGTTGGGGTGTATGGAGTTAAGATGTGTAAGGAAGTCAAGGAGTTTATCCATACCATGTGGCCAGATGACGAAAGTGTCGTCCACGTAACGGAAAAAGCAAGTAGGTTTCCATTCCGATGATGCCAGGGTTTCCTCCTCGAAATTCTCCATGTACAAATTTGCGACCACAGGGGAGAGTGGGCTACCCATGGCGACTCCCTCCGTTTGTTCGTAGTATTCGCCATTGAAAAGAAAATACGTGGAGGTCAAGACATGCCTGAAAAGTTCGGTGGTATCCTCATCAAATTTCTGGCCAATCAAATCTAGTGACTCTTGAAGGGGCACCCTCGTAAACAACGAAACGACGTCAAAACTCACCATGATATCTAACTCATCCAGCCTGAAGTTGTTAAGGCGTTTCACAAAATCCATGGAATTACGGATGTGATGAGGGCATTTACCCACATAAGGACTTAATATTCCCATCAAGTATTTGGCCAACAAATATATAGGTGCTCTGATGTTACTGACAATGGGACGTAACGGCACTCCATCTTTGTGAACCTTAGGGAGTCCATATAGTCTTGACGGTACCAGACCTTGAGGTAGCAATTTCTTGGCAACACCCTCCGGTAAATCCGCGTGCACTGGTGGGGAGCACTAAAGATGATCTCGGTTTGAAGAAGGCGGGCGTGTACCAGATTCCGTGTCAGTGTGGAAAGTCATATATTGGACAGACGATTCGTACCGTCGAGGATCGATGCGTTGAACACCAGAGGCACACACAATTGATGTATCCGAGCAAGTCGGCGGTCGCTGAACATTGTTTGTCGGAGAATCACGCCATGGAGAATGAACACACTAGGATTCTGGTACAGACGTCGAGATACTGGGACTGCGTCGTTAGAGGGGCCATTGAAATTCGCACTAGTGACAACCTCATAAACCGTGACTCTGGCTATAATCTTAACAAAGCTTGGGAATCAGCGATTGGGTTAATTAAGAGTAAATCTAGCAAACGTAACGAAGTGACGACCACGGAGGACAGAGCCCTCACACCGACGTCTTCTCAGACGCCGGCGCAATCGGTTCCACTGCGAGGCCGCGGCGCAGACCGCGGAGGGGTCGCTTACAATCTTTCCCATTTTTTAATTTTCAAATAACAATGTGCATTATGTTGGTATATTCCAATGATGAACTTTCCTCAGGTGATCAGCCATGTGGTGGCATCGTCTCGGCAAAATGTTTTGATGAGTTTTGTACTCATAATTCTCAGGTGAGGTGTCAGATGCTGTGCTGCACTTCACTATATATAGTCACTTGACAAATGTCCACTTCTGCAGGTGGCAGGTGTCGGGATGAGCCTTCGGAAGCAGTTGCCACATTGGTTGTGGGGGGTACACACTGCAGCTGGTGATGGGGGATCACGGTGCAGCTCTGGTACATATTGTGGGTCCAGGTGGCTGTCCATTCTGTCAGCGGATGCTGCCATGTTCAGAAGAGAGCATTTCTGTCTTATGTTCTCAACTGTAGGATCCCACTCTGTGTGCTAAGTTGAAATCTGCTATCACGGTTGATCCGATTGTTGTGAAGACGTATTTTCACTGCTTCCTTGAAGATGGAGTCCCAGAATTTATTGACACTGTATACCTTCATTTCTTCGAAAATGTAGGTATACCTCTCATTATTGCTATGCTTTGCTACTGCGGACTTGTGTTTTGTCCTGGGCGTACATTTTTGACATGCTACATACAGCGCTGTGATATGCACCATTGTGTTTGGATGATGTACAGCTTTACACATTCACACTTGATACTTTTCATGTTCCATGGAAGACGGCTTTTATACCGTGCTTTTTCAGTATTCTTGCAATTTCTTGCTGTTGGTGGGTTGGCATAGAGCATGAACATCACACATTTTTCATCATCTTCTTCGGACTTGTCCTAACACCTCTTGTCTGGCTGTAAGGCACATTTTATCTGTATCTTGCTGTAGTTGTTTTTGCAGAAAGTTTCCCACAGATGCTGCAACTCATGTGGAAAACTCTCCTCATCACACTTCAAAGTGCGGCAGCTGGAGGTGATGGTTGTATGACTGTGTTGTGTACCTGTGTGATTCCATTATTGTCTATTTTCTGAAGAAGGCCATGGCCGATAGCTGAAAGTGTTATGTGTGTTCTTTAGTATGTACTTTCTTTTGTATGTACTTTCTTTGCGGTGAGTTGTAAATTGTCCTCACTATATTATTAATTCCAACCTGGACTTTCCATTATTATACAATATTCATATTAGATATCTGTATGTTGCTATTATTATTATTATTATTATTATTATTATTATTTAATTTGTTTCTTATTACTGTCTGCCTCTATAGCTCAATGACAGCATCGCTGACTGCCAATGCAAAGTTCCTGGGTTTAATTTCTGGCATGGGAGTGGATGTTATGTGTTTATCATCATCACTTTCATCATCATCAACATGTAAGCTGCCAAAGTGGCATCAATAGAAAGACTAGCAGTAGGCTGCCAAAACCCTATGGTGATATTCTGGCCATGAAAAGCCATACAGTCATTTCACACACACACACACACACACACACACACACACACACACACACACACACACACACCACCTCTTCAATCAATTGTCCAAAATCTGTCCTCCCATATCAAGGATACTGACCACTTTCTTTACTTTCCATCATACCCACCCTTTTATCTCCTAGATCCCTATTTGTCAAAGTGGATGTCACCTCTCTATACACCAACATCTCACATGCCCATGGCCTGCCACTCTCGAACACTACCTCTCCCAATGTACCTCTGAATTCAAGTTCAATACCTCATTCCTCATAATCCTCACCAACATTATCCTAACTAACAATAACTTTTTCTTTGAGGGAAAACTATACCATCAAATCTGTGGCACAGCCATGGGCACCCGCTTGGCACCCTCCTATGCCAACTTGATTATGGGCTGTCTGGAGGAATCCATCATAGCAACCAAAAATCCCAAACCTCTAGCCTGGTTCAGGTTTTTTGATGATATTTTCATGATCTGGACTGAGGGCCAGGATTCTTTATCCACCTTCCTTCAAAACCTTAACTCCTTCTCTCCCATCCACTTCACCTGGTCTTCCTCAAACCACCATGCCACATTCGTGGATGTCAATCTCTGCCTCACTGATGGTTCCATCCAAACACAACAACCACCAACAGTACTCGACAGTTGCTACCCTTCCACATCAAAAAATACCTCCCTTACAACCACCAGTGAGAAGAATTCCCTTTCTCAATATGCTGGCAGTCTCACAAAGGCCTTCACAGCCAGAAACTACCCACAGACCATAGTCCATAAACAGATATTCTGTGCTATATCCCTGAACAACCCTCATCCTCCCTCTACCATCAGTAACCATCCATGAAAGAGCACTCTCCTTGTCACCCAGTACTACCCTGGACTTGAACAACTAAATTACATCCTTTGCCAAGGCTTTGATTTTCTGTCCTCATGCTTAGAAATGAGACACATCCTGCGCAAGATCCTTATCACTCTTTCTAAAGTGGTGTTCTGTTACCCTCCCAACCTCCACATCATTCTAGTCCATCCCTATGCCACCCCAAAACATCCCTGTGGAACACCCCACTGGAAGACCTGTCCAATCCACCCATCCGGCACTTTCTATTCCAGTCCTGTCACAGGCTTATCCTACCCTATCAGAGGCAGGGCCACCTGTGAAAGCAGCCATATAATTTACCAACTGTGCTGCAATCACTGTGCATGACAAATAAACAGCTGTCCACTAGGATGAATGGGCACTGACAAACTGTGGCCAAAAATCAGGTGGGCCACCCTGTGACACAGCATGCAGTGGAGCATATGCTTCATTTCAATGGCTGCTTCACAACCCAGGCCAACTGGATCCTCCCGCCCACCACCAGCTTTTTTGTACTGCACAGATGGGAGTTATCCCTACAGTAGATTCTCCTATCCCAAAATTATCCAGGCCTCATTGAGAAAAACGTCCCTTTTTTTTTCCACACCCAACAGTTCCTACATCTCTATCTTAAACCACCTATTTTGTGGTGTGTGTGTGTGTGTGTGTGTGTGTGTGTGTGTGTGTCACATGCATTTGATTGATTTATTTTATTTTTGTTTTACTTTATTTTCTTCCCCTCACACACTTCCCCACTCCATTCCTAAGCTGCATTGTTTAATTGTTTATTCTATCGAATTTGATAAATACCGTTGTGTTTAGTCTTCGTCTTTGACCGGTGTATTTCAAAACAAGTCAGAGACCGTTATTAAGCTCGTTATCAGTCAGTCCAGTGCCAGCTGTCACCAGTGCCACATCGTAAACAGCGCTAAGTATCTGAATTTAATTTGTGTCAAATTTAATTTGCCAGTCTAGTTCATTTTCGGTAGTACTGTTTTAAGAGGTTTATTCCCGCGTACTTGCAGATTTCGTTTGTACTACTGTTTTAATTGTTTATTCTATCGAATTTGATAAATACCGTTGTGTTTAGTCTTCGTCTTTGACCGGTGTATTTCAAAACAAGTCAGAGACCGTTACTAAGCTCGTTATCAGTCAGTCCAGTGCCAGCTGTCACCAGTGCCACATCGTAAACAGCGCTAAGTATCTGAATTTAATTTGTGTCAAATTTAATTTGCCAGTCTAGTTCATTTTCGGTAGTACTGTTTTAAGAGGTTTATTCCCGCGTACTTGCAGATTTCGTTTGTACTACTGTTTTAATTGTTTATTCTATCGAATTTGATAAATACCGTTGTGTTTAGTCTTCGTCTTTGACCGGTGTATTTCAAAACAAGTCAGAGACCGTTACTAAGCTCGTTATCAGTCAGTCCAGTGCCAGCTGCCGGACTCAGTTTTGTTGATTCGACAGTGTAGTTACCACTGACCACAGTTAAGTCAGCAGCCAGCCGCCTTCATTAGAGTACTAGGCTTCTTTAAAGTTGTTAATTGCTGTTAATTGTATCGATAGGATGGATAGGATGTGTGCCTGCTGTGTGCGGACGCAGGAGGAGTTGGCCGCGGTTCGCGAACAGCTGAGCGTGCTGTTGGCTACGGTCAGCCGTCTTCAGGCTGCTGTCTCGGGGTGCAGCGATGGTGGGGAGTCTGGTTCGTCGAGTGGGACACCTCAGGTGTCTCGCGCTACGCTCTCTGTCCCTGCTACCGAGGCACCTTCAGGTGTACCGGACGTCGTCGAGCCGCCTTCTCCGCAAGGGGAGTGGCGGGTTGTACGGCGTTCGCGTCGCTCGAGGCGGAAGGCCAATGTGGAGGCTGGACGTCCGTCCGCGCCCGTTCGTCCTGTGAGTGAAAGTGTGGCCACTCCTTCAGCAGGGTCCGAGCAGGTGCACGGGGGGAGGGGATTATTAGTTATTGGGAGCTCCAATGTCAGGCGCGTGATGGAGCCCCTTAGGCAGATAGCGTCCAGATCTGGAAGGAATTCCAACGTGCACTCGGTGTGTTTGCCGGGGGGCCTCATCTGAGATGTGGAGGCGGCCTTGCCGGCGGCTATCGAGGGTGCGGGGTGCAGTCGACTGCAAGTCGTGGCTCACGTCGGCACCAATGACGCTTGTCGCTTGGGTTCTGAGGACATCCTCAGGTCCTACGAGCGGCTGGCGGAATTGGTGAAGGCTGCTGCCTTCGCACGCGGGGTGCAAGCAGAGCTGTCGATTTGCAGCATTGTTCCCAGGGTTGATCGGGGTCCTTTGGTTTGGAGCCGAGTGGAGGGTCTGAACCAGAGGCTTCGCCAACTCTGTGACAGTCATGGCTGCAGATTTCTGGATCTGCGTTATCGGGTGGGGAATTGTAGGGTGCCCCTAGATAGATCAGGGGTGCACTACACTAAGGAAGCGGCTACTCGGGTAGCAGAGTACTTGTGGAGTGCACATGGGGGTTTTTTAGGCTAGGCGTTAACTCTGATGAGCACTCGACTGTCAGCATTCAAACAGCGAATTCAGGCCACGTTCTGAATAAAAATTCGAACATAAAAATATTAGCCGCGAACTTACAAAGTATTAGAAACAAAGTTCCCGAATTTGCAGCGCTGCATGGAAGTTATTGCGCTCAGATAGTTTTAGGCACCGAAAGCTGGCTAAATGATGATGTGGAAAGTTCAGAAATATTTAGCGAAGCGTGGAATGTATATCGGAAAGATAGATCTGATACAACCGGAGGAGGAGTGTTCATCGCTGTGGACAAAGATATTGTTTCTACTGAGATCGAGGTTGAAAGTAATTGTGAAGTTATCTGGGCACGCATAACAGGTCTAAAAGAAGTAAAGTTAATAGTTGGTTGTTTTTACCGGCCCCCCAGTGCTGCTGTAGCAGTTTTAGAATCATTCAAGGAAAGTCTACACCAGGTAGTGCATAGGTATCCGGGCCATGCAATATTAGTCGGAGGTGACTTCAACCTAAAGAGTATAGATTGGGACCTCGCTAGTTACATTTCAGGCGGTACAGACAAGCAGTCATGCGAGCTACTTTTGGACACATTCTCCGAAAACTGTCTTGAGCAGTTAAACCGGCAACCCACGCGCAATGGAAATATTCTAGACCTTATAGCCACAAACAGGCCTGACCTTATTAACGATGTCTGTGTAGAGACAGGAATTAGTGATCATGACATCGTCATAGCGTCGATGGTGACCAAAGTTCATAAACCAGTCAAGAAGGCTAGGAGCGTGTTTTTGTTGGGAAAAGCCGACAAGCAAATGTTACGATCGCACTTAGAAAATGAATGGGCATCGTTTAATTCTGGGACTATGGATGTAGAGGAATTGTGGACTAAATTTAAATGCATCGTTAATGAAGGGTTAGAGAAATATGTGCCAGTAAAGACGATTAAGGATGGAAAAGATCCACCGTGGTATAATAATAATGTTAGAAAGCTGCTGAGAAAGCAAAGGCTGTTGCATTCTCGATTCAAAAAAGAACACGCAAATGGTGACAGGCAAAAGTTAGTAGAGATTCGTGCGTCTATAAAAAGATCGATGCGTGAAGCATACAATAATTATCACAGCCATACCTTAGCAAAAGATCTTTCCGAGAACCCGAAAAAATTCTGGTCCTATGTAAAATCGATAAGCGGGTCAAAGCCCACTGTCCAGTCACTAGTTGATCATTCCGGGGCAGTAATAGAAGAAAGCAAACGGAAAGCTGAAGTTCTAAATTTAACCTTTAAGAAATCTTTCACGCAGGAGGACCGCACAAATATACCATCATTTGATCAACGTACTAATTCCGAAATGGGGGACATAGCAATAGGTATTTCCGGTGTAGAGAAGCAGCTGAGAGAGCTAAATACGAAAAAGTCTGCTGGTCCGGATGGAATACCAGTTCGGTTTTACAAAGACTATTCTGCGGCATTGGCCCCCTACTTAGCTTGCATTTACAGCGAATCTTTAACTCAGCGCAAAGTTCCTAGTGATTGGAAAAAAGCGCAGGTGACTCCCGTGTATAAGAAAGGAAAGAGAACTGACCCATACAATTACAGGCCAATATCGTTGACATCGGTTTCATGTAGAATTTTGGAGCATATTCTCAGTTCGAATATAGTAAATTTCCTTGAAACGGAAAAGCTTCTTTCCATGAATCAGCACGGGTTTAGGAAACATCGTTCATGTGAAACTCAGCTTGCCCTTTTCTCACATGACATCTTGCGAGCCATGGACGAAGGGCAACAGGCGGATTGTGTTTTTCTCGACTTCAAAAAGGCGTTCGACACGGTGCCACACTGCAGACTCCTAACGAAAATGCGAGCTTATGGAATAGGTTCTCAGATTTGTGACTGGCTGGAAGACTTCCTAAGTAATAGAACGCAGTACGTTGTTCTCGACGGCGAGTGTTCATCAGAGACGAGTGTATCGTCAGGCGTGCCCCAGGGGAGTGTGATAGGACCGCTATTATTTTCTGTCTATATAAATGATCTGATGGACAGAGTAAGTTGTAATTTGCGGCTGTTTGCTGATGATGCTGTGGTGTATGTGAGGGTGTCGTCTGTAACTGACTGTAATAGCATACAGGTTGACTTAGACAAAATTTCTAGTTGGTGCGAAGAATGGCAGCTAGCTCTCAATGTAGAAAAATGTAAGGTGATGCGCATGAGTAGAAAAAACAATCCTATAATGTTCGAATACAGCATCAGTAGTGAGCTTCTTGATGCGGTCGCGTCGTTCAAATATCTAGGCGTAACATTGCAGAGCGATATGAAATGGAACGAGCATGTAAGGACAGTTGTGAGTAAGGCAGACAGCCGACTTCGGTTTATTGGGAGAATTTTGGGAAGATGTACTTCACCTGTAAAAGAGACCGCGTATAAAACGCTTGTACGACCACGTCTTGAGTATTGCTCAAGTATTTGGGACCCGCAGCAGATCGGTTTGAAAGAAGACATAGAGGCGGTTCAGAGGCGAGCAGCTAGATTTGTTACCGGTAGGTTCGACCAATGCGCGAGTGTCACGGAAATGCTCCGGCAACTCAATTGGGGATCGCTGGAAGAAAGACGACGCTCTTTTCGTGAATTTCTGTTAAGTAAATTTAGAGGGCCGGAATTTGAAGCTGAGTGTAGTACGATCTTGCTGCCGCCTACTTACATTTCGCGTAAAGATCACAAAGACAAGATAAGAGAAATTAGGGCTCGTACGGAGGCATATAGGCATTCTTTTTTTCCTCGTTCAATTTGGGAGTGGAATAGGAAAGGAAATGCCTAGTAGTGGTACAGTGTACCCTCCGCCACGCACCTTACGGTGAATTGCGGAGTATGTATGTAGATGTAGATGTAGATCTCTTTTCTCCCATCTAAAACATTCATACTCTGCAGGGCTGTGCTGTGACGCAACCTTCCTATCCCCCCTCCACTCCCTCTCCTATTTCCACACTGCAGAGTGTGATTTGAAGTGCGGCAGCCGGAGCTCATGGTTGTATACTGTGTTTTGTGCCTGAAGAAGGCCATTGCCGATAGTTGAAGTGTTTTTTATTGTTTTATTTATTTGTCTTTGTGTTCCATGGATGCTATGTACGAGTGAATTGTAAGGATGTAGAAAATGTCAGGTAAGATAATTACTTAAATATCCACTTTAATCATGTGACTTCCAATCAATATATATATATATATATATATATATATATAAAATAGAAAACGGATGACTTACCCAAACACACCTAGGCAGACATTTGTAGAAATGTAGAAATGTTTCTACAAATGTCTGCCTAGGTGTGTTTGGATGTGGATATGTGTGAGTGTGTGTGTATTTGTTTACCTTCCTTTTTGTCCCCTAAGGTAAGTCCTTTCACTCCTGGGATTGGAATGGCTCCTTTTCCACTTTCTTAAAACCCGTATCCTTCCCTTTCTCCTCTCCTCCCTCCCTCTTTTTCCCGAAGAAGCCACCACTGGTGGCGAAAGCTCGAATGTTTGTGTGTTTTTGTGTGTGTTTGGTGTTTCTATCGACGAGCCTGTACTTTAGGTAAGTCAAAAATCTTTATTTTATACCATTTTCCCACCTGGAAAGTCTCCTTCTATATATATATGATTGGTAATAATATGTATAACACATAATAATTCAGATAATAACACAACAGTGCAACATAAAAAAAAGATTGAAAATTTTTGTAAGAATTGTTCTTCCAATAGTATCACAGCTAATTATACAAAATAACAAATATTGAAATTAATGAAACAATTATTCAGTCAACAAGTGACATACCAATGAAGCTTTCTCAGTTTTTTTAATAAAATGATTAAAATTGAGGATATTACATGGAGCACTACACATCAAAGAATTACTGTACAGAATAAAAAGAATTATCTAACAGATTGTGTTTTAGATGGTTTTTGAATTTGGTTGTGTCTCCAATGGCTCACTTGATATGAGAGGGAAGTTTATTGAAGACTTTTATGCTTGAATAATGCACTCCTTTCTCTCCATACTGAGATTTTTTAGATCCTTGTCAAAATGATGTTTATTTCTTGTATAATGCTCATGATATGCACTATTTGCTTTGAATATTGTAGGATTTTTATTAACAAAGCACATCAGAGAAGAAATGTATTGGCATGGTGAGAATACCTAGCTAGCTGCTTAAATAAATTTCTACAAGAGGATCTGGGATACATTCTACTCATAATTCTACTTACCCTTTTCTGTGCGATAAAAACTTAATTTGCTTGTGTGTGGTTTCCCCAGAATATGATTCCATACATCATAAGTGAATGGGTATATCCAAAGTAAGCTGCTTTGGTTGCTTCCCTGTTGAAAACTGATGTGATTGAACAAATGGCAAATGCTGCTGAGCTAAGTTTTTTTTACATAGCTCTGTGATATGGACTGACCAGTTTAGGGTGTTGTTTATATATAAACCCAGGAATTTGGAGGACTGAACTCGCAATATTTCTTTGTCATCACATTTTATATCAACATTTTCTAGTTTATTGTTTGCTGTATGAAATTGAATGAAATGAGTTTTTTTGACATTGAGGGAGAGACCGTTTGCAGTGAACCAATCAAGAGCTTCTTGGAATATTTTAGTTGCATTGAAATCTAGATTGCAGTTGGGTACTTTGTCAACCATAATGGTTGTGTCATCTGTGAATGGGGTAAAGTGTGCTGTTTGAGTAATACACCACGGTAGGTCATTGATCAAAATTAACAAAAGTAGGGGACCAAGCACTGAACCCTATGGCACTCCACACTTTACTGTACCCCAGTCAGAACTGGAAGGTTCCAATGCAGAGTTGTACTGTTGTATGTGTGTGTCTTTTTTATGTGACTGTCACAGCTCGTCATCATGTCTTTGCGGTGATTTGTAAACTATCCTTACTACCATATTGTTAATTCCAACCTGGACTTTCCAATATTAGCTTTTTTTTTCATTTACTATGGACCAGCAGGTCTTAAGGATATATCTAAATTTTGTATTTTTAA
This sequence comes from Locusta migratoria, assembly GCA_026315105.1. Lineage (NCBI taxonomy): Eukaryota > Metazoa > Arthropoda > Insecta > Orthoptera > Acrididae > Locusta > Locusta migratoria. The sequence continues at coordinate 311,099,139 of CM048744.1, read as the reverse complement.
ATTAACCTTTACGGCATCAGTTTTCATCTTGTTCTTGAATCTGGTACTTATAAAATTGCCAAGCTTCATGACTAAGACTCTCTCTTAGTTTTGCAATGTAACTAACAAAAAAAACATCTTTTTTATTGATAGATTTATTTGGTTTTATTTGTGGATCTAGCTTTAGTTAGCCTAGATGGTCAGAGACGTAACTATTTACAATATAAGCTGCATCGACAAGCTCATAGTTGGTAACAGTATCGTATATAGAACGTCAATTAGTTGGAGTTATTCTAGTTGGTACATTTCCTGACAGATTCCATAAGAATACTGTTTTTATAGCATTTGCTTTGTTGAGAGTCAAGTATAGTGTTCATATCTATGTCCCCTAGTAGTATAATATTTACAGGTTTTTATTTAGAAACTAATTTAGTTAAATCTGAATCAAAAGTATTCAGAAATAATTCAAAATTTAAATTTGGATATCTATGCAATGTAACAATAAAGTTAAAATAGACAAAACTTCTATCTTAATGGTAACAACTTTTAGAGTGCACTTCAGAACTCTATAATATAATCAATGTAAATGGAAAAAGTGCAATACATATTAGTATTTTAATGCATTTATCATTAGTAGTTTATGGTATTTAGTATGAAGCTTGAAATTTAATTTTTTTTTAAATTCAATCATAATTGTACATATTTGCTGCATATTATTTTTGTTGTCCACAGGCTGGGGTTATTGTACCACTAGACGACATAAAAGAATGTTTCACATTTATATCCCTCGATGAAAAACTCAAAGCACTTGGTATGAAGGAGGAACCTGTGAAGAAAACCTGTCCAATGCCAAAATCAGATGGGAAGCGGTATGCTGGACTATATACTGATGTAAGAAATTGAAGAAATTTATTTCAGCTTTTAGACATTCTCAATTTTGAATATTATTCTCTGCTCCATTCACTTTAAAAGTTGTTTACCTTCTTTCTCTTAAGTGTAAATGTAGTGTATACATTGCTTTTGTTTTTTATTGTAGTTCTCATTAATTGTATATTTCCTTAATCTTAATGACTAAGACACTTACTGTTCTTCACAAACTTTCCATTAAATAAACCATAATGCATGTCTTGCACATGTTTGTGTGTAGGTCAGTATATCTGTATGCTTCTATATTTTTATTGTCTATTAGTTTTGGACGTCTTGCAATAGTGATTCTCTTCTGCAAGTGAAACAGTTTTTTATATGTTGTAGCATCGGATGACTCACTCCATTAAACAATTTATATAAGACAATAATTTGCACACTATGAGAAGTTTATTTACTTCAGTTAAGTCAAAAAGTTTATCATTTGTTTGATGTGAAGATAGTGGAAGTACTTAAAGTGAGGATTGGAAGGCTGTGTTTCTTCTTAATGTGCATATAGAGTGACCATATTTGAGGGTAATTCATTGTTACAATTTTGTTCATATAAACATTACATCACAGAAGAATATTGATCAAAGGTGTATAAATAACAAGGCAATATTTATGATGTTTCAGATAGTGCTGGTTTTGCCCACACAGGTTTAATGTGGTGCAGAATGCACACACAGTGGAGCTGCTATGAATACACAGAGCTCATAAATGAATAATTAATTAGTAAAACTAGTAACATCTTCAAATGGGTGATTAGCTGTATGGGTTTTATGTGGGGTTGGAGCCCCAATAAGAACCAAATGTATTTGATACAACTTTTTCAGTAAAATTCGAACAAAGGCTACATCAGAACTGGACTGGCAAGCCCTGGCAGTCTAAAACCACAGACCCCCCCTCCTCACTTCACAGTGCGGAGCATATCTTGAGAGGGCGGGGGGGGGGGGTGGAGAACAAAAGTGTTGGGCATTGGCAGTGTGGGGAGCTAACTCAACTGTGTCTGTTGGCACGGATGTGAGTGGACTGGGATGAATTGTGGGAGCAATGATGAGTCATGGGAGCACCAATGAAGTTGTCGAGACGCCTAGAGTGTCGGCTGATGCGGACTGGGTGTGTCTGCAGGTCAGTGGAGCTCACTGGTGTGATGATGAGCGCATTGGCAGAAGCAAGGAGGTCCAGACTGCATCTGACATCACAGTGGCAGGAAGTGGTATGTGACAGAGGAGCTGCCACTCGTAGCAGAGGGGGGTGAGGGAGCAGAGGAAGATGGACAGAGGATGAAAACTACATGGTCTCGGAGGATCATGGAGATGTATGTAGCAAGAGGAGGGGGGATGGGGACAACGAACGGGAAAGAGGAGAGGGGGAGAAATCATGAAAGGGTGATGAGGGCGAAGGCAGAGAGGGCAAGGGGAAAGGAGTAGTGATCGGAGGGGGAATGAGAATGACAGGTGAGGAGGAGGAGGAGGAGAGGATTCGATGAAGGCAGGTGTGATACATTTAATAGAGATGGTGGTGGGAGAGTTGTTGAGGGAGATGATGGTGTTGTCGCCCTCTTTAGGACCCAGTGAGGGCCTGAGTACGGAGGCTGAAGAGAGGGACGAACGGTATCACCACAGAGGAATACTTGCACAGATGTTGTGTTGTGAGGGCAGAAGGGATGTGAGGAGCAAGACGGGAGTGACTAGATGGATACAGGAGTGAAGTTTGGAGCAGTACAAGGGTACACAATCTACAAAGGATGGGATGTCAGAGGAGGGGGGAAGGAGGGAAAGGGTGGATGAGCTCTCCTGGGAGGGATATAGTTTGCTCATAGACAAACTCACCCACTGTTCCCTTGAGTTCTGGCTTGTATTTGGTGCACAGGCCAAGGAGGACTAAAGACAGTGCCTCAAACACAGAGTGTCTTGACACATTAAGGCTGCCTTTGGGGTCCGGTGCCAGCACTCATCTAGTCCATTACCTTGGGGGTTATAGGCAGTTGTGTGAATACGTCTGATGCTGAGCAGGTTGTAAAGGTTTTGAAAGAGGCAAGACACAAATTGACAGCCTTGGTCAGTTATTATGCTGGAAGGACAGGCAAATCAGTAGATCTAGGACTGTATGATAGTGCATACAACAGTTTCTGCCGTGATATTGGGAATGGGGATGGCTTAGACCCAGATCAATGTTCTGCGAGAAGGGATTATTGATACTATTACAGTTTGACTTTCAGTCGAATTTTAGACACTTGCGTCTCAGAATAGCAGCTATTATCGCAAGTCAAAACTGCAATGCGATACCAATGTAGAGGACGGGAAAAGTCCGGGAGCTGAAAATCCAGGAGGGAAAAAAAATATATATGTTCATCCAGATAACTAGCAGAGAACTTGGCAGATATGATGTTGAAAATGGTTGAGTAGAGGGGAGTGGATGTGTCAGTATGAACTTAAGCTTTTTGGCAGAGAACAGAGACACGAGCCCAGGCCTGGCAATCACACTTTGTGGCTCACCAGATGATTTTGTCTGTGAACAACTTTAGTGCAGGCTTTTACTTACAGATAAGCAAGGTTGTGTACCTTGTTAAAGATTTTGTGTCGTAATCAGCAAGGAATGTAAGGCAGAGTGTGGATTGGTCACACCAAACCTCGTCCTATACACCAGGAAAGGTGGTGCGGATAGTTTGCAAATAAGAGGAAGAATCTTCAATAGTTGTATAGTGTGGTCATCAGCTGCTTGCAAAGTGGCAAGCTGATAGAAGTCTGAGAGAGAAGAAATTGCATCAATGCATAAAAGGAAATTGGCCATGACATTGTTCCTGCCTTGATATATTGGACATCAGTGGTGAATTGAGAAATGTAGTCAAAATAGGAGAATGATGTCGAGGAGGGTCTGCCAGGGGGGTTAGATACAGCGGCCGCAAGAGGTTTATGGTCTGTGAGAACGTATAAAGAGCAGCCGTCCATGACAGAGTGCAAGTGTTTTATGGCCTCATAGACAGCTAGGACTACTTGATCAAAAGCTGAGTACTTTTTCTGAGCATTATTGACTTTGTTTAAGAAAAATTGCAAAGGAGAAGTGACAACATTGAGGGGTTGGGTGAGGAGTGCACTGGTGGAGGTGTCACTCACATCAGTAGTAATGAATAGTTTAGCATCTGCATGCGGGAGTACAATGGTGACAGCTTGAGCAAGCAGATCTCCACTCTATGCCTAACATCTTTCCCCCCTCTTCCTTCCCCACTCATTATCCTGTATCTCATGTCTTCCTTGCAACTGTGTCTCACCATTTACAATATCTCCTAATTAATTACTTGTTATTTTTACTTATTTTTTTTTATTTTTTTTCCTTATTATTCTTATGATTTCAAATCCCCCAACTCCCTCCATAAACTCCACGACATCTTCCTTTTATCATTCCTGTTCACTGTATTTATTGCCACAATTCAAATTCCCACCTATCAGAGCCTTTACAATCCATCATGCAATGTGGAACTTTCTATCCTCACCTTTATCCAGCATCCTCCACTCTCCATCTTACTCACAGTCTAGATGCTTGTGGCGCAAGAGTGGCCGGACATGGTGGTTGTGTGTGTATAGTTCTTTGAGTGATTGCATAAATCTGTGTGTTTCTTTTTCTGATGAAGGCCATGGCCAAAAATTTGTGTGAATGTGATTATCTAATTTCGTGCCTGTCAGCACCTCAGTGAGCCTCTTTATGGTGAGTTGTTATCTATCCTCCATTATTGACATTCGAATCAGATTTTCCATTGTTAACAGAGGACAGAAAATACATCTACATCTACATCTACATGGGATACTCTGCAAATCACATTTAAGTGCCTGGCAGAGGGTTCATCGAACCACAATTATACTATTTATCTCCCATTCCATTCTCGAATAGCGCGCGGGAAGAAAGAACACCTGAATCTCTCTGTTCGAGCTCTGATTTCTCTTATTTTATTCTGATGATCATTTCTACCTATGTAAGTGGGAGTCAACAATATATTTTCGCATTCGGAGGAGAATGTTGGCGATTGGAGTTTCGCAAGTAACCCACGCCTCAGCGATAAGCGCCGTTGTTCTAATGATTCCCATCCCAGATCCTGTATCATTTCCGTAACGCTGTCTCCCCTGTATCGTGACAATACAAAACGAGCTGCCCTTCTTTGGACTCTCTCGATGTCCTCCGTCATGCCCACCTGATAAGGATCCCACACTGGGCTGCAATACTCCAAAAATGGACGGACAAGCGCAGTGTATGCAGTTTCTTTAGTAGTTCTGTTGCATCTTTTAAGGATTCTGCCAATAAAACGCAGTCTCTGGTTCGCCTTTCCCACGATATTATCTACGTGTTCTTTCCAGTTTAAGTCTGAAGTAATAGTAATTCCTAGGTATTTTGTGGAGTTTACGGCCTTCACATTTGATTGATTTATGTTGTAAACAAAGTTTAACGGATTTCTTTTCGTACTCATGTGGACGACTTCACACTTCTCATTATTTAGAGTCAATTGCCAATTTTTACACCATACTGATATCTTATTCAGATCGTTCTGCAGTTGGTTTTGATCTTCAGATGATTTTACTAGACGGTAAATGACGGCGTCATCTGCAAACAACCTAAGAGAGCTACTTAGATTTTCCCCTAAATCGTTTATGTAAATAAGGAATAGCAGAGGACCAATAACACTACCTTGTGGAACGCCCGATATCACCTCTGTTTTAGTCGATGCCTTACCATCGATTACCACGAACTGTGTCCTCTCAGACAAGAAATCCCCTATCCAATTGCAAATTTGGGGCGATATACCATAACCACGCAATTTGATTAAAAGCCGTTTGTGAGGTACGGTGTCAAAAGCTTTCTGGAAATCAAGAAATACGGAATCGATTTGCGAACCTTTGTCGATAGCACCCATCACTTCGTGTGAATATAGAGCTAGTTGTGTTTCGCATGAACGATATTTTCTAAATCCGTGTTGACCTTGGGTCAAAAGATCGTTCTGTTCGAGATAATTCATAATATTTGAATACAGGATATGTTCCAAAACCCTGCTGCAAATTGACGTCAATGAAATAGGCCTGTAGTTTAGTGGGTTACTCCTACTGCCTTTCTTGAATATAGGTGTGACCTGTGCAACTTTCCAATCTTTTGGTACAGATCCTTCTATGAGAGAGCGGTTGTATATGACTGTTAAGTAAGGAGCTATCGCTTCAGCATAATCAGATAGAAATCGAATGGGTATACAATCCGGACCAGAAGACTTGTTCTTATTAAGTGATTTTAGTTGCTGCACTACTCCGATGATATCTACTTCTATGTTATTCATTACGGCATCTGTTCGTAATTCGAAATCTGGAATATTGGTTTCGTCTTCTTTAGTGAATGAGTTTCTAAAAGCTAAGTTTAGTAACTCTGCTTTAGTAGCGCTGTCATCGGCAGGATCGCCATTATTATCACGTAGTGATGGTATTGTTTGTGACTTTCCCCGAGTATATTTAACATATGACCAAAATCTCTTTGGGTTTTCAGTCAAATTACGAGAAAGAGTTTCGTTGTGATAAATGTTGTAGGCATCTCGCATTGAAATCCTCGCTAAATTTCGAGCTTCTGAGTACAATCGCAAATCCTGGGGATTTCGTGTTCGTTTAAATTTAGTATGCCTTTTCCTTTGCTTTTGCAACAGTGTCCTGACCTGTTTTGTGTACCAAGGGGGATCGCCTCCTTCTTTTATTAATTTATTAGGTATAAAACTTTCAATTGCTGTCGATACCACTTCTTTGAATTTTAGCCACATCTGGTCTACACCTACGTTTAGTGTTAGAAACGAGTGGAAGCTGTCTTTCAAGAAGCAATGTATTTTGTTTCTATCTGCTTTCCTGAACAAATATACTTTGCGTTTATTTTTGGTAACTTTGGGACTTTCGATATTCAATTTCGCTACTACAGCTCTATGTTCACTAATACCTGTATCCGTTTTGATGCTCATTATGAGCTCAGGATTATTTGTTGCTAAGAGATCAAGTGTGTTTTCACATCCATTTACAATTCTAGTTGGCTCATGAACTACTTGTTCGAAGTAATTCTCAGAGAATGCGTTGAGTACAATTTCGGACGATGTTTTATGCCTACCTCCTGATTTGAAAATATAATTTCGCCAACAGATCGAGGGTAAATTAAAATCACCACCTACTATTATCGTGTGAGTCGGGTACGTTTTTGTAATTAGACTCAGGTTTTCTTTGAACCTTTCTGCTATTGTATCGTCAGAGTCGGGAGGCCGGTAAAAGGAACCGATTATTAACTTCTTACGATTTTTGGGTACAACCTCTACCCATAATAGCTCGCACGAACTATCAACTTCAACTTCGCTACATGAAATACTACTTTTGACGGCGACAAACACGCCACCACCTATTTTGTTTAATCTATCCTTTCTGAATATCGTTAGATCTTTTGAAAATACTTCTTCTGAACTTATTTCCGGCTTGAGCCAACTTTCGCTGCCTATAATGATGTGTGTTTCGGTGCTTTCTATTAACGCTTGCAGTTCTGGAACTTTCCCGACACAGCTACGACAATTTACAACTGTTATACCGATAGTTTCCGGATCTACATTTCTCCTGTGATCCACCTGAACCCTTTGAGATTGCCCATTTTCTATTTCCCCGAAGCTCTTTATCCTAAAAAACCGCCCAGTCCACGCCACACAGCCCCCGCTACCCGTGTAGCCGCTTCCTGCGTGTAGTGGACTCCTGACCTATTCAGCGGAACCCGGAAACCCACCACCCGATGGCGCAAGTCAAGGAATCTGCAGCCTACACGGTCGCAGAACCGTCTGAGCCTCTGATTCAGACCCTCCACTCGGCTCTGTATCAGAGGTCCACAGTCGGTCCTGTCAACTATGCTGCAGATGGTGAGCTCTGCTTTCATCTTGCAAGCAAGACTGACAGTCTTTACCACTTCAGTTAGCCGCTCGAAACCTGAGAGGATCTCTTCAGATCCGAAACGACACACATCATTGGTACCGACGTGAGCCACCACCTGCAGTTGGCTGCACCCCGTACCCTTCATGGCATCCGGGAGGACCCGTTCCACATCTGGAATGACTCCACCCGGTATGCACACGGAGTGCATGTTGGCCTTCTTCCCCTCCTTGGCAGCCATCTCTCTAAGGGGCTCCATCACCCGCCTAACGTTACAACAGTTTGTTGCTGGTCATTCCCACATAGAACGCTTCACAGTGCACGCATGTCAGTTGGTAAATCACTTGAGTACTATCGCAAGTGGCTCTGCCCTTGATTGTGTACACCATACGGGTTACAGGACTGGAGTAAGTGGTGGTGGAAGGGTGCATAGGGCAGGTTTTCCAACGGGGGCAGTTACAAGAATAGGAGCCAGAAGGTAGGGAAGATGGTTTGGGGATTTCATAGGGATGGACTAGGAGATTACAGAGGTTAGGTGGGCAGTGGAAAGACAGTCTCGGTTGAGTGGGAAGGATGTCATGAAGGATGGATCTCATTTCGGGGCAGGATTTAAGGAAGTCGTATCCTTGCTGGAGAGCCACATTCAGAGTCCACTCCCTCCTTTTTTTCTCCCAAGGTAAGTCTTTCCTGTCCCAGGATTAGAATGACTCCTTACCCACTCCCTTAAAACCCTCATTATTTCCTTTTCCCTCTCCTTCCCTTCTGCCTGAAGAAGCAGCTAGGCTGCGAACGCTAGCATTTGTGTGTGTGTGTGTGTGTGTGTGTGTGTGTGTGTGTGTGTGTGTGTGTGTGTGAATTTATTAATTTATTTGTGCTACTATCACTTCCTGTCCTCCTTCGCCTGGTAAGTAATGTTCATCTATTTATTTTTTATATATATTTTTCCTTTTTAATTTATGTTACAGATGTGTTGTCAGTTCTGTTACTATCTAACAAAAAATGTTTGCAGTCAGACTTGTGCAGTTCTCAGTTACTCTGGTGGGCAAGCCAACAACTGGCCTGAGATTTAAAAAATTCATTAAATTTTCAAATTTTGTTCTGTTATTATTACAAGTAAGAAAACGAACATTAAAATTTCCAAGAATGATTAATTCTTTTGTTTAAGAGTATAAGGAAGTTAAAAGTGATTTTACTTGCTTTAGGAATACATTGATCTTCCTGAGGGAGATCTGTAAACTGCAACCACATAAATCGGCAGGGTATTAACATAAAGTTCAATGAACAGGCCTCAAAATGTTGATCAACACAATATTTTTATTTTATTTATTATTATTATTATTATTTTATTTATTTATTTTACATTTATGGTCTTGTACACTATATTGTTTCTAACAAACACAATGTCTCCACCTTTCTCCATTGTACCTCTAACATAAGAAGCTGCTAATTTGTAATGCTGTAGTTGCAGCGTTTCAGTTCTTTCTTTCACATAGTTTTCAGTGAAACATAAGACATGAGCATTGTCTATTGAATCACTGTCATTAATACAAACAGACAACTGATCAAGTTTGCTCTTTAGATCCATTATTTTTTGATGAAATGAACTTAGATTATTTCCTAAACATGGTGTTTTGTTTTTGTGAACTGTGGTTTGAGCTTACACCTGCATAGGACTTCTGAGTTTGATTCACATTCATGACTTATTTTGTTATTTTCACCAGCTAATCTATCTTGAAATAAATGGGAAGAAAATAAATACGGAGAGCACAAAATTTCTTGGAATATGGATTCAGCAGAATATGGAATGGGAGACATGTGTACAATATACATAAATAAAAAAAAAAAATAAAAAAAAAAAATAAAAAACTAAGTACAATATGTTACATCATACAAACATTAAAGAACTGCATATTCTATAATAAACTCAAATCCATAAATTTTGCCTATCTCCATGGAAGGGGAAGACCAAAGAGCATCCTGTAAGCCACTGTTTCAAAAAACAAAATACTCAAAGTTCCATGTATTTATACACTAGAAATGATGTTATTATAAAAGAAAAATTATATAGTAGTTCTCCACAAAACACCCATAATGAGTTGATACACAGATTTCATTTTAAGAAATATATGTGGAATGGATTGATATTTGAATTGTGTTACATTGGTCATGTGATTCGTTGAGCTGGGAGCTGGTTCACGGAACTTATGGTCTTTTGTTTGATGGAGGTTGTCGGGGTAAGGTGCTCGATTTTAGGCGGCTGGGTGTGTATTTCATATGTGATATAAGTGCATTTAGTAAGAATGGCTCTACTAATTATATGATTCAATTGATAGATGTTGTTTATACAAAACTGTGTAGTGCAGGAACTCTGGACGAAAATAAAATTGAATATTGTGTGTGTAACATTATTTGTGGTGTTGTGTTTTTTGTTTCACTCTCTCAGGCTATTGTTTCTCTCAGGCTATTGAAGTAATGGGCATAATTGCAACTGTGAACAATTGCCCCTTAAATAGTTGACCCATAAGTCAAGTTTTCTTTTATTAGGTTGTTCACATGCCGTAAGTTGTGTTAGTAGTGTACGCAAATAATCTGAGGCTATACGCAACACAATGCAAGGTCCTTATGAGACCTTTAGTGTACTGGGAAGGAATTTGTTTGTTGTGGCAGTGATGGCAACTCTCAAAATGCAGGTTCTGTTGGTGGGTTTAATGTGGACAGAGATGTGGAAGGAACCATAAGAGAGGTGGAGATCAATGTCCTTGAAGGTAGCTTACTGGTTTGAGAAGGACCACATGTAGGGCATGGGAAAGAATATGTTGGAGTTGATGAAGGAATGTGGTTAGGGGTCATAGTCCTGAATTGAGTTCATTAATAAGTCATCAGTGAAAATGAACTACCCCAGGTTTTGGAAGGCTAGGAAAGTTTCCTGTGAATTCACAGAGTGGCATAGGAAGGTGCCATTCATGTACCCACAGTTGTGACACAGATTTGTTTATTTACCTTCCCTTCAAATTAGAAGAGGCATTAGGGTATAATTATTGAGATGTATGAGGATTGAGGTAGCGTGTTTGGAATCTGTAGGATGTTCAGTGAGGAATTGTTGAATAGCAGGCCGATCATCCACATGAGAGTGGTGTATAGGGAAGTGGCATCAACAGTGACAAATAGGGATCCAGGAGGTAAAGGGGTGGGGATAGTGAAGAGTCTAATTTAAGGATTTCAGCTTATGTAGTACTCCTGTGTAGGAATGGGCTATGAGTGCACTTGAAATATGCCCCGATGTTAAGGCAAATTCTCAAGAAATTCTCAAGTACTCACAAGAAACTGTCGAGAGTGCTGCACTCTCTGGATGCTGAGCAAAACTACTTTACACGGAAGTGTAGAGCCGGAGCAGTTTTAACTTTTCTCTTCTGTAGAGGCAAGGAAGAATTTGTACTTTTCACATTGTTGTCAAGTACATGGCTTTCTTTATTTGTACTGGATGAATAGTAGTGATAATCATAGGACTATTATTAATTAAAACACATACCTCACACACAAGAAACATTCTTACAAAAGAAAGTGGTTACAGAATGTTTCTCATAAGACCTGCATGAGGGGGACTTTGAAATCACTGATAGAGCAAAAAGAATCTCCTTTTCTCTTCTTTTTTTATCTTCTTGGCTATGAATAATTAATGTTCAACCCTTGGCTGAAGAGCAGCCTGCACACTGCAGCCAGCCCACCCCCAAGCTGGTCAAACTGAAAATATCAATAAAGGAAAAGAATAAATCTCAAAAAACAGAAATCGTAGGACTGTTATTAAAAATCACATATCTCAGATGAAACAAAACTTTATTCTTAAAACAAAATTGATAGGAGAATGATTTTCAGAAGTAAAAAGTCATAGGACTATTATTCAAACACGTACCTTACATGAAACAAGAACTTCAATACCACCAAAAACAAAAAAAATGCATCACGCATGTATGTATACTTAAATGAGAGAAAAATTCTACAATGTGTTACACCCAAACACTCCTTAAATACATTTACTATTTGTAAAAAAAGAAATTTGTCACAGATTACAGTATTAGCCAGCATTAAGTACCTATAGAGATTTCAGCTTACATACTTATGATTTCAGCTTAAAGCTTTGGTACCTTCTCAACACAGCCACCACAATTTACGAGTACAATAATGGCTGTTGTTTGTTCTATCCTCTTTTTGGTCCAAAGTTTTGATAGTATTAATTTTGATACATTTTGTTGGAGTCAAATTAAAAATTAAACTTCTCCGTTACTGCACTATCCCACATTTCAAGTGAATTTCCTTTTAATGTAGTTTAAAGGTATAACACACAACACATAGTTGGATATTTTGTCTGACTTGCATTAACAGAAGAATGCACTTCTGTATCCATTAATTAATCTATTTGATTTCTAGATATATTGTGTAATTTTCAATCTCTTATCATGCCTATTGTATTTTTTCTACACTACATAGTTTTTTAAGACAATGTTGCAACAGATGTTATCTCCATCCTCTATAAAGTACTGCCAGCTCCAAGACTTTGGTTTTTGCATGTCCAATGTCCACATTTAAATGACACTTGAAGTGAGCCGCAAGTGCTGCAAATAACCAAAGTGTGTGGCGTGCTGCCCCAGTCAACCAGCGAGCAGCCACTTCTTGTGAGCTTATTGAGAAATGCCTGAGTGGAGGCAGCTCAAGAAATGCTCACTGCACTCGAGTCACCGCGCCTCACACGCCCATGCCTACTTTTGTGTTGGAATCACTTTAGCAAAGCTTCTAGAGGAAGAAGGCAATTGGCGAAGCCCTTCTGCAAAATAATTATTTTGTTTCATATTAACAGTGGGGGAACATTCATTTTCAGGGAGGATGATTAGGCCAGGATCTATTTTGAAGCTGTGTATGGAATAGGATAGTGAGGTCAAATGAGATGTCAATAATTCAAGGAAGGTGAACAGGGGAAGTTTGTGTGGTGGTGGGTGGATTTCAGTGGAGACTGCAAGTATTATCACTGAAAATTGTTCATCTACTTCATACAGTAAAGTTCTCCCAAAAGTGTGCAGTAAAAACTGTTCAGTTATCGTTAAGACAAGAAATTCGGAACAAAATTCTGTTGCAAACAATGTCGACCAGTTAAGACTGTGCAATAAAGATTGCCAGATCCTTATCTTTGCTGACAGTCAAGGAGGTCAAATAGTGGAGAAAGTGACAGATCTATCAATAAGCTTCAATGTCATGAGTTTTGTGAAGCCAGGAGCTTGTTTTTTGGAAGTATGTTGCAAAGTCCAGTAAGAACTTTGGGAAGAAAGACACTGTCATAGTTTTTGGTGGTGCAAATGCGATCCATCAAAAAAAAAAAAAAAAAAAAAAAAAAAAAAAAAAAAAAAAAAAAAAAAAAAAAAAACAATAAAAAAAAACTCTTGAACAAGTATTACAGCAGACAGCCCACAGAAATGTATTAGTTGTAAACCTGCCACACAGGCATGACTTTTCTTGTTTGTCATGTACGAATAAGGTAGTAACTAGGACAAATTCTGACATAAACGATATCTGCAAAAAATTCAAGCATGCAAATGTAATAGATGTAAGCACACTTGACAGATCCATGCACACCAACCATGGACTCCATCTAAACTATTCTGGTAAACAATTTATAGCCAAAAATATTTATTATAATCTTGTAAACAAAACCACTGGGAAAATCGAAAATACCTTGGATAAATGGCTTATCAAAGGCAATACAAGATCAAACAATGAGACAAAATGTATTGTAGGAGTTGAAGTTGCCTCACAAATAAACATGAATTTCAAGGGTACTAGGCCTGCCAGTAAAACAAAAAAAGTCCAAAACACATTTGACAAATGGCTGAGATCCAACCCACAACAGGGGACGAATAGCTATTTTTTAGTGTAGTACGGGGTGTCACATGGAGAAGCGACACAAAAGATATCAGTTCAAACACATTAAACATCATCCACCAGAATGTACAGTCCTTAACAAACAAACAGGATGAAATAAATGTGCTTCTTAGTAGTGAATGGAGGGAAGTATCAGTTCTGTGTTTCTGTGAGCATTGGCTAGAGAAAGAGAACTTTCAGTATTTACATATACCTGACTTTGATATGGCAAACTGCTTTTCCAGAACAGAATCAAAGCTTGGAGGAAGCTGTATTTATGTAAGACAGAATATAGAATATAAGCCATTAGATTATGTAAACCAGATTGGTAATGAAAAACACTTTGAAGTTTCAGCTGTTGAAATAACATCAGAAAAATTGTTGTTATATGTGTCTACAGATCCTCCATAGCAATATAAGCATCTTCTTTAAAAAACTTGATCTTGTATTAAAAAAAAGTTAAGAACACTTCTAAAACTGTGGTTCTCTGTGGTGATTTCAATATAGATCTTTTAACTCACAGCCTTCAAAGAGAAAAATTCCTGAACATTATCAATGACTACAACCTATTTCCTGCAATAAATTCCCCTACCCACATAACAAAAAGTAGTTCTACACTTATTGATCAAATTTTTGTAAACACATACATGCACATTTCAAAAAACTTAAGTACTGGCTACAGTGACCACAGTCCACAGTTGCTGACTTTAGGTGAAAGCAATTTTTATCCTAGAAACGGAAATATCACCTATAAAAGAAAATACAGCAAACAATATACTGAGCACTTCCAATATATGTTAAGCACACAGTCATGGAATAAAATATACAACAGTATTAACACAGACAGAAAGCTGGATAAGTTCCTGGAAATTTACAGGTACTGCTTTGAAATTACATTTCCAAAGAAGAAGATAATTTGCAGAAACTCCAGCAGATCCAACACATGGATAACACCAGCAATTAAAGTATCATGCAGAAGAAAACGGGAACTTTTTGCACATTCAAAAACCAATAGCAGCCCTGAATTTGCAAACTACTTCAGCACATACAAGTTAATTCTGAAATGTGTAATAAAGGAAGCAAAATTAAGAAACAATGACAAATTTGTTATAGAATTAGCAAACAAAACTAAGACCATGTGGAACACAGTACCACGACTTATCGGAAAGATACCAAAACACAAAAAAAATTGTACTCTCACAAGCTGGCAATGAGATCACTGATCCAAAATTAGTTGCTAACCACTTCAACACCTACTACAATAATATTGCAGGTGAGCTGGTGAGGGAACAAGTGTGAAAAACATCTAACAAAATATTCCATAATATTTCTGAAATAGGCATAAATAGTGCAACCATGTTTCTCCGACAAGTAAGCAGGGAAGAACTGTTACACACCATTAAGTCCCTTCAGCTGGAGTTGATGATGTGCCAGACTATATTATAAAGATATCAGCAGAACAAATACTCACCCCTTTGCTAGATATATGCAATTCTTCATTGTCAAGTGGTGTCTTCCCACAGCAGTTAAAAACAAGCAAAAGTTGTGCCCCTATACAAAACGGTGACTGGCAGCAGATGGTCAACTATAGGCCCATGTCACTCTTGTCAGGCTTTTCAAAAATTATTGAAAAATTAATTTTGTCACAATTAACTGACTTTTTTAACAAAAATATTATCACATGGCTTCAGGCCTCAAGTGCAATACCAAAAAAGCCACTTTTAACCTCATAAATCATATCCTAAATGCAGTGGATAACCATAGTAATGTTTCAGGAATTTTTCTCCATCTAACAAAAGCTTTTGTATTTGATAGATCATGACAGTCTTCTGAGAAAGGTAGAGTGGTATGGTGTAAAGGGCTTGGCAAATGCATGGATAAAATCATACTCATAATCATATACAATCTCTCTCAGATAACAGACATCAAACATATGTAAAAAGTGAACACCAAGCTTATCACTCAATGCCATCAAAATTAATCCATGGTGTGCCATAAGGCTCAATTCTTGGCCCCTTTCTTTTGTTAGTTTTCATAAATGACTTCCCTCTTCATGTTAAAAACTCTAAACCAGTCCTATTTGCTGATGACAGCAGTGTGTTGATTGAAGGTGACAATGAAAGGCTCTTAGCCTATCTGCTAAAGCCACAAATGAAAACATTTCGGAGTGGTTTATGAAGAATAAGCTACTGATAAATCCTCAAAAAAACAGCTGCCATACACTTCCACACACAACAAAATAGAAACCCGTTAAAACCAAATATGTTTATGGAAAACAAAAAGATTAACATTGTCTCTGAAACAAAATTTCTTGGCATTTACATACAAGAAAATCTGAAATGGAATTCCCACATCACCTTCTTAAATACCAGACTATCAAAAATGACATAAGCAATGAGAAACATATGGAACATCACAAGTGCTGAAACAGTTAGAGCAGTTTATTTTGCTCGTGTACACTTCCATTTGAGATATGGCATCATATTTTGGGGCAATTCCCCTCACAGTATTTACAACTTTCGGGGAGAAAAAAAAGATAGTGAGAATAATGAAAAATGTGAACAGTAATAAATCATGCAAACTGCTTTTTAAAGAACTTAGGATTCTACCCCTGCCATGTATCTATATACTTGAGGTAGTCATGTATGTGAAAAAGAGCATGCTAAAAAATAAAATCTATTCATTCAAAACAAAACAGTACATGAACACCATACGAGGTCAAGTAGTGACGTACACTGACAACATTGTCATACCACCGTAGGGGGAAAAAAAGGGTGGGGAGGGTGCATACCACTCAGGGCCACAACTATTTAAGAAGTTGCCCAGTCACTTAAAAGATATAAGCAAAGTACACAAATTTTAAAAAATCTGTAACCTCATATCTTTTGGAAAACTGCTTTTACTCAGTACAACAGTATCTCGAAAACTAAGTGTATAAAATAGACGAAGATTACTCACCAGGCAAAGGAGCACAGGTGTGACAGCAGCACAAATAAATAGAACACACACACACACACAAATGCAAGCTTTCGCAACCCAGTTGCTTCTTCAGGCAGAAGGGAAGGAGAGGGAAAAGGAAATGATGAGGGTTTTAAGGAAGGGAGTAAGGACCCATTCCAATCCCAGGAGAGGAAAGACTTACCTTGGGGGATGAAAAGGAAGGTAAAAAAATACACACACACACACACACACACACACACACCCTTACATTTACACAGACACAAACACACTTAGGCAGACATAAAAGAACTGTTAAAATGAGAGTGAAAGAATGGCTGATCCTATTAAGTATATTTATTGTATGTAAAGCATATAACAACAAGTTTAAGAGTTCCAAAGTTTATTGTATTGTCTATACATGGTATGTTAAGTGTGTAAAATTGCATCAAGATTATTGTTTTGTGTGTCTATTGTATTGTAAGCTAAGCATGTAAAATTACAACTGTGTTAAAGTACTATACTGTAACAAGTTTATAGTACTGTGTTGTATGCATGTCCAACATATATGGTGTAATATATGTACCTCAAAGATTTAAGGATGTAAATAAATAAGTGAATGAATTGGAGAAGACAGGTATCAGTGTTCTCATTAGTTTGGCTTTAGTTGAAATGATTGATGATAAAAAGTATTTGCATTGTGAGGATCAAGAGAAAGAGAGTAGTTCCTGACAAATCAAACACAGTTAAATTTTGGTTTTGAGTTCAGGGCGAGACCTTTGGAATGGACTGGAACTATAAGGGGTAGGAACTTTTAGTGGAAATGTGATTGGCAGTTTTCTGGAGTACTTTTGGCTCTGGGTGTTGTAGAATGTTGGTAGGGAGTTTCAAGGAATGTGGCAAATTGAAAACACCAGCTAAGGTCTGGGCACTATCAGAGTTTGAGGACAGTAGGTTCTTGCGAGCGTGAAGGTCGGGGTGAGAGTTTAAAATGGAGAAAGTTTAATTTTTAAAACTCACAACCACCAGCTGCGAACCAAATTCCTAAACATGCAAAAACACTGGAACTGTGATTGCGACTGTTTGACTCGTTTTCTAGGGGATAATATCACACGTTCGCAGCTTTCCTTCCCTGCATATGATTAACAAAACAAATTCATAATAAAATGAAGTTCATGAGAGAAAAGGGTGTACTAACTACTATTTTTGAAAACACGTGAAAGTTCACTTTATGTTGTTTATTTCACAATATTAGAACCCTGTGGCTGATAGTCTGTATGTCGACACATTTATCAAATAAAGTTATAGCTCGTGAGCCCCCAGACAAAATGAATATTTGTCGCGAATTGTTTTCACACCACGTGGCTGGCTCAAACACCTCTTATGTTCATGCCTATGCGACGACACGTGTTACATTAACAAATCACAGTCACTTTAATTCAATGCGATGCACACCTTGTTCCACCGGCTAAATATTCACAAACACACAGTAGCACTCGAATCAACTTGGTGCAGTCTACGACGAGCAACCACACGTGGCGATTGCCACACACAAATCTATAATCTCCACCTCGTGATCCACATGCCGACTGATGCCGAGCGACGCCGCCCAGCCAGCTCCCCACGTGCTCCGGAGTCGTCACTCCCTGCCTTCGCGCGCGCGTGCCAAAAGCTCAACTGCCGGGGTTTTTTTCCCTATGTCATCAACTTCCCCATGTGAGCTGTTATAACCGATTTGCCAACGTACAGCACTCAGCCAATACATTTCTAAAACTTTACTTAAACTCAAAATAATTACACTACACATTAAATAAATTGTCTTCTTAGGTTTTTATATTGGTATAAACATACTTTGTACTATTTATCATAATCGTGCAATTTCTTATGTCACAGATAAGTGATTTAACTGAATACTTCAAGATAAAATACACAAGATTAATTGAAAATAAAATGAGAAATAGTTAATATATTATTTTTATAAACAAACATTGCCATGGTAGTTGTGTAACTGTCTTGTATTCATTGATAATTTATTACTTTTCATTGTCAATTAAATATATTATGTCAGATGTGACTATATCAGCTAATGTATTGTTTGTCAACATGCTATTTTGTAATGAGGGCCTTAAAGGTTCCTAACTGCATTGTATTACTTCAAATGCCAGTAGTATTAGAATATTTTATTTCACACTGTGCACTGCACTGTGCCTGGCACTCGCCATTGTCCCTGTCTCCCCTCACCGGAAACGAACTGGAAAATCCTAAGCTGGAACAAGCCACCAACGTCGGCCTGCTCACTGGCCTCCCGTCAGCTACAAGCACACAGCACATCTCAACGTGGAGAATTTCTACCTATGGCCTAACTATAAATGTTGTCACCCAACTGTGTACATACATTGCTACCATAATTAATAAGATTAAAATTGTGTAACATTTAGTGCATTGGCATGGTCAATGTTTGCAGTGAACTTCATACTGTTTAATTATTAATTACCAATATTTCTATGGGACGGTAATCTTACATTCTCTAGGTGTGATAGGAGTTTGATACTGTTTTTACAAGGCATAATTACGAGGATTGTGTCAGACAGGGACTGGTGTAATCTGAAAAGTTTGAAATCATTGTAAAGGGGGGGGGGGGGAGGGGGGTTTCAATACAGAGAAGGGAATTTCTATAGATAAGCTATAGGGTAAAGTGTGTTTGGGGTGGGGGTTGGGGGATTCCATAGGTTCTGCTGAATTTAAAACAGATTGTCAGACTGGATTTCAACCAGGAAAAGAATATTTTTTCTGGTCTGATGCAAAAAGTTGGAGCAAGGGGTATTGGTCTATTAAGATAGAGATGGGATTAGAGAAGTGGGAAGTAATGTCAAAATTTGTAAATAATGAAGATAGGTAAGAGTGCATCTGGCTAACTGAAAAAGATGTAAATAAAACACAAACATCTGCATAAATACATAAAATACAAACAAATACTTAAAAATATCTACAAATGTAAAGCTGTATATGTACAAAACAAGGAAGAATTTAGAAGAGAACTCACAGAGACAGTACGGGAGTATATGTGTGTATTGCAATAAGGGAAGAGAGAGAGGGGATGTGGTACTTGTTAGGTTGAGCCTCACAAATTCATGTACCAGTGGCACTTGTGGAAAACAGCTAGCAAAAACAGCTGAGTAAGAAGCAGGAAATATGATTAATAGGAATAATTATAGGTTCAAAGCATTTGATGCTGTACCAACAGTCCATGTAGCTACACATCTGTGTGTTGTGTGGGGATGCGATAATTATTACAGTGTGGCACAGATTCAGATTCAGAGCATGTTCATCTTGAAAGGTACCAAAGCTAAAGAACAGAGAATGAGTTAAGTAATGATTTTGAGAATAGTTACAAATGAAAACATTACAGGGGTATGGAATGGAATAAAACCTGTTAGGCAAGAGCAGGTGATACTGAAGCATTAGATCAGGTAATGAAACAATAAAAATTGTAGATGAGGGTTTATTTATTCATGTTTATTATTACTTGGGCAGTAAAAGACCACAACAACAACAGGCAAAATAAGACTGTGGAAAGCCTGGGCTGAAATATCAGCAATATTATGAAAAAGATAGAATACTTTCTTATCATTAAGATGCCATGTGGAACCATAGCTGTCATGACAAGAAGACAAATTTAGCTCTCAGCCAAAATGTTTCTCAGAATAAGAAAATTCACATACAAATTAATACAAATATACTGGCACACTCTCACACACATGTTTACTGTCTCCAGCTGCTGAAGCCAGAATGGCTATGTGCCACACAAATAGAAGTAGCAGTCTTGAGTGAGGAGGGGAAGGGGAAAGATACAGGACATTTGCTGCAGTAGAGACATCAGCACAGTTTGATGAAGCATGAAGGAACTAGATCATTGGATAAAGCTGTAAGAGCATTTAATGGCTATGGGGAGAGGGGAGGAGTGAAGGGTGAGGAGGGGACAGACAGAACTGGACAGTCAGAATAAAGTAGTACAAATTATATGTAGAGTTCCTCCGAGAAGCTCATGTGACAATCTGTTTAAACAGTTTGGCATATTAACCACTACCTTACAATATCTCCTCTCACTCATGACTTTCACACTTATCAGTTCTTCTCAATATGAAATAAATGAGGCATAATATCATTATGGAAAAAATTGTCTATGGTACAAAAGGGGGTTAAGTATGCAAGTACAAAAATCTTTAATGCACTCCTGAGTAATATAAAGTGTCTAAAAGAAATTAAAAACTTTTTTTTTTTAAAAAAAAGGGGGGGGGTATTCTTACTGGAAAAATGCTTCTACTCTCTAGACAAATTCTTCTGCAGAGATAAATGAGTAGAAATTCAGGCTTATGGATTTGATTTGTGACCACAAGTGATCAGTACTTTTTAAAAACCTCTGTTTTTGTAGTTCCTTATGTATTTGTACAAAATAATTGCATCTGCTTCATATTGAATGTTTTATATTTTATCTCTGTTATATCTTTGTATTGTACCTATATTTACTCATTCCACACCCTTGCATATCGTGCCATAATCTATTGTATCTGTAAATTGTATCAGCTTTGACTTGTTCCACATCTATGTGTATCATGCCATAATAGATCTATGGAATATGTAACTCAAATAAAATAAATCTGATATGTTGATATAGGACAGCACATAGTGAGACTAGATACATAATATTTGGAGGAGTAGGTAAGATAGTGTGGTAAAATGAAATATTGTGAAAAATTAAGGCATTACTATAAAATTGATATGGGCAATCTAATGCAAGGGATTAGAGGGAGAATTGAACATATTACTAAGAGGATTACCACATAAAATTTATTTTCATTTACTGAGATATCTATTAAAAAAAAAAAAATTAAAAAAATTTGGATCCAATTTGACTGGGTATGAATATAATTGACACTGTTTTAATTGATCTGCAACTTGCCTAATATAACAGAATTTTGGTTGCACATTGTCTGTGGCTGACACATGGGCTACAAAATTGTTTGTACAAGCCAGCCCTTCATTAAAAAGTGCATTGTGTTGATCAAAGAAATCAGTCAGTTTGTCTGTCAGTGCACACACAGAAAACTATAATATCGATTTACGAATTGATAACCCAAAAAGATCGAATAAGACAAGACCAAAAATGTTCTGCGACCATCTAGCAGACAGCACCAGCAAAGGCAACAATTTGTTTAACACCTTCAAATGTGCACTGGAAGACTAAAAGTACCTAACACTGGAATATTTTGGCCATTGTAGGCTGATAACATATGAGAACCTCAAGAACATTTGTTCAACAGTGTAACAGCTGCACCAGTATCAAGTTAAAATTCCACATCTAACCAGCTACTGTTAATGTGACAAAAACCTTGCTCTCACTATGTTCTACCACTGCCTGTGGGTACTTGTGGACCACCAGCTTGCATTTAATGTGAAACAGTCACAAACTGAGTTGTGGACTGAGGTATATGATGAAGTGACTTTGTGTTCAAGGACGAAAGTCACCTGACCGGTTTTCACAAAGCTGTAAGAGAGAATTACTGTCCCTAACTTTCTAACATTGACTATATCTACAGTGACACACTGTTTCCCAGCAGGCTGTGCTATGACAACATTAATATTGTGCACTTGTTTACTATAACTGTTCTGCTGAGGTTGCTGTCCACACTGCTGTTTCACACACACACTGTACATGACCATTTTTATTGCAAAAATAGCATTTTGTGTCAAGACTTTGGCATTGTCATCACTGATGGCTACGAAAACACTGGGGACAAGATTTTACATTGTGTTTGTGTTTATTGGCATTCTGTTTGAGCAGCCTAGAGCTGTTCACAGAGCTAGATGAAGTCACCTTTTGTGACCTGTGGGTCAAGTGGGATCAGCAATGTTTACTGTCTACTGCATTACAACTACTGTCACTGTTCAGTTGATTAATATTGGACATCTGCATTTCACACTTAGCTAAATCTTTTGTGTACCGAACTTCAGTTAACTGTATCTAATAAAGGATCAGATTGAATTCTGTCATCACTTATATTTTGCCTAATTGCATCTCGTGGCATAACATTTCTACACAATTGTCCACACCGGTACAAAAATTTTCAGTGTCTGGTTAAACAATACAATTCCATAAACTACTGTTTGTGCAATTGACTTGCTGCCCACTGAAGGCAGATAAACTCGTATCTTGCTGCAGCTATCACAATTTGATTCTCATAATAAGTATTTTACCTCTCGACAAGAGTGTCAAACTTGATTGCCTCTTGTTTAGTGTCAGGGAAAAGCTGCAAAAGCAACTGATACACTTCCGTGCCAACTATGGATAGGAAGAAAGCTTGTTGTATAATACTTGGTAACTGGTGAGCTTCCATGTGGTTTTGTAATTGACCCAAATACTCTGACCATTCCTCTCATTGAGTGTCAAAACTTTGAAATATGGGAATGGCTCCTGGATGCAGTGGCTGATGTTCTACTGAGACAAGCACCTGTTGTTGGAAGTGCTGCTGCTGTTGCTGCATGAGCTGTGTTCTTGCAGTCAACAATACTTGTATTTGCTAGCCCTGTAACTGCACAATCTAAATTAATGATGAATCCTGTGCTGCAGAAGTCATGTCTGAAAATAATTTGATTATGTGCATGAATAGAAAATAAGAGTCTTAGTGTGCACCAGTCCCATGAAAGCCCACAAAAATCGAAATGTAACATATGCAGAAACAAGAATAAAAGGAAGGTGGGCAAAAGTTTCCTGAAGACACTAGGATTGGATCCCTCCTTGTCGGCAGATGTTGTGTCTCGACCACAACAACCTTAATTGAAAATCTTGTCAACACCTGCAACTGGTTGGGGCATTGCAGGATGTGGTAGTAGGGAAGAACAAATTAAACTCTGAGAAGTATAAGTCAACAAGACCAAACATCAGTGATTATTACAATTCTCAACCTATACATTGACCAGCAGGTACAGTTGATACATAGTTCGTGACTGGTCCCATAATATTTTGTCTTCCTAGTGCTCGTCTCTATCTGAAGGCTAGTGAGGAACCATAATATCAGTGGAGCACCAGCACTTATCTGTCCTTCTGTGGCACCATCACCGTGCTCCTGCAGTTCAAAGATTGTGCAGTGGCCATCATGATGATCAGGACAGCAGTTCTGTTGCCTGGTGGTGCACGTTAGGTTGCTCACACCACAGCATCCTTATTCCATATGTTGCTCACTGTGTTCACCATATCAAAATTACCATCAACCTCAACAGTTAAATTAAGTGCCTGTATGTAGGAGAAGGAGAATATAATGATTTGATGTGATGTTATTTTACGTATGTACCCATGAAGGATTTTATAAATCTGCTCTCTCAGTTATTTGATGACCTTTTGTGGATTTATTTATATATGACTAGCTGTGAACCCTGCGTTGCCTGGGTGTTTTATTTATCCTACACTCTCGTAGTCTACATCCCCTCTCCCCCTCTCTCTGCACCCACCTCTTTCTCTCCAATCTCTCTGTTTGTTTCCACCTTTCCCTCTCTCGGCAAAGTTTTCTGCAGGTTTTCATGTACCATACAAACATTTATGTACCCAGTGATCTTCCTCTTAGTTTAAATGTCACATTTGCAAAAATTCATAAAGATTGGAGGAAAACTATGCATTTTGTAAAATTCTGTAAGTTAACGCTCTACAGGCCAGGGGCAGTCTCTGTGACCGACTTAGATTTTTTTCGGGTTATTCCAGTTCACACTGTACCTCGACGGCTTTGCCCCCCCCCCCCCCCCCCCCGCTACCTTCCTGATTCTGCCTGTTATTGCTGCCAGTCCAATTGTTGTGGTTGTGCACATACACAGTGTTCAGTTATTTCGTTCCTGCTCGGTTTTCAGTCAGCGTGACCGCACCTGGCCTGTTGTGTACTTAGTTTTCGTTTTACCCCCCCCCCCCCCCCCCCCCAAAAAAAAAATGAATGTGAATAATTGTGAACAGATAAGAAAGTGGCTTGAAGAAGACTTGATTTCTGAAGATGGTGATCCTGATAATGCCTGGAGTGATACAGAAGTGGCTGATATTCCAGAGAATCACGTACTTTAAGAATCTCATGATTCAGAATCTGAACAACACGCAGGTTCAGATTCAACTTCAGATGGGGAAGAGCATACAAGAAACTCCCAGGGGAGGAGAAATGAAATCAGTCGAAGAGGTAAAACTTATTGTAGAAAAAATAATTTTCTTTGGGATGGCTGTCCGTATACGACTCGTAGTAGAAGACAGTTGCACAACATAGTCTCTGAAACACCCAGTATTCGTCCTGAATATAGAGAGGAAATAAATAGTGAATTGAGTGTAGAAGATATTTGTAATCTTTTATTTGATGAAAACACTGTACCTCGACGGCTTTGCCCCCCCCCCCCCCCCCCCGCTACCTTCCTGATTCTGCCTGTTATTGCTGCCAGTCCAATTGTTGTGGTTGTGCACATACACAGTGTTCAGTTATTTCGTTCCTGCTCGGTTTTCAGTCAGCGTGACCGCACCTGGCCTGTTGTGTACTTAGTTTTCGTTTTACCCCCCCCCCCCCCCCAAAAAAAAAAATGAATGTGAATAATTGTGAACAGATAAGAAAGTGGCTTGAAGAAGACTTGATTTCTGAAGATGGTGATCCTGATAATGCCTGGAGTGATACAGAAGTGGCTGATATTCCAGAGAATCACGTACTTTAAGAATCTCATGATTCAGAATCTGAACAACACGCAGGTTCAGATTCAACTTCAGATGGGGAAGAGCATACAAGAAACTTCCAGGGGAGGAGAAATGAAATCAGTCGAAGAGGTAAAACTTATTGTAGAAAAAATAATTTTCTTTGGGATGGCTGTCCGTATACGACTCGTAGTAGAAGACAGTTGCACAACATAGTCTCTGAAACACCCAGTATTCGTCCTGAATATAGAGAGGAAATAAATAGTGAATTGAGTGTAGAAGATATTTGTAATCTTTTATTTGATGAAAACATTCTGAACAAAATCATCGCATATACAAATCAGCATTTAGAAAAATATAAATGCAAGTATGAAGACAAAAGTAATTGTTACGGTGTAGATATTGTAGAGTTGAGAGCATTGTTTGGTATGCTATATTACTCTGCAATTTTCAAAGAAAATCACGAGGACTTCACAAACTGGTACAGCTCTGATGGGACTGGTAGAGACATATACAGGTCAATTATTTCTAAAAATAGACTGACAACCTTGCTGCTAGCCTTACCTTTTGACGACCACACAACAAGAGAAGAAAGGCGCAAAACAGACCCTGCAGCTCCCATAATGGAGGTTTTTGATGCTTTTATTACAAATTCAAGGAGTATTTACTGTATCGGCACATCAGTGTGTGTTGGCAAAATGTTAGTAGCATTTCGTGGCTGTTGCACATTCAAAATGCTTATGCCAAAGAAACCAGCCAATTACGGTGTAAAAATTTTATTCCTCATAGATGCTGAAACAGGATACTTACATAATGCCTATATATATATATATATGTTGGAAAAGACTCAGACGGAAAATATTTGCCAGAAGAATATAAAATATTCAAGAAACCTAGTCAGGACATTCTGAAACTTGCTGAACATATCATTGGGAGTAACAAAAACATAACAGCTGACAATTGGTTCACGTCAATAGAATTAGTACAGGAACTTCAAAGAAAAGGTCTGACATACGTGGGAACAATAATGAAAAACCAAAAAGAAATATCAGCAGCATTCAAAGCGTCACTAACACGTCCAGTTGACTCTTCCTTATTTGGTTTCTGTGATGATCTAACATTGGTGTCATATGTACTGAAAAAATCTAAGTCAGTGATCCTCATTTCAAGTATGCACCACGGTTGTACTGTAGATAGTACAACAAAGAAACTGGAAATAATTAAGTACTATAATACTAACAAGTTTGGTGTGCACCTACTGGATCAACATTGCGCCAATTATAACACGGCAAGAAGAACTCAAAGATGGCCAATGGTGATTTTCTATCGACGGCTTGACATTGGTGGCTCAAATGCCTTCATCGTTCACAATACAGTCCACAAGCAAAAAATATGGAGGTTTGATATCCTAAAACAACTTGCTGGACAGCTTGCACAACCAAATATGATGTGTCGTGCATACAGTCACCACATACCACGAGAACTACGTGAAGTCATTCGCAGAAACCTCAAAGTTTCAGAAGAGAAACCGCAAGGTGAAGAAAAATTGGAAAAAAGGAAAACATGTTGTACATGTGACACTAAAAAAAAGAGAAAAACTTTTCATGCTTGTTTCATGTGCTGAAAACCTATATGTGTAGAATGTAGCCAAACCATGTGTAAACAGTGCTGAATTAATTTGGACTAATCTATACCTATTTTATTTCACGAATTTATTATGTATAAAAGGCACTTCAATTAGGAAGTTATTAAAAAATCTTCAAAACAAGGCTGTTGCTATAATCAAAAGCATCTTTATTGTAGATGTATACTGAAACTGATTTGCGAATAATTCCTTCTGTTTGTTTTTGGTTTACAAAATAAAAGGTATTCTCAAGTTGTCTTTTGTTTTCATTTTTTATTCACAACACTTTCAAGAAGCATTGAAGCATTTGTACACACAGAAATGATATTTAAAGTAGCAATAAATTAGCGCGGTCACCATGACCGCACATGGCCTGTTAAGTTACAAATAATGACCCGGCCTGTAGAGAGTTAAGTACCCTCCACCAAGAACCGAACGAAATTTTATGCAATTTTATATTTCATCAATATTGGAACAAAACTGTAGATTTTTATGCTATAGAAACGCAGGGCCACATTGAAAAATGCACTTTGTTGTTCTCCAATATTCCGGTTTTATTTCATACAATCCTTGTTCTGAGGAGAGACAGAGAGAGGGGGGAAAAAAAAAAAAAAAAAAAAAAAAAAAAAAAAAAAAAAAAAAAAAAAAAAAAAGGATTTGTGAAATGGGTCAAGCCTTTCTCAAGTTATGGCATGACCAAGGTATTTAGGGATTCATTTTTATGTTGCAAAGTACCCTTCCCCCATGCACCGCATGAAACTTAAAGCTAGATGATGATCCTCTTGTTTTGAAGGTCAAGCATACGAAATTTTGTGAAGATAGGAATGAAACTGTAGGTTTTGTGAGTCTGTAGGAGAAGTATGCTGCGCCATACACCTATGACAAAATACTTTCTTATCTGAGGTTTTCTACCTACAAACTAGATTTCTGCCAAATGTCAGCTTGATAGGTGAAGTAGTTTTCGAGATTTCGTGTTTAGTCAGTGAGTGAGTGTCCTTTCGCTTTTATAAGAGATTAAGATTGCTTAATTTCAGATACAACATAATTAAGGTAGACTTGCAGACAAAAATAAATAGTAACATCAAAATCTGCAATGCTAATTTTATTTGATACAAGGTCATGCCTGATGTGACAGTTTTACAGCACCTACAGCGAAACTGTTGTGAGCGGTAGACTTCTTTTCGTTTCATCATTTTGTGTGTGTGTGTGTGTGTGGGGAGGGGGGGGGGGGGTTCAGTTATAAAATGCTTCATAAACATCCGAAATTACATGCAAACATCATTGCAGATTCCTAACTACTCCCATTTTTCAATAACTGACACATAAATCTGGGTATTCTCATGTAGTGGCCTCTGATTATTTATGACATCTTATCTCCTGAGCTATGTGTTGTGCTCTTTTGTTTTTGGTTCAGAAATCTTTGTGGGCGTATGGTGAACAGTTCACCAAAGTTTCATTGCAATTGAATGAATGGTTTATGGACACATAGAGGACATACAGACTTTATTGAATACTTTGAAGACATCAATCAGGACATGACTCCTGCAAAGTCTAGTTACTCTTTTCATTACATTGATGACATGCTTGTATCTGGACTCATGGATACAAAAATCTGGGAGGGTTCTTGGACCACATCAACAGCATCGATGGCAATATTAAGTTTGCAAGAGAGATAGAGATAGATATCTAGTGCTTACCTTACATTAATGTCCTCATCTGCTATAAAACAAATGGGTGTCTTATCCACAGTGCTTAATGGAAGCCCACAAACATGGACCAACATCTGCATGCTATCAGCTTTCACCACCAGTGGCAGAACACTTCTATTACGAGGATATTTGTACATTGAGTGGAAACTGTCTGAGATGCAGAAATGCTGATGATGGAACTGATTCACTTATGAAAGGTATTCAGGAAAACTAGCCACAGCAAATAGCTGATTTCAGACAATGTCTCCTAAGCAGAATGCCCTCAAGGAGGAAAAATTGCTCTTGCATTTGCTATTCTATTGTTCAGGAAGCACCAGCTGGCTCCTAAAGAGACAATCAATCTTCAGAACTCCAGCAGAAATTCATCAGCTTATGAGGCCTATGAAAGATGATGTGGGATTCAGAATGCCAAGAGTATATAAATTAACTTGTGGTACAGAACTCTTATGTCAGACAGACTGTGTAGTCTGCTGAACAGCACCATGTAGAGTATAAAGATGTTTTCTCCTATGATATCATGAAGAATCAGCAACAGCAAAATATACTTTAAAAATTGGCACTGAATGACATTTGAGGAGACATCTGTCACTGCAAGTACAGACTGTTTCTATAGCAATGTAATAAAAGTAGTGATTGAATTAAACATTTATGACAACACCCTCAATAAAGACAGCTGCCAGCACTAAACCCAAACTGGGACCTTACCATTGGAAGATTGAAGTAGGTGGGCAGACACACAGTGCAAACATTACCATATATGGCACTGAAATGAACACCAACTTGGCTATATAAAATGGTAGCAGCAGACATGGATCCATCACCATTCAATAATGGTCAAAGAGAACTGGCTCAAAGCTTATGGACTGTACATGCAATTGACAAGGCTAGACACCCAAGAAAATCTTATCAGTATAAATTGCCAAGAAGAGGTTTCTACAGCATGTCCATGAATTTACACCACTGATAATACATATTCCAGGCTTTAGGACTCTAAAACCTTTTGTTTGACTTGAAGAGTTACCCCAAAATATTATACTATATGACTTTATGGAATGAAACAAACCAAAGTATGCAAACCTTTTTTTTTTTCCTTCTACACCTGCTAATAGTCAGAATTGCAAACAATTCTAGAACTTTGTTAAGGCATTTTTGCAATTATGTGGTGTGCTCATCCAAGCTGAATTTATAATTGTTATTAATAAATTGCATGATGGGCTGAAATTATAATTGTGATGAACAACTACTATCAGTACATTTGGAAGATATACTTTCTAAAATATTGTAGGGCTGTGGATAATACAAGCAGATTGGAAAAATTCTCCTAGCCTTTGGCAACAAATGTACCTACAAAACCATTATAGTCACTATTTTGAAACAGGCAAGTCTATTTAAAGTATTTCCTTCACATGTTGGCTTATGGATTAGTTGTTTGGAGCAGTAATATAATAATGTATTTTGTATTGCTTGGTGAGATTGATTGTTCTTATTGCTGACATTGCTCCAGCTGATGTCAAGTAGTTTATGCTCACCAATTATTCTTGTGATGTGAGCAGAAAATTTTTGCCTTTCATTACATGAACTGAAACAGAGATACAATAAAAACTGATATCAATTTCCTAGTTCTTACCATTCTTAACTCTTAAGAAATTGTTGTTTAATATCCAGGCACCTTTTGTGTGATGTACTGCTACAAATAAGGAAACTGTAACATGATTGATTGTATGTGTGATATTAACTGTAAAAACATTTTATCTGAAGTCTTAGAATGATAGAATTATTTGTGAGTTAAAATAAAACAGGAACAGGAAATTGTATCTATGTTTTATAGATCTAAAAATGCTCATGACTGTGTCCTTAGGAGGAAGTTATTGTCAGTTCTACAATATTATGGAATAGGAGGAAAACTTCTGCAGACATTTAAAGGTCTTTACATAGATTGTCAGGCAATAGTTGGAGTTGATGGTAAATTGAGTTCATGGCTCAGGAAAGCCACTTACTTATTGATAAGATTGAGGTTACAGATATGAAAGAAACAAGGACAATTGGAGGTACTAATTAATGAAAAATGGCAGGATGGTGTCCACAATGAGGAAATCAAAGAACAACTGGGAGTGGACACCATAAACGAAGGAGTTAGAATGAATGGGCTGAGATGGTGGGATCATGTTACACACATGGAAGAAGCAAGGTTACCTACAAGTCTCTTGGGTTTGGCAGTAGAGGATAGAATGAGTTTGAGGTAGATGAAGGAGCAAATACTTGGATTTGGCCAAGAAAGATTTTGAAGTAACAGGCTTAACGTCAGAGGAGACATCAATGTTAGCATGAGGATTCTTATAAGGGATACTGCACTCCAAACTGAATGCTGAAAGGCATAATCAGTCTTAAATAATGATGGTAAAATAAAAAAAAGCATACATTTGTTACATAAAACAGGGAAGAAATTAAGATATAAAGGTTTCTTAATTAAACATAAGAACTCTATTATATTTTATTATCTTATTTTTCTTAGGTACGTGCAATGATACAGCCTCCGCTGAAGACACCATTTCAGGAACTGAAAGAGGAACTGGAAGAAATAGTGCATTCGAAAGGTCAGAAAGCTTCTAAAAGTCAGTACCTACTGCCCAGCCAAGATATATATGAAAAAACTTATGGAATCAGTACAAAATCAGGTAAGTGAATAATTGAATGTCTTTGAAACAAGTTACAGAAAAGCTATATTCTTTCATAAGAATCCACATCATTATTTTTAAAATTTACAAAAATATATCAAGTTAGTTGCAATTTTAAGTTGCTTTTATAAGTATATTAGTCAATGTTCGTATTAGATTTTCTTTGATTGAGCTTGACTTCAGTTTCAGTTAATCAGCATTGGGTGTTACTCAGCATGTATGCTTTGCTGTGGATGAAACTTCTCTAACTGTAAATATAATAGTTCAATGCTAATTATGAAATTATGTATGCAAGCACTTAATCTGACTTAAATATATTTTTAAAACCAGGAAAGTACAATTCGCTGTAGAAACACTATAAAGGATTAGAACACAACTAAGACTCAACTGTACTAAGACTAAAGGAAAATTGCTTCACACGACAGTAGCCGTTTGTAACAGGTCCCTTCCTCTGTCAGTTGTTATATTGGTAGTAAGACACATTTAATGCCCTTTTCATAATATATGGTGTGTGTGTGTGTGTGTGTGTGTGTGTGTGTGCGCGTGTGTGTGTGTGTTTGTGTGTGTAGATGGAAAGAATCTATCCATAATAGTGAAAATTAGGATGGTGTAACATTGCCCAGCATAAATTGCTTTACATTGATAGTACAATAAATTCCATTTGAATCCTTATTTTAAGTCTAGAAAATAAATTTTCAAGACAAGTGAAAGGTGTCAGGTATAAAAGAGAATACTTAAGACTAGTAATCATGATTTTAAAAGAAACTATTGCATTGAACCTCACAGTTGTTTTTCTATGCTGGAAAGAGACTATAACCAAGCGTCAGATCAAATGCTGCTCAGTAATTGATTTACACTAGATAGTGATGTAACAATAGGGACATAACTACACCAAATTGCAACATAACTTAACCAGCTGAAAAATGCTCCTGCCGAAGCACAGAAAAGATGAATATGTTCTTTGACACAAGTGTGGAACCAGCTGCCTCAATACTCATTCCGACTTCCTCATCAAAAATGTTGGCATGTGAACATATTCATGCACTTTTAGCGCATAATTTTGTAAATACTTTTGCCCAGTTAAGCCGTCATAGTCAGCAATATTGTCTCACTGTCAGTGTCTATATATGTCTCTGTCCATTTGTTTGGTGTCCCTTCCACTGTCGCTTTCTGTCTGTGTCAAACATTCAATGTCTTCATCCCTTTCGCTTACAATTCCTCACCGTTTTGCTTCCCACTGCTGTTTTCATGCATATGCCTTTGTCCTGAACTGACACTTTATCTGTTCCATCCAATATGGCTCTCTCTGCCTGTTGCACTGTCTCCGTCCTACTCACATTCAGCCAAAAAAAGAAACGGCAATATGTTTGCAATTCAAAATTTTTGGTGAGGAAGTCGGAATGAGGATTGAGGCAGCTGGTTCGACACTTTAGTGTCAGAGAACATATTAGTATTTTCTGTGCTCCGGCAGGAGCATTTTTCAGCTGGTTTCCGTCTTTTTCCTGTTACATCAGAGTGTACTGCTTATATAACATGAAATTAATGGTGAGTAAAATTTGGATAGTATTTTATATTACAACACATCATAAAAATTTCTACGATTTGCCATGAATAGAAGTATAGATTCACAAGTGCACACAGTTGGATCTTTCGATACCAAAAATTATGATTTTTGTAGTGTATCACAATAACGAATACACATTTCCAAAAACAGTAAACGGATTTTCCAGATAAACACCTAAACAACATACACATAGCATTTTAGTCATTACCTATTCTTCAAGATACGTTACTTCACAATCAGAAATAGCGTTTTCGAACCTACTACTGTCGCGTGCTATCATTCATGGACTGATATCTCAAGAACCACATAAGATATCATACTACTCTAAACTTTAAATAAAATTTCAATATCTTATCCACATTTCATACACAGATATGTGTAACCTAAAATCAACCATACGAGAAGTGTACCTCTGAAAACTCTATAAAATATGTTCCAATAGTTCACTGAACCAAATGCTGCATATTAACTGTGAAGTAAACGCAAACAAAAATTACCCCTTCATCAACCGAAGATTTCAATCTTTAAGATGTACAAAAACCAATTTTTTTCTCTGAGTACCTTTTCTCAAATCACATGGTAAGTTTCAGAGCTGTCCGTACGCAGTCTTTCAGCACAATATGCACTTTTTCTAGCAAAATATCGTGGTTTTTCGGCCGTATCTTGCTAACGGACTAAGATTTACGAAAAATGAAAAATGCCGTTTCTAGATAAATGTCTACAGAATGTATTGTAAATATCTGAACAATTTTCTGTGGTTAGATATTTAGATATTTGCAATTCACGGTGCTAAAATGGCTAAAAATCGGGTAGAAAGTATCAAAGTGACCATCCCCACATTTTTTATTTATTTATTTATTTATTTATTTTTTTTGTACCAAGAATCGTGTTTTATTTTTTTTTTTTTTTTTTTTTTTTTTTTTTTTTTTTTTTTTTTTTTTTTTTTTTTTAGATTTTCTTAGGAACTGCCCATGAATGAATGGTGCTTTTGTTAGCCATTTAAAGCCCACCATAGACTGCACTTCATGTACAAAAGCCAACTGATTTGATCAGTTTGGATGGGCTCCAGGAAGTGTGTAACTTTGAAAATTTTGATGATATACTGTATGATAGCTATAGTACACCCATTCTTCTAATATGTACACAAATGATCACTAGGTCAAGATATATCCAGAACACTTTACACCTTCATTCTGGGATACGGGCCCCTAAAGAATCGCAAACTCAAATGCGCCATTTACGAACATATTAATACCACGCACTGCCATGCATGGTATAATTCATATGCCATAGTAGTGAAGTTAACAAGGCACCAGTGTAGTAGAGAATTTTTTGTGTACATTATGTAGTCTGTGCTAAACAGATGATAAAGGGGTACTGCATTACATCTGAGGCAATATTCATTCACAAAATATTGCAAAGTACTAAAATGAATTAAAAAAGAATAACCTGGGTAATATCCAAATTTTTAAGAGGCTCCTGTAATACCATAATTGTTGACTAAAATTGCGATAATTATGGAAAAAATATAATAAGTGGCATGTCTGCTATTGTAATTGAAATTTTTAGTAGAATATTAAATTCAGTTTATGGAAGTGTAATTTTTCAGCTTTCTTCATGTATTTTTACAGCCTTCATCTTACTTTAAAATTTGGTAATCCTAGGAATAATAGACAATACAGTAATAGGACACTTTACAACTCACCGCAAAGATGTGATGACGAGCTGCGTCAGGCACACAAAAAAGACACACACAACACTTTCAGCTATCAGCCATGGCCAGAAGTGATGGTTGTGTGACTGTGTTGCATGCCTTTGTGATTGCGTGAATGTTCCTAATTCTGTATAAGGCCTTGGCTGATAGCTGAAAGTGTTTTGTCTGTCTTTTTTGTGTGCCTGACGTGGCTCGTCATCACGTCTTTGTGGTGAGTTGTAAATTGTCCTATTACCGTATTGTTAATTTCAACCTGGACTTTCCATTACTAGGGCTAATAGAGTTACTCAAAGCTACAAGCATATCTATCATATCTATCATCTCTATTTGTTTTTCACATAAATAATTTATGGAGAACATCATCACATAATGGAAGGTCAAAATCTTAAACATGGCTGTACGCAGCAACAGTAGTTCACAGCAGTAGAAGTAACAGCCAACCAGTTGCAAATTAAAGTTTAATAAAATTTATTTTTAATTTTTTGAACTGGTTGGCTGTTATAATGGAAATTAATTTCCAGAAGTTTATTGCATAATTTTGTCTTTTTACAACACTCCCCAGAATTATGGATGTAGATATGTTCATACAATTGCTATCATTTTGGAATTGAATAAGCATTAACAGCACTAGGACAGAAATGAGTATATTTGAAATGGTTCCATTGTTTTCCATTTCTGTAATTACTAGTGAAGTTCTCATGTTATTGTGGTCACACGGTACAATTGACAGACCAGTAATGAGAATTTAATAATTTAAAATGAATAAAAGTATGAAACCTAATCTAATGCATATCTGTCGTTGACTATATAATATAGGGGAGATGCTAGGTTTCCCTCACTGTCACTATTACAGTATTTGTTCGAATATAGGCCTCACTTTTTTTCCAAATTTTGGTGTACAAAATCGTGGTGTGGCCTATAATCAAAATTCAATCCTCCCTCCTTCCCCCCCCCCCCCCCCCCGCCAACCACTCCTTTTTCCCAAAGTCACTAGTTTCAAAAATTACATGCTCACTTTTATTTCTGTTTGCGAAATGTAATAAACTAGAGAGTCTTCAAAATTGCTTCAGTAACAGTTTCGCAGAACTGCATCAACGTTTTTGTACACATTTATGGAAACAGCACAGTAATTCATGCACTTCAATATTTCAGTATAAATCGAATGGTATTATTCTGTACTGTAGCCAACAAAAGCTGATGACTGTTTTTTAACACATCCGGGTGGCTTTAATAAAAAATAGAATGTAACACACACTTCCTACGCACACAAATGATTTTAATTTGATATAGTCAATGAAGCTACTCCTCGCGATAAGAGTTTCGTGTGTGTCACGAGAGATTTTACCGTGATGCTAAAGGGGAAGGTCAGGTAGCCCCAGACGGCGGGTAACCGCAGGCATTTCAATTTCTAAGAAACCAAGCCTGTTGCATTGGCAAGACTGCATTTGAAATACACGCCCTGTGGAGTAAAAACATTTGTAAGTCAGTTGCGGTATAGGCGCCAAGCGAACTACTCGCAGCTGTGAACTCTGTTTGTGGCAACAAATTTTCGACGCTCCTGTTAAACTTCGTTGGCGATTTTCACTAGTTAAAAGTAAGTGTTTCTACATGTTTATCATTTTAAGTGGTAGGAAATTTCATATATTTAAAGTCTGTAATAATATTTGTAACATTTCTTGTACAATTTAAGAGCTGAGTGTAAAAATATTACACAACAACAATCTAGTAGCCCCGGACACAATAATGTCGGGTACCTCCGGACATTGTTTAATGTTTTTAATTTCGCTTACTATTTATGCAAAGTAATTTACAATTGGGTTTCTATTCCAGGAAGACTTGAAATATGCCAAAATTTAAGGAAATAGAGGAAAATGAGACGAAAATAAAATGAAAGAAGCAGTTAAATGTGTGATGGAAGGAAATTTATCAGTAAGACAAGCGGCAGACAGATATGATGTATCAAGAAGCTCACTTCATGATCGCCTGAAATGTTTGAAAAGTGGCAAAGAGACTGATTTCCAGCCGAAGTTAGGACGATTTGTAGTCACATTTTCTGGGAACTTTTCCAAACTTCTTTATGAGCATGTTAAGGAACTTGACAACCGACTGATGCCACTGAGCAGAAATGAGTTTTTGAAATTAGCATTTGATCTTGCAGAAGCTCTCAAAATCCCTCATAGATTTAATAAAGAGAAGAGAATGCCAGGAAAAGATTTTTTTATTGTTTTATAAAAGAATATCCAGACATTGTTTTAAGAACTCCAGAATCGACCAGCATTGCACGAGCTGTTGGATTCAATAAACCAGAAATTGACTGTTTCTTTGACCAGCTTAATCACCTCGAAGAGAAATATAAATTTCCTCCTTCTCGTATTTACAATGCAAATGAAACAGGGGCATCAAATTTTCATAAAAATGGTAAAGTCATTTCAGTAAAAGGTAGGAAGTTGGTAAATTAACATT
This sequence comes from Locusta migratoria, assembly GCA_026315105.1. NCBI lineage: Eukaryota > Metazoa > Arthropoda > Insecta > Orthoptera > Acrididae > Locusta > Locusta migratoria. Next base: position 311,062,046 of record CM048744.1, on the reverse strand, counting down.
TGCTGAAAGAGGATGAAACATCACACTAACTTTTGCTATGAATGTCACTGGTCATTTCATACCTCCACTTTTCATTTACCTCAGAAGAAAATGGACAGAGACGGTTGCTTAATGATAGGATCTCCACCAGAAAGTATTGCTGTTACACATGAGAGCAGGTGGATGAACAGAGATGTGTTTTTACAGTGGTTGCAGCATTTTGTACAGCATATTCAGCCAACAAAAACAAATCCTGTGCTCTTAATTTTGGATTGCCATGCTAGTCATAAAGAGTTGACAGTAATAGAATATGCACGTAGACATCATATTCATATGCTGAGCATACCCCAGCATACAACTCATAAGTTACAGCCACTGGATAGAACATTTCTTAAACCTTTCAAGGCTGCATTTGCAGCTGCAAGTTCAACATGGATGAGACAAAATCCTGCGGCTAGAATCACTGACTATGATATTGCTGCAATTGTGAACGAAGCTTTTAGCAAAGCAGCTAGGCTTCACATAGTGCAAAACGAATTCAGATGCACCGGAATTTATCCTTTCAACCCTCAGACCTTTGCTGATATAGATTTTTTTACCGTCATAGATGACAGATGTTGCTCCAGAATTTATGAGGGAAAAATTCCTTGACAGAAGACAGTTTTGCATCGCCAGTGCCCTCCACTAGTCATGCATTTTGTGCAACTGAACCAGTGCCTACAACCACCACAGCAGAGGTTTTAAAACAGTTGTCACCACTTCCCGTTGCTTCAAAAAGACGTTTAGTCACACGGGGTTGAAAAACACAAAAGAACGAGATTTTAACGTCATCTCCATATAAAAAGGTGTAGAAGAGAGACAGAAAAGTAAATGGAATTAAAAGGAAGAGCTGGAAAAACAAAAAGGTAAAAGAAAATGGTAAAGGCACTAAAGAAACATCCAAGACAAAGATAAATAATCAAAGTCCCTCCGAAGAGGATGAAGGAATAGAGACTAAATGCATCATCTGTGGAGAAACCTTCGAAGAAGACTGGATTCAGTGCTATGAGTGCAAGGACTGGGCCCATGAAGACTGTTGTTATATAGGCCTTCCGATAATTATTATTACTGTGATGTTTGCAAGGACAAGAAAAAACTGCAGCACCACTGAATGCTGTGTCCAGGGCTACCCTCCATCTTTTGTAATGCCAACAAACTAATTCAAAAGTAATTTTAATATAGATTCATAAGAGAATTGTTATGTATGCTTTGTTTTACGAAATATGATTAAAGAAGTTACTGGTTTCATTTTACAGTGAAAATAAAGACAGAAAAATGTTTTATTGTTGTTTTATTTGAAATTCATTTATGTGTCCATGGCTACCCGACCTTCCCCGACATTGGTACGGTAACAACTGATTTGTGTAGCTAATGCCGATGTTTAGTTCCAATCCTATGTTTTAACATATTTTACTATGACCAGATTCACAAGTTTCATAGTTGTTCGGGGTTATTTCTATGAAACGATGTACATGGAATTCGGGGCTATTTTGCAGCCTTACAACTGAATCATTTGTTGTAATAGCAAAACCGCAGTTCCTGTTTTGAATTACAAAGTCTAGCACAGATGGGGAATTTAGATTTTAGCCCTTGAAATGCACAACAAATCTTTGAACATTTTAATGGTTTGTCCTCACTTTCACACTAGTGTCAAACTTTTTTTCGTCAGTGTCAAATTTACATTGAATTTCCCGTTTTCCATGTCTGTTACTGCACAACCTGAAGCTTACATTCAGCAGAGTAACTCATATATTCATTTCTCGCTACTTACAAGCTAAAACAATGTCATGCATACACACACTGAAAAAACTATATTTTTGCACCACATGCCTACGCTATACAACACTTGAAACGCCCAGTAACACGCCTTGGTTCGGCATCACCTCACTTGGGACACCCGGATCAGCCCGTCATCTTGCTTTCTTATTCATTGACTTACAGTTTTGCATATTTGTTTTGAGTTTATTGAAAAGAGAACATTATTTCATTAACATTGTGTTTCTGATTACAAAAAAAAGTTTGATTATAGAAAAACATAAATAAAAAATAAAAATTAATAAAAAAATAAATAACCAGTGGCCTATACTCGAGATTTTTTTTTCTATAATCTCATGTCAAATATTTAGGTGCAGCATATATTTGTACAAATATGATACATGATGTCATTATGACATGTACACTCTTTGACAAAAAAACCTGACCGGCGGCCAGCTGAGCCAAAGTCCTAGCCGATCGCAACATGGGACAATAAACGTGGTCGTGCTGATTTGCTCTAAGTTCAGCTATCTGCACAATCTGGCAACACTGTAGACTGCGGCAGTTCATAAAGACCTTGTGTTCAGTTAGGAGTTTTACTAAGTCTATGGTTAGGAGACAACTAGATCAGCTACATCCATGGTCTCGCGGTAAAGTGCGTGATTAGCATGTGTGAGTCTTTGCGATCAAAAACCAAATGGTGACAAAAATTTTAATTTCATGGCCCTCGTGCATGCTGATGCCACATCTGTAAGCGGAGCATTTGCGTAACATATTTCATTTTTTGATACACTGATAATCACATTTCAGCCCAATAACAATGCTGCATCTGGCCGCAGCACTTGACAGAGCTCTCCGCAGCCCACTCACCGGCTGCAGCGGTGGCGGCGCTGTGCTGCCTCGACCTCTGCCCACAGTGCTTCCTGCCGCTCATCGCCCTGAATGTGTAATATGCTATAGCGTTGCTGAGTGGTGATCCACGAAAAAGGTTGCGATGTGTATTTCATACATGATATCAACAGAGCAGACCACCCATTTTCAATGATGAGCATATTATTGTACTAATACATTGTCATAGCCATTGATCGAACCAAATGGCACTCTACGATGGTTAACACTTATTTGTGGTTTAAATCTCTATCCTTTTCCTTTCAGAAAAGCCCTTCATGTAATTCGTTATTGTCATAAATTCATATGTTTTCATCAAGACACAGTGTGTAACTGCACTATAATGTTTTAGTGTTACTGTTTGATTCTTTATATGAATACATTTCAGCACACATTCTAAAGCAACACAGGCACACTGCAAGATTTGTGTCTTCATGGCTCATTTCTACAGCAGATATTTCGCTTGAAGGAACTATATTAATCATTACGTTCACTTTCTCCATAAGTATCCCTTACCACGTGGGTCCTAAGGGGGTAGTAAAAATTTGTATCGATGGAGATTAATATGAATTTCTTCAAAGGCGTTTGTATGGTGAAGGAAAGAAGCCATCTAATACCATTTCCATAATTTGGAGTCACCTTTCTGAAGGACTTATTGTATAAAGATTTTCTTCTGATTCCGTTAAAAAGTTTCTTCTTGCAAATTGCAGCGTTTAAAGTAAAATAAAACAAAGCAAAATGAAATACCATCCCCAAATGCACTGTCTCCAACCAGGATTAGAACTGCCGATTCAAACCAGAGTTGCAGCACAAGACACAAGCAGAACCACACAGCCAAACACATGCTGCCGCCTGGTGCCCTCAGTCTCTCACATATTCAATGCTGAGCCTCTTACACATTGCAAAAGATAACCTGAAAGTGACCTACGTGAATAACAGCATTCCTTGAGTGCAAAAGTTAAATTTCTGTCTCCAATATCACATGGGCATTATACAGCATGAGTAATGAAAGCAGAAGAGGAATGTCAAGTGAACTTAGCGAGACAATTCAGTACCACTTGCGGAAGTAAATGCACTGCCACAGTGTTGCCAAATATAGGCAACAATGTTGCCAGTTCTTAGCTGTACTAGGAAGACCTATGTAGTGAAACAAGTGACGTGAAATCACGCTTGGCTCATATGGGCTTCTAGAGGGGAGTAACGGATTTTGGTTAATACTCTGTGCTATCCTTGATAGTTTCCATCGTCACACTTGGGACGCAGATATTTAATTCGTCCAATGAGGCGTAAACCAGCGTTCAAATTTTTTGAAGCTTTACATCATTATGATATATTTTCAGTAAATGACTAGAGAAGTTAAAAATACTGATATTGTGCTTGCAACATACGGCAGATCAAAAACTGAGATATTAGTTTCATCCTCTCCCCCCCCCCCCCCCCCCCAAAAAAAAAGGTCAAAACAATTACTTTGTTAGATTTTGACAAAAGTTAATTTTTTTCATGAAAAGTTCAAGGAAATGAACATTGCCCCATACATCACAAAAAACTTCGCATCTTGAATGCATTTGCATTTCATAATTGCTACTTTACGACCATACAAGTAATATTTCATGTCTTCTATTTGAATATAGAAATGTGTTGGTTTGCTTGAAAGCCAGAAGAAACATAGTTAACTTATTATTTGTGCAACACTGTAAGTAGTTCATTTGAGGATTCAGAAGACAGGATACTTAATACTATGGCTATGAACACAGAAACTTAACTGTATATGTGGGAAATGTGCAACACTGAGGTTTTTCATCTGTAAACATATACATTTAATCTATAGATTACTAATCAGCTTACTGATCTCACAGTGTTACAGCCTTGTTGGGCCAACAAGTGATGATGAGAATCCGAACCCGTGTGTCTGATGCATTTTCGTATGTTGCCACAGACGTCTTCCAAGTGTTGTTGCTTAGTATCTGTCGTCACGAAGTTAAATAAAAAAAAAAAAAAAAAAAAAAAAAAAAAATATATATATATATATATATATATATATATATATATATATATATATATATATATATATATTATTACAAACTTTTTTGCCTAGTTTCTCCTATTGTCCTATTTTCTGTCAAACCACACTTTCTTTCTGGTCTCTTGGCCACATGGGAAAGAACACTTTTGCAACTGAATTAATCATAATAATGATGGTAATAATGATAGTAATTAATGACGTTTACCACATTACAGCAGAATGATAACAATTACAATAACAATAGAAAATGCCGATCTCTTGGTTGACACACTGCAATTAGTTTTGGCATTTCGTTTCTGAATACCATTTAGGACATTTTTTAGAGGAGAAAAATAAACCTGAAGCCATACACATGACTAGTACAACAATATCTCACTAATCAACTACGCCTGCTGTAGATCAGGAGATGAGACTGGCGCCATAGAGCTAAAATGAAAGTACTGGATCAGTCTTCTGACACTTGTTGGCAGTTAATACATACAGTCTGAACATAAAACACAAAATTGTTTGCAATTTAAGCAGGGGCCGACCTTCCAGCGGTCGAAAATTTAATTCAGGGTAACAGAGTAATATAAATGCAATGACTAATCTCATACCTTCACGAATATTAGAAAATACCTTGAATGCTGAAACTGCTAAGCAATAGGAAGAACTTCTTGGGCATCTCACAATATCCTCATTCCTACAAACAGCATGCTTCAACTGGGTTTTAGCCATGCTGCACTACCGAAGCCCATTCCATGTCAGGTTTCAGTCCGAAAGCAGACAACAGCATTGAAAAATGCTGATGAAAAGATGACTTACCCTCATCAACTTTTGGGAAGAGATTCTTTTAACAAAATGATGAAAGTGCGAAATGACTACTTTCTCCAAAGTTCCTATGGACTGTTGTTCCAAAATCAATGTATATATGTTCAGTCTTGTCATACATGACTTACATTCCAGGAATATCACCAAAATGAGCATCTGGTGTGTACTGTCCTAGAGCAGCTATTATGCAAGTTTTTACTGATAATCATAAAATTGACCAAACTGCTTTTGCTGCAGAATATAGCGAGTTCTATTAGATCCGCGTAATACTTCCTGATAAAAAACTGTTTTCTTTGTATAGTGATGCCCTTGTTAAGGTGAATTATAATGTTAGTGTTTAACCCTAGAGCAGTCGCGCATTTTCATGGTGCAGGAGCAGTCGCGCGGTGCACTGAGTGCGCCACATACATTGACTCAGTTCTTTTTGCATGAACTCATGTCAGTACTGATGTTTATAGTTAATTTTCTAAAAGGTAGATGTATTATAACTCACTCGGGTATTAATAGTATCGAAATATTACACATTTTTGGCTAATTAATACTAATTTATTTTGACACCACAATTCCAAATACAACATGTCTAATCAAGAAATATGTATACAATACTGATCACTTTCATTGCAAAAAAAAAAAAAAAAAAAAAAAAAAAAAAAAAAAAAAAAAAAAAAAAAAAAAGTCATTATTTAATGTGACAGTTAATGGCAATTCTTATTATAGACATAGTTTTAAATCCAAGAATTTTAATCATTGCATTTAACTGACAAAAGATTATGTTTTACTATCAGCTTTGAAAACAAATATGTTCATACTGAATGTCTACTGAAATGTTGTTACAGCTTACAGACAGCCCAATTTAGTAATTTCAGAGAGGTCAAAAATCATATCTCTAGTCTTCTGAGTCTGTAGTTGCAACATGACACTTTTCACACGAGTAATTAATAATCACATGCTTCCTGCAAACAAAACTCTTACATGAATCACACTTTATTGCTGCGTTAACATTCTTGGCTCTTCCACAAAAAATACACCATCCTCGATTCTTAGAACAAGGCTGCAAAAGTTGCTCAGATGTTGTCTGGTACCTTTGAAGGAACAGCGAAATATCCTTAGGAAAGCTTGGGATTTTGGCCCTTTCTACTAGATTTTTACTTCTAACATTGCTTGTGGCTGTACTAACTACTTTCATCCACATGGTTGTTTTGCCCCTTCCCACGAACCAATTACCAGTACATCCTGACTGACGGTTACTATCTTCATTTTCATCAAACTAGTACTCTTGTTCACTTTCAGTGTTATGTTCACTTCGAGTAATTACCTCTTCTTCATCACCAGTGTCATCATCCAATATACTGCCTACATCTTTTAAAAAATCTGGATCTTCATTCAAGAACCACTCGAGTTTCTCGCTGGTTAAAAGCTTCCTTGCCCTACAATAAAGTATTCTCATGAACACAGACCATAGGAATAACTTAACTGAAATACAACACTACATTTGAGAAAGTAAAAAAAAAATTTACATGACCAGTCGTACAGCGCAGATTGCGCCAGTTATGACAACGCTTCACAAAGTCTCCTGTTAAGAGTATTCTTGAGCACCGACAATTACCAGACTGCACACAACAATAGTGATGATAACAGTGGAGGAATAGCTAGAGTTTCAAACATGTTTATTGTTACCAATATAACAAAAACCATGTTTTTTAACTATGGCGCACAAGTGTGCCAGCGTGACCACTCGAGGGTTAATGTTGCTTCAGAAGAATTTTTTGCCTTAAATATTTTTATCTTTGCAGCTGATTCAAAGTAATTGTAATAATTAGTTTCCCTTCAAATTACTACATTCATGTGATCTATTATTTGTAAGGTCAAAAGTGAAATTGTCCTATACACCAAACCGTTTGGTTACTTTAGGTCTATCGTCCATGGGCAAAATGGTTCCATCTGAAATATCTCCATGAAAGGCAGAGAATTGGACAGTTCTCTGTCATAGTAGAGTTCGGCTCGTGTAGCTGGTCCTCTGTGGAGAAGAAATGGAATTATATGTTGAGGAAAGAAGTCATACCTAGGAAACTTGCTTATTAATTTTATTTTTCTCCTTTATTTATATTTTTAGGGTTATATTTGCCTTTACTTCTCACAAAATAATAAGATATCTTTTTCTCTGCAAGTGGCTACCTTTGGTCTCTAGATGGATCACACTTTGTCTCTGCCGGTCCCAGACCACACGTCGAAAGAGAAATGTGCTCCACATCATTCATTTCGCAGGAGGCTGTCCTATTTTTACCATTGGTATATCAATTAGTACGAATATTGTTCATAACCGTAAATAGTATGCTCTTCCTGTTTAAACACATGTTTTCCCTATAATTCTCCTCATGAAGTGGATGAACTGATGTGCCTTATTTTTGTTAGTACCATTAGTTTTTATTTCAAGCTGATCTTTGAATTTGTATTTTTGATTAATGTCATATTTGTTTGTTCAATATGTTTCACATTATTGAAGATCAACACGTTCTCATATTCATTAATATAAACGTGTTATAGCGAACGTGTAACAGTCATTTTTGTCTTATTTCATCCGTAAAACTTCCTGTCAAAATGTGGAACACTTCTTTTAACATCCTTCATTTGAAACTGATATGTAGGCAGAGGACATTCATGGCTTAGTCATTTATTAACTTCATTCATAATGATAATTTGGATCAGATTTATTTACAAAGCTTGTACTCAGTCCATTTAATTTTAGTAACAGTGGTAAAATTACAGCCCTGCGCATTCTACGGCATCTGTGCTAGATCAATGAATAAGAGGTTTGTCAATATGTTTATTTACTATCTTTTAAGAAGCAACAGAGCAATTGCTTTCCTTAATATTGTTTTAATACCTTCTTTCTTTTGTGACTCCTGTGCAATAGAGCGTACTTTGTTTATGTTTCCATGTGTTGGTACAAATTTTACAATTCATTTCAAACCAACTTCCTACTGAACAAGAGACGTTAAACTTTCAACTTAACATAGAACTGGATGACACTGCTACATTAACGCCATTTCTTAATTGGTGTGTGGTGGAGGGCACTTTTTATACAACTGCTGTTTCCTCCTGTTTCTCTTCCAGTCGTGAACGGGTCGCCGTTAAAACTGTTTCTAGTAAGAGTTAGTGTGAGTTCATATCACCCTATCTTTTACCTTCATGATATTCCCATGACTAATATGTAAGAGGGGTCAGGTGAAATAGAAATAAATCAAATTTATCGAATGTCTCTGTTGTATTCTCATGAAAATGTTTGAAATTGAATGAAAAATTTCACACATACAAAATTTGAAAAGTGTTAAATAATCATTTAAATGAAAATTTTGGTAAATGCCGAACAACGAGCAAGAGAAGCCATGCATTTGGAAAAGGAGAAGGTGCCTGCTGGAGGAAAAGTATTGTTTTCTTTCTGAATAGACGAATCCATCAACAGAGTCTAACAGATGTTCGGTAGACCTCCCTTAACTTATGCCTTTTGCCTGTAACATTAGAAATAAATGAAATTCACGAATTTTATTGAACATGCAATGGTTAGTAAATTAATGTGGACCGCTATCTGCTGATGATACCAATAAAATGATAATCTGTCAATGTAAGATACATGACGCCTGAAAGTTGCAATTAAGTTTGTATTCTGAAACCTATCACCAAGCTGTCGTAAGCAAATTGCAACTATAACCATGTCCGCAATGCATCTGGCCATCAGACTACATAACATTTTATGAAATCAACTAGTCAGGCAAAAGTAAGACAGGTTTGGAATCTATTGACCACCTCATCAAGGAACGTGCTCAAAATTAGTGTTGGATTCAAATGGAATGCTATTAAATTTAGCAAGATGTTCTATCAATAACAGGTCGCTAGTATTTTCCACTGGACGAAATTTGAGTATTTAGGAAGATTTTTCTGCAACAAATTGTGAGTCTTTTGTTATGTAATGGAGTAAAGTAAACAAAATGGTAAGGTCTACCTTGGATTAAACCATAAACCAAGAAACAAAACTGGAAATACGTTCAATGAGGTATTCATTGATATTGTTTTACTCTTTTAAAATACCTGGCCACGTGGCTTATATGCTATTTAGAGAGCACAGTGTCTCGAGCCTGAGTGGAATTACGGATACTAACATGCAGGATGCCAGCTACAAAAACTCATTCATCAGGCCACCAATGTAATCAAGATTTTCCAGCATTGTAGCTAGGGTCTATTTTTTCACAACTTTGGCTTCATGTAGATGTTAGTCTGATGTGTAATTCTGCAGTCAATTGACTTTTTCTTGTCACCTCCATTAAATATTTTGAAAAATTAACATCAAATTATGCACATTGTAGTAGTTAACTGGTCAAGCAGGTCATTTCATACATTAACTACTCCGACTCTGTTCCACGTTACGAGCAATATGCCTCAGCTGTGAGTAAATCAATGAGGTAGGGTTTACAGCAGTAATGTCTAGTTGTATAATAGTCACTTTCTAAAACCTTAGCTCATTTGGAAATCGGGTTTTGTTGCAAAAGATGGATGTTATTGTCTCGTTACGTCTTTAATTTATCCGCTTACTGTCAAACAAAACCATTCGTGCCAACTGTCTCCTGGCAACCTCATAGCAGATGCCATAGCCACCTACTTCAGGAATATCAAGTGACATCACAAACAAAACGAAAGAACATTTTCTCAGCTCCTGAACAAGGTCTAAAATTGTTGCACAATGTCACAGGGTTCTGGTGGAGCGAGGGGAAAGCAATAGAGTAAACCTATTGTGGGTCCCTGGCCACTTGGGGATCAGTGGCAATGAACATGCCGACAGATTAGCCAGGATGAGGGCAGAGACTCCATTTATTGGACCGGAACCTGTCCTGACAATCATCAAGGCAATGATCAAATTGGAGCTACGTAACTGGCTCAGAAGACAGCACATAGAATATTGGACCAAAGTCCATCAACAAAAACATGGCAAGGTAATGATGCCAAAGCCATGTTTTAAAAGAAGCTCTGCAATCCTGGGCCTGAACAGGAGAGAGATTAAATTCATGGTTGGATTGCTGACAGGCCATGGGAATTTCAAAAAACACCTATGTACAATGGGAATAACAGAAGAGGATCCTAAATGTAGGATCTGTGATGACGGTGACGAAACTGCATCACATCTAATCTTTGCATACATTGCATTGGAGAGTAAAAGGCACAGAACATTTAGGACAACCAGACCCAAAGAAATTGTGTCTAATAAAGAACTGGTAAAGGGACTCCTTGCACTGTTCAAGGGCATTGGTTGGCTTTACTAGATATACAAGAAGCGATACCGCACAATACACCGTTTCGGTGCAGGCAGTGGCAGGTTGGACCAAGACTGTTTTGGCTTCCCTGAAAAAATCAAATCAAATCAACATTTTCTTAAATAATTTATCAGTTGTTCTAAATTGATGGTAAACTTTTAAATATTGATAACACAACTTATTTGTAAATTACTTCAAATGATTTCATCCCATAAAGTAAATAAAAAATTCTGAAGCCACGGCAGCTGTTTTTTAATTAAAGATCCTTGCTTTACAGGTCCACAACTGTTCTCACATTTTTAAAGACCCATCTTCAGGTGTAAAATTTTTTCATATGAAAATTCATTACAGCGACCCAACGTTGTAATTGCTTTCATCTGTCATGGGAATAAAATTTCATTAAATAGGCCTGTATACATGGAACCAGTCCAACAGAAATTATCACTGTCATACCAAGGATGTTAAAATGTGGGACAAATACCCGCGTAATTTTGATTATTGTATTGTCCATGAAATGGATGACTTGGTTATATTTTCATAGTAGCTGTTCATTTAGGTAATACTCCTTGAATGTGAGATGCGTATGATAAGACTCAATGTAGATAAAGTCCGTTTTTGGACAAAAGGGCCTAGTATCATTGGAGAAAATGATCATTCACACTACTTTTTCGTTGTGTTACAAAAAAACTCTCACTGAAAGTTGGTGAGGGTAAGTCATCATATCAGCATTTCTCAATGCTGTTGTCTGCTATCAGACTGAAGCCATTCCTTATGATGGCATTTGCTAGAGCGGCAAGGCTAAAAGACAGTTGTTTGTAGGATTGAGGATATTGTGGGCTGTCGCTTTCAAGATGCGAAGTGTTTGATACCTTATTGTTTAGTGACGAATGGGACACGATCATTTTCAGTGACATTTATGAAAAAAAAAAAAAAAAAAAAAAAAAAAAAAAAAAAATAGATTTTGTCACAATCTAAGAAGGTAATTGTTTTGGTCTTTTTTAAGGAGGGGGGGGGGGTGAGATGGACTGTAATCATGATGGAAGGTTATATAGCTCACCCATTAGCCTGCCACATGTTGCAAGCACAATATCAGTATTTCTAACTTCCCTAGTCATTTGCTGAAATTATACAATAATGATGTAAAGCTCCAAAAAGTTTAAATGCTGGTTTCGGCCTCATTGGACAAATTAAATATCTGCATCCCAAGTGTGATGATGGAAATTATCAAGAAATAGTGCCGCGTATTAATCAAAATCCGTGACTCTCCTCTAGAAGCCCGTATGAGACGAGCGTGATTTCGCATCGCTTATCGCTACGCAGGTCTTCCTAGTACACCTAAGAACTGGCAACATCATTGCTAATATTTGGCAACACTGTGACAGCGCAGTTACTTCCGCAAGTGGTATGGAATTGTCTCGCTAAGTTCACTTGACATTCCTCTTCTGCTTTCATGATCCATGCTGTATAATGCCCATATTATATGAAAGACAGAAATTTAACTTTTTCACTCAATGCTGTTATTCGTGTAGGTGACTTTCAGGTTATCTTTTGTAATGCGTTAGAGGCTCAGCAATGAATATGTGAGAGACTGAGGGCACCAGGCGGCAGTGTGTGGTTGGCTGTGTGGTTCTGCTTGTGTCTTGTGATGCAACACTGCTTTAAGTCGGCAGTTGTATTCCTGGATGGAGGCAGTGCGGTTGGGGATGGTATTTCATTTTGCGTTGTTTTATTTTACTTCCTACGTTGCAGAATCAGAAGAAAAGCTTTATACAATACGTCCTTCAGAAAGGTCGACTCTAACATATGAAAATGGTATTAGATGTCTTCTTTCCTTCACCATGCAAACGCCTTTGAAGAAATTCGTATTGACCTCCATTGATACGAATTGTTACTACCCCCTTAGGACCCACATGCTAGGAGATTCTTATGGAGCAAGTGAACATAATGATTAATATAGTTCCTTCATGCAAAATATCTGCTGTAGAAATGAGACATGAAGACAAGGACCTTGCAGTGTGCCTGTGTTGCTTTAGAACGTGTGCTGAAATGTATTCATATAATTTTGTCCACAAATTTATGGTAAGGAATCAAACGACGACACTGAAATATTATAGTGCAGTTATGCACTGTGTCTTGATGAAAACATATGAACTTATGACAATAACAAATTACATGAAGGGATTTTCTGAAAGGAAAAGGATAGAGATTTAAACCACGAATAAGTGTTAACCATCGTAGAGTGCCATTTGATTGGATCAACGGCTATGACAATTTTTTGCCTCTGTAATGTATTATGTATTTGTGCAATAATATGCTCATCATTCAAAATGGGTGGTCTGCTCTGTTGATATCGTGTATGAAATACACATCACAACCTTTTTCGTGGATCACCACTCAGCAACACTACAGCATTTTACATATCCAGGGCGATGAGCCGCAGCAAGCGCTGTGGGCAGAGGTTGAGGCAGTGCAGCACCGCCATCCCTGCAGCCAGTGAGTGGGCCGTTGAGAGCTCTGTCAAGTGCTGCAGCCAGAGGCAGCATTGTTAGTGGGCCGAAATGAGATTATCAGTGTATCAAAAAATGAAATATGTTATGCGAATGCTCCTCTTACAGATGTGGCGTCAGCATGCATGAGGGACGTGAAATTAAAATTTTTGTCACCATTTGGTTTTGATCGCAAAGACTCGCAAGTGCTAATCACGCACTTTATCGCAAGACCTCGGATGTAGCTGACCTAGACGTCTTCTAACTGAACATAAGAAATACTCTATGAACTGCTGCAGTCTACAGTGTTGTCAGATTGTGGAGATAGCTGAGAGCTAATCAGCGCGGCCACGTTTATTTCCCATGTTCGTGATCGGCTTGGAATTTGGCTAGAGCGGTGGCCGAGCGCCAGCCAGGTTTTTTATTAAAGACTGTACATGCCCAGGTCTGACATTTTAGGTTGTCAGTTAACTTCAGAGGTCTTAACAGTGTCTGAGCATGATGAGCCTGAATGAAGGTCGTGTATCACTTTTTACACAGAGATGTGTCATTGTGGCAAGTTTACAGTATCTTGGGTCATAGCTTCACTTCGGGAATGATATCATCATTATGTGTCATTCCACAGCCCAGATGACTTTTTTACCAGTAGTAATGTAAACAAGTCATTAGCCCTTAAAGACTCAGTCATTTCATTATATTCTTGGAAGCACCATTACTGAAATGAACATGAACTAATTATCTGCACATTACATTCATAATTAGATGTTGAAAACAGCATACAGTCACTTTATGAATCATTAATTACAGCAACAAGTATACTACATATTAAATTCATGCCATGGTAATCTCAGTCTCGTTAACCCCTCAGGGTGGAAACTTAACATCATAATGACATCACAGAGTATTATCATCATTGTGAACCTAATATCTTCCATACATTGCTTCAAGAAACATCATTCTTGAAGTTACTACACTTATAAACATATTAAGTAAATTAGAGTTCTGTGGTGTCACAGGAAATGTTGGAAAATGGTTCAAGTCATACATCGCTAACAGGAAACAAAGAGGGTCAGAGTAAGGGACTAGTGAATTAATCCATGTCATCACATTGGGGAGAAATTATGTGTGGTATCCCACAAGGAACCATTTTAGGGCCATTGCTTCTTCTTGTGTACATTAATGACCTCTCATCAGTTACACTTTGTTCGTAGATGATACGAGTATTGCAATAAATAGCTTGTTGAGCATAGTTCTAGAAAGGTCTGATAATAATATTTTCATGAACATTAATAAATGGTTGAAAGCAAATTCAACAAAAAACTATGTGCAATTCAGAACATGTAAGAGATTTCCATCCAGCTCATGCATAAAGTATTAAGAAGGGCGTATAGAAGAGGTTGACAGTATTAAATTTCTGGGATTACAATTTGACAATAAATTCAGTTGGGAGAAGCATACCACAGAACTGCAGAAATGACTTAACAAATCTGTATTTGCAATTCGAGTGTTATCGGATGTAGGCAACATAAAAAAGATTGCATACTTTCCTTATTTTTATTCCATAATGTCATATGGTACAATATTTTGGTGTAACTTTTCAAACAAAGCAAAAGTTTTCAGAGCCCAAAAGCATGTAATAGATATTATTTGTGGAGTAAATTCACAGACATCCTGTAGAAACCTCTTCAAAGAACTGGATAACTTTAACTACTGCCTCTCAGTATATTTATTCCTTAATGAAAATAAATAATATATCCCTTTTCCAACAAACAGCTCAGTTCAAACATACAATACTATGAACAAAAATGATCTACACAAGGACTTAAAAACAGCACTTACTTCAGTTCAAAAGGGGTTCAACACTCAGGAACACACATCTATACTAATAATAAATTTGTAAATATAGGTCTGCTGCTGATCCCTTCAATCATCAAAACTACTGGACAAATCTTCATGCTGTTTTCACAGGAAACACAAGAAAAGTTTGGGTCAACATATAGGCATAATTTTACGGAAAAAATATATCATAGTTTTAAGTGTTTTCAGTAACCGTTGTGTCTGTTTTTTCAACTATTAAAAACCTCTTATCTCCAAAACTACTTCACTAATTTGCATGGGGTTTTCACAGGTAACTTGAGTGTAACTCTGGACAACATATAGACTTTGTTTTATAAAAATTGGACCATGGGAAGAAAGAATATCATAATTTCAATTTTTTATTTATGACCGTTATGTCTATCTGTCCCTTTGAACACATATATCTCCAAAACAACTTGACGAATTTTCATGGGGTTTTCACACCTAACTTGAGCATATCTTGTGGATACATAAAAGCTTCAATAATTAAAATCAGATCAGAGAAAATAAATATATCATAATTTAATCATTTGCTTAAAAGCCATTGTGTATATCTATTTGTTGAAGGTAATCTCCAAAAGTACTACACGAACTTTCATGGGTTTCCACAGGTAAATTGAGAATAGTTTGGAGAGTAACATAGGCTTAGTTTCATAAAAATCGGATCAAAGGAAGGAAAGATATTGTAATTTGAAATTTTTTGTGTATGGTATGCTTATAAGTATGGTGTGAAACAGCAAAACTCCAAGAGCACTACACGAACATTCATGGGGTTTCATAGGTCAACTGAGAGTACCCTGGGGTAACATATAAGCTTCACTTCATCAAATTTGGATCAGGGGATGAAACGATATCGTAATTTGTAATTTCTGGTGTATGTTATGCATGAAATGCAGCATAGTATAGCACAGACTCGATAGAGGCGCTGTTACTGACATAGTATACCAAATAACTAATAGATGGCGATGCTGCTTTGTTTATTCTCATAATACAATGTAATTAACGGAAAAGGGCTATGATTTTCCTTACGGCAGCAGTGTACTGTATTGATGTTGGTAACGGCCGTTGGTACAATTTTACTTACGGTGGCTGCGTTTTGCACTGATGTTGGTAACAGCCTTTGAATGATGTTTCAAAAATCAGTCATGTAAAATAAAGGGTATAATTCTTTCTGTTCAAGATGAAATAAATAATTTATACTTTTTTGGTCAGTAAATTAATCATCGGCCTAAAGCAAATAGTTTGTTGCCAACGATAGCAAACTAAACTAAGCCACTGCATGTAAAGTTTAGCCCAGGTAGGACAAAACATTTTTTTTTTCTTCCTAGCTGTATCCCAAATGCTTTGAAATGTCATGGAAAGAAAATAAGTACATCTTTCGATGGGTATAACCACTAAATTATACAGAGAGTAGAAATATCTATGGAGTGAGCACTGGATTCTGTCCATCTTCTCAACATTAAGCTGGAATTACCAAGTGATATTGCAACAAATGCACTCTTTCCACACATTTATTTGCTCTTACGATTGCTTTGTTCC
This sequence comes from Locusta migratoria, assembly GCA_026315105.1. NCBI lineage: Eukaryota > Metazoa > Arthropoda > Insecta > Orthoptera > Acrididae > Locusta > Locusta migratoria. Next base: position 311,045,367 of record CM048744.1, on the reverse strand, counting down.
ACATTGGCTGCAAAATGATTTGTTTTATTTATTTAAGAAGCCATAAAATGTTGCAACCATTTATCTACTACACTGTCGACGATGTCCTACTACGAAATTAAAAATTTCTGCATTGGTTGTTGATCATATGATGTTACAATATTTCACTAAACAAAACTGTATAGATATAAGTGCGCAGTAACTGAAAAGTATAATGCACAAATGGAAAGAGAACGAGGACTTAAATGTTGAAAAACGAATTACTAGTCTATGACAAACACTTTCAGTCATAAGGCAATATTGTTCAGACAGCCAATAATCTATGGACTGGGCGGTTACTCTCGCTGAGGGTTCGAGTCCTCCCACAGGCATGTGTGTGTGTGTGTGTGTGTGTGTGTGTGTGTGTGTGTGTGTGGTGTTCTTAGTGTAAGTTGGTTTAAGTAGTTTGTAAGTCTATGGACTGATTACTATAGCAGTATGATACAATAGTTTTATATACATTGTAACATTTTGAACAACCAACAATAGTGCCACTTTCGATGCAGAGCATACGGCTGAGTGCTTTCCCGCTCCCCGACTCCCCTTTCTGCCTGCCTGTGCCTCAGCTGCAGTGACCTGCAGCCCAGCGCAAGGGCAGGTCGCTTCAGCTTCATGTCCCCTGTACTGCCAGTCTGTGCAGCCCCATTAGACTGCGCTGTGCCGCCCATCTCAGTTTGCGTCCGAGACAGCCACTGTGCTGCTTGGTTGCGCACGTGCACGTAGAATGAATCATTTCCATCACACTCCTTAGCAACAGACACTTAAAGTGTGTACTGTCATAGTATTATCCGTTCAACTTATAATGGCCATTTCAGTTGAATGCGCTGCGAACTGTTGACTTGTTCTATCATTTATTTTGTTTGGCGTACGGGCGTTATAATTACGCTCATTGGTATATGTGCAACAGATAATAGAACTGTGTATTCTGTTAACTTACTATTGAACAGAAAAGCAATTGAAATAAATATTAAGAATATAAATTTATTGTTTTATGATAAAACAATGCAGCAGCATGTTTGCAAAGAAAAAACATTACAGTTGTTTTTAATATATTCTTCTGATGGAAAAATATGTGAAAAGAAGAAAAAAACTGTAATGTTACTATGGAATAACAGGAGCAAATGCAAAATACATTTTCTATTAATATATTCTTCTACAGAAAATTGTATGGAATTAAAATAAAATTACTTTGCAATGTAATAATTTGGTTTTGCGGATAGCTGATAAAAATACATTTGCTGTTAGTACTGAAATCTAAGAAATTAAAATGAAATTAAGATATTGAGGTACAGGCTAATATCTAAAAGCAAGATGTCCCAGCTGGCAGGATGGATGCTGGTGTAGATTTGTCATTCACCTTGCTGAGCCTTAGTTTGAGTAGTCAATGAAAACTGAAAATTATTTAGTTTAAGTTTTCCTTATAAACATACTATGTGATGACATATTTGCATGATACCTACCCATTTCAGCAAATGCTCAGATTATGTAGCCGCACTGTGACAATAGCGTAGGTGGACAATGCTGCTGCACCAGTGAACAAGCGGTCTGCGGCAAGGCAGACACGGTCTGCACGGTCGCTGCGGTCTGGGGTTCGAATCTCCCCTCAGGCATGGATGTTTGTGCCGTTTTTAGTATAAGCTAGTTCATAAGTAATTTGTAAGTTTAGGAACTGATGACCCCGTAGTTAACATTTTTGTAGAATGCGAGGTCACGTGCGTCGATAGTGTACTGTTGAGTGTTTTCGGATGACTTCGGCCCTCTCTGGCTGTAAAAAAGTTTGATTCAGTGTGCTGCCATTGGCAGTTGTAAAGTGAACAGGAAGTACTAGTCGCGATGTAACATGGCAGTTGAGTGCCCGATCTCACTTTGTTGCGTATCACTCGCAGAGCGAAAATGACCAACTCTAGGGATGACATAGCTTCTAATGAATTTTTTTTTGTTAGTTATGAGACCTTGCAAATATGCTGAAACCTTGCAAATATGCTGAATAAGAGAAAGAGTGGCACCTGGGAAAAGTTTGGCGCTGTAGTGAACGCTGCAGATGGAAAATATATGAAGTATGTACATTGCTGAGAAAACGGTTGTATTCTTGTCTATTCTACCTCTTCCAGGAGAAGACATAGATGCTCTGTTGAACAAAAACACAGGCCACGGAACGAAGTGTGGAGTAAGCTACACGCCCCCTGCCCCAACGAAACAAAATGTTATACATGATGATACCCCTGTTATGATTTAGTAGAATTCGTAAGTGAAGTACCTTCTGCGATGTACCATATGCATCTTATGTAGGCAGTGACCTTCCTCTAGTTTTGAATGTCAAGTATGTGAAATTTCTTCAAGATTGTAGTAAAACTTTTGCTATTAGAGGAATCTTAAGTGAAGCACCCTCCAGCATGTACCACACAAATCTTACGTAGACAGTGAACTTCCACTAGTTTTGAACGTCAAGTGTGTGAAGTTTCATCAAGATTGTAATAAAACTTTAGATTTTATGAATTATTAAGTGAAGTTCCCTCTGCCATGTACCACACGAATCTTACATAATCCTGCAACTTCCTGGTCACTTTCCATCCTGGTCATCATCTGGTTCTGACCACTGATGCATAACTACAGCATTGGGGCAATTCTGGCCGATACGTATGAAGATAGCTCTGAATGTTCAAAATCTTATGCATCCAAGACGCTATGAGTCCCAAACACTTGAGCAATACTCAAGACGTGGTCCTAATGTTTTATAAGCGGTCTCCTTTACTGGTGAAGTACATCTTCCCAAAATTCTCTCAATAAACCGAAGTCGGCTGTCTGCCCTATTCACACCTGTCCTTACATGTTTGTTCCATTTCATATCACTCTGCAGTGTTACGCCTAGATATTTGAATGACGCGAGTGCATCAAGAAGTTCACTACTAATGCTGTATTCGAACATTATGGGATTGTTTTTCCTAACTGATGACCCCGTAGTTAAGTCCCATAGACTATACAAACATTTGAACAAACATTTGTTTTTCCTCCTCAAGCGCATCACCTTACATCTTTCTACATTGAGGACTAGCTGCCATTCTTCGCACCAACTAGAAAAAGTCATTCTGTATGCTATTACAGTCAATTAAAGATGACACCCTCCCATACACCACAACATCATCAGCAAACAGCCGCAAATTACAAGTTACTCTGGCCATCAGATTGATAGATAGAAAATAATAGTGATCCTATCACACTCCACTGGGGCATGCTTGATGATAGAATCATCTGTGATGAACACTCACCATCAAGGACAACATACTGCATTCTATTACTTCTTCCAGCCAGTCACAAATCTGTGAACCTTTTCCATAAGCTCATATTATGTATTGTTAATTGAGTTCATTACATTAATTATAATGGAAAAGTAAACCAATTACATGCAACTGAATATAGTAAAAGATGGTGTAAATAATACTGAGTAAATTGTAATACAAATCTCTGTTAAATTAATAGTGTTTCATTTATGTATTTAATGAAATCGGTTTGCAACAATACTTTTGTAATTAACAGTAATTATACAGAAACTAATGAGGTCAAAACTTTCATAACATTACTTGTGAAACACAGTAATACCTATTTCAATATTATGAGAAAAGAATTTACTTAGTTTCCTCAGAAATACTAATTAGCATGCTATCTGAAATATAACAATACACATCTGGCAGTAACTCATTAATATTTGCTAATTAAACACACTTCCTCAACACCAAATAATAGAAAATAACTTCAGCTAGTCACATTAGAAAAAAGAATTACCAAAGTTTTCCAAAATAAAATGCTAATACACTAATTAGATTCATATCTATTATTATGCAGCAGTGGTATTGGGAGATCCGTAATGCAAGCAAATGGGAATAAATTCCAACATGGTTCGTTACACCTGCCCATTATCTTGGTAACTAATGAGCATGAATTTGTGTTATATAGGTTGAAAAACATGTGTTGTATGCTAACATATTTGGAATATTAGTTGTTTGATAGTATCTCTCTATTCCCTTCTTGAATATCCATATATTTCCAATCAGGAAATATCACAGTTATAACAGACTGGTTACACAAATAAGTTAAAATTGTACTAAATTCACAAGAACATGCCCCATTTAACTTTGCTGATGTTTCATCATAACTACTAGAATGCTTTGTTTTCAAAGATTTTGTTATGGAAGTGGGCATACAAATGTCAATTCAGCACATCTGGGATGAAGTAATACAATTGTTTATGATGCCGCAACGTATGTTTACACTCCATGGCCATTGGTGTTGCATTTGGCAAAGCTGATTTGGATTTTTGGCTGCCCAGTAGTACATCTAATACAAATTAACATTACTGTGATTAGTAAATGTTGCTTCATCAGTAAAGAGCACATGATGGAAAAATATGATGTTCTCTCTCAGCTGCTGAAGGGCAAATTGACAAACTTCTGTATGACATTCATAATCATGGTCACCTAGAGCCTGCTGAAGTGGCCAATGATACAAGTGGAATTTGTGGCAATTCAAAATGCAAATGGCACTCATCTGTCTGATTCCACTTTCCTTATCAATATGCCTGATACCAATGTACAGATTCATTAGCATCATAGTCAGGACAGCTTCTCCAGGTTCTCTGTTGGTTGCAATCTTCTTTCTTCTTCTCAATTTGATGTTCAAGCAGCCTGTTTGCAGTAGTATCTTCATGAGTTGTGCAATTGCCTGGTGCATCGGACATTGGCGACGTAGATATATAGGGTTCTTCACCGCTGTATTGTTTGCATGGCATTTCTTTAACATTCACCACATAAAAGTAGTATATCCAACTTCTCTTCATTCGTGTACATGTCTGCATGCAATGTATGTTGAAGTGGAAATGACCAGCCTGCATTGCACACAAGTTGACAATCAAATGTGCCTCATGTTCTGTCACTACACTTTACAAGAGCTCTACTGGACATTTCTTGAATTTTTTAATGACAGGTTTCAACATCAACATTAACAAAAGTTATATCACTGTAATTGTCTTCTCAAGAGATATCAAATGCAGAAGCAATTCCATTAAAAAAACATACTTGCTTCAATATCTCAGTTAATACCAGTGCTTCCACTGTAAAACTGCAAGCAACCGTGTTGTAGTCAGCAATATTGCTCCATACCATTTTCAGGACTCTGAGGGTATACAAGCAATAACTTTATTATTATAGTTAATTTTATTATTGCTTTATAAGGTATATCACATTTTCATTTGTCTTCAAAGATTATGATCTGAAGATGATCTTATACGATCAAAACTGGTCATCGCAGATAAAAAATAAATATTTCACGCAATCTTGACTGTCTGTATTATCATATTAATGACAGACATTAATTATAATCATTCCTGTAGCAAAACCAATCTTTAACTGAAAGGGATTACTTGATCTTGTTGATTTTACCACTCATTGGCCTAGTGATCTTTGTTTTTGAGTTTGTCAGACTGACAGAGCTGATATTATTAGCATATTTTTAATACATTGATTTGTATCCAGAAAAGGGGAACATCATTACATCACTGGTCTTGGGTGCATTTAAAATTAATATTCACTTAAATGTCCCCCTTGACACTCTTGCATGATCCAAAAATTTCGTTTCAATATGTGTAACCATTCACAAAATAAAACGAGTGTCCCATCTTACATGACTCAACCTGTATATCAAGTGTTAATCTGCACAAAGAAGAATTTACAGGAAGTAAAACCTAGAAATAATATTCACAATCATAATAAAAGCAAAAATAAGTCTATACTAATATCATACACCAGACAACTCAATAACTAAGAGCTAGAGGGCTATAGATTATTTAATAAGGTACAAGAAATGCCAGAAAATACATATAGAAAAACATTAAATAAATGGCTTATTGAAAATAACTTCTATGAATTAAAGAGAGTATTTTGACTGTGACAGGGAATTGAAAGGAAACAACAGATATACAGTACTGTTCTATTTACCGATGTAAAGGATATTCCTCATTCCAGTAAGTGAATAATCTTAGTCAAAAACCTGGCAAAGACAATATTCAGTTGCTTCAGACATACAATGGGCTGTCTCGAGGTGATTGCTTATAGCAACATCGAGGAAATAGCGTAATATATCAATGACTTGATAATGCCACATTGAAAACATTTGAATAACTTGAAACAAAAAGAGATTTTGTAATACAATGGCTAAAGGACATTATTCATTTCATCATAGAATGTACAAGGTAGTTTGCAAACATTAATTACTGTAGCCACAAGCAGAACAGCTAGACAACTTCCAAACCTTCAAACTTTTATGTTCAGTTTGCATAGCAAAGCTATACTGCAGCACATATTTATAGTCCACACATTGTAACAGGTTTCTTAAAAGTGTATCTTCAAAAACAAACAGTAAATTTTACAAATTCTTTGAGCCAACTGATGTTACACAGTACCAATAAGTATTGCGTTAAGTAGTGCTGATTTCTTTAATGGTGACAGGTGACTAGTGGCTGGTTGGGTAGTGGCAATGACAGAGACAATGAGGAACTGTGCAAGTCTGCTTACTGCGATGAAACTCAAAGTTATGGGTTATGGGTGGAAATCAGAACAAGATATGGCAGGTAGAATCAACCGCTATTCAGATCCCAGTGGGCTGGATGCCCCAAGTCTTGGAAGCAACAGAGGGATAATTTATTTGACTGGAAAAATACATCTTAAGAATGACACATAAAATTTGAGAGATTATACACTAGAGATATGGAGAAATTATCATAGTTATAAGTGGAGGCTGAGTAGTGAATGTGATTATATTGTCAATATATACCATATCAAGGAATCTGTTGCTTAGTTTTGAGAGGTTGAGCAGGGAATAGACTCCTATGTAAGGAGGCAGCAAGTATAATACCTTAAATTATAGAATAAGTGGAAACAAGATCTAAGGAGACCCAAGAGCCCTGCACCTGCTAATGGGAGGACAGTGAAGTTCCATTCAGAAGGCTAGAAAGTAATGTTAAAATACCAGATGGATGGGAGTTTAAGGAGAGCTGTTTCATTGTATGTAGCACAGGCTTAAGGTGTTGCAAAGCAATCTGATCTGTCGAGGTGTAGAAACTGTGGATGCAATGGTTGTAAGGTAGTAGGGTCTGTGAAACTTTCCATGTGCATTTCGCATGTTTATGGGACATGGTGCCAGGATCAATGGAGGATAAACAAATGTGTAACAACAGCATATCTAAACCGTGTCATTTAGACTAATGTATGTTCTGACAGTGGTGGCCGGTGAGATTTTGTAAGGTAGTGCCACAATTAAAAATGAAAATAAATCTTAAATACACAATTATGAACTTCGTAAAGTACCACCACACATATTAAGATATTACAAAATGTTTACAATTATTTATATCTCTCATAATATATGCACCACACAAAAAGTAAAGGGTAACAGAAATAAATAGCACTCTTCTTACATACTGCTTCAATTGCTAAGAGTGAAATGAGCAGCTGTTAGTTTCTGACAAAGGGGACGTATGGTATTATTGCTACAGGAGAAACCAGACCACAATGCACATTTGTTTATGAATGTGAAACAAATAAGAAAGAGCAACATCATTGGCTGTCTGCAGCTGACTCATGATTGTCCATCTTCACTTCCCATTATCCATTGCATTGTTATCAATGTCCATATGTCAAGTAAAAATTATTGACACTGCACTTTTGCTTCCTGAAGAATAGTAGGAAGCGATTGTGTTCGATTCTGCAAAAGAAAGAGAGGGGGAGGGGCGCTATCTTTTCCTCTTATCTGATTGAGAAATATAATTAGTATATGATATAACAGAAAGTGAATGAATTAAATTCACTTCCCAAAATCCACATTACAGATTTTAATGAAATTACCAACACATACAGCAACACTAACCCAGCAGGCACCCCTGGTTCTGTCAGTACTACAGCTTTACTGGCCAAGGATGCAAGTGGAATCTGCCACTCAAAGCTGGGACAGTAAAGCCCACTCCGAGTTCTGAGTCATGCAGTTGCCATCAAGACAGGCTGGTCACCTGCTGCCAGCATTGCCATTGTCCACACCATAACCAGGACACCACCAGCTCACTACGCGTCATCTTCTCAAGCACTGAGCACTGGACTGGTGAGCATCACAGCAGCAGACTCGCATAGAGAGGCCATGGCCAGACATGCTGCTCAGCTGTCACTAATGCAGGGTGAGTACAATGCCTTATTTAGCGGGAGTTCTACCTCTGCTTGGACTGGAAAATAAAGTGAGAGAGGATAGCTGTTTTACTAGTGCTAAAGGCATCTCAAGAGAACCCCATTGTTCCACAGTAATGAAACAATAGTGGGGATAGTCAGATAATGGATAAGACAATCGGAAAGTTGTGACACTACTATGTGCAGTATTGTGACTGAATTGTCATAGCCAACGTAGACATAAAATCAACTCCCACCACAATACTAAAACATTTATATCCAATATCATTGCAGATGTTGAATACATTGCGAGAACCTTAATTATCGAGAAAGTGACAGGAGAGGAAACCTTGATTGTAATGGTTGACAAATTTTGCACAGAGAACAATTTAACCATTGTTAATAAAAGGTTCTGTGTATAGATGAGACCTGAAGACATTGGAAGTTTTCAGAATGATTATATAATAATAAGACAGAGATTCTGGAACCAGATTTCAAACTGTCTTTTCTGGGGGCAAATGTGGACTATGAGCATAATTTATTGACTTTGAACTGCAGATTAAAAGTGAAGAATTTCTAAAATAATAACAAAAATTAAGAATAGAATATTAAAGAGATTAGATAAATTGAAAGAACTCAGACGTTATTGAGGGTCTCAAAGTTAGCAGGAAACAACTGACCGAAATGGAGGGAAATCATACAGTGAAGGAAAAATTGGTAACTCCGAGAGATGAAACAGTGAACACTATTGAGCATAAAACTGGTAAAAAGATCAGTCCAACCATAAAGAATTATATATCACAGGGGAGACTGAATTTAAATGATGCCTGGAGAAAATGTAACAAATGCAGAAAATAAAACAGGCAATTGGGAATACAGATGTCTAAAATATGAGATTGTAAGGAAGTGCAAAATGACTAAGCAGGAGTGACTAGAGGATAGATTTAAATTTTTGCAAAGCATGTATTACTAGGAGATAGATAGTTATTACATGTTGGAAAATGAAAGAGATATTTTGGGAAAAGAGAATAAATTGCATGAATGTCAAGAGCTCAGCAGTAACACTGGTGTCAAACAAAGAAGGAATGAATAGAGGGAATATATAGAGTGGCTGAACTTGAAGATAATATTATAGGAAGGGGAGAGGAAGTAGATGATTATGAGATAGGAAACAAAATTCTGTGAGAAGAATTTGATAGGGCATTGAAAAATTGAAACCTAAAAAAATGTCGCTGTAGTAAAAATCATTACCCAGAACAAAATAGAGGCACATTTAAGAGAGGAACAACAAGGATTTCGACCTGAAAGATCAACCATAGATGCCATATTCACAACCAGATAGATTGTAGAAAAGAAATGGGAATTTGGTAGTTGCATTCATATATATAAAAAGGCTTATGACACTGTTAAAAGAGAAGAGATATGGCAAGGTCTGAATAGAATTGTCAGAAGAAACACAACTGAGAATCAGGAACATGTACAAAAAGTGCCTTAACTGAGTTACGATTGATGGGAAAAAATCTAAATGGTTCGTAACAGACAGAGGGGTTCGGCAGGGAAGTGTTCTCTCACCAGTGCTTTTTAATATAGCGATAGACAACATCATAAGGAAAGTTCGCCAAGGAGCTATGGCAGATGATATGAAAATCATAGCATATGCTGATGATGTGATGATTTGGGAGGAAAATGAACAGAAATTGGAAGACCAACTTAACACCTGGCAGAAAGTAATTGAAGAAGCAGGTATGGAGATAAGTTTAACAAAAAGTGAAGTAATGAAAATCAGCAGGAAAAATGAAAAAATGAAGGATGTAACTTGCAAAGGAGAAGTTATTAAGATTAGATTAGATTAGATTAATACTTGTTCCTTAGATCATGTATACGACATTTCGTAATGATGTGGAACATGTCAGTTTAGTAAATTTTGTCTATACTTGACAATCTATATTTTAAGATTTTATTTATTTATTTATTTATTTTTAATTTTTTATTTAAGTTTTATCTAAAAATTCATCTACATTGTAGAAGGAGTTGCCATTCAGAAATTCCTTTAATTTCTTTTTAAATACTAGTTGGCTCTCTGTCAGACTTTTGATGCTACTTGGTAAGTGACCAAAGACTTTTGTGGCAGCATAATTCAACCCTTTTTGAGCCAAAGTTAGATTTAACCTTGAATAGTGAATATCATCCTTTCTCCTAGTGTTGTAGCTATGCACACTGCTGTTACTTTTGAATTGGGTCGGATTGTTAATAACAAATTTCAGGAGTGAATATATATATTGTGAAGCTACAGTGAGTATCCCTAGTTCCCTAAATAAATATCTGCAGGATGCTCTTGGGTGGGCTCCAGCAATTATTCTGATTAAACGCTTTTGTGCAATGAATACTTTTTTACTTAATGTTGAATTGCCCCAGAATATGATCCCATATGAAAGCAGTGAATGAAAATAGGCGTAGTAAGCTGATTTACTGAGATTTATATCACCAAATTTTGCAATGACACTGATAGCATAAGTAGCTGAACTCAGACGTTTCAGGAGATCTTCAATATGTTTCTTCCAATTCAGTCCCTCGTCAATGCAAACACCTAAAAATTTTAAATATTCTACCTTAGCTACATATTTATGTTCAAAGTCTAAATTTATTAATGGTGTCATGCCATTTACTGTATATACTGGGTTTTATCAAAGTTTAATGAGAGTCCATTTGTAGAGAACCACTTAATGACTTTCTGGAAATATCATTTACAATTTCATCAGTTAATTCCTGTTTGTCAGGTGTGATAGCTATACTTGTATCATCAGCAAAAAGTACTAGCTTAGCATCTTCGTGTATGTAGAAGGGCAAGTCATTAATATATATTAAGAACAGCAAAGGACCCAAGACCGAACCTTGTGGGACCCCATTTTTGATAACTCCCCAGTTAGAAGAATTAATTGTCTCATCTACATCATATGAACTGCTTATTTCAACTTTCTGCACTCTTTCAGTTAAGTATGATTTAAACCATTTGTGCACTGTCCCACTCATACCACAATACTTAAGCTTATCTAGAAGAATCCCATGATTTACACAATCAAAAGCCTTTGAAAGATCACAAAAAATTCCTACTAGTGATGTCCGGTTATTCAAAGCATTTAATATTTCATCAGTGAAGGTATATATAGCATTTTCAGTTGTAAAGCTTTTTTGAAAACCAAACTGACATTTTGTTAGAACTTTATTTATACTAATATGTGAAGCAACTCGAGAATACATAACTTTTTCAAAAATCTTTGATAAAGCTGTCAGAAGTGAGATGGGCTGGTAGTTGTTGACATCGTATGTATCCCCTTTTCTATGCAAAGGTTTAACGATAGCATATTTCAGTCTATCTGGGAAGATACCCTGCTTTAATGAGCTATTACAAATATGACTGAGAATCCTACTTATCTCCTGGGAACCAGTTTTTAATACCCTGCCGAAAATGCCATCAATTCCATATGACCATTTACTCTTGAGAGAGTTTATTATTTTCCTAATTTCTGAAGGTGAGGTGGGTGGAATTTCAATTGTATCAAATTGTGTGGGTATGGCCTCTTCCATTAATTGCCTTGCTCCTTCTAATGAACATTTAGATCCTATTTTATCTACAACATTTAAAAAGTAATCATTAAAAATGTTTTCAACTTCTGACTTTTTGTTAATAAAGTTTTCATTTGTTTTGATGGTAATGCCCTCTTCCTCTGCTCTTGGTTGCCCTGTCTCCCTTTTAATAATATTCCAAATTGTTTTAATTTTATTATCAGAGGAGCTAATCTCAGACATGATGCACATGCTTCTTGATTTTTTAATAACATTTCTTAATGTAGCACAGTAGCTTTTATAATATTTTATTGTTTCTGGGTTATTACCCTTTCTTGCGGAGAGATATAGTTCCCTTTTTCGGTTACACAATATTTTTATTCCTTTAGTAAGCCATGGTTTTTTGCATGGTTTCTTAGAATTAAATTTTACTAATTTCTTGGGGAAACAGTTATCAAATACCCTTACAAATGTATTGTGAAATAAATTATATTTTAAATTCACATCAGGTTCCTTGTAAACCTCATCCCAGTCTAACTGCTGTAGACTTTTTAGTTGTTAAGTCATTAATCAAGCGCACAATTCTGGTGGACTGTTTCGAATTACTGAACGGAGCTATTTCATATACTGTTACTAGTTGTGCACCATGATCCGAAAGTCCATTCTCAATGGAACAAGCATTTATGTTGCTAAACTTATCTTGGTCTATAAAAAAGTTATCTATCAATGTACTGCTGTCCTTTACTATCCGAGTAGGAAAATCAATAACGGATGTTAGATTGAATGAGCCAAGTAAGACTTCCAGGTCTTTCTTCCTATTACACTCTTTCAGTGAATCTACATTGAAATCACCACAAATAATAATTTGCTTCCCCCTATCTGACAGATAGCACAACAAGGCATCCAAGTTTTCCAGAAATAACTGAAAGTTCCCTGAAGGGGACCTATATACTGTTACAATTATAAGATAATCATCATTAAGTTTAAGCTGGCAGGCACATGCTTCAATATGCTGCTCTACACAAAACTTTTTTGTTTCTAAATTTTTTACACTGTGATAGCTTTTGGCATATATGGCAACTCCTCCTCTTATCTTATTATCTCTACTTACATTTGAGACTAATTTATATCCACTGACATTCACATTTTCCATACCGGTGACAATGTGATGCTCAGACAGGCATAGTATATCTATTACATTATCAGTTTCTATACCATCTAAACAAACTAAAAGCTCATCTATTTTATTCTTTAGTCCCCCAATATTCTGGTGAAAAATGCTAACATTATTTTTTACTTTATTTTTCTGAGAAATATTTGATTTTTCAACATTTTTAGCACCTGTCTGTCTGAGCTTCTCACTGGACACTGATCTTCGCCTAAAAAAGAAGTACCTTCATGAATTGCAGTGTCCCCTCTTAAGGATTTTGCTATCAACCCAGCTAGTTTCCCCTTCCATTTCCTATTGAGATGCAGGCCGTGTCTAGTGAAATCCCACCTATCAATAGCATCCACAGGAACCAAACCTATGTCCGACAGAGTGGCCGCCCTAAGCAGTTGATCAATCTCCATATTGACTCTCCTGACGGAGCGGTTCAATTGGGGTTGATCATGCCGCATGAAAGCAGGCAACAGTCCAACATTTGTCTGGGTCGTTGCAGAAACTATTTTAACCAGGTCACACTCAATATTGTAGCCCTGATCCCTATCAAGAAGTAGATGCCTTCAAGTATCTATGAAGTAAAATAACCGTAAAAGGGGACATAAAGGATTAAATTTCAGAGAGAATACAAAACTATTCAAATTTTTATTATTGTTTATCTGACATAACAAGAAATTGGAAAATACCTGCAGAATCAAAAAGTATTACGTACAACTCATATTATCTGCCAGTTCTGACTCATGGATTGGAATGTTGAACTTGGGCAAAGAAAGATCTGAACAGGATACAAGCAACAGAAATGTGATTTCTACAAGCAATCATTGGCAAGACAAGAAGGGATAAGATAAGAAATGAAACAGTACGAAACACTCTATGTATCAAGTCCCTGAAAGAAATTATAGAGTTTAATAGACTAAAGTGGTTTGGCCACATCAAGAGAATGGGAGCTGAAAGACTTCAAAGAATAGCTCTAGATTGAACAGAATCTGGACGAAGACAAATTGGAAGACTGCAAACAAGATGGACAGACCAAGTGAAAGATTATGTGAACCGAGGAGGATTGCAGTGGGAAGAGGTGTTAAATTATAGACTGTGGGAGAACAGAGAAGCGTGGAAGTGGCTATGTCAATGACCTGCATAAAAGCAGAAACATTTTTGTAAGAAGAAGAAGAAGTAAAAAACATTCCTTTAGAACTGCTAATATTATTGGATAATGGGGAGAGGCCTCCCATGACTACCCCAGACTTCAAGAAGAATTTCATAATTCGAATTCACATAGAATAAATTGGTAATGGGCTACATACCTGTCTTAGTCTCTTCTCAACCACTGTCCTTTTATTATTATAACTGTTGTCTGGTTACTCTAAGTCTATAATATAGGTTTGACTTTCTTTAAATAGAAGTCAAGCCAAGGATCAGTAGTGAATCATATATTCCAAAATTTCTTTGGAGAAACACTGGTAGAAACTGACCTCATATTGCAGAGAAATTTTGGAATTTATGATTCACTGCTGTTGCTTGACTTGTCTTATATGTTAAAGAAAGGAAAACATATAACTTTTATCATCTTAGAATAACCAAACAACAGTAATAGTAGTAAAGGGGCATGAAAGGAAGACAGTGGTTGAGAAGAGAGTGAGACAAGGATGTAGTGTATTACCAATTTATTCAATATGGATACTGAGTACGGTTTGAAGGAAAGAAAGGGATAATTTAGAAAGGGAAAGGAAATTAATGTTCAAGCTTAACAACTGAAAAATTTGTGGTTTATTGATAACTTGGAAGATGTGTTGAATGGTATAGATAGTGTCTTCTAAGAAAGATGTAAGATGAGCAGCATGAAGTCAAACTAAGGTCTTAAAAATTAGTCAATTTAAACAAGGTGACACTGGGGTAATTAGTTTAGGCAATGAGACACCAAAGTAGTAAATGAGTTTTGCTGTTCGGAGAACAAAATAAATTTTGGGAGCCAAATTACAGAATATGTATTCCTTAAATCTTGCCCCGAAATGAGATCCATCTTTCATGACATCCATCCCACTCCACCGAGAGTGTTTTTCCACCATCCACCTAACCTTTGTAACTGCCCTATGCATCATCCCACAACCACTAATTCCAGTCCTGTAACCCAGAAGGTGTACACAGTTAAGGGCAGAGCCACTTGCGACAGCATTAATATACCAGCTGATATGCCTGCACTTTGAAGCGTTCTATGTGGGAATGACCAGCAACAAACTGTCCATTTTCATAAACGGACACAGACAGACAATATTTGTTGGTAATGAGGATCACCCTGTGGCTAAGCATTTCTTGGTGCACAGTCAGCATATCTTGGCACAGTGTTACACTGTTCAGGTTATATGGATACTTCCCACTGACACCAACCTTTCAGAACTCCAGAGACGAGAATTTGCCCTTCAACATATTCTCTCTTCCCATTGCCAACCAGGTCTCAACCTTCGTTAGTTATAAATTCTCGCCCAAAATTCTACAACATCTTTGCCTCCAATCTCTGGACAGATTCTGTGCCTCCAGACATCTCTGTCCAACCTCTTTGCATTTTGCATGTCTGCCTTGGTGTGTGTATATGTGTCTGGGTGTGTGTGTGTTTGTTTACCTATCCTTTTCCCCCCCAAGGTAAGTCTTTCCTGTCCCAGGATTGGAATGACTCCTCACCTACTTTCTTACAACCCGCATCCTTTCCTTTTCCCTCTTGTCCCTACTCTTTTTCTCAAGAAGCACCTAAGGTTGTGAAAGTTCTGTTTTTTGTTTGTTTTTTCCTCTATAATATTTGTATCATGAATTTGAATGCAACAATTACTTCCGTCATTGCTCTGTTACTTTTTGAAATCATTTCTGTCATCTTACTTTCCCTTTTGTTTTTGTTTCTATTTTTATTTATTCATTTATATACATTTTACATAGAAGTTCCATTATACATTCCCTTCTTTGTTTACTGTTAATATTTTGCTAATACTTACAACAATACGTTTACTTCCAAACCTTAACCTATAAGTACGTTTATGATGATATTTACCACTTTCATTACTCCTTCTTCTGTCTGAAAAGCGCCGCTCATCCAATTTTCTCATTTAAATACGTTAACACTATTTCACAACAATAGTTTTTTATATTGTATATAACCATTTTCGGCATTACTTAGTTACCTCGTGATTGTTTCCACTCCCATTTTTCCACATTTCCATTCGTCTTTCCTACTTTTCCGATCATATTTCAGCAACTTTCCATTGGTTTTGATTCCACTATTCCTTCGTCAGACTATTGTGAGCCTCAAAATCATAATCTGCTATCACACAACCAATCCTATTTAGACATTTTCCTTGAATTCTCACAGGGTTTTCTCGTACTTTTTTCGATTTCCACCATCTTTAAACCCTTTTTGCACGCCATACCACTACCTAACCCTTGGATACTATGTTGTTGACAACTAAAGGTGACCACAGTATCAACAATCTTTAACAACTTTTTCTATTTCCTTTCTTTTTTCATACCTGAATTTCTGTCCTCGTACATCTCCCTCACAATATAAAAACATTTTTAAAAATTTTTTTATATATATTTTATACATATTTTTATTTTTTATTTGTTCATTGCAGCCTGTTACATAGCCCATATTTCCCACTTTTCCTTCATCCATATATTATGCCTCCCTCACAACATCCCTACAACCCCATCCAGTTTTATGTACATTTCCTCTGTAAACATGCTTTTCCCCTAGCCAGATTACGCTCCCACATTCTTTTTACTCAGGCTTGTCTGACATTTGTGACATTTGGAATCACTCCCAAGGGCCTAAACTAAAATTTCCCATCTCTGGCTGTAACCCATTCTTTCATTGTGCCCTATACCAATTCCAAACTGAACAATCCATAGCCCTCATCCGCCTAATCCTTAACCTATACATCAACTCTGCCAATGAACACAGCTTTCAACTCCTACCCTAATCAGAAATCTCAACCTTTCCACTCCCACATCCACACCCACAGTTCAGAACATCCTCATTCAGGCCAACCGCAAATTGGAACAGCATGACACCTTCCACCTCAAAAACCTATCCCAACTCCTTGTCACCCACCTCTGGAAAGGCAATACACTCTCCCTCAACAACCTCTCCAATAAACCTCAAGCTCCTCTTATTGCACAGAAACCCAGTCTCTCCCATCTACTCAATCTCCCACTTCCAGCTCCACTCCCCCCAAACCTCAAAATGCTAATCCACACAATCTGAAACCACAACATCCCAATTCAGTAGTCAAGCTCTCTTCTAAACCTATCTCCCAGCCTGAAACCTCTGTCCTATCCAAAGGCCTCAAATTTAGCCCTACTCCCAAATTCAACCAATCAGCCCTTGTCAAAGATTTACTATCCTATACTCGTAGTCTTTGCTGGAGATATCACTTTGTCACAAAAAAAAATCCTACTTCTCATGATCCAATTCCCCAAGACATCATTCACATTGAAACCTGCTCAGAACAGTTGCATCCTCAGTCACAGTGGGACCCACCCCCTCTTCCTTAAAATCACCCTCTTCAAACCTTCCAGGAATTCCTTACTTCCAACATTGCCTCTCAGTCTTTCCTGAGAAACCTTAATCCTACTCCCAACATTACCGCAGCTGAATCCTGAGCTATCCATGATCTGAAGGCTGACCATTCCTTTGTCATTCTCCCAGCTGACAAGGGTTCTTGATTGGCAGGAGTATGTGGCTGAGGGGCTGCGTCAGCTTTCAGATAGTACCACATATAAAGTCATTCATGGAATCCCATTCATGATGTCCAGGCAGAGCTTCAAGGAATCCTCAAGGCCTTAGGCCCCCTACAAAACCTTTCACCTGACTCCATTAACCTCATGGTCCTACCGACACCCTGCACCCCCACCTTCTACCTACTTCCCAAGAATCACATACCCAATCATCCCGGCTGCCCCATTGTGGCCAGATACCAAGCCCCTACAGAATGAATCTCTGCCTACATAGTCCAACACCTTCAACCTATCATGTGCAGTCTCCCATCCTTCATCAAAGATACCAACCACTTCCTCAATTGCCTGTATTCCTTACCCAGCTTGTTACCTCCAGAAACCATCCTTGTAACCATTGATGCCATTTCCTTATACACAAATATCCCACATGCACAGGGCCTCACTGCAATGGAGTATTTCCTTTCATGCCGACCACCCACTTCCCTACCTAAAACCTTTTCCTTTAATACCCTAACCAGCTTCATCCTAACTCACAACTTCTTCACTTTTGAGGGCCAGACATACCAACAACTAAAGGGAACAGCCATGGGTACCAGGATGGCCCACACGTACACAAACTTATTTATGGGATGCTTAGAGGAAGCCTTCTGGGATACCCAAGCCTGTCAACCCAAAGTTAGGCATAGATTCATTGATGACATCTTCATGATCTGGACTCACAGTAAAGAAGAACTCCAGAATTTCCTCTCCAACCTCAACTCCTTTGGTCCCATCCAATTCACTGGGTCCTATTCCAAATCCCATGCTACTTTCCTCGATGTCGACCTCCATCTGCCAAATGGCCAACTTCACACATCCATCCACATCAAAACTACCAATAAACAACAGTACCTCTGTTATGACAGCAGCCATCCATTCCACATCAAACGTTCCCTTTCCTTCAGCTTAGGTCTTCGTGGTAAACGAGTCTGTTCCCATCCCGAATCCCTGAAACAGTACACCGATAACTTAATAACAGCTTTCACATCCCGCAGCTACCCTCCTGATCTGGTACAGAAGCAAATTGCCAGAGCCACTTCCTCATCCCCCCAAATTTAGAACCTTCAAAAAAAAAAAAAAAAAAAAAAAAAAACCAGAAATGCCCCTCTTTCCACTGGATACTTTCCAGGACTGCTGGAGCGAACTCTGAATGTGGCTCTCCAGCAAGGATATGACTTCCCTAAATCCTGTCCCGAAATGAGATTGATCCTTCATGACATCCTTCCCACTCCACTGAGAGTGTCTTTCTGCCACCCACCTAACCTCTGTAACCTCCTAGTCCATTCCTATGAAATCCCCAAACAACCTTCCCTACCTTCTGGGTCCTACCCTTGTAACCAGCCCCATTGTAAAACCTGTCCTATGCACCCTTCCACCACCACTTACTCCAGTCCCATAATCTGGAAGGTGTACACGATCAAGGGCAGAGCCACTTGCAATAGTAGCCATGTGATTTACCAACTGACATGCCTGCACTGGAAGCGCTCTATGTGGGAATGACCAGCAAGAAACTGTCCATTCCGATGAACGGTCACAGGCAGACAGTGTCTGTTGGTAATGAGGATCACCCTGTGGCTAAACATGCCCTTCAGCATATTCTCTCTTCCCATTGCCCACCAGGTCTCAACCTCCTCTAAATTCAAATTCCCGCCCACCATTCTATAACTTGTTTGCCTCAGTTCTCTGGACAGAGCCTCTGCCTCAAGTGGTATCTCTGTCCAACTTCTTTGCTTTCTACAATATGACTGCCTAGGTGAGTTTGCATGTCTATATGTGTGTATTTGTTTACCTTCCTTTTTTTCCCCTAAGGTAAGTCCTTCCACTCCCGGGATTGGAATGACCCCTCATCCACTCCCTTAAAACCCATATCCTTTCCCTTTCCCCTTCCTTTTCCTGACGAAGCAACCAACAGTTGCAAAAGCTTAAATGTTTCTTTGTGTGTGTTTTCGTTTGTGATTTTTGCTTCTATCAGTGAGCCTGTGCTTTGGGTAAGTCAAACAATATTTATGTGTGGGTGTGTATTTGTTTACCCTCCTTTTTTCCCCCCAAGGTAAGTCTCTCCTGTCCCGGGATTGGACTGACTCCTTGACTCCTTACCCACTCCCTTAAAACCCTCATCACTTCCTTTTCCCTCTACTTCCCTTCTGCCTGATGACGCAGCTAGGCTGCGAATGTTAGCGTTTGTGTGTGTGTGTGTGAATTTATTAATTTATTTGTGCTACTATCACATCCTGTGCTCCTTCGCCTGGTAAATTGATGAAACGAAAATTATAGAGGGAAACTTTCCCCATGGGATAAACATAAATAAAAAATAGAAAAGAGATGGGTTACCAAAAGGACCGGCTCGTCGATAGAAACAAATAAATAAAATCACACACAAACACACATACAAGCTTTCGCCATCACTGGCAGCTTCTTCAGGAAAAGGAGGAAAAAAGGGGAGGAAAAAGGGAAGGATATGGGTTTTAAGAAAGTGGCTCCTTACCCCCTTCCTTAAAACGCTCATCATTTCCTTCTTTTCCCTCTCCTTCCCTTCTGCCTGAAGAAGCAACTGGGTTGCAAAAGCTTGCATTTGTGTGTGTGTGTGTGTGTGTGTGTGTGTGTGTGTGTGTGTGTATTCATTTATTTATTTGTGATGCTGTCACACCTGTGCTCCTTCGCCTGGTGAGTAATCTTCGTCTATTTTTTATATTTAATTTTTCCTGCTAGGAATTTTTCGTCTTAATATATATATATATATATATATATATATATATAAACACACAGACACACACACACACACTCAAAAATGCTAGCTTTCGCAGCCTAGCTGCTTCATCAGGCAGAAGGGAAGGAGAGGGAAAAGGAAATGATGAGGATTTAAGGAAGGGGGTAAGGAGCCATTCCAATCCCGGGACAGGAAAGACTTACCTTGGGGGAAAAAATGGAAGGTAAATAAATGCACATACACCCACACATTTACACAGACACAAGTACACTTAGGCAGACATACTGGAGTTCTACAGTATGTCTGCCTAAGTGTACTTGTGTCTGTGTAAATGTGTGGGTGTATGTGCATTTATTTACCTTCCATTTTTTCCCCCAAGGTAAGTCTTTCCTGTCCCGGGATTGGAATGGCTCCTTACCCCCTTCCTTAAATCCTCATCATTTCCTTTTCCCTCTCCTTCCCTTCTGCCTGATGAAGCAGCTAGGCTGCGAAAGCTAGCATTTTTGAGTGTGTGTGTGTGTGTCTGTGTGTTTACTTGTTACTATTACTGCCTGTGCCCCTTCGCCTGGTAAGTGTTCTTCATCTATTTTTTACGTATATTTTTTTCCTGTTAGGAATTTTTCCTCTATAATATATATATATATATATATAGAAAGTAGATGACTTACCAAAAGGACCGGCTCGTCGATAGAAACAAATAAACTAAATAAAATCCACACAAACAAGCTTTCGCAGCCTAGCTGCTTCGTCAGGCAGAAGGGAAGGAGAGGGAAAAGGAAATGATGAGGGTTTTAAGGGAGTGGATAAGGAGTCATTCCAATCCCGGGACAGGAAGGACTTACCTTGGGGAGAAAAAAGGCGGGTAAACAAATACACACACACCCACACATTTACACAGACGTAAGTACACTTAGGCAGACATACTGTAGAACTGTAGAAAGCAAAGAAGTTCATCATTTCCTTTTCCCTCTCCTTCTCTTCTGCCTGACGAAGCAGCTAGGCTGCGAAAGCTTGTTTGTGTGGATTTTATTTAGTTTATTTGTTTCTATCGACGAGCCGGTCCTTTTGGTAAGTCATCCTTTTTCTTTTTTTATTTTTGTTTATCCCACCGGGAAAGTTTCTCTCTATAATTTTCATTTCATCAATTTATATATATATATATATATATATATATATATATATATATACACCCTTCCACCACCACTTACTCCAGTCCTGCAACCCGGAGGGTGTTCACAATCAAGGGCAGAGCCACTTGCGACTGCACCCACGTGATTTACCAACTGACATGCCTGCACTGTGAAGCATTCTATGTGGCTTTTTACAAATGTCTGTCTAGGTGTGTTTGCGTTTCGATATGTCTGAGTGTGTGTGTATTTGTTTACCTTCCTTTTTTTCCCCTAGGGTAAGTCCTTCCACTCCTGGGATTGGAATGACTCCTTTTCCACTTCCTTAAAACCCATATCCTTCGCTTTTTCCTCTCCTTTTTTCCTCCTTTTCCTGAAGAAGCTGCCAGTGATGGCGAAAGCTTGTATGTGTGTTTGTGTGTGATTTTATTTATTTGTTTCTATCGACGAGCCGGTCCTTTTGGTAAGTCATCTCTTTTCTATTTTAATATATATATATATATATATATATATATATATATATATATATATATATATATATATATATAGAAAAGAGATGACTTACCAAATGGACCGGCTCTTCGATAGATACGAATAAAAACACACACAAACACACATACAAGCTTTCACCACCACTGGCAGCTTCTTCAAGAAAAAGAGGAAAAAAGGGGAGGAGAAAGGAAAGGATATGGGTTTTAAGGAAGTGGAAAAGGAGTCATTCCAATCCCAGGAGTGGAAGGACTTACCTTAGGAGACAAAAACAAAGGTAAACAAATACACACACACTCACACATATCCAAACGCAAACACACCTAGACAGACATTTGTAAAATGGTACCTCTGTATGGCTTTTTGCAAATGTCTGTCTAGGTGTGTTTGCGTTTGGATATGTGTGAGTGTGTGTGTATTTGTTTACCTTCTTTTACGTCCCCTAAGGTAAGTCCTTCCTCTCCTGGGATTGGAATGACTCCTTTTCCACTTCTTTAAAGCCCATATCCTTTCTTTTCTCCTCCCCTTTTTTCCTCTTTTTCCTGAAGAAGCTGCCAGTGGTGGCGAAAGCTTGTATGTGTGTTTGTGTCTGATTTTATTCGTATCTATCAACAATCCAGTCGTTTTGGTAAGGCATCTCTTTTCTATTTTTATTTTTGTTTATCCCACCAGGAAAGATTACCTAAAGTACAGGCTCGTCGACAGAAACATAAAACACACACAAAAACACACAAACATTCGAGCTTTCGCCACCACTGGTAGCTTCTTCGGAAAAAGAGGAAGGAAGGAGTGGAGAGGAGAGGAGAGGAGAGGAGAGGAGAGGAGAAAGGGAAGGATACGGGTTTTAAGGAAGTGGAAAAGGAGCCATTCCAATCCCAGGAGTGGAAGGACTTACCTCAGGGGACAAAAAGGAAGGTAAACAAATACACACACACTCACACATATCCACATGCAAACACACCTAGGCAGACATTTGTAGAAACCATTTGGTTTCTACAGTATGTCTGCCTAAGTGTACTTTTGTCTGTGTGAATTTGTGGGTGGGTGTGCATTTGTTTACCCTCCATTTTTTCCCCCAAGGTAAGTCTTTCCTTTCCTTGGAATGGCTCCTTACCCCCTTCCTTAAAACGCTCATCATTTCCTTTTCCCTCTCCTTCCCTTCTGCCTGAAGAACCAACTGGGTTGCGAAAGCTTGAATTTGTGTGTGTGTGTGTGTGTGTGTGTGTGTGTGTGTGTGTGTGTGTGTGTATTCATTTATTTATTTGTGATGCTGTCACACCTGTGCCCCTTCGCCTGGTGAGTAGAGTAATCTTCGTCTATTTTTTATATTTAATTTTTCCTGCTAGGAATTTTTCGTCTTAATATATACCCTTTCACCACCACTTACTCCAATCCTGTAACCCGGAGGGTGTACACAATCAAGGGCAGAGCCACTTGCGACTGCACCCATGTGATTTACCAACTGACATGCCTGCACTGTGAAGCGTTCTATGTGGGAATGACCAGCAACAAACTGTCCATTCGCATGAAAGGTCACAGGCAGACAGTGTTTGTTGGTAATGAGGATCATCCTGTGGCTAAACATGCCTTGGGGCACGACCAGCACATCTTGGCGCAGTGTTACACCGTCCGGGTTATCTGGATACTTCCCACCGACACCAATCCTTCAGAACTCCAGAGATAGGAACTAGCCCTTCAGCATATTCTCTCTTCCCGTTGCCCACCTGGTCTCAACCTCCGCTAAATTTGAATTCCTTACAGCTTAGGTCTTCATGGCAAACGAGTTGCTCCAGTCCCGAAGCTCTGAACCAGTACACCAAGGACCTAATAACAGCTTTCACATCCCGCAGCTATCCTCCTAATCTGGTAGAGAAGCAAATTGCCAGAGCCACTTTCTCATCCCCCCAAATTCAGAACCTTCAACAGAAGAATCCCAGAAGTGTCCCTCTTGTCACCGGATACTTTGCGGGACTGGCTCTCCACCAAGGATATGACTTCCTTAAATCCTGCCCCAAAATGAGATCCGTCCTTCATGACATCCTTCCTACTCCACCGAGAGTGGTTTTCCGCCGCCCACCTAACCTCCATAACCTCCTAGTCCACCCCTATGAAATCCCCAAACCACCTTCCCTACCTTCTGGCTCCTACCCTTGTAACCGCCCCCGTTGTAAAACCTGCCCTATGCACTCTTCCACCACCACTTACTCCAATCCCGTAACCCGGAAGGTGTACATGATCAAAGGCAGAGCCACTTGCGATAGTACCCACATGATCTACCAACTGACATGCCTGCACTGTGAAGCATTCTATGTGGGAATGACCAGCAACAATCTGTCCATTCGCATGAATGGACACAAGCAGACAGTGTTTATTGGTAACGAGGATCACCCTGTGGCTAAACATGCCTCGGTGCACAGCCAGCACATCTTGGCACAGTGCTACACCGTCTGAGTTATCTGGATACTTCCCACCGACACCAATCCTTCAGAACTCCGGAGATGGGGACTAGCCCTTCAGGATATTCTCTCTTCCCGTTGCCCACCTGGTCTTAACCTCCGCTAAATTTGAATTCCCGCCCACTATCTTTAACATCTTAACATCTTTGCCTCAGTTCTCTGGACAGAGCCTCTGCCTCTAGTGGCATCTCTGTCTAACTTCTTAACTTCTTTGGTTTCTATAGTATGTCTGCCTAGGTGTGTTTGCGTCGGTGTGAATGTATGGGTGTGTGTGTGTATTTGTTCACCTTCCTTTTCTTCCCCCAAGGTAAGCCTTCCTCTCCCGGGATTGGAATGGCTCCTTACCCCCTTCCTTAAAACCCTCATCATTTCCTTTTCCTTCTCCTTCCATTCTGCCTGAAGAAGCAACTGGGTTGCGAAAGCTTGCCTTTATGTGTGTGTGTGTCTGTGTGTTTATTTGTTTATTTGTTGTTATCACTGCCTGTGCTCCTTCGCCTGGTAAGTGTACTTCACCTATAGACGAAGATTACTCACCAGGCGAAGGAGCACAGGTGTGACTGCATCACAAATAAATAAATGAATACACACACACACACACACACACACACACACAAACACACAAACGCAATCTTTCGCAACCCAGTTGCTTCTTCAGGCAGAAGGGAAGGAGAGGGAAAAGGAAATGATGAGGATTTTAAGGGGGTGGGAAGGAGTCATTCCAATCCCGGGAGAGGAAAGACTTACCTTGGAAGAAAAAAGGAAGGTAAACAAATACACACACACACACACACACACACACATACATACACACGCAAACACACCTAGGCAGACATATATGTTTCTTTGCTTTCTACAATATGTCTGCCTAGGTGTGTATATGTGTGGGTGTGTGTGTATTTATTTACCTTCTTTTTTTTCCCCGAGGCAAGTCTTTCCTGTCCCAGGATTGGAATGACTCCTTACCCATTCCCTTAAAACCCTCATCCTTCCTTTTTCCATCTCCTTCCCTACTCTGCCTGAAGAAGCAACTGGGCTGCGAAAGCTTGCTTTTATTTGTGTTTGTGTTTGCTGTCACTATCGGTGCTCCTTCACCTGCTAAGTAAACTTCATCTATTCTTTATATATATTTTTCCTGATAGGGACTTTTCCTCTATAATATAGTAAGAATACTATTTTTGATGAATATAAATTTCTTAATATTATATATGAATTTCAGTGTTAAGAAATCTTATGAAGGCACTTGTTTTGAGTGTAGCCTTGTATGGGAGGAAAATGTGGGTGATAAGCATCTCAGACAAGAAAAAAATATAAGTTTTTGAAATGTAGTATTACAGGAGAATCCTAACAATTTGATGGACACCTCATGAAACTAATGACGAACTAGTGCATATAATTGAATAGAAAATGAATTGCTGACATAGATTAAAAGAAAGGATTGGTTGATATGCCATATTTGGAAACCACAAGGAATGAATAAAATTGGATTTAGAGGAAAGGTGGCCTGGTAAATCACAGAGTGGGAGCAAGGTGCAACAGTCAGCATAGTAAGCAGGTTCAAATGGATGAGAATTGTAGCTATTATTCACAATTGGAGAGGCTCTACACCTGATATTATTATCATAGGGAGCTGATTTCAGATGGAAGATAATAATAACATTAACACTAGTCTTCAAGTGAATTCCTATTTGATTTATAATTTCAGTCACACACTATTGGGATCAGATATGTAATCCTTTATGATTTCTTGTTGCAGCTGAGAAAGTGAGCACTCATAAGGGTGTTCCAAATAGTACTTTAAAAAGATGATATCAGTTTCAAAATGTTGTGTGAAGTGGTGATAAATACTGTGACTAAACTAACAGGATCAGTGTGAGAACTCCAGTCATTGCAACATAGAGCGTAAAATGGATTAAAGTGTTAACATCAAGCTTTGTTTCAAATTAGGCCATACAGCACTGGAGATCTATTGGATGTTAGCGCAAGCATATGGTGTTGAAACAGTGAGTAAAAAGTGTGAATTTGATTGGCTTAAATGCTTTAGAGACAGAAAGGAAGGTGTGAAGGATAAGCCACATCGGGTCAACCGTCGACAATCACAGTCCCAGACAACATCAAAAGAGTGTGAAATTTGAATTTCAGAACAGTATTTTCTAAAAACTGATTCTCATGGTTGAAGCGGTGCATTTTGGCACCTAAATTTTAGAAATTAAGCCCTGGAATAGGGTATAATTTTCCATTACAATAACCCAGCCCCCTCCCCCACAACCACCCACTTCCACTCAACATGTAAAAATCACTGGTGCATATTGTGAGACTCAAGACCAATGCCATGCATAAACACCATTGGTGTGCAATGAATGGTTTGGGCAGCAAAGTGAAATACTTGCACACGCCCCACCCACACACACCACATATATATTACTTTTAAAATTCTTATTAGAGCACAATACGCACAAATTGCCGCTTGTGTGTAAAAATGTTCTTGAGCCAGCCCTGCTTTCATCCTCAGTTTGACTAATTTCCTCTCATTGAATGAAAGAATTTTGCTGCTGTCTGACAACTCAAGGAATTTTATCTTTGTACTGCTTGTCTTTTCATTTATATTCAGTTAATTACACATGTTTTAATTACTGTTTCCCTGTTACAGCTATTATTACTTATTTTATGTAGTTTTTTGCTTATTCATATCATTTAAATTATTATATGAACATGAAATATACTTTGTTCTTAGAACGATCTTGTTTCAGAAATATTATACTGAAAATAATGGAAATCTACCAAAGTTAAGAATGTTATTTTAAATATTGTTTTAGAAATAATGTCATGCCTTACCATAAAAAAATCTATTAAATTTCAGATATTCCTGCTGGTCTTATCATTAACCCTCCAAAGTCCCCTGGCCAAGTTGTGTTCGAAAATTCCTTAGGTCATGAGTTGTATGTGAAGACCCACATGTCTTATGCTCCAAGTGAACAAGTGAATCGGAAGTAAGTGTGTTCACATACTATCACTTCTTCTCTTTCTGTTTACAGTCCTAAGTAGTTTATATCTATCTAAACCCAGCCACACTTTGTAGTAGTTTACTTTGATGTGAAATTAATGGGAAGGTAAAAAGAAGTATTGCCACATATATAAACTCACCACGGAAAGACAATGTTCAACTCAATACCTTTCCTTGCATTACTGTGGCTTTATATAATATAAGCAAAGGAAGAAAAAATATGTTTTTGTAGTAAATCAATATTCATTGTAATGTCAGTGGAAGGTCTACATTTTTTGTATGTCCATTACCTGCATACACATTCACCAACTCTGAAGCATGTGCCATACAATTACTCAATGTAAGAAGAGAATTTTTACCTTCTGTCCTCCTCCTCCATCTCCTCTTCCTGCTCACTCTCTCAGTCTGCCCCATTTTTAGCCAGATCCTTCCCTTTACCCTATCTTCCATATCCTCCTCCCTTCTCTCTGTTTGTCTACCATCTCCTCCTTTGTCTCTGTTGCCTGTCTCCTAATGATCCTTCCCTTTCTGACGATGCCCTTATACCCTATTCTCTATCACTGCATCAACAAGTACACCCCATCTTCATGGTACTTATTTCCAAATAGGGATAATTATTGAATAATACTGTTGTATACTCACACACTATGTTAACACTAACTCAAAAAACGTTCATTGGCTGTTGACTTCCTGTACATAGCAACTACACATCACAAGTGACTGCTCCTGTTCTATGCGCCTGACATTAGTATGTGGCAGGCTGCCTGCACTCATCCTGATTGCACCTATAGTGGTGGGGTCATGAGTACATGAATGGTGTGCACAATTTAAATACTTACTCATGCTCACCACCTTACAACACCTCTTCCTTCCTTGTGGCCAGGTTGATTGTGTCACAGGCCACAGCTCTCTAATTGCTGTAGAGGTTTGGCCTGGATGAAGCTGAGCTCAGTGGTCATTCTCTGACACTGATAGGAGTGTCGAAGGCGCTGCTGCATGTCCTACCACTCTTGGATGCCTCTCAAGGTCGTAGTTGATCAACATTCCGAGATGTGAGACCATCATCTGTGCGGGCCTCACATAAATGGCAGCTGAAACAATGCATGATCACTGCTGGGATCCATGTAGGATGATGGCCAAACCCGCATGCTCATACAACCATCCCAGGCTGGAAGCAGGTTGATGGCAACCTGCAAATGTGGCCTGGTGGGGGCGGCAGGAAGGGGAGAAATGTACACAGCTGGTGGCCATGTAGAAGCTCAGCCGCTTTCTTGTCACTGATTGGTGTAAATCTGTAGGATGTCAGAAATTTCTCTAAGGCAACATCAGGGGACGACTGAACCACATATTTTTTCATTTAGTGTTTTGGCACTGTGTCACATAGTTAACCTGGATATGATGGAGGCTGATAAAATTTCACACCTGATGAAGGGCATTGCGGAAGACATGTGAGCCCCTTAAAGCAAAAGTGTAACTCACATTATCTTAGTTTTGAGATATTTACTGTTTTATCAGAATTGTTATACAAAAATCAGGTACATACTTTTTATGTTTTCTCAACTTAAATGTCCTCAATGAACATAATTCTAACTTACATTCAAATTTTCTTGAAAATTTTATGTGTAAAACTGCCTAAAAGTAGTTACACCACTTGTGTTGTAACCAGAACGAGGATATTATTGACAACAAAAACATTCATGATAGTAAAAAAATATTGTATTTATAAGTTTAATACACTCAATTAATATTACTTTCTACTCGCCATCACTGTTTTCATCTGAGTTAGGTAGTGGTCCAAAGTCAATGGCATTCACACTAGAAACAAGGCTGTCATAGTACTGGTGAAGAACTGGAGGGATGTACATCATAAGGTGCATTACATCATTTTTCTTTTCTTTACTGACAGGACAGGGACCTCTGTAGAGATTTTCTTGGCTGGCATTATGAACGCTGACAGGTCGCCCTCTTTTGGATCCTGGTCTAAAGTTTAACTTTCAAAAGGAGGTCTTTCAAAAGAGTGTTCTTAAAAAGAATTTTGAATGAGTCATTCATTTGGTACCTAATCAACTGCGTGTTCAACCATGACACAGGATATCCCTCGCTGTCTTTCTTCCATTTGGTTATTTTTTTTAGCAGGTTCACAACAGACAAAAAAATCATTGTTCAACATAACAGTGACATGAAAGGGATTTTTGTTCCTTCACTTAGCAGTGATGTGGTACCAGTCTCTAGGAGTGTAAATCTGTTGCCTCTTGCTAAAATTTTCTATTGAAGCAAAGTCACAGTCATTCGGATCATAAGACTCGCTGCTTACAATGAACTTTTGGTCAATTACTTCAATGTTGTTGTCTTTGCTAAGAACATATTTAATTAAGGTCATGGCAACTTTCTAGTTGTGGTTCTGACTTGTACATGAGTCACTGTACATGACCACATGGTTTGCTGCTGATGCTCTTGTTTTAATGCGTTTCACCAAACAGGCAGCAATTTCTTGTGAATCCTTAGATCCAGTCACTTCGTCCCAGCAATACATGAATCCTGCCTTTGATGACAGCTTATGGCAACCTAAATTGTACATATATAACTTACATTTGTAGTAAGCTAGTTGACATGTCAGTTTGGGTAGAGGCAGATACTTTTGCATGTCAAAGGTAAACGCGTAATATGAGTAGTTGTTAGCTGATTTTTCAAAGTACACTTTAATCAAATCTTGAGCTTTTTCTGCCTTCCTTAAGTGAAGTCCGTGGTCCCATTTAAGCCCTGTTTTTTCTTCTTTATCTGTTTTGAGTTTGATTTTATTGCCAAAAACATCACATGTTACACAAGTGTCTTTTTGCTAAGCATGAAAGTGCAAATTGAACTCGTTGTTAAAAGTTTTATGATAAATATGCTCTCCTACAGACTGATTTCCTTGTGTTACAACATGGTCTTTGTACATATTGTACAGCAATCATATGTTTAAATCTTCCAATAAATACTGTCTTTTTGGGTTATGGCTTCTTGTGTAGTGTGACTGGGAAGAGGGGAATGATGTAATATGCTCCTTTATTAGTACCAGTTTGTCTTCAGCGATTTTGTTTCTGGGAACTTTCTTGCCTGGGGACTCTCCAGTGTTTAGTTTCTTAATGGCTTGTGTCAGTCTTCCATAAGATATTTTGTATGTTTGCAAGAAGTACTTTTTACATACAATTTTACTTGTACCATCAACAGTCAAATAAAATTTATTACTGTACTTTTCCCCTGTTTGGTATTAGTTTTTGGGTGACAATGTTTTGGCACTTCTTGTTTTACCAGGCCACATATCAATGCCTTTTGAGTGGAGTAAGTTTCTGTTTCCGAAAAGGCCTCAAAAATATTTTGCCGTGTTTCCTCTGAGACTTGAATAAAACTTTTTTTCTGCAGTAGCAATCGGGATTACTAAATTCTTTTCCAGCAACACTTTTTCCTTTCCTTGTAATGTAAACTATCCCTGCATTATGTTTTCTCTTTTTTTCAATGCATTTCCACTCATTTCCTTTTTCTTTTTTGATATCTCTTTGGATGGTCCTATACAACCTCCTCTGCTTCATCGCCATAACTTTGTTGGAATCTGCCATCCTCTGAAAGAAAGAAACTCCCGTAGATCAAGCTGGTAAAATTACAGATCTTTCACAGTGCTCATTGTGACTTTCATAAAGTTACAGACAACAGGACTACATGTTTTATTGTACTTTTCAGCTTGTTTTTAGTTACGGTTATGGCCTCATAGACATACAAACTATGATACACGCTGTAGGTGTAAATGTGGGCAGGACAAGTGGTGTAACTCCACATTTAGGTTACGCGCACCTTTAATTTGTAGCAATAAAATTTTTTTGGTCATTTATTTATACTTGGTGTAAAAAAGATTGTGAAAGTATTAAACTGTAAAACAAAACAATAAAATAAACACATCTTACCTGTAGTACTGGACATGTTTGTGCCTGATGGTAAATATTCATCTTTGAATCCAGTGTCTGTCAAAATACTTGGCTCATAAATACTATTTTCGTCATTGGAGTCTATAGTAAACCACACTGGACTTAACTTTCAATGAATAAATTTTCCGAAAAGACAGATGTCACTTCTGACCCTGCAGTTGTTATTCTTTCATATTCACAGAATATACAACATCAACTGTTCTTTCGGAACAGATGCCACGTGTATATATATATAATATGCTTGTGACAGGCAATAATCCTTTTGTTAGTGGGGAGGAGTGGGCAAGTTTGTGGCCCTTACTCTTATGGGAATTAGTTTCATAACAATGAGTTTGAGTACTATGAGCAGGGTGAAGCTGGGAATTTGTATCTGACGGGAGGCGTACTTAGGTAATCCTTGCAGGTGCAGTGATCACTGTGTCCCCAGTGGTGTAGTGGCCAGTGAAACTGCCTGGAAAGTAGGAGACCTGGGTTCAAATCCTGGCTGGGTACACATTTTCAGCTTTGCCCATTCACAATTGATGTTATATATTCTGTGAATATGAAATAAATTTCTGTGAACAACAAAACGCCACAAACATAAACAGTGAATGACACAACTGGATTACAGTTACAGGTCTAGTGGAGTACTTGCACCACTTGTGCTGCCAAACCAACAGATGGAGCCATTGAGTGCAAAAACTTGTGCTGTTACCTGTGCAGTTGGTTGGTGAACTACAACTTACACTGTTTGTGCAGTGGCAGAATAATTTGTTCTGAACAAAATCCTATTGCAAACTTAAAAATTAAAAATAAATAAATAAATAAAAGTGGAGTTACACCACTTGTGCTTTAAGGGGCTCATGTATAAAGCTCTTCTGTTAAAAGACATTTTGATGACACAAGAGTTTATCCAATGGTGCCAGAAAATTGAAGAGATGCAACAGAGGAGGGTTGGAAGAAATTAGAATGACAGACTCTCAAATATAATCCCTATGACCATTGTGGAAGACCAGCATGACTTTGCTTCTCTCATATGACAAATTGTGAGAGAAGAATTACAACAGTTTATGGCAGCCAGGACTGATGGACCAAGCAAGCACCAGATTATGGCCGTGGATCACAATCCTGTACTTCATGAGGAAGCCTACGCTGCTGAGTAAGAGGTATTCTAAACATTAGCACCTGTCAGTTCTGCCAGTCACACCCAATGTGAAGAATGGCCTCGCCCTACTATGACTTACGCCGCAGCCACCAAATGGCCGACTCATCCACAACCAACTGCTCCAGCAACTATGATGCCTCGCAGGAAGATAGATATCTGGAGGACAGAAGACAACACAGCCATTGTGTTTTCACTGTGGGCTTCCTGGACATATTGTATAATACTGTAGGGAGAAAATATGCATATGTGATAAGTATTATGCTGCAAGACGACAGTCGCTATGATGTCGGGAACTCTCATTGACATCATCATCAATGGCCAACCTAGTCACTAGTCGATTCAGGAGCTTCCTTCTCTGTATTGTTGAATGACTACTGCCACAAACTGAGGAAGATGATGTTCTATGATACAAGAGCAGCTGTGCTGTGTCACAAATGGAATATAAGTCCAGCTGGTAGGAATATGTGTCGCAAGAATAACTATGAACAACAGGACACAGACATTTGAGTTTTTCCTTTCAAAAGAAGATAGCCATAATGCCATCCTCGGATGGGACTTCCTTCATGCATCCCAGGCTGTCATTGACTGAGGAAGCCATTCTGTTGAGTACACATAACATGTACCTCACTGGGAGATTGTTTGCTGCCAAGAAGGTTGAGATTCCACTGCTGACAATAAGAAGACTTCCAGTCAGCAGCCAAAATGGCCAGCTGATCTGTGAAGTACTTATTGATCACAAAAAGCTAATGAGTATAATGATGGAAATCTATATACCAGTGGCTGTCATAAGCATTACAGGTGGTCAAGGAGAACTTTGGATAACAACAATGGAAGGTACAGTAAGGAATGTTAATAATAGTATGTAGATACGGAACAACATCTGGTGTGTGAATGAATGTGCCTGAGTGAATGCGTGGATGAGTGTTCTCTGTCTGAGGGAGGCCGTGCCAAAATTTATAATTGTGTGTCTGTTTGTGTGTCTTTTATTTGTGTCTATCGGTGGGTCAACATTGGTCTTTATGGTGAGAGCTTGGATAACTAATTTTCACAATCAATTGAACTCATTTCTAAGGAATATTTATTGTAACAACTGAACCAGTCAAGGACAATGACCTCAATGTCATCAACAAAGTCTCATGCTCTGAAGTTACTGCCAACAAAGCATTAGAGGAAACTACTATGGAATTTCATATACCACCCGGTCTGACCCAAGAACATCAGGTTTTAACAATTTTGAATGTTACTGAATAGAAGTCTAAATGTAAATTTGTCATCAATAAAATGTTGTACTTTATACAATTAAGTAAAATTAATCTCATTATTAAAATAAGTCTTTAGTTCATACAGATGATTTCAGTAATTTTTAATTACTCATCTTATGTACATATTCATCTCCGGGATGCTAATTCAAGATTTTAAGACCAATATTGCACAACACATTCATTAATAACCACAATTTTCACAAATAAAATTTTAAAGAACTGTATTTTCTCCACTGTAAGATACTTTTCCTACAGACTTATAAATTGAGCATCTTCTAAGATCTTGTAAGCTCTTAATATCTTTGTTTTTAAAGTAAGAAATCAATTAAAAGGTTCCAGAGTTTACAAAATATAAAGGATTATTCTGCAAAAAATTGAAAGAAAAAATCTTAACATCCCTACATTTCTTCTTATTTCCTATTTTCTACCCCATGTATCAAACGTCATATCCTGTTGGAACAAGAACAGCATATCCATTGTCGTCTCAGCTTCACAACCATAAAGTAGGAAAGACATTGTGAAGCCTGTGGCGTATTGTATCCCAAGCCTTCTGCTCAACATTGACCTACATTGACAGCATATCTGTTAACATCTTGTTAAAATGTTCTGTTAGACCATTTGTCTGAGGATGGTAGGCAGTTGTTATTCTGTGAACAATGTCGCAACATGAAATTACCTCCAATACTCGTTTTGACTGGAATATTTTTCCATGATCAGATATCATCACATGTGATGCACCATGCTCCAAAATAATGTCTTCAACTAGGAATTTTGCGATCTCTGGAGCTTCAGCAGTCGGCACATATTTCGTGACAGCGTAGTGGGTGAGGTAGTCAGTGCAGAATATTATCCATTGGGTATTGGTTGTTGACTTTAAAAACCTACCTAAAAGTTCAATTCCAATCCAGTGAAATAGAGTTGCTGCATGTGGAATTGGTGCCAGATGCCCCGGAGGTATTCGTGGTACATGTTCCATCTCTGGCACTCCTTACAGTGACTCTTATAACTCTTGACATCTCGGTAGAGACCTTGCCAGTAATACCTTCGTCTATTTCTGTATAGGGTCTACATGAGTCCCAGATGATCAGATATTGGAGAATTGTGGAAATATTTATGAATAGGTGGCCGGAAATGAGCTGGAACAACCCGTTTGAGGCCCAGTGGATTGTAGTTGCTCTTATAAAATACCCAATTTATATGATGATACTGTCCTTTGGTCAGTTCTACTTTCTTCAAGGCCTCTATGATTTGTAATGATGCTGGATCTTCCCTCTGTTCAGCTGTAATGTCACCTAACTCAGTGAGGGCTGAAATTTCATTCATGCTGTTGTGTTCGGCTAATTGATTCCTTGAAAGGCATTGACATCCTTCAATTTGTGCCCATTTTTTAATACCATTGTGACATCATACTCTTGGAGTCTTAGAGCCCATGTTGCTAGTCACCTGTTGGATCCTTCAAGCTGATTAGCCAACATAAAGAATGGTGGTCTGTCACGACGGTGAATGGTTTACCGAATAAATATGGCTAGAACTTGTTAGCTCAGATAACAGTGAGACTTTCCTTCTCGGTTGTAGAGTAGTTTATCTCGGACTTTGAGAGGACTCTTGCATAGGTGATCACCTTTTCAGCACCTTCCTGAATTTGTATGGGCACTGCACCAATCCCACAACCTCTAGCATCTGTGTAAATTTTGGTTTCAGCATTCTCATTATATAAGGAACTGGTGTGAAAGCTAGAGCCACCTTAAGAGTCTGGAAAGCCCTTTCTTTTGTCTCATCCCTGTAAACCTTGGCATCTTCCTGCAGAAATTCTTGCAATGGACGTGCCTTTTTACAAAAAGTTTTTATGAAATGACAGTAGTATGAGCACTGCATGAGAAAACTTCTCACATCACAGATGTGCTGAGCAGTTGGAAATTCTGTGACTGCCCATACTTTATCTGGATCAAGACGGACACAATCTCTGTTCATTAGGTGCCCCGAGATTTTTATCTCTTTGGTGATGAAGAGGCACTTCTTTGGGTTGAGGTAGAGTCCTGCTGTCTGAACACACTTCAGTGCAGTTGATAGAAGCTTAGATATTCTGCAGATGTCCTTGAGAAAATGACAGTGTCATCTATTTAACAAAGACATGTTGTCCATTTAAGATTTCAAAGCAAGTTGTCCATAATGCATATGAATGTGGCTGGAGCATTATTACACAGTCCAAATTGCATGAGTTTCAATTCGTAGAGGCCATCAGGTGTAATAAAAGCAGTCTTCTCACTGTCAGCTTCATCAACTGTGATTTGTCAGTAACCAGTTGAGAAGTATGTAGCTCCTTTCAAACAGTCTAAGGTGTCTTCAATGCATGGCAGTGGGTAGACATTTTTCTTTGTGCTTTTGTTCAGCTGCCAATAGTTGACATAGAAATGCCACATGCCATTCTTCTTCTTTGTGAGAACCCGGAGATGACCAAGGACTCTCTGAAGGTTGAATAATTCTCATCATAAAACATCTTCTCCACTTCTTCCCTAATTATCCGTCTTTCAGCTAGCAATACTTTGTACAAATGCTGGCCAATTGGTGGATGATCTCCAGTATTGATATGGTGTTTTATCATGAACCATTTCATGTGGCTCTGCTCCTGCTTGCCCCAGAATACACCTGAAATCGCAAAATTCCAAGTTGACATTATTTTGAAACATGGTGCACCACCTGTGATGAAATCTGATCATGGAAAAGTATTCCAGTCAAAACTAGATCAGAAGTAATTTTATTTTGCGACATTGTCCATGGAATAACAACTGCTTACCATCCTCAGACAAATGGTCTTACAGAACATTTTAACAGGATGTTAACAGATATGCTGTCGATGTACGTCAACCTTGAGCAGAAGGATTAGTATTCAACACACCACATGCTTCACACCATCTTTCCTACTCCACGGTCGTGAAGCTGAGACAACAATGGATACGCTGTTCTCGTTCCAACAGGATGTGATATTACATAAGGTAGAAAACAGGGAATAAGAAGTAGAGTAGGTATGTTAAGATTTTTTTTTTTTTTTTTTTTTTTTTTTTTTTATTTTTTTTTTTTTCCCTTCCGATTTTTGCAGAATAATCCTTTATATTTTCCAAATTCTAGTATCACTTAATTGATTTTTTTACTTTAAAGACATAGATATTAAGAGCTTACACATAGAATACTTGCATTATGTATATTAAATAACTCTGATATGCTACTTTCATATGTCTCAAAAGATTTGAAAACAGTTAGTTGTCTCTTGCTTTTTGAACAAGACACTCAATTTGAAAAAGTCTGTATGAAAAGTATCTCACAGTGCACAAAATACAGTTCTTTAAAACTTTATTAGTGAAAATTGTGGTTATTAATGAAGGTGTTATGTAATATTGGCCTTAAAATCTTGGATCGCCATCCTTGAGATGAATATGTATGTAAGATGAGTGATTAAAAATGACTGAAGTCATCTATATGAACTAAAACTAATAACAGACCTATCAGCTAACTAACTGTATGTACCACTTATATTAATATATAATTAACAATTAAAACAATTCCTTACATGTAGCTGGATTTAATTACTTTAAAACCACAAATGAACTATACTAGTAACAATAATTAAAAGACTTAACAGTAACAATTGTAAATGTTGAAGTTTTTCTGAAGAAGATGAACGAAGAAGGTTTGCTGCATATTGATTTTCCTCTCAGACAGAAAGTTACACTCAGCTGCTGATCTGCTGTCCTTGCACCATAAAGGCATCAGACTTCTTCTCTTGGCAGGTGTCTTATCACCTTATTGAAGAGTCATTAATTCAAAATAGGACAGTAGGGAAGTTACAGAACAAATTGGCAGAAGTGCGATGAAATCTGTATTCATAAAGATATGATGAAAATGAGGTAGCCATGTTGCAAGTTTAATATTGTGACATAAATAAGACTATTTTGCAATGAAACCACCTTGCTGTAGGACAAGGAATTACTAAAAATTGTCAAGTAATTTCAACTATACTCATTGTAGTTACAGGTTCTAAACTGTCAACATTAAGTATGATTAAAAAAGTTATTATTTTATCTTCACTCTTAAGTGTTTTATGAAAGCTATAGATTTTGAGACAGTGTTTTTGCAAAACAGTGTGTAGTATGTGTTTTCTTTCTTCTTTTTAAAGAATGTTGAAAAGCAGTTCAGTCTTTAAAAATATGCCTTGAAAAGGAGAGAGAAGAAAAGCAATTAAATTTAAGTGATTATTTTTGAAACAACAGGTTTCCATTGTATTCTTTGTGCTAGAGTCAGGACTGTCCATTATACCATTTAAAATTGCAATTAGAACAGTTATAATGAATGAGTGATATTATTCTGACATTACAGTTGCATCTTATTTCATTGTTCAAAGGCATTCGTTTACCAAAAAACTCTGTCCAGAATTCCTGTGCTTTGTAAGACTGGTGAAAGAAAGCAGGAATACCCTGTGTGGACAAAAATCACTATTGGTTTTATTAACAGATCTACTGCAAAATTAAATTCAAATAATGTGCAAAAGGGCAATTTCAAAGACCATTACTTAACAGGCTATTTAAGTCTTCTGCCAGAACAGAAGTACCATCATTGTTTGATATGTAACAGACAAGACCCATAGCAATATTTAAACACAGTTACCATCTCATTTTATGAGCTAAACAGACTAAATTAAAACTGTAATGTTTTGATCTAGCAGGGAAAACTTTAAGAAATGTCCACGTAACATATCTGAGTACATAGTGGTTTATGTAACTAGTATCAAAAGTAAATACACAATATGAAATAGCCTGTCCATTGGTAGGAACATGAACTAATTAAATGTAAATCTGCAAATATAGATGAGCACATGGCTAACTAAATGGACATCATGTATTTCAGCTCAAATATCAATATAAAGTTATGGAAAGTAAATAAGATCCTATGGCAAATCTAAGCTTTTATTAATAATCAATTTTAGATTAGATTTTGACAGAATTAAGTCACAAATGCCAAATCCACTGTGTAGATAAAACTCAGGATATACATTGTTCTTTCCAATCAATCTTGTTACAGAATTAATCATAATTGTGAAATATAGCTACATAAATGTTAGAAACAGTTTCCTATTAATATTTTTCAAGTTATTGTGATAAATGTGATATTCATTGTTACTTTTCAAATTTACATATATTTTCAGTTATTAGAAAGATTTATGAGGGTTTAAATGTTATTAAAAGATGTAATCATATTTAAGCTTGATTTGTAGAATATCAGGTGTTATTAAGAATGAGATAACTTAATGTAAATTTAATATTTTTATGTTTTAACAACTCCAACAATGCTGAGTATTGTATATAAAGGTGGCCTGCAATTTTTAACCAGATTTCAAGCAGTCACTATGCCCGTTCACACGTTAATGTTTCATTGCTGAAGTGATTATTGTGCATATCAAGTTTATTAAAGTGTTTGATGAAACTGGTGATTCACACCACCAGCATACACAAAACTGGTGATTCACACCACCAGCATACACAATAATTGAGTTCAACTGCTCATATTCAACATAATCCAGGTGTTGCTGCAAGACTGTGAATACAGATGCTGATTTACATGAAGTTACACCAAATGCTGAGATAACAAGATAATTGCTTATATTCACCATACAGAACTTTGTGGAGGATCTAGGCATGGTTCTGTTGCAATTAGTGGCCTGATTGGAGAAACTGGGATTTGCAGTAATCCAGTGCAGTGAGCTTACGCTATGTGTAACACAAGCAACGACATAATCACCAAGGAGAGTATGGACAAGGTTGCAATACCATGTTGCATTATAACATCACACTGCATTGTTTGGGAAAGAAAATAGCACATCAAAGATCCTGAATGTCAAACTACAAGAGATGAACATCGGCCATTGCCAACTTCCAGAGAGTCATCTAGAGGTCATCACACTAATCAGCAGTTTTCACTGGATGTTAAATCCTAAGCCTCCTTGGCTCGCAAGAGTTGCAGTCACACATGGTGGAGTTGCCAAGTACATAGTGCTGCTACTATGTGTCAGACACAACAAGTGCTATTGTGGACATGAAAATAAGTGAATGTATTCAAGCTAATTTTGAATTTGTACCACACACTGTTCGTGTTTCCTGTTGGGTCAGACAGTATGATGTATGAATTTTACTTCAATAAACACAAATATAAGCATTTATTGCACAAGATCAACTTATAAATTAGCTAAAACCATGATTTTTGCTGGTGGCTAAATGATAAGAGTTGATTTCCAAAAAATCGGAACTATGTGCAAAACTGCATTCTGGCAATTTCTTTACTTACTTTTATTTGAATTCTATGTTTTCTGTCAACTGGAAATTATAATGAATAGATGTGAATCTACAATCTTCAGCAGAGTAGCATATTTACTGAAATGAAATTATGTATTGCCATGCTAACAACTGGATACTAATATACAGGAATGGTATCATACACTGGTCAAAAGAATTAGGGAATCAGCTGAGATATCTAGGTTCTGAAGTATTGTCATCACCAGAATAAACTAAAATGGTTCTATGTATTTCTGTCTGTTCTAGGAAGTGGAGACGACAACATTATGGCAACCGAGATAGTGGTAATAATGGAAAGTTGCAGCAGAAGGGGTTCGTGTTGATTTGTGTTTACTCTGCCAAATGAATTACAAAAGCAGTTGGTTTGAGATAGTGTAGTGAGCAAGCAATAACAATGTGACTTACCTGAAGCTATGGTGTGGAGAGCCATAGGAAAGTTGGATGCAGGACAGATACAGAGAGATGTGACTGTCACTATTAAAGTGTTCAAAATGTTCAAATGTTTGTATAGCTCATGAGACTCAATTATGGGGGTCATCAGTTCCTAAACTTACAAACTACTTATGAACTAGCTTACACTAAGGATGGCACAAATATCCATGCCTGAGGGGGCATTCGAATCCCCGACCGTAGTGGCCGTGCAGACCGTGACTGAAGCGTCGCAGTCCCCTCAGCCACAGCGGCCGGCCTATTAAAGTGTCCCAAAGTGTAATTTAGAGGACATGAATACAGCTTCAGGCAAAGGGAACCATTAAAAGAAGGCAAGACCAAAGTCGTCCATGTGTAACATCAACAAGAGATAACTTATTTTTTGTTAATAGCCTGTCGATACAGGAGGCTGAATGAAACACAATTGTAATGTAACCTCCAGGCAACACATTATCAACAGAAACAGTCCGAAATTGCCTTTTGAAATGAGACCTCTATGCATGGAGGCCTCTAGTATATATCCCATTAAAACCATGGCACCATTTAGCCTGCAGAAACTGGGCAGATTGGAGTCGTAATGAATGTCGCCAGGTTCTATTCACAGATAAGTCAAGATTTTGTATTCGGCCAGACAATCATCATTTCCTCATCTGGACTGAATGGAGAACTCTGAACAATCCTGCTTATGTCCAGAAAACATCATCTTATTAAGGTGGTTCATGAATGGCATGGGCAGGAGTCAGTATTGGTGAATGTACGGACCTGTATGTCGCTCAGAATGGTGCTTTGACTACTCAGAGGTATAGAAATGAGATCCTTCAACCTTTTGATCTGCCTTTTGCTGATGCCATAGGATATGGGTCCTTCTAGTGGACAATAACACTCATACCCACAGAGCTGCACTGGTGTACAACATGCTTGAACCTTGGGGAACTGAACAAATGGAGTGGCCAGCTCGTTCATTGACTGTAAACATGACTAAGCATGTTTGGGATGCTCTTGGCAGTTTCATTGCAGCCAAATCAGCTCTTTCCACAATGGTTGCAGAGCTGGATACTGCACTCATGGAATAATGGCAAAATGACCCTCAAGAGCTGATTGATAAACTCATAATTTCCATGGCAAGTTGGTGTATAACTGTACTGTCTGTCTGAGGTGATAATACACCTTATTAGATTGCAGCAAGAATGATTTCTTCACCATTATGATAGCCCCATGGTGACTTTCTCTAAGTAAACCTGACGTAAACTGCTAGAAGAAATGTAGAGATGTTTAAGATTTTTTCTTTCGATTTTTGTAGAATAATCCTTTATGTTTTCTAAACCCTAATACCTCTCAATTGATTTATTACTTAAAATACATGGATATTAAGGTTTAAACATAGAATACTTGCTTGATGTATATTAAATAACTTTGACATGTTGCTTTCATATATCTCAAAATAATTGAAACCAGTTCAGTTGTCTTTTGCTATTTGAACAAGATGCTCAATTTGTAAAAAGTCTGTATGAAAAGTATCTTAAAGTGCAGCAAATACAGTTCTTTAAGACTTTATTAGTGAAAATTGTGTTTGTTAATGAGTGAGTTATGCAATATTGGTCTTAAAATCTCCAATCACTGCTCCCTGAGATGAATATATATGTAACATGAGTGACTAAAATGAGTGAAGTAATCTATCTGAAATAAAACTTATCTCAATAAGAAGATTAATTTTACTTAATTGTATAAATTACAGTATTTCATTGATGACAAACTTCTATTCAATAATATTTAATGAAATTTTATTTATTACCATTAT
Source organism: Locusta migratoria (assembly GCA_026315105.1). Lineage (NCBI taxonomy): Eukaryota > Metazoa > Arthropoda > Insecta > Orthoptera > Acrididae > Locusta > Locusta migratoria. The sequence goes on along the minus strand of CM048744.1, from coordinate 311,002,948 downwards.
GTTATTAACAACACAAAAATAATAGTATAAATTGTAACAAATGTGTGAATAAAATATGTTACCATATGTATACTTTCTATGATATCTCACCTGGTTCCCTAATTGTTTTGAGCAGTATAAAGTATAATTCTATACTCCCAATCTGAATTGTCGTGTTACAAACTACGGTGAGATGATCTGAAAAACTTGACCCTTTGAAATGTCCTAAATTTTGTTGAATGAAGGTCTGCCAGTAATATTTGTACCTTCATTCAATACATAGTGTAATAAAAATACAGGATTTTTGTAGACATTGCTAATCTGTTTCTATTGTTAACTTGTTTCTTGTATTTACAGCTATACTAGTCCAAATTTTAAGCATGATAAAAAATTTGGTAAGCCTACACCATGCGATGACACTGATATTTGGGTTGCAAAGCTTATGCAATGGATAAACAATGAAGAAATGTGTGTAGTAACTCGAAGGCAAGCTGATTTTGTTGCACAAACACAGCCCCAGTTAGGAAAAGCACTTCAACCGTAAGTATTGGAACTTGTCACATGATATTTATTTATTATATTATTTATTAAACGAATATTGTAGAAGGAGACTTTCCTAGTGGGAAAAATATGTATAAGAAATAAAGATCATTTGACTTACCCAAAGCACAGCCTCGTTGATAGATACAAAAAAACAATTAAAAACACACACAAATATTCAAACTTTCGCAACCATTGGCCACTTTGTCAGGAAAAGAGGAAGGAAGGAGGGGAAAAAGGAAAGGATGCACGTTTTAAGGGACTGGATGAGGAGTCATTCCAATCCCAGGAGTGGAAGGACTTACCTTAGGGGAAAAAAGGAAGGTAAACAAATACACACACAATCACACGTATGCACATGCAAACACACCTAGGCAGACATTTGTAGAAAGAAAAGAAGTTCGACAGAGCTACACTGAGGCAGAGGCTCTGTCCAGAGAAAAGAGGCAAAGATGTTACAGACTGGTGGGCGGGAATTTGAATTTAGGGGAGGTTGAGACCAGGTGGGCAACAGGAAGAGAGAATACCCAAGCCTATCAACCCAAGGTTTGGTACAGATTTATTGATGACATCTTCATGATCTGGACTCACAGTGAAGAAGAACTCCAAAATTTCCTCTCCAACCGCAACTCTTTTGGTCCCACCAAATTCACCTGGTCCTTTTCCAAATCCCATGCCACTTTTCTCGATGTTGACCTCCATCTGTCCACATCAAACCTACCAATACAGAACAGTACCTCCATTATGACAGCTGCCATCCATTCCACATCAAATGTTCCCTTTCCTACAGTTTAGGTCTTCGTGGCAAACGAGTCTGCTCCTGTCCTGAATCCCTGAACCAGAGCACCAATAACCTAATAACAGCTTTCATACCCCGCAACTATCCTTCTGATCTGGTACAGAAGCAAATAGCCAGGGCCACTTCCTCATCCCCCCAAACCCAGAACCTTCCACAGAAGAACCCCAAAAGTGCCCCTCTTGTCACTGGATACATTCCGGGACTGGAGCGGACTCTGAATGTGGCTCTCCAGCAAGGATACAACTTCCTTAAATCCTGCTCCAAAATGAGATCCATCCTTCATGACATCCTTCCCATTCCACCAAGAATGTTTTTCCACCACCCACCTAACCTTCGTAACCTCCTAGTCCACCCCTATGCAATCCCCAAACCACCTTGCTTAACCTCCGGCTGCTACCCTTGTAACCGCCCCTGTTGTAAAACCTGCCCTATGACCCTTCCACCAGCACTTACTCCAGTCCCGTAACCTGGAAGATATACACAACCAAGGGCAGAACCACTTGCGATAGCACCCACATGATTTACCAACTGACATTCCTGCACTGTGAAGCGTTCTATATGGGAATGACCAGCAATAAATTGTCCATTCACATGACCAGTCACAGGCAGACAGTGTTTGTTGGTAATAAGGATTATTTGTTTTTTGTTTCTATAGCTGAGCCTGCGCTTTGGGTAAGTCAAATGATCTTTATTTTTTATTTATAATATTTATTTGTTGTTTTTAGTAATGACTGCCTTGGTCTAGTTAATTTCTTTTTTTAATTTATGTAACCAATATCAAAGTATAAATGTTTTTGTAACTCATAGCAATTATGGCTGTGCAGATAACTGTATTAATTATTATGCCACATACATTTGAGCCACTGATGATTCATAAGAGATTACAGGAAGTGCCATGTAAGTTGTGAGTCAATATTTCTCATGACACAGTACACACCATTTTTCCAACTTCCAACTTAATATTTGTAACGGTTTAGTCTGATAGTGACACAAAAATGTAGCCATACAAAACACAGACTGCAGAAGGTCAAAATCAGGGTCAACTAAAATAATTTGAATGTGTAGATTACCTACTTTATTCATTCTAAAATATTTTTCTGTAGATAACAATTCCATTGGTCACCAACCTCATAATATTTTTTGTAGCAATGTACAATTCCTTGCTGAATAATTATAATTCTTACTGGTTAGTTGTAATTAAATACAAAATTTCTATGTTATGCAGCATAGAAAATGCACTGAAGAGTGGAAGCAGAAGGGAGCAAATTCGCCTGCTGGCGCATCATGTTGTCAATCCACCTAAGGTCTTTGTGCCAATAAAGAATTTTATGTAATAAACAAGGGAGTTATATGAATCAATTACAGATGTTAACAGTCTTTGAAATTTCTATTAAATCAGCAAATATGTATTCATTTAAACACCATTTTTTGTTCTTGTAGGTGAAACAAAAGCTTAAAGTTACTTGGTGGTGGTGGTCTTTGACAATGAAATGCCCTCTATGTAGTACAGCTCCTTTATAGTGTGGCACCTTTTGCGTGTGACAACATACATTTTGACACAGAAGTAGCTCCTTTCTAGTGTGTTGGCACATGCTGTCATGGTAATTTATTTATTTTTATTTTTATTTATTTAATTAATTTTATAAAGAATGAATCCAAATAAAGGACACAAATTTTATTGCCATTTCTTTGGTAATTGTTGCAATATTGTCTCATTGCAAACTGCAGGTGGTCTAGAATTTGAAGGCTGGTCGTAAATAGAGCCCAACACTTTCACTAAGGACATGTTTATTGCAAACACAAGTGTACACTCAGTACAAACCGACTCCTGTTTGGAATGCTCCAATATTTATACACAGGAATAATTTTCTGGAACTTACAAGTGCATTAAACAGTCTGCCTAGGTGTACTTGTGTCTGTGTGAATGTGTGGGCATGTGTGCATTTGTTTACCCTCCATTTTTTCCCCCCAAGGTAAGTCTTTCCTCTCCCGGGATTGGAATGGCTCCTTACCCCCTTCCTTAAAACCCTCATCATTTCCTTTTCCCTCTCCTTCCCTACTGCCTGAAGACGCAACTGGGTTGCGAAAGCTTGCGATTGTGTGTGTGTGTGTATTCATTTATTTATTTGTGATGCTGTCACACCTGTGCTCCTTCGCCTGGTGAGTAATCTTTGTCTATTTTTTATATTTTATAAACATAAGAAACATGTAGAACAGTCTAGAAACAGTAAATACAAAGAAATAAATTTTTCTCTGCCTGTGGCAGGGTTTTAACTGGGGACCACAAGCACAGTGATCTGAGATGCTAACCACTGCATCACACATGCTGTCAGAAGACTCGCGCCTTTGTTCCCCTTCATGAAAGAACAGCGAACCGCTGTTAGGTTCCCTTTGCAGCCAGGTGCAATGTCCTGGATCTTGTCATGGGTCCTCTGTTTTGCAGTTCCGGAAAATCCTTCCTTGCTGCCTGTACGCCTTCCTTGTGGTGATGATGACCAATGTCAGCCCATCCTATTGTAGATTCATCATTACCATAACAGTTTTCAGAGTCCTTGAACAAGAGTCTGTTTCTGTGTTCTTTGGGATCATTGGAAGGCTTCATACGGAGGATGTGCGCAATGTCTCTTCATTTTTGTCCTTTTGAGGATGTCTCATTATCCTTAACTTCAACAAAAGTATTGCTTCAGCCCATCTTTCCATACATGTGTAAAAATCCATACCAGATCTCCAGGGCTATACACAGCATTTTGGTGCTTGTCATTATACTGCTGGCAGTCCTTCTCCTGGGTGTCCAGTGTCCACACGTGAGCCAGCTGTCTTGCTTCTTCAACTCTGGTGATGAGCTGTTTTGCATATTCATCCGGAGTATCATCTGGTTGGAACAGAAACAACATATCCATTGTCGTCTCAGCTTCACAACCATGGAGAAGGAAAAACGGCATGAAGCATGTGGAGTCTTGCTTTGCTGTATTATAAGCAAATGTCATGACTAGCAGTGTTATATCCCATTCCTTCGGCTCAAAATTAATGTACATCAACTGCATATCTGCTAACGTCTTGTTAAAACGTTCTGTAATACCATTTGTCTGAGGATGGTAGGCAGTTGTTATACTGTGACAATGTCCCAACATGAAATTACCTCTGATACTAGTTTTGATTGAAATGTTTTTTCATGATCAGATATCACCACATGTGGTGCACCATGCTTCAAAATAATGTCTTCTAGGAATTTTGCGATATTTGGGGCTCTGCAGTCAGTCGCCACGTTTCGTGACAGCATAGCAGGTGAGGTAATCAGTGCTGACTATTATCCATTGGTTACTGGCTATCAACATTTGGAACCTACCTAAAAGGTCAATTCCAATCCAGTGGAATGGAGCTGCTGCAGGTGGAATTAGTACCAGATGACCTGATTGCGCCACATGCTTCTGTCACAGTCACTTCTTACAGTGACTCACATAGTGCTTGAGAGATTGGTAGAGACCTTGCCAGTAATACCCATGCCTGATTCTGTCTAGGGTCTTCACGAATCCCAGATGACCGGATATTGGAGAATCATGGAAATACTTGAGAATTGCTGGTCGGAGATGATCTGGAACAACCAGTAGCCATTTGGGACCCCCTTGGGACCGTTGTTGCTCTTATACAATGTCCCATGTATAAGCTGAAACACTCCTTTGGTCAGTTCTCCTTTCTCCAAGGCCTCTGGTTTGTGATAATACTGGATCTTCTCTCTGTTCTATAATGTCACCTAACTCAGTGAGGGCTGAAATTTCATCCATGCTCTTGTGTTCAGCTAATGGATTCCTTAAAGGTAGTTGGCATCCTTGTGTTTGCGTCCATTTTAGAGTACAATTGTGACATCATACTTTTGGAGTCTTAGTGCCCATTTTGCTAGTCGACCTGATGGAACCAAATTTGTCAACCAACATAGAGAATGGTGGTCTTTCAGTTTACCAAATAGATAAGGCCGGAACTTGTTGATAGCCCAGATAACTGTGAGACATTCCTTCTCAGTTGTAGAGTAGTTCATCTTGGACTTTGAGAGAACTCTTGATTCATAGGTTATCACCTTTTCAGCACCTTCCTTAATTTGTACGAGCACTGCACCAATCCCATAATCACGTAGCGTCAGTGTGAAGTTCAGTTTTCACATTCTCATTGTGTGAGGTTAGAACTGGTGCAGAAGTTAGAGCCTCCTTAAGTTCATGAAAAGCTCTTTTGTTCATCTCATCCCAGTAAAACATGGCATCTCCCTGTTGAAGTTCATGCAGTGGACGTGCCATGTTACAAAAACCTTTCATGAAATGCTGGAAGTAGGTGCACAGCCCAAGAAACTTCTAAATCCACACATGTGCTGTGGAGTTGAAAATTCTGTGACTGCCATTCCTCTATCTGGACCAGGACGGACACGATCTCCATTGACTAGGTGCCCCAACATTTTTATTTCTCTGGTGATGAAGAGGCACTTCTTTTGGTTGAGGCAGAGTCCTGCAGTCTGAACACACTTCAAATCAGTTGGAAGGTGGCTTAAATATTCCACAAGTGTCCTTGACAAAAGAACAATGTCATCTAGATAACAAAGACATTTTGTCCATTTAAGATGTTGAAGCAGGTTGTCCATCATGCATTCAAATGTGGCAAACCCATTACATAGTCCAAACAGCAGTACTTTGAATTCATAGAGGCCATCAGGTGTAATGAAAGTAGTCTTCTCCCTGTCAACCCTGAATTGCCAGTATCCTGTCTGCATGTCCATGGTTGAGAAGTATGTAGCTCCTTTCAAATAGTCTAAGGTGTTGACAATGCATGGCAATGGGTAGACGTGCTTCTTCGCGATTTTTTTCAGCCACCGGTAGTTGACACAGAAATGTCATGTGCCATCCTTCTTCTTCTTGAGGACCCCAGAGAGGATCAAGGACTCTTTGAAGGTTGAATAATGTCATTGTGCAACATCTTCTCCACTTCTTCCTGAATTATCCATGTTTCAGCTGCCGACACTCTATAGAAACACTGGCTAATTGGTGGATGATTCCCAGTACTGATATGGTGTTTTATTGTGCGCCATTTCATCTGGCTTTTCTCCTGCCTGCCCCTAAATACACCTGAAAATTGGTGTAGTATGGCTAACACTTGTTGGCATTGTTCTGGTGTCAGACCTATATGCAATTCCATAGTAGTTTCCTCTAGTGTGTTGTCAGCAGTAACAGCAGAGCATGAGACTTCATCGATGACATTGAGCTCACTATCCTGCACTGGTTCAGCTGTTCCAAGACTCATTCCTTTAGGGATGAGTTGTGATTGCTCATAAAAATTAGTGATTGAAAGGTTTCCTTGATCACCCGCAATGCTTATGATAGCCGCTGGTATGTAGAGTTCCATCATTATACTGATTGGCTCACTGCAATCAACAAGCACTTTTAAAGTAACACGGGTCATCTTGGCTGGTGATTGGGACCCTTCTTATTGTTAATAGTAGGATCTCAACATTCTCAACAGTAAACAAAGGGCTATGATTTTCCTTATGGCAACGGTGTAGTGTATTGATATTGGTAACGGCTGTTGAATCCTTTTTGAAAAATCAGTCACTTGCAATGAGGGTAATAAATCTTAGTGTTGATAATGATATAAATAATTAATGTTGTTCCAATCTGAAAATTAATGATTCCACAAAAGCAAATATTTCGTTGCCAACGTTAACATACTAAACCGCTGCCACTGCAAGTGAAATTTAACCCAGGTACAACACAAATAAATAATTTTTTACTAGCTATATCCCGCATGCCTCACAATGCCAAGGAAAGAAAAAAGTGCTTCTTTCTGCAGGTATAATTTGAATTTAAAACATAATGACATTCCTTCACATCTATCAACGTTTTTATTTACTAAGAATTCTTCGTAAGAAAACACGAATGTATGTAGTTTCTTTTTTGATTTCAGTGCATACTTATTACATCTTGAGTCCATTCTGTTTAGGAATGCCTAGATAATGGTGTAGTACAGTACAGAACAGTAGAGGCCCTGTTAGTTACATAGTGCACCAATGAACTAATTGTTGGTACTACTGCATTATTATTATTATTTTTTATTGTTTATCTCTTTTCAATGGTTATGCCATACAACAGCAATGAACACCTAAAGGAGCTGTTGGTTTTGTAGTACTTGAAAGAAACAATACATGATCATGTTGTTTATGTTGTTGTTGTGGTCTTCAGTCCGGAGACTGGTTTGATGCAGCTCTCCACAATACCCTATCCAGATCAAGCCTCTTCATCTCCACATAAGAACGACAACCTACATCTGTCTGAATCTGCTTACTGTATCCATCTCTTGGTCTTCCCCTACAATTTTTTCCCCACACACTTCCCTCCAACGCCAAATTCACAATTCCTTGATGTCTAAGAATGTGTCCTACCAATTTATCCCTTCTTTTAGTCAAGGTATGCCAGAAATTCCTTTTCTCCCCAATTCTGTTCAGTACCTCCTCATTAGTTACGTGATCCACCCACCTAATCTTCAACATTCTTCTGTAGCACCATATTTCAAAAGCCTCAATCCTCTTTCTGTCCGCACTGTTTATCGTCCATGTCTCACTCCCATACAAGGCAACACTCCATACAAATGCCTTCAGAAAGGACTTCCTTAGGTTTAAATCAATATTCGATGTTAACAAATTTCTCTTTTTCAAGAACGTTTTTCTACCCATTGCCATTCTGCATTTTATATCCTCTGTACTGCGACCATCATTTGTTATTTTACTGCCCAAGTAACAAAACGCATCCCACCTCCTTTATTGCTTCTTTTCCCAATTTAATGCCTTCAGCATCACCTGATTTTCTTACACTGCACTCCATTACCCTAGTTTTGCTCTTGTTAATCTTCATCTTATATGCACCTTTCAGCACACTGTCCATTCCATTCAATTGCTCTTCCAGGTCCTTTGCTGTCTCTGACAGAAGTACTATGTCGTCGGCAAAACGAATGTTTTTAATTCTTCACCCTGAACTTTAATTCCTTCTCCAAATTTCTCCTTGCTTTCCTTTATAGCTTGCTCAATGTACAAATTGAATAACAATGGAGAAAGGCTACAACCCTGTCTTACTCCCTTTCCAACCACTGCATCCCTTTCATGCCCTTCAACTCTGACAACCGCTGTCTGGTCTTTGTACAAGTTGTAAATAACCTTAGGCTCCCTATATTTTACTCCTGCTTGCTTCAGAACTTGAAAGAGTTTATTCCAATCGACATTGTCAAAAGCTTTCTCCAAATCTACAAAAGCTAGAAATGTAGGTTTGCCTTTTCTTAATCTATCTTCTAGGATAAGCCGTAAAGTGAGTATTGCGTCCCGTGTTCCTACATTTCTCCTGAACCCAAACTGATCTTCCCCGAGGTCGGCTTCTACCAGCTTTTCCATCCTTCTGTATATAATTTGTGTTAATATTTTGCAGCCATGACTTATTAAACTGATGGTTCTGTAGTTTCCACACCTGTCTGCACCTGCTTTCTTACGGATGGGGATTATAACATTTTTCTTAAAGTCTGAGGGTACTTCACCTGTCTCATACATCTTACACACCAGGTGAAACAATTTTGTCATGGCTGGTTCTCCCAGAGACTTCAGTAGCTCTGAGGGAATATCATCTACTCCAGGGGCCTTGTTTCGACTTAGGTCTTTCAGGGCTCTGTCAAATTCTTCTCTCAGTACAGTATCTCCTATTTCATCTTCATCTACATCCTCTTCCCTTCCTACAATATTGCCGTTAAGTTCATTTCCTTCATAGAGCCTCTCTATATACTCTTTCCACCTTTCAGGTTTCCCTTCATTGCTGAGAACTGGTTTTCCATCAGTGTACTTGATATTCATAGAGCTGTTTTTCTTATCTCCAAATGTTTCTTTTATTTTCCTGTAGGCTGTATCTATTTTTCCGCTATTTATACATTCTTCTACATCCTTGCATTTGCTTTCTAGCCACTCCTGCTTAGCCATTTTGCATTTCCTGTCAATCTCATTTCTTAGTCGTCTGTACTCCATTTTGCCTGTTTCATTTACTGCATTTTTATATTTTCTCCTTCCGTCAATTAAATTTAGTATCTCCTGTGATATCCAAGGATTTTTTGTAGGTCTTTCATACCTATTTTGTCCTCTGCTACCTTCACTATTTCATCTCTCAATTTTACCCATTCCTCCTCTACTGTTTTATTTTCCCCTGTTTCTGTCTATTGTTGCCTAAGGCTTGTTTTAAGAACCTCAGGTTCCTTCAATTTATCCAGGTCCCATCTCCTTATTTTCCTACCTTTCTGTACTTCCTTCAGTTTCAGCCTACAGTTCATAACCAACAAGTTATGGTCAGAGTCTATGTCTGCCCCTGGGTATGTCCTACACTTCAAAACCTGGTCCCGAAATCTATGTCTTACCATTATAAAATCTATCTGGTATCTCCCGGTGTCTCCTGGCCTCTTCCACGTATACAACCTTCTTTTGTGATTCTTAAACCAGGTGTTTGTTATAACTAAATTATGTTCCGTGCAAAATTCTACCAGGCGGCTTCCTCTTTCATTCCTTTTGCCCAGACCATATTCACCCACTATCTTCCCTTCCCTTCCTTGTCCTACTACCGAATTCCAGTCTCCCATAACAATTAAGTTTCCCTCTCCCTTAATTGTCTGAATAATTTCCTTTAGCTCCTCATATATTTCTTCGATTTCCTCATCATCGGCAGAGCTAGTTGGCATATAAACCTGTACTACTGTTTTCGGTGTTGGCTTCGTATCTATCTTGACAATGATAATGCAATCACTGTGCTGGTCATAGTAGTTTACCCACATTCCTATTTTCTTATTCATTATCAATCCTACTCCTGTGATACCCCCAATTGATTTTGTATTTATAATCCTGTACTCACCTGACCAGAAATCCTGTTCATCCTGCCACCGAACTTCACTAATCCCCACTATATCTAACTTCAACCTATCCATTTCCCTTTTTAAATTTTCTAATGTTCCTACTCGATTAAGGGATCTAACATTCCATGCTCCGACCCGTAGAATGCCAGTATTGTCTTTCCTGATGATCACATCCTCCTGGGTAGTCCCCGGCCGGAGATCCGAATGTTGTTTACATTCCCTCAATAAGAGAAGTATTATGAATTAAGAGCCACAATTTTACCTCTGCAAATACATACTAACATTTAACATCGAGTTGCTGATTACACTTTGCATATTCACTGCTTATTGACATTGCTTTGCTTCTTTTCACAGGGAACATTTGAATTTAAAAGATAACGAAATTCTTTCACGTCTATCAATGCACTAATCTACATTAAAAAAATTACAACGGAAATGGAATTTATGTAGTTCCCTTTCTGATTTTGGTGAATTCTCATTACATTTTGTGTGCATTCTGTTTAGGTTGTTGTTGTCTTCAGTCCGCAGACTGGTTTGATGCAGCTCTCCACACTACCCTGTCCTGTGTAAGCCTATTCATCTGAGCATAAGTTCGGCAACCGACATCCTTTTGAATCTGCTTACTGTATTCGTCCCTCGGTCTCCCTCTACAATTTTTACCCTACGACTTCCTTTTAATGCTAAGTTGACAATTTCTTGATGTCTCAGAATGTGTCCAACTAATCTATCCCTTATATTAGTCAGGATATGCCAAAAACTTCTTTTTTCCCCAATAAGGTTAACCACTGCCTCATTAATTACGTGATCTACCCATCTAATTTTCATCATTCGTCTGGAGCACCACATTTCAAAAGCTTCTATCCTCTTTTTATCTGAACTCCTTATCGTCCACATTTCACTCCCATAGAATGCTACACTCCAGACGAATGCTTTCAGAAATGACTTCCTAATATTTAAATATTCAATGTTAACAAGTTTTGCTTCTTAAGAAATGCTTTTCTTTCCATAGCCATTCTGCATTTTATACCTTCTTTACTTCGGCCATCAGAAATTATCTTGCTACCCAAATAACAAAACTCATCTACTACTTTTATTGTCTCATTACCTAATCTAATTCCTTCAGCATCACCTGATTTTCTGACACTACATTCCATTACCCTTGTTTTACTCTTGTTAATGTTCATCTTATATCTTCCTTTTGAGACACTGTCCATCCCATTCAATTGCTCTTCCAGATCTTTTGCAGTCTCTGGCAAAATTACTATGTCATCGGCAAACCACAAAGTTTGTATTTCTTCTCCCTGAACTTGAATTCCCTCTCCAAATTTCTCCTTAAATTCCTTCACTGCTTGCTCAATATACAGATGAAACAAAACTGGGGAAAGGCTACAACCCTGTCTTACCCCCTTCCCAACCTCTGCGGTCCTTTCTTGCCCTTTGACTCTAATAACTGCTGTCTGGTTTTTGTATAGGTTGACTATAACTCTTCGCTCTCTATATTTTACCCCTGATACCTTCAGAATTTGAAAGAGTGTATGCCAGTCAACATAGTCAAAAGTTTTCTCCAAATCTACAAATGCTAAGAATGTAGGTTTCCCTTTCCTCAGCCTATCTTCTAAGATTAGTCATAATGTGAGTATTGCCTCCCATGTTCCTACATTTCTCCTAAATCCAGACTTATCTTCCCCAAGGTTGGAATCCACAAGTTTTTCCATTCGTCTGTAAATAATTCGTGTTAGTATTTTGCAACCATGACTTATTAAACTGATAGTTCTGTAATTTCACATTTGTCTGCACTTGATTTCTTTGGAACTGGAATTACAATATTCTTCTGGAAGTCTGAGGGTATTTCCCCTGTCTCATACATCTTGCATACCAGGTGATACAATTTTTTCATGACCGGCTCTCCTAACGATATCAGCAGTTCAGATGGAATATCATCTACTCCAGGGGCCTTGTTTTGACCCAAATCCTTCAGTGCTCTATCAAATTCTTCTCGCAGTATCATATCTCCTATCTCATCTTCTCCCACTTCGTCTACCATTTCTAGAATACTGCCTTCAAGTTTATTTCCTTTGTACAGACCTTCTATATACTCCTTCCACAGTTCAGCTTTCCCCTCTTTGCTTAGTACTGGTTTTCCATCTGAGTTCTTGATATTCGTACAGCTGCTTTTCTTGTCTCTAAATGTCTCTCTTATTTTCCTGTAGGCAGTATCTATCTTTCCCCAAGTTATACATTCTTCTACGGTCCTTCATTTGTCCTCTAGCCACTTCGGCTTAGCCAGTCTGCACCTCCTGGCAATCTCATTTTTCAGACGTTTGTTCTCCCTTTTGCCTGCTTCGCTTGATGCATTTTTGTATTTTCTCCTCTCATCAATTAAGTTCAGTATATCCGGTGTTATCCAGGGATTTGTGTTAGGCCTTGTCCTTTTGCCTATATTATCTTCTGCGGCCTTCACTACCCTATCTCTCAGAGCTACCCATTCTTCTTCTACTGTATTACTTTCCCCTGCTTCAGCCAAACCTTGCCTAATGCTCCCTCTTAAACTCTCACCCACCTCTGGTTCCTTCAATTTGTACAGTTTCCATTTCCTAACTTTCTACCTTTCTGCAGTCTCTTAAGTTTTAATCTGCAGTTCATAACCAATAATTTGTGGTCAGAGTCTATATCTGCCCCAGGATATGTCTTACAGTTTAAAACCTGGTTCCTAAATCTATTCCTTACCATTATTAAGTCAATGTGATACCTTCCAGTGTCTCCTGGCCTTTTCCATGTATACAGCCTTCTTTCATGATGATTAAACCAGGTGTTGGTGATCATCAAATTGTGCTCTGCGCAAAATTCTACCAAGTGATCTCCTCTTTCATTCCTTTTTCCCAGTACATATTCACCTACTACATTTCCTTCTTTTTCCTTTCCTACTACTGAGTTCCAGCCCTCCATAACAATCAAGTTTTCGTCTCCCTTAACTTTCTGAATTATTTCTTTTATCTCTTCATACATTTCTTCGATATCCTCATCATCGGCCATGCTAGTTGGCATATAAACTTGTACTACTGTGGTCGGTGTTGGTTTTGTGTCTATCTTTGCTACAATAATGCATTCATTATGCTGTTCATAGTATCTCACCCCCATTCCCATTTTCTTATTCATTATCAAACCTACTCCTGCGTTACCACCAATTGATTTTGTATTTAGAACCCTGTACTCATCTGACCAGAAGTTCTGTTCATCCTGCCACCAAACTTCACTAATCCCTACCACATCTAACTTTAACCTATCAATTTCTCTTTTCAAATTCTCTAACTTACCTATATGATTAAGGGTTAGAACATTCCACGCTCCGACCTGTAGAATGCCTGTTTTGTTTTTCTTGATGTTTAGGAATGCTTCAAAGACACCATAGTACAGGAAAGAACAAAGTGAGGTGACGTTAGTTAAATAGTACACCAAATAACTAATTATGGCGGTGCTGCATTTTTTTCATTCTCATAAGTATGGTGTAATACACTACAAAAAGAGGTACAAGTTTACTTACGGTGGTTGCGTTGTGTGGTGATGTTGGCAACGGCTGTTGAATGGTCACGTAGAATGAGCTGAACAATTGTTTACTTTCACAATGAAATAAATAATTTATGCTGTTCTGGTCAGTAAATTAATCATCCTCCTAAAGCGAATAGTTCATTGCCAATGATAGCAAACTAAACCGCTGCCACTCCAAGTAAACTTTAACATTGGTAGGACATAAAAAAATAATTGTTTTTCTTCCTTTACAGTCTCATGGAAAGAAAAGCAATGCATCTTTCGATGGGTATAACCACTAAATTATACATAGAGTATAAGTATCTATGCAGTGAGCATTGCGTTTTGTAGTCTTATCAACATTAAGCTGGAGTTACCAAGTGATATTGAAACAAATCCACTCTTTCCACACATTTATTTGCTCTTACGATTCGTTTGTACTGCATTGGCTACAAAGAAGCTCTACCTCCTTTTCGCAGAGCAACCACATAACATGAAATAATATCTAAATAAATGTGTCACAGAAGCAACAAGAAAGTTAAGGAAGTGTCACTAAAATGGCCATTTACACACAGTCATCTATCTTAACCAAACAAAAAAAGACCAAGATATTGGTTAACATTTCTACCTTAATGTTGAATACACAAAATCTGTTCTGTTCATCTGAATGCTAACTCCTGAGATGTTTTTGGTCTGTGCCTGCCACTAGAAATTACAAACCAAGGTTGTTAGAATAAAGGTAGGTGGCGTTATCTATGCAGAGCACATACGTCAGTTGAAGCCTATCTGCCATCTTGGTGTGTTGTGGAATGCTATTTCTCTATTAAAAATATAAATTAAGTCAACCCTCTTACTGTTAATGCAATGAACTGATGGCCAGTGCAAAGTATGTACTTACAAACAATATACTTTCTTGAACAAATAGTAATAAATACTCATCATAATATATTTCAAAACTTAATTTTTAACAACTAATTTGCACTCTTATAACACGTTGTACATCATGGCAGAACTGTCTGACATTTTATTCCTGATTTAAGTGACATGAAACATTAGCTCTTCAATACGAAGACTTCTCCAAGACATAGCAATATGGAGGAGGCAGGCTTCACTTTTTCAGCTTAAGGGTGTCTCCCTGTATTCTAATCTCCTTGTTATATACACACTAGAGCAACAAACTCATCAGAAACCTCTCTGCTTTCATAATTGTTCGGTACAGTATTGTGATTAAAATTTGTAATTACTTACTTTTGGTGCAAAATACATTAAAATAGAGAAAGGCAACTTCTTTTTCAGAGGCAGTTGTACTTAGAAATATAATCCGATTTCTGAATATGTAGTTCTATTACACAAGATCGATTTCAACTTCGTGCTTTACAAAGTAATCACTGCAGGACGTGGGGACAAGTATTAGCTGAAAGAGTGGTCAATGCTGCTAACACAGTCAAAACAATTCTCTCGAAATACTATATTGAATGGAAATTTCTATACAGATGATCACCTGAGGCCATTCCTTCAATGATTACCCAGACTTACTTTTTCATAGATTGACAGCATCATGACGTCTTATTTAAACAAACATGAAGTGCTCTGTTGATTTAATTAGTACACTTTCAGTATTCATTGAGTTTTCACTAATATGGAGCACTGCATACAGAAAACTACATTGTCCCCCGTGCAACAATGCAACATACTAATATTTCAGCATAAACTTACTGTTGGAGATAAACAGTTTACTACTTCACCATAGAACCAGTACATGGCACTCTTATTATTATTGGTATTCCTCATCTCAATGATAGAAGTGTTTGCAGAAGTTTACACCAAACAGATAATTAGACACCGCAGTCTTAACTTTATGAACACAAACTAACATTGAAATTACATCGTTCCAGAGTACGGGCTTAAATTAATTTCACTTTTTGTGTGAAAAACTTTATGAACATTTATCATTTTCGACAATGG
The DNA here is from genome assembly GCA_026315105.1 of Locusta migratoria. Classification (NCBI taxonomy): domain Eukaryota; kingdom Metazoa; phylum Arthropoda; class Insecta; order Orthoptera; family Acrididae; genus Locusta; species Locusta migratoria. Next base: position 310,987,236 of record CM048744.1, on the reverse strand, counting down.
CTTCTTCTTAAATTTGACATCTTCACTAGGAGAACTGAGTTTATTGACAAAGTGTACAGGATGGGTTCGAGAGGTGGAGGCAAGGTATAATTTCCGTGTGGGGTTTGGGGAGTGATTGGGGAAATCATGAGTACACACAGCAGGTTTCGTCTCCAGGAGAAGGTATATTTCCGATTAAGGGATACGTGAGCTGGTTCTTAAGGCCTGAGGAGTGGCACCAGTCGTAGATAGGAGTTTAGCATTGTGCTAGGAGACTGCAGGTGCTAGCCCAGTGGGCTGCACAGTAGAGGGATCGTACTGCTCAGTCGACAGTTGAACGTGGAATCAAACATGGACTCACTGCTTGTCTTGCTGCTAGCAGACACCGAATCTAGGATGTTACACGCTCTAGTCTCTGATTGGGGGGGATCTTTCGGTAGCTCCAAGTTCAGGGCTCTGTTTGGCTGGCGCTCTTTGGTGGGGGCTCGGTATTAGCGTGTTGTTCAGCAGTTTTGGGGCCGCTAGTTGCTGTAAGTGCTGGTACAGAGGATTGCCAAACTAGGGTCGATGGCACCGGGCGTGCGGTGTTGAAACGTACGGCTGGCGGCCAGAATTGGGGACAGGGCAGCGACCTCACATTGGCACATGGAAGGTGCTTGTTGCCTTGGTGAATGTTATCTTAGTACTGTAATTTGACTTATACTTCAAAAGAAAATTAAATGCCAGTAAAAGTACCAAAAATATTTTGAAAACTCGCGACTCCTATGTGCCACTTGTGTACATTCCTCCCCCTTCCATGGGAGTGGTTTACCACTTGGTAAGTCTCTTTTAGCTTTTTAGCTTTACAATTAAAACAAAGGTCCCATGGGAGGCGACGGCGGGCAAAACGGGCTTTTACAATAATTTCTTTTTGTGAAACTAATTATACAGAATTCAGATTTGCATGGGTGTGTTGGATGCCATGGGGCACCTTGGGCGGCTCACAATAGTTCGGGAAGTGATGGTGGTAGTGCCGCGGCCGCCGGGTGGTTGGTGCAGTCGGCAGTATGGGTGATTGGCTGGTGAACTAGAAGGCTGGGTCTGAAATACTTTGGCCTTCATCTAAGCTAGGTGTCTAAGCTAGATAGCAATTTACTTCCTTGGAGAGAACAATGTTCTTATGCTATTGCATAATTTTTAAGCAAATAACATGAACTGAGTGAATTGTAACAGGTATATCTCACAAATTAAACGGAAGGCCATCTTTAATTGGAGTAAAGGGGAATATACAGTGGGCATTATGATGTTATTAACAAAAGTTAGGATAGCTATGTACTTAATCAGACGGTTATGCTATGGCTGATTGTTGTGTATTATAGATTTAACTATAGTAATTACTTGGTAACATAACATAGCTAATAAGGTTGAACGAATGTTATATGCATATCCCTTTAGGACTGGAGTATAACTACAACTACACTATGATTTACAAATAAGGGGGTTAGAACCAGTTCTTTACGTTGGTGTGCTATGGGTGAAGTTACCAGTCATTTGGCACTCAGGTATTATGGCGTGTTTGGCTGGGCAACATTGGTGGAAACTTCCCTTTTTGTACATCAGCCACAATATTGTTATTATCATGACCAGGGAGAAAGATGGTAGCATGACGCTGGGCAGCACAACGGTTCTGTGATAATTGTCGGAGTTCCAGTTATGCATATGTGCTATTGCTCTATCCATATTAATCTGTCCTTTTTCATGTTCCAAAAGTTCATTTAATGTGTGGTGGAGATGGGAACTGTTGAAATGAGGTGTCTTTGGCAAATTGGTTGGTGAAGGTACACCTATTGGTATTTCTGGTAGGTGGAGCAAGAATGGATTGAAGCTTGCATTGTAGTGGTAGCGCAGTTGTTCGGCAATTTTAGTAGTGGAGGTCACAATATTGCAATGCGAACTATTGATCAGTAGTCCACTGTTTGAAAGCTTTCCCGGTAAGTTTGCGATACCAAATGTAAATCATAGCACTTTACAGAGACAGTGGTCGGGCGGGGTACGGCATACAGCCAGCTAGTGGCAACGGTATTAAACTCAGGTTGGCTCAATTTGACTATGTTATATGGGCACAGAGGTGTGGTAGCTTTGGCCAGAAACAGGGTGGCTTCGCAGGCGGAGATGTTGGTTCTGAGGGTTAAATGCAGATATAGATAATTGGTTGCCTTGGTGCAGTGCTGCAATTCTAAATCTGAAAGGATGGCATGCAGGTGCCTGTCGCGGATAATTACTAGGATGTGTCATGGCTAATTGCTAGTATGTCTGCGGTTTTCCACTTAATATGCTGTCTCATGGCTTCCCAAGGTATAGGAAAGGTATGCAGCTGGTAACACTCAAATTCACAATTGTCACAGCTTATCGGAATCAAAATTTTGATGTTAAGGTTTTCCGCTTCATTTCACTAAATGGACTTGGGCAGCGGTGTAATATGCAGACAGGTAATTCTCTCCTACCGGATAAATTGCGCCTACTGGTGATTTTAGTGGGGTTGAAATGTTGTGAAGAACATCCAGAAATAAGTTGGCGGGCATTAAGTATGGGCTAAGTTTATGTTGTAGTCCCAGTTGGATGGCAGCGTGCAACTCATTTATGTGTTACTGGATGGCTTGTGGATTGTACAGCAGGATCTGCAATATCCTTGTACTTTCCAACGTGAGTGTTAGGTTACTTAATTTCTCTTGTAATATGGTTATATCTCGGTTAACGGTAACACTGACCTGATCTAGCTGGAGTGCTAATTGGGTGGCGGTTACCCGAAGTTGTTGGGTGTTGGTTATTAAGTTGTCCTCCACGTGATTCAGTCGAAGCTGGTGGTGGATCAGGGTAGTTTGTGCGTCTTGTGCGATGGACCTAGCCTTCTGCATTGCGGTGTTCCATCTATTTGCGTCCTCATGATCAGGAGTTCTGAATATTGCCTTCAAAACAGTACCTCCAGCACTAATCTAGGCTCGCTTCATTTGGTGTTGAGGTACGGTGGCTGTAAAATTGCTGGCAACTATTGTTGACAATCTGGGTTAGGTGTTGTAAAAATATGACATGACATGATGGATCGGTGTCGTGGAACAGAATCTCTCATTGGGTGAGAAGTTCTACTGCATTCCACAGACTAGCTTCTTCCTCCTCAAAGAGGGTTCAATTCAGTTGGGCAGACATAGTAGTATGGTGCAGGACATATATCAGGTTTTCTGCCCTCTTGAACGGTATACCAGAGTCAGACGGTTGGATTTGAAAAGGAGGTAAACCCTGTGCATACGCTAATACAGGTAGTAGGACATACCAAGTCCATAATGTCGACATGTCCTCGATGGTGAGTATCAGGATGGACACAGCACAAGAGCAGTGGAGATATACCGGTACTAGCGAGTGGTTTTAAATTCCCCAGTTGATCAGCAAGCACACGGTTACTGAGGTGGATCTTCCAAAATGGATTCAATCACCTAAAATGCATAGTTGAACACTTAGGCATAGAAGTTACGTAGGGCAGTAGCTTCCTGATGTACTGGCAGAATGTAAAAGGTTACCTGAAATGAACTCAACATTGTCTTGGCGAGAAGATTTGTAAGAGCCAACAAATACACTAGTCACTGTCACAGGTATGAGGGTTTCCTGATACTAGTGTTTGTTTAGTTCCAGCTCACCATTAAATATATTCATGGAAGGCAGTAGTGGGTCGGTAGGGCATTGCTTCTGGGTTAGCTGGCTAGCACAGCTGGTTGCATGGCGAGATGCTGATTTTCACAATCGGGTAGCCGTGCAGGCTGTTGCATTAGTGAGTGTCCTCATTACGACACTGGATGTATGCTTGCTTGGCCTGGATGGCTGACGGTGAAGCAGGGCCAGCAGCAGGTGCTGAGCAAGGGGAAGAGGGCGGGGAGGGGAAGGGGAAGCAACCTGGGGATGGGAGCGGCAAGGCCATGCGCAAGACAACTGGGTGCGCGTGGCACTTCCTTCAAATTTCCTATTGTCTGGTGTGGTTTTATTTACCTACCTACCTACTGTAAAACAGCACAGGCTATTAACGTAATAAAGACAGCTCGTCCCCACCTATTAACTATACTCTCCTACTCTAGGAATATCTAACCAAACATCACAAAAATTCTCCCTTCACATAATAGTAAATAACAAGGCTTATTCTAGGTGTAACTATCCTACAACTACCTTCTACGGCTTCTGTGCTACGGTGTCACATTATCGTTAACTTACATTTCCGTACCCTAACATTTAGCTTTACGGGTCTCTCGATTGTAGACCGTAGGGATGCCTAGATCTCAGTGGGTATTTATGATGGGTAGGGGGAATTATAGGTTCCGTCAGCTTTATCTTCCTTGGTCGTCCCGGTTTCCTAGGTGTGGCTGGTTCAATTACTGTCAGACGTGGTGTGACCTAACCATGATAGGGCTTCAGCTTATCGAAGTGTACAACCACGGTGCGGCCTGTCAACTGCACTTCGGCATTGATGGGTGATGTGCGACATATTATTTGGTAAGGTCCCTCGAACAACGGAGTGAACTTTTTGGTTCGTCCTTGTTTAAACATGGTATTTCGTACCAATACCCAGTCTCTGATTTTGTAATGTGGTAAGGTAGCTCCCTTATTCCTGCGGCATAACTGGCGGTCAGTGGCTTTGCTATTGCTTTTCTGTACTTTCCTTCAGATGTCTTTTAACCGGTGTGCCAGGCTTTTGACTTCCTGAACATCCACACCCAGCGGCAACTTGTCTAACTCGAATGGAGAGTTCATAGTGCGGCCATAGATGACTTCGTACCGCATAAGACCCTTTCATTCATGCACTCGGGTGTTATGTGTCGAGGTCACGAAGGCTAGGTATTCATCCCAATTAGTGTGAGTGCTATTCACATAATGTGCAAGAATCTTAACAATGGTCTTACGCATTCGTTCTACCTGGCCATTGGCTTTCGGATGTAACAGTGAAGTTCACCATTTCTTTATCCTCAGTAACTTACAGACTTGGACAAACAGAGCAGACATAAAATTCATTCCTGGGTCCATAAGTAGGGCTTCTGGGCTCCCATAGGGCAATACCATGTGGTTAACGAAAGCTTGTGCTATGGTCTCTGCTGACATGTCTGCGAGAGGGACTTAGATTAGGAACCTAGAAAAATGGTTGATAATGGATAGGACATACTTATTGTCCCAAGGTGTTTGTCAGAATGGCTCAACAATGTCCAGGGTAACTAATTGCCACGGCCTAGAAGTTTCCGTCAATTTTTGCATCGGTATTCGCGGTCACTTATTTTGCGTTCTCTGTGCGCATGGTAGGCAGTTGCGTACGTATTTATCCACATCTTGTGGACGTCAATGCCACCAATATCGCGTTGCAATTCGGCAATTTGTAGCCTTTTTCCCATTGTGGCAGGCTTGTAAGCTGTCGTGACATTGCGCTAAAATCTGCGGTTGTAAAGCTTTGGGTACCATGATCCGATTTCCCAGCAGGGTCTTTTTGTACAAAACATCATCCACTAGTTCAAAACCTGGCCGCTTGGCATACTCCTAGCATTCTACATCTGCTTTCTGTTCTTTTTTCAGCTCGTGCACGAGTACATCTTCCACCTGCACCATCTGTACTATACGGCTAAGTGCATCGGCGTTCTGATGCAACTTTCCTGGCTTGTGTTTCACTGTGTAATCAAACTCGCTGAGCTGCAAAACGCACCTCGTCAATTGACTACTCAGATCCTTCAGGCTTAACATCCACTGCAGGGCAGCATGGTCAGTAACTATGGTGAATGGCCTGCCATATAGGTAACACCTAAAGTAATTAACTGCAAAGACTATGGCTAACAATTACTTCTCTGTGGTTCTGTAATTCCGCTCAGCCTTATTGAGCTGACAGGACGTGTATCCTATAGGTTTCTCTTCCCCATTCCATTCCTGACTCAAAATGCATCCCAAGGCAAAATCTGACACGTCACATGACAGAATGAAGGGTTTCTCAAAGTCCAGGTAAACCAATAATGAAGAGCTGGTTAGAATGTCTTTTACATGCTGCATGGTGCGGTAGCATTCCGGAGTCCAATTAAATGTCATCCCCTTCTTCAACCGATGGGTAAGTGGTTTTCATAGTCCTGCACATAACGGCAGTAGAAATTACACAAACCGAGGAAACTCTACAATTCTTTTATGCTGTAGGGTACCGGAAAGGTTCTCATGGCCTCTGTCAAATGCGGGTCTAGTTTTACTCCATTAGAGCTGATTATATGGCCCAAGTACTGCACCAGTGACTCCGCAAAGAAAAACTTTTCCAATTTTAGACTTAGGTTAGCTTCTCGGAGCCTCACTAGGACGTTCCTCGCCCGCTTGGCATGTTCTTCAATGGTTTTGGAGAATATAATTATGTCGGCCAAGTATACCAGAAGATAATGGTTTTAATCCTCGTAATAGTAAGTTGGCAAACCGCTGAAAACTTGCAGGAGCATTACGCAACCTGAATGGCATTCTTAGGAATTCGTACAATCCAGAAGGCACAATGAACGCTGTTTTAGGTATATCTTGTGGCGCAATCTTAATCTGATGGTAACCCCACCTCATGTCCAAAGTTGAAAAGTAGTGGCAATTCCCCAATCTGTGCAGCGTCTCATCAATCCTTGGCAACGGGTATGTGTGGGGGGTCATTACCTTGTTCACAGCTCGTAGGTCTACACACATCCGGTATGACTTCTCCCCATTCAACAATTTCTTTGTTACTAGCACAATCGGTGACACCCAGGGGCTAGCTGAGGGCTGTATAATCCCTGTGTCCAGCTGCTCCTGAATGATTTCATCTACCATGGATTGTAGATAGTGCGTAATACGGTATGCTTTTTGCGCAATGGGTCTAGTGTTTCCAGTTGGGATCTTATGGTATACTAAGTTGGTAGCGGGCAAAAACTTCTGGTTTTCAAACAACTCAGCATACTCCTTCAGTATGGAATATAGTGACTCCTGGCTTGCTTCATCTAGATGGGCCAACTTCCCCTTCAAACACTCCTCCAACTGTGGTGTGACGGCAGGCAACTCCTCCACGGAAAAAACTCTAGCTTCTTTCCCGGATTCTCCCTACTTCAAACAGCTGGTACTTCTTCAGCTTCCATGCACTGGACACTCACCAGAATGGTTCCATATGGTATTACTGCTTCTTTTGTACCAAAATTATTGATACTCGTGGGTATCCGGAATTTTCCTCCTTCACTCTCGGAATTGCACAGGCTACTTTTTACGTGTACTTGCATCTTGTTCAAAACCTCGTTTCTGGTGAGCGGATTGACCAAAAGCATGGTTGGACTTATTTTAAACAAATATTCTTTTCTCCCTACTCTCAGGTTAACATGACAGGCTCCTAATAGCCAAACTACGGTGTCCCCTAATCTTCAGATCCGGCAATGGGGTGGTTCCAATGGTTTCTTATCACCTCTAGACAGGAATAAAATACTCACTCTCTGGTATCTACTAGTACTTTTACTCGTCTCCTTCCTATTCTGCCTTGCAACATCACACTCGCCACTTCGGTATTCCCCTGTAAACTCATCAGGTTTACCATTTTGACTAGGGGCCGGAAGGGGTGGCTGCACCTACCCCCTGATCGTTTCCCCATCGGCTCTGTCCCTTTCTGTGGTTACCCACCCGTCTGTCCGGGTTCTTTGAGCAATGCATCCCTAGGTGCCCCATGGAATGGCAATATGGGCAATAGGGCACCAGGCACTCATCTGCGTGGTGGCCATCATGTTTACACTGGCCACATTTGGCTTCCTGGGTAAACACCCTTTTTTGCTCATGGTTCCACGTCGGTGCAGCTACAAACCTCTTCGCTTCCTCACGTAACATCGCCAATCTAACGGCCTCATGTAGTGTACAGGGGAAAGATACTTTCACTTCTCCTCCTATTTGTGGGTCAATACCCCTCACGTTAACATCCACTGCCCTTGCCTCGGCTTCCTCCAACAATACTTCATCCCTTATGACATCCCCGGTTTACTTATAGGTCTTGCAAGAAACAGCTCTTGCAAGAAACAGCGCATGCGTCGTACCCCTCACTGGACTTCTGTCACATTGCAAACAGCTGATCTCAGTAGCACTAGCCCCTTGCTTATCCATAAACCTCTGCCTCAGGCCCTGTGCTAACACTTCAAAATGTGTAGCATCTCTCAATGCACTCACATATTCTACAAATGTGCAGGCATCTCCAGCTAATTTCAGCTTTACCACATTCAGCAGAAACCCACCCAGCCACTGGCACAATCTACCCACATCACGAATGTTCTGCAAAAAACTTTCCACATTCTCGTGATTCTTACCGGCAAAAGGAGCAATCAGACTTACTGCCTGGAGGCTATTAATGAGATTACGGCCAGATTCACTACCACAGGATCGGCTACCTCTCTCATTCTGCTCTGTGATTCACAACTGGTTCTACTCACTCTCCTTCCCGCCAAACCCTCGATATGCCCCAGCAGATCTGTGAGCCTGTCCTCTCCCTCACCATTTCCAGGAACTTGGGTTTCCACAGTTTCTACCCCAAGACGGGACTGGCACCTCCCAACCTCATTCACCAATTCCTCACATTCCCTTTTGAGCTGAATAATACGTTTCCACCAAGAAATGGTTCCTCTCCTGTAGCATCCTAATTAACTCCTCCTGTAATCCCCTCCTTTTCCCTCAAGCTCCTGACAACGGCACTTTCTCCCACATCCACTTGAACCTCAACACTCCTCATTCCCTGCTCAGCTAATCGTCCCTGAATCAGTGAAAACTGCCTCTCGATCTCCACTTCATTTACCACATAATCCGCAACTTGGTGCTGGACAGATCTATCATGTCATCCCCGGAATCCCCTTGGCTTCATACCCACTTGCCATGGTGACAGTCTACGTGCCTGCACCAACAATGGTAAATGAAACAACGGCACTTACTTCACTAATCACTGCAAGACGTTGGGGGGGTGGCTTGTAGACAGCAGGCGGCAGTGACCATATCAGCAGCGATGGTCATGTGCCGGCCTCGGCACCGAACCCAGGGGGCAGCGATGGCGAAGTTGAACAGCTGGTCAGCAGCGCATCATCACGCGGCCTGTGACTCAGCCCAGGTGGCTCACTACAGTGCCAGGTGCGCGCAGCCCAAGTCCACACAGCGGAACAGGCAGCAGCGCGCTACCCAGTGTGGCGCCACAGATGTCAGGTCTCAATAACTTTTCAACTCTCGACCTCAAGCACTTCCAAACCCCAGAAATGCATCACACTTCTGACACCAGATGTACAGAATGGGTTCGAGTGGTGCAGGCAAGGTATAATTTCCGTGCGGGGTTTGGGGAGTGATTGGAGAAATCATGAGTACACGCAGCAGGTTTTGTCTCCAGGAGAAGGTATATTTCCGATTAAGGGATACGTGAGCTGGTTCTTAAGGGCTGAGGAGTGGCAACAATGATAGATAGGATTTTAGCATTGTGCTAGGAGACTGTGGGTGCTAGTCCGATAAGCTGCAGAGTAGAGGGATAGTACTGCTCGGTCAACAGTTGAATGGGAAATCAATCATGGACTCACTGCCCATCTTGCAGCTAGCAGACACCGAATCTAGGATGTTACACACTCTAGTCCCTGATTGGGGGGAATCTTTTGGTAGCTCCACGTTCTGGGCTCTGTTTGGCTGGCACTCTTTGGTGGGGGCTTGGTACTAGCATGTTGTTCAGCAGTTTTGGGGCCAGTAGTTGCTGCAAGTGCTGGTACAGAGGATTGCCAAACTAGGTAGCTGGCAGCAAGAATTGGGGACAGGGCAGTGACCTCACGTTGGCACACAGAAGGTGCTTGTTGCCTTAGTGAACGTTATCTTAGTACAGAAATTTGACTTATACTTCAAAAGCAAATTAAATGCCAGTAAAAGTACCAAGAATATTTTGAAAACTCGCGACTCCTATGTGCCACTGGTATACAAGAGCGATCCAACAATGATTCTGTTATTGCTGACCTACGTCTAGAACCATAAAAAACCATGATATACACAGGTCCCTCTGTAACAACCATTGCAAAGCACGGGCATATAAGCTAGTGATCATATAAATACAGCACATGCCACAATTGTTTCAGACAGTTTAGTTTTGTTAATAAGCGAGTTTAGTTCAGACTAGTGTAGTGAATTGTGTTCAAGTGTGGTATTAATTGTTGCTTATGGAACAATAAATCACTAAAGTGAAGCAGATGTCAAGAATTCTTTTCCATTTCACAAATCACAACATTATCTATGAAATTGGCAGAAATTGTAACACCCAAAAAGACATAGGCTGAGTGTTATAACATGTTCTTGCTGGCCAGATGTATCTTCCATTTGTGACCTTCAGTACAGTTGCATTTTTATCACAGAACATTGTGTTCTTTAGTTTGCAGTGGTAATCATTTGATGATACAGAGAAGGAAGCTCCTGAATCAAGTAGTTCCTGCACAGGTTGGTCATTGATGATGACATCAATGAGATTTCCTGACATCTTAATGACTGTGGCCCATGGAGTATTTTTATCTGTGGTGTCCTCACCTCCGTAGATGGTTGCCTCACCTTGTGACAGCTTCTCTGCCCCCACCAACCATATTGTGTTTTTAATCTTGTTTTGTAAGTTGTGGAGTAAACAATAAAAGTTACCCACTTCACTAATTGGTGCATTGTGACAAAGTGTTATCTCTGGTAGTGTCAACCCGGGTTCTGTCTTGAATGATTCCAGCAGTTTGGGAGAATTTAGGAGCCACCTTTAGGTGGTTGCCTGTATTTACATGACTGTGTTACCAGTACCTGTTTTCCTATGGACACCAGTGCCAATGTGTCTCTCTTACCCAGATCCATGGCTACTGGTCTCCTCGCCCACATCACACTCTTCTTTAGGTTGTCAATGCCACTCAACAGCCATGTACCAGATGAGTGACCTTTGCTGTATGTCTGTCACCGAGCTGTACACTCAAGTGGAACTTTATTGTGGTCGACATTCCAAAACCTATCGGGGGTATTGACTTTCTATCACACCACAAACATTCCCCTGATGTTGTGGCCTGCTCAGTGTTTCATAACTCATTGGACATGCTACAAAGAACAATCACTCCTAGTTCAGTACTTGTGTCCCTTCCATGAGTGTTATCAGTGACATTGTGCCCAGTTCTGTGTCTAGGAACTGCTTGTACGTGGATGTCTGTAAACAAATCTTGGTTGCCATGCCAACACCTTTTTTGGAAACTCCATCAGTGCTTTGTTCCACTCTAGCAGCTGTCTCCCATATTGCTGCTCCCCAATCCCTGTGGAAATCTTCTTCTGTTTCATGCTCACATGCTCCATTGGTCGAGCAAGGGTCTGGAACTTTTTTAACTTCTCTGACTTGCATGCCACCACCCATGCATGGTCTCCCTAGGAAATGCTCAAACAGATTTCACTTGCCACCATCTTGTGCTCACACTATAAAACCTCCCTCACGTGCACCTGTGGCTAGCACAGCTACTACTTTGGCGCCTCGGCTGTCACAAACTCTTCCGAGCTACCTCCCGCTACCACGCCTCCTTTGGCAGCTGCTCCACCTCAGGTCTCACTCAGTGCCATGCCCCCTGATGACATGCATGACCATGTGCCGTCTCGTGCCACCACAACAAACGTCAAGTGTGCTTGTAAACAAACACTTGCTTCCACACTTACTGATATTTTGGTTTTCACAAATGGAACTGTGCATAGACTTTGTTTAAATGAGGGCCCTTCCATTTCTAGCAAACTGTGCTGTCTTTGCCCTGAGAAACTTGCAGCCATCACACAACAGATCGCTAAACATTTGGAGGCCGGAGTCATTTGATCCGTTGTCTAGTAACTGGTTGTTGCCTATTCATTTAGTGGACAAGAAGAACAGTACTTGGTGCATGTGCTGCAACTATTGCAAACTCAATGCCAGGACTATAATGAACAACTATTCCACTCCCAACATTGCTGATTTCACACAAACTTTGGCAGGTGTGAAAGTGTTTTCTGTAGTGGACTGCAAGTGTGCATAGAATAAAATTCCGATGCTCCTGAGGACATTGAAAAAAAAAAAAAAAATAAAAAAAAATAAAATAAAAAATAAAAAAAAGGTAACACAACCCAAATTAGCTTCTTTGATTATTGTTTTATGCCATTTCGCTTGAAAAACACAACTCTGACATTGCAATTTCTTATCTGTGACACCCTTTTCCCATTGAAATTTTGTTTTCCTTACCTCAGTGACATATTAATGTTAGTATTTTTGGTCGAGGAGGACAAGAAACCTGTGCAGATCCTTTTCAACACTCTTGCCTTAGCTGGCATCAAACTTAATGACGACAAGAAACAGTTGTAACAATGCTCTGTACTGTTCCTCAGTTTCACTGTTTCTGTGGCTGTGATTGCTCCTCCCCCAGAGAAGGTTGACCATGTCAGGAACTTTCTCTTTCCCTCAATCTTAAATGAACTACCACATTTTCTCGGGACAATCAACTATTACCAATGTCAATTATCTGGTGTTGTCGGGCTCCAAGGCTCTCCCCCCCCCCCCCCCCCACCCACCCTCCCCTCACTGACTGCCCTTGCACTTGCCCCATTCCCTGGAATCATGCCTTGACTTCTCCTTTCTCTGCTCTGAAAGATCTCTTAGCAAGGGCGTTACCATTGCTTACCCTCATCCCAGTGCTGAGCTTTTCATCACGAAGAAAGTGACACTGCCATTGTTGCAGTTCTCAGCCAGACCATTAATGGCGACATTTCTCCCTTGCAATTCTTTTAAAAAAATCTTAGTAATGCATAAAAGAAGTACTTTTGACAGAAAGCTGCTGGCAGTAAACTCTTATTAGGCTGTCAAACACTTCCACACTGCTATTGACGGTTGCTCTTTCTATGTTCTCACTGACCACAAACCGCTTGCAGCTGCCATTTTCAATCGTCCAGTGGATCCACCTCCCTGCTGGTTCCACTACTTTGATTTTATTTCACAATTCACTACTGATGTATGTTACATCAAGCATGCTGACTGTTGTTGCCAATTTCTTGTCTCACATTCATACAGTCTCCTCCCTTCTGGACGTCTGTAATCTGGCCACTCTCCAAACTGCAGATGAGGAAATAATGCAACTAATACATGAAAGCATTTCTTCTCTTAAATCCATCTGAACCTCCTTCCCAGGAAGCTTGGGCAAGGTCCGCTGCGACAAATCAACTGACAAGCTATGTCCCTTCATCCCTCACTGCTTGCAACATGAGATCTTCGACAAACATCACAGTCTAGCTCACCAGATTAGTTGCCAGCCGTTTTGTCTGGCAGGACATGAAAAGGGACTGTCAGGCTTGTGCACATGCCTGAATTCCCTGCCAGTGGAGCCTGTCACAACACACACCACCCCCTACTAGGCTCTTTTCCAGACTCGGCTGGACGTGTTCAGCATGTTCACATTGACTTGGTCAGTCCCCATTCTCCTGACAGGGGCTTTTGCTACATTTTAACCACTATCTACTCCACCATCGCTACAACAGAGCCACACCTCTTCTCAACTTAACTGCTGAAACTGTCGCCCATGCTTTCATGTGAACTTAGTACTCTCATTTTAGTTTCCCCTCCACCATCACAACTGACCAGGTTAGGCAATTTGAGTGTTTCCTTTCCATGGCCTTTGCAGTCCCTTTGGTATCTGCCACAGTCACATCACCATGTATCACACACAGAGCAACAGTCTGATGGAGCATCAGCAATGCACATTGACAGCAGCATTGAGGTGTCATGATACGCGGTGGACTGAGGCTCTGCCACTGGTCTTGTTTGATCTCTGTACCATTTATAAAGAGCATCTGCAGGGCACTGTGGCCGAGTTTATTTATGGTCTGAAACAAACACTTCCAGGCGACCTGGTGCATCCGTCACCCCCACCTCCACTCACTGAATTACCATCCCTTGTTGACCTTATCAGGATTCATTTCTCTGAGATATCTGCCCCTCCCCTCTCTCTAGCCACCCTCCCCCTACATCCCATGTTCTGTGGGAGATGTTCTTTCATTTTCTTTCAAGACGATTCTGTCCATCATCCCACCCCCCACCCCTTATGCTCCCCTCCTCTGGACAGTGCCATGTCCTGAAATGGGTCAACAACACTTTCATCATCTCCATCAACAATTTCCCAATGACATTCTCGGTAAACCAGCTTACGTCAAGCTTCCCTCCAAACCAGCTGACAGTACACTGTCTGTGAATGACAGATTAGGCAGTCCTGGGCATTTCTCTGTTCCCTCGCCCCATCCCCTCCTCTTCAGCCATCTCCGCCAGTGACCCCTTCTGTCCCCTCCCTTCCTTCCTCTCTACTGTCCCCTCCGTCCTTTTCATCGCCCTTTCGAGGTTTCACACGTTGCCTACTTCCAACCTTCCTGATCCTTGAGTTCATTGTCCCCATCCCCCCTCCCCTATGTGCTGACCTCTCCATTATCTTGAGGGATTGGTCCCCTTTTGTGTTACACTTATCTATTTCTGCCTCAGACCCTCCTACTCCTGTCGAGTAGCATCTCCTGAACATCAATCTCCCACGAGAGGTGCACCTCCTGTTGCCTGCTTCCAACCTTCCTGGCCCTTGAGTTCATCGTCCCCATCCCCCCTCCCCTATGTGCTGACCTCTCCATTAACTTGAGGGATTGCTCCCTTTTTGTGTTAAACTTGCCTGTTTGTGCCTCACTCCTTCCTATTCCTGTTGAGTAGCATCTCCGGAAACACATCAGTCTCCCACAAGAGGTGCACCTCTCGGATGTGGGTGCTTCCATTCTTCTGACATTGGAGGTTCTTATCTATGCTCCTCTGGCCCCCTGTATCCTCTTATTCTCATGACCTCCACTAGTGGTCCATCACCCTAACTGGCTTCTTGACTACACAGTGGACACACCACCGGCTCATTGACGCCACCTGCCGATGCCACTGCCCGAAAATACTATTGAGCTGTCTGTCACTCGAATGCGGCTGAGTTCTTTGGGGCAGTTTCTCTGTCCCCACCAGTCATATTGTGTATTTAATCTTGTTCTGTAACTTGTTGAGTCGAGAATAAAAGTTATCGCATGTGACTAATGTTCTTTTATATGGGTCCCAAACCCAACTAATTTCATAGTTAGGGTAAGAACAGGAAACGAAATTTTGTGATGATAGAAAAAAATTGCTTGCAGAAGGACTTTTGTCTCATTAATTTTAATATGTCTCAGCAAATTTTCATGCACTCTTACATTTCTTTTCGAAATATTCTTATCATGTAGCACTTCTGCTTCCTTCATTATAACATAAATCATCCCATTTAAGTCTACTAAGTACTGCCCAACCACTCTACTTCTTTTGAACATTATTTTCACTTATCATTAGAGAATTTCCATAATTAATTTACTATGAAACAATTCATAAATAGTTCCATTAAAAATATTGTCTGGGTACTAAAGCTTGTCAAGAAAAACTCCATGTATATAGAGTTGCTCTTTGAGCAAGGGGGTGTGGGTTCTTCAGAAGAAGTGATACATGCATATTGGTCACAGTTCAGGAGATGTCATCAAAAACACTGAAATGCATGAAAATCTGTCCCAGTACACATAATGTTTTAGTTTACAATAATTATATTTAACCCTTTCCACCAAAACTCAGATGGTTGTGCAACTTTGGATTTGCTTTTCACCTCAATCTTAGTCTTCTGATATGCTTCCAGCCAGCATGCAGTGATCGTGCAGATGAAGAGTAGAGCCTGCACAATCATTGCGTATCAGTTACAAGCATATGAGAAAACTGAGGTCGAGGCAAAAGTAAAATCTGAATGTACATGATCGTGTGCATTTAGATGGAAAAGGTAATTACAAACTCCATATTACAACACATTTCACAGTATCCTAATACCACTTTATGAACCAGGAAAATTATATTTTCCTAGGACTCAGAGTTCAGGAGATATGATGTCACAAGAATTGAGATGCTTAAAATCAAAACTGAAATGGTTAGAAAATAGGGTCGAATGTAATGGGCAGAGAGGGAAAAGAAGTTGGACTAACATAATAAAGAAATAAATACACACCCAGGCAAAGCCAGGAACTAATGTTAGTGTAAAAATAATTCTGAAGTAGACTTGGCAGTATTCTCAAATTTTATGTCAGATGTTAAGAAGGAATTTGCAACAAGATTAATTATTTTATATTTATTCATTAGGTAGAGAAATAGAAGTTGTTGGTATTTTTAAAGTGCCTTATAAAGTTTTTCCAACAGCACAATAGATGTAGGTGGCTATGAAGTTGTTTTGCCTTTCAGTGTCATTATTTCAAATACAGATAATAGACTTGCAGGAAGACATCTTCTGTCAAACACATGAAACTGCAACTTCTGAAGTATTTTGGAGTAAACATATCCCTGAAAAATAAGAAAACTGCAAAAATGTACTGTACTCCCTATGTTTAACTTCATACAGTATATATTTGGAACTTTTATCCTCAAATATAATTTTTTTAAACAACAAATACTATTCAAGATTAAAGGCAGTTTACCTGAAGACATTATTCATATAAACAGCTCTCCATGTGAATCTAACCAGGAAACTGACTGAAGATCACAAATTTAATTTCTCCCATAGATTTTTTCCCCCATAAAAATATTCCTACTGTATCTATAGTATTTAATATATTTGTGAGTGAAAATAACGATAAAAAATAGTGAAAAATGTAAGATTTCTGGATATTTTTAATAGAAATATTGTATTTTTTTAACAGTTTGAGAATGAAAATTGAAATTAAAAATTAGTAAGGTAAATGACCTTTTAAATGCATTTTTAATACAATATGCTTTTAACGCATCAGTCCTGTGTCTATTATTTTCAATGACTTCTGCCCTAGGTATTAAGAAAACTTGAAGGGACAGCAACAAAAAGTAATTCTAGAAATTTTCATCGATGGTTCATACCAGACCTAAGAAGAATGTAGAACACAAGCCATGACTACCAACAAAAGATCAAAGAATAGTGAAGAAGTCAGGTTTGCATACCTTCAACTAAAGAAGAAATTATAAAACATTAATGATCAGCCACTGATAACTATATTCAACATTCTCAAACCAAATGCAAGGCTGCTTGGAGAGCTATCAAGTCAGAACTGGGTATTGTAATAGAGACACTTGTGATATTACCAACATCAAACCAGATGAAGTGACTGACTTCTTCACTAATTCTGGTAATGAAGGACACCCAGCTCAACAAAATGTTGAGTTATTCATGTTATGTGATAAACAAACTGGAAATATTTGTATTTATATGGATGCAGATAGCGGTCACTGACATAGCAGCAGCTGTAGCAAAAGTCAGCAATTCAAAATCTGAAGACCTATATGGTCTCTCAAATTTTGTTGTTGAAAAAATAGTAGACATTATGCTACAACCAATTTGTACATTAGTAAACTGCCTAAAGATAACAATAGTTGTCTTTGTTCATTAAAAAGGAAACAAGTTGTGTGTGGTTAACTACCGTCTGATATCTCTTATTCCAATACTCCCAAAAGAAAAAGAACATTGCATGCAGTAATGAATTTGCAAACATTTCACATGCAACAAATACTTACAAACAGTCAATATGGCTTCAGGTAATACTAATCTACACTGAAAGTTGTTGAAAATATAGTTTTGACAATACTCAGTGGCTTTGAAGCAAAATCATCTGTTAAGGAACCTTCCTGGCAGATTAAAATTGTGTGCCGGAACCGGGACTCGAACCTGGGACCTTTGCCTTTCACGGGCAAGCGCACTACCGACTTTGCTATCCCGACATGACTCACGATGCCGCCTCACAACTTTACTTCCGCCAGTACCTCGCTTCCTACTTTCCAAACTTTGCAGAAGCTCTCCTGCAAAAACGCAAGACTGGCACTCCTGGAAGAAAGGATATGGCGGAGACATGGCTTAGCCACAGCCTAAGGGATGTTTCCAGAATGAAACTTCACTCTGCAGCGGAGTGTGCGCTGATATGAAACTAGTGCTAGTCTTGCGTGTTTGCAGGAGAGCTTCTGCGAAGTTTGGAAAGTAGGAGGCGAGGTACTGGCGGAAGTAAAGTTGTGACGCGGCATCGTGAGTCGTGTCGGGATAGCACAGTCGGTAGTGCGCTTGCCTGCGAAAGGCAAAGGTCCCAGGTTCGAGTCCCGGTTCCGGCACACAATTTTAATCTGCCAGGAAGTTTCATATCAGCACACACTCCGCTGCAGAGTGAAGTTTCATTCTGGAAACATCCCTTAGGCTGTGGCTAAGCCATGTCTCCACCAAATCCTTTCTTCCAGGAGTGCTAGTCTTGTGTGTTTGCAGGAGAGCTTCTGCGAAGTTTGGAAAGTAGGAGGCGAGGTACTGGCGGAAGTAAAGTTGTGAGGCGGCATCGTGAGTCATGGTCGGGATAGCACAGTCGGTAGTGCGCTTGCCCGCGAAAGGCAAAGGTCCCAGGTTCGAGTCCCGGTTCTGGCACACAATTTTAATCTGCCAGGAAGTTTCATATCAGCACACACTCCCCTATTGTTGATCATTTACATTACTGACCTACCTACTATCATGCCATGTAAATCTGTTCTACATGCTGTTGATACCATATTCACTGAAACTGGTTACAATATAGATGATCTAAAGAACCAAAGCAAAGGCCAACATAAGAATTTCCAGTATCTGGTTTGAAGACAATGAATTAACCGTATATCAGAATAAAACTGAGAATGTGATTTTTAGTTTATGAAATACTAACAATGATTGTAAGTCAGTTAAACTTCTAGATGTGCATTTGAACTCCAAATTACCTTTGAACCATCACACTGACTCCGTATGCTATAAAGTATCAAGAGTAATATACCTGTTACCTGAGATTTATGTAAGTGAAACAATGCATTTCTTCTTCCATATAACTTATTGCTCACTGCTGAGGGACAACTCACTGGTGTAAAAAGAATTTTTATGAGATAGAAAAAAACTATAAGTTGTGGCAGATGTTTTCAAACAAAATGTATTCTGCAGGCCTATTTTCAAGAAAAGGGGCATCATGATAGCCCCATAATTCATAATTGTTTAGTCTACACAAAAGAAAACCATGAGAGCTACAAAATGAGGCAATCACTTCACTGGCATTGACACATTGTAAACATTTCCATATTTACACACCCAAACCCTCTTTCTTAATACTCAAGTCTAAATTCAGTCCCAGAAAGTGGTACCATCAGTATAAAATACCATAGCACCCATAAAGATAAACTTGAACCAATAGAAACACTTCTGATAAGCTCTGTTATCTGAAACACCTATAATAAACCTTACAATAATTTGGAAAGGATAGTTTGCTACTCATCACACAGATACCTGATGAGCTGCAGAAAGGCACACATAACAGAATAAACAACAAAAAATGAAGCTTTCGGCTGTTAAGCCTTCATCTGCCACAGATAATGTGCATACACACACACACACACACACCACACACACACACACACACACACACACACACTCTCTCTCTCTCTCTCTCTCTCTCACAAACACAACCGCCGTCTCTGGCTGTGCCGCAACAGCCTGAGACGGTGGTTGGGTTTGTGTGTGTGTGTGTGTGTGTGTGTGTGTGTGTGTGTGTGTGTGTGTGCGCGCGCGCGCACGCTGCGCGCGCGTTCTTTGTGGCAGATGAAGGCTTATCAGCTGAAAGCTTCAGCTTCTGTTTATTCTGTTATGTGTGCCTTTCTGCGGCTCATTGGGTGTCTCTGTGGTATGTAGCAACCGATCCTTTCCAAATTATTGTTGAATCCTTTAAGGTATTTCCATTGTTTGTTTATACTACAACTTTCATATAGCTGGTTCATAATTTATATTAACTTTGATTTTTACAAAGCTGTTGCAACCAAATAACAAAATTATAACATGACATATCATGTACATATTATAAAGACACAACACATATCTTTGTTTGATTAAAATCTCAAAGTTACATTTTGCAATTATAAATTTATGAAAATCACATATAAAAATATGCCATTGCAAACATATAACAAATTTGAATAGTTGTGAAGCACTGATAATGAATCAAATACTCTCACACACAAATAATAAAATAATAAAATGAGTAATTAGATATATATAACTACACAATTCAAACCAATGTAAAATCCAATCACAAACAGATCAACTAATTACACCCACTAAAATATCACATCATATGATAAGAGGCATGAACTTTCTCTAACTGTAACATAAATTAACAAAATTATACACTGTTATTGAGTAAATGGAAGGATGCCATTGACCAAAGTCAAAATAAAGATTGTAACTACCAAACATCTTAAAATTCATTTATAAGTAAATATAACAACACACAAAAGCAAGTATAAGAAATATTTAATTTATAAAGATAATTGTTAGCATGCAGAAAGTCTTCCTTTGGGATGATATTCAAAAGCCTTGGCACGTTTTGTTGCATTTCAGGAATATCGTCAAATCTCTGTCCTTTCAAAATGAGTTTGAGGCAAGGGAATAGGTACAAGTCTGGAGTATTGAGATCCAGCAAGTATGTTGGATGTTTAAGTTGCATCACCCGCTTTTTTGACAGGAACTCTGCAATGCTCGTCCAAGTAATACAAACAATTCATACTTCAGCATGTTTTACACACACTTTGCAATTTTAGGACTTTATACAGAACCTGAAACACACTATGATTAGCACCAGGCAGTACAACACAATTCTTCATACTTCAAGAAGCAACCTTGATGTACCCCATACGGTCTGATATACAAAACTTAACACAACAACTGACCATGACCAAGCTGGAAGGAAGCGCCGCGTCCTGTGCCGATGGGAACACTCAAGATAAACATATCACCAAGAAGGTGCAGTCCACAATCTAGGATGTAACTCACGCTCTTAAGGTCAAAATTCGGAGTCGTGCGCACGTAGCTCCTTTGCGGAAGCTCAACACAACACAACACTGTGCGTTAAACTGTCGCAACTCCCAGAGCACCACTGCTCCTGTGCGGACCAAGTTCACGTCCACTGTCTTTTGCCGACCACCACCAACCTTCCTCTCTCGTCTCGCACGTGATGTCCCACTCGGCCGCCAGAGGGCGGGGCCGACCCAGCGATGGTATTTCGATTTCCCCAGCGGTACAAATGCAATCTCTGAAAATCGAAATTGATCACCTGTGCTGCGCACGGCACAATCTCCCCCCCTTAAGGAAGAACACCACGGGGGGGGGGGACCGTTATTGCGTCCCCCATGAGGTTTCCCTACATCTTGGTCATTGGCCAGCTTTAGTTGACTAATATGGGCTCTAACAGATTTGCCCCCAGGATGCTAGCATATTAGGAATGTTACCAGGGTCAGGACCGTTATGACTTCATACGGCCCAACAAACCTTGGCAACATCTTGGTAGTGATCTTATCAACAGCTTTACCTTGTGCTCCAAAGTTTTTTTAATAAACCTGACAACCCACACGCAGAGAGTTTGGGATGCCTACCCTGGTTGTATCGTATAGCTTCCCTCTTGTGCACCTGCAAAATATCTTTTCTAGCCACCAACCAATTCTTTTTTATAGTGGCTGCACTCCCATCTTTAGACAAAATATCATTGATCGACAACAGATTAGACAGAAGCGAGTTAACAGGGAAGGCAAACATGAGGCTGGCCGGAGTAGTGCGATGAGCTTCACGACGGGCGGTGTTCAAGGCAAAAGTGAGCCACCCTATAGATTGATCCCACGCCCTTTGGTTTTTGGAATGAAAAATAATTAATGTCGACTTGAGGTTTCGGTTTACTCGTTCCGCAAAGGAGGGCTGCGGATGGTAAGGATTGGTCATAATATGTCGAATGGCACTACCGAAACAGAAACTTTTAAATTCTCTGGACAGAAAGGCGGGCGCAATTTCACTAACCAATAACTTGGGCACACCGAAGGTAGAAAAGACTTGTGCCAGGAGTTGGACAGTCACAAGTTCAGTGCTTCACATACTAGGAAGAAGCCTCACAAATCGAGTAAAAGCATCAACAACCACCAACACATACCTCTTTCCTTGTCTCGTCCTAGGACAGGTCCTCCTAGGTAATCAATAAACAGCTTCTCCATAGGTTGATTTGATTTGATTTGATTTTCTCAGGGAAGTCAAAACAGTCTTGGTCCAAACCGCCACTGCCCGCACTGAAACTAAGTTTATTGTGTCATATTGCTTCCTGTATATCTAGTAAAGCTAACCAATGCCCTTGAACAGTGTAATGAGTCCCTTTACCAGTTCTTTATTAGACACAATTTCTTCAGGTCTGGTTGTCCCAAATGTCCTGTGCCTTTTACTCTCCAATGCAATGCATTCGAAGATTAGATGTGATGCAGTTTCATCACCGCCATCACAGATCCTACATTTAGGGCTCCATAGGTTGCTCAGCATGATCAGAACTCAACTCACCTCTTCGGGCATTGGGGTTAGGCTTAGCCATAAGGCACTCCTGACACTGGCTCACCATTTTACGTACATCCTGATTGAGTGTGGGCCACGTCAAGCTCTCCTTAACCTTAGCGATAGTTTTGAAAATTCCCAAATGCCCACCACATGGAGACTCATGAAAATCTTTAAATACAGCAGGTACTAAATGCCGAGGTAAACAGATCTTGGGTTTGCCGCCATAACGTGTGGTATAACGTAATACACCTTCGATAATCTGATAACCTGGAATTACTTCACCCTCCTCCAAATGCCTCATTATTACCTCCAACTTGGGATCATCCCCTTGTTTGTCGGCCAGATGGTGAAATAACTCGGGAATTTCTCCTAGTATGGTGCACACCCTCAATTCCTGACGCCCCTCAGGATCCAGTTCCTCGGGTTCCTCTTCCAGTTGGAACATGCGACTCAGGGCGTCAGCAATCTGTTTATCTGATGCACATATATGTCTCACCTGAAAACGGAACACTGATATTTGTACTGCCCACTTTACCAGTCTCCCCGTCTTACATGGCCTCGCCAAAACCCATGCCAAGGCTTGGTTGTCCATTTCCAGAATAAACTAACGATGCTCAAGATAGAACTTAAAGTGTTCTAGACCGAACAACACAGCTAAAGCTTCTAACTCATATATAGAATAGTTACATTCGGTCTCTGTCAACATATTTATGAAAAAAGTTTACCTTGCCTATCTACCGGGCAATGTCCTTCTTACTCTTGGGTACCGGGAACTTCTGGATAGCTACTGTGCATTGCTGGTCGATACACACACCACTAGGGGATACAATGTGCCCTAAAAAGGAAATTTCCTCATGGACTAAATTCACCTTTGATGGCTTGACTGTGAGTCCTGCATCCCTTAACTGTTCCAAAACCTGAGTAATATGAATCAGGTGTTACTCAAATGTGCGGCTATAGATCACTACGTCATCAAGGTAATTATAAACACTTTTATACTTCAGATTGCCAAGAACAGACTCTAGGAGTCTTGACAATAATGCCGCACCTGTAGCTAGGCCAAAGGGCACCCTATTGTATTCGAAGAGGTTCCAATCAGTAGTGAAAGTGGTGACTGATTTTGATTCTTCTGCTAGTGGTATCTGGTGCTAGGCTTCATTCAAATCAAAGACGGAGAAATACTTCGCCCCCGTGAACCACACAAAACAGTTATGTAAATCAGGCAGCGGAACAGACTCTAGTACAACCTTTCTATTGAGAGCCCTGTAATCTACCCCTGGACGATATCCTTGTCCTTGAGGGCGAAACTGATGGTCTAATAACTCCCTCCTCTAACACCTTATCAACCAATTTCCGTAACTCTTTCATTTTAGGCGGTGACAGTCGATAAGGAGACTGCCTGACTGGCATGGTATCCATTAACTGTATATGATACTGAATTTTAACAGTGACACCTAAACGGTCAGTTAGGACTTCAGGAAAACGGTTAAGAACAGCTAAGAGGGCTTCCCTCCTTTCTTCACTCAGGTGAGATATACTAACAGTAGTATTCCCTGAATGTACAAGACACACCTTCAGAGTCCCATAATGCCGACACTATGGGTATATCACACTCGATCTAAAACGGAGAGCAGAGACATTATAATCTAACATGCAACCTGTCTTATAAAAGAAATCAGATCCTAAGATAACCGTATTACTGAGTCCCCAAACTACAGTGAAATTTCTTGGCCAACTCAAGTCACTAATCTTGACATATAACATTACTTGTCCTCTCACCTGAAGATCCTCCCCATTAACACTACGACAAGACACTGAAAATAGTTGGAGGTAGGGAACTTTGGAAATGTTGGCTAACTGTTTATACCAAATTTCATCCAACAACGAAAGAGTGCTGCCTGAATCTAGTAATGCACAGACAGGTTCCCCATGAACACTAGTATTTATAAGAGGGAGGTTAGTGCATGCAATACCTTTGACCTTTTGCATTCTTTTATTAAGTGACTTAATCGTATTACAACGCCCCCTCCATCTCTGGCGTCGAATTTGTCTTTGCGTTCGTGTGTGTTATTCACAATTTCGCGCTATGTGACCTTGTTTGTTACAACGAAAACACACTATTACTTTTTCTGATACATTATTCCGTTTCCCTTTCTGCTGGCCACAATCACGCGCCATGTGACCCTTGGCATGGCATCGAAAACAAACAAGTTCTCGCATGTTTCCTAAGTTCAAAGTATGCTCATTGCATGATGCTAATTGAGAGCTTACATTACATGGGGTGTTGCTATTGCTATGTTTAGCGTCACTAAAACGAAATTGCTTGATCTGGGAAACCAATCTATCTAATTCATCAAATGTTTGTGGTTGTGAGAAAAATACAGCTCATGAACAATCCTCTGGGCGGATCCTTTCTATTATGCTTCTAACTACAGAAGTTTCTGAAATATCTGCTCCTAAAGCTACTAAGGCTAGTCTGAAATCATCAATGTATTGGGCTAAGGGTTCGGAATTACGTTGTACACAATAGATATGTACATTAATTAGTTCATATCATGTTCATTCTATTGGCCGTTCCTGTACAATGCGTTTCCTTAGCGCAGTTAACATTAATGTATCATGGTTCGCCTCAGTAATAAGACGTTTCAAAGTACAAACTGCTAACAGAAAAATAATTTGTAACCCTATTAAGTTTGAGACCTGTAATGTTTCACACAAGTTTTGTAATTGAACAGTAAACCACAAGAAGTGCACTATTTGTTGGGTATCATCAGTAGCGAGTGTTTTTACATTTCTCAAGAACTCTGACAAGGGATTAGGTAATTTACTATACATAGCCCACATGTCAACGGTTCTGTGACTAGTTACAGTACTCTGAAATTCTTCCTCCAGACCACTAGCAACAAGCTTGCCTTCACCCTTTTCCTCACAGTTCCAATTTAAAAGATTACTTTGCGTTTGTAGTTGCATGACTGCCTTTTCCAAATTGTTAGCTAATTTTTGCTGTTCAGAATTCGTAACTAGGTGTTGTAAATCCAAAGTACGATTAAGCAAATGGTGGACTTGTGCTTGAATTTTAAACACTTGGGCATGGCTAGGAACAGCATTCTGCAATAACGTAATACTCGAGTGCAAATTTTTGAGGAGGGTATTACAAGCAGAGCAGGTGTCACTCACCTGGCCTACAGTCTGCGTGTCAACAACCAGGCTGCGTATATATATATATATATATATATATAATAGACGAAGATTACTCACCAGGCGAAGGAGCACAGGTGTGACAGCATCACAAATAAATAAGTGAATAAATGAATACACACACACACACACAATCGCAAGCTTTCGCAACCCAGTTGCGTCTTCAGGCAGTAGGGAAGGAGAGGGAAAAGGAAATGATGAGGGTTTTAAGGAAGGGGGTAAGGAGCCATTCCAATCCCGGGAGAGGAAAGACTTACCTTGGGGGAAAAAATGGAGGGTAAACAAATGCACACATGCCCACACATTCACACAGACACAAGTACACCTAGGCAGACATACTGTAGAAAGCAAAGAAGTTACGTTATAGAAGTTAAGAAGTTAGACAGAGATACCACTTGAGGCAGAGGCTCTGTCCAGAGAACTGATGCAAAGATGTTAAGAAGGTGGGTGGGAATTCAAATTTAGCGGAGGTTGAGACCAGGTGGGCAACGGGAAGAGAGAATATGCTGAAGGGCTAGTTCCCATCTCCGGAGTTCTGAAGGATTGGTGTCAGTGGGAAGTATCCAGATAACCCGGACGGTGTAGCACTGTGCCAAGATGTTCTGGCCGTGCACCAATGCGTGTTTAGCCACAGGGTGATCCTCGTTACCAACAAACACTGTCTGCCTGTGTCCATTCATGCGAATGGACAGTTTGTTGCTGGTCATTCCCACATAGAACGCTTCACAGTGCAGGCATGTCAGTTGGTAGATCACGTGGGTACTATCGCAAGTGGCTCTGCCTTTGATCGTGTACACCTTCCGGGTTACGGGACTGGAGTAAGTGGTGGTGGAAGGGTGCATAGGGCAGGTTTTACAACGGGGGCGGTTACAAGGGTAGGAGCCAGAAGGTAGGGAAGGTGGTTTGGGGATTTCATAGGGGTGGACTAGGAGGTTACGGAGGTTAGGTGGGCGGCGGAAAGACACTCTCAGTGGAGTAGGAAGGATGTCATGAAGGACGGATCTCATTTCGGGGCAGGATTTAAGGAAGTCGTATCCTTGCTGGAGAGCCACATTTAGAGTCCGCTCCAGTCCCGGAAAGTATCTGGTGACAAGAGGGGCACTTCTGGGATTCTTCTGTTGAAGGTTCTGAATTTGGGGGGATGAGGTAGTAGCTCTGGCAATTTGTTTCTCTACCAGATTAGGAGGATAGCCGCGGGATGTGAAAGCTGTTAATAGGTTGTTGGAGTACTGGTTCAGAGCTTCAGGACTGGAGCAGACTCGTTTGCCACGAAGACCTAAGCTGTAAGGAAGGGAACGTTTGATATGGAATGGATGACAGCTATCATAATGCAGGTACTGTTGTTTATTGGTAGGTTTGATGTGGACGGATGTGTGGAGTTGGCCGTTGGACAGATGGAGGTCGACATCGAGGAATGTGGCATGGGATTTGGAATAGGACCAGGTGAATTTGATGGGACCAAAGGAGTTGAGGTTGAAGAGGAAATTCTGGAGTTCTTCTTCACTGTGTGTCCAGATCATGAAGATATCATCAATGAATCTGTACCACACTATGGGTTGACAGGCTTGGGTATCCAGGAAGGTTTGACAGTATCACATATAAAGTCTTTCATGGCAATCCCATCCCCGATGTCCAGGCAGAGCTTCAAGGAATCCTCAAAACCTTAGGCCCCCTACAAAACCTTTCACCTAACTCCATTAACCTCATGACCCCGCCAACACCCCGCACTCCCACCTTCTACCTACTTCCCAAGATTCACAAACCCAATCATCCCGGCCGCCCCATTGTGGCCGGTTACCAAGCCCCTACAGAACGAATCTCTGCCTACATAGACCAACACCTTCATCCCATCATGTGCAGTCTCCCATCCTTCATCAAAGACACCAACCACTTCCTCGATCGCCTGAAATCCTTACCCAGCCTGTTACCTCCAGAAACCATCCTTGTAACCATTGATGCCACTTCCCTATACACAAATATCCCACATACCCAGGGCCTTGCTGCGATGGAGTATTTCCTTTCACGCCGACCACCCACTTCCCTACCTAAAACCTCTTTCCTTAATACCCTAGCCAGCTTCACCCTAACCCACAACTTCTTCACTTTTGAGGGCCAGACATACCAACAACTAAAGGGAACAGCCATGGGAACCAGGATGGCCCCCTCGTACGCAAACTTATTCATGGGACGCTTAGAGGAAGCCTTCCTGGATACCCAAGCCTGTCAACCCAAAGTGTGGTACAGATTCATTGATGATATCTTCATGATCTGGACACGCAGTGAAGAAGAACTCCAGAATTTCCTCTTCAACCTCAACTCCTTTGGTCCCATCAAATTCACCTGGTCCTATTCCAAATCCCATGCCACATTCCTCGATGTCGACCTCCATCTGTCCAACGGCCAACTCCACACATCCGTCCACATCAAACCTACCAATAAACAACAGTACCTGCATTATGATAGCTGTCATCCATTCCATATCAAACGTTCCCTTCCTTACAGCTTAGGTCTTCGTGGCAAACGAGTCTGCTCCAGTCCTGAAGCTCTGAACCAGTACTCCAACAACCTATTAACAGCTTTCACATCCCGCGGCTATCCTCCTAATCTGGTAGAGAAACCAATTGCCAGAGCTACTACCTCATCCCCCCAAATTCAGAACCTTCAACAGAAGAATCCCAGAAGTGCCCCTCTTGTCACCGGATACTTTCCGGGACTGGAGCGGACTCTAAATGTGGCTCTCCAGCAAGGATACGACTTCCTTAAATCCTGCCCCGAAATGAGATCCGTCCTTCATGACATCCTTCCTACTCCACCGAGAGTGTCTTTCCGCCGCCCACCTAACCTCCGTAACCTCCTAGTCCACCCCTATGAAATCCCCAAACCACCTTCCCTACCTTCTGGCTCCTACCCTTGTAACCGCCCCCGTTGTAAAACCTGCCCTATGCACCCTTCCACCACCACTTACTCCAGTCCCGTAACCCGGAAGGTGTACACGATCAAAGGCAGAGCCACTTGCGATAGTACCCACGTGATCTACCAACTGACATGCCTGCACTGTGAAGCGTTCTATGTGGGAATGACCAGCAACAAACTGTCCATTCGCATGAATGGACACAGGCAGACAGTGTTTGTTGGTAACGAGGATCACCCTGTGGCTAAACACGCATTGGTGCACGGCCAGAACATCTTGGCACAGTGCTACACCGTCCGGGTTATCTGGATACTTCCCACTGACACCAATCCTTCAGAACTCCGGAGATGGGAACTAGCCCTTCAGCATATTCTCTCTTCCCGTTGCCCACCTGGTCTCAACCTCCGCTAAATTTGAATTCCCACCCACCTTCTTAACATCTTTGCATCAGTTCTCTGGACAGAGCCTCTGCCTCAAGTGGTATCTCTGTCTAACTTCTTAACTTCTATAACTTAACTTCTT
The DNA here is from genome assembly GCA_026315105.1 of Locusta migratoria. NCBI lineage: Eukaryota > Metazoa > Arthropoda > Insecta > Orthoptera > Acrididae > Locusta > Locusta migratoria. Next base: position 310,958,202 of record CM048744.1, on the reverse strand, counting down.
TGCTTTCTACAGTATGTCTGCCTAGGTGTACTTGTGTCTGTGTGAATGTGTGGGCATGTGTGCATTTGTTTATCCTCCATTTTTTCCCCCAAGGTAAGTCTTTCCTCTCCCGGGATTGGAATGGCTCCTTACCCCCTTCCTTAAAACCCTCATCATTTCCTTTTCCCTCTCCTTCCCTACTGCCTGAAGACGCAACTGGGTTGCGAAAGCTTGCGATTGTGTGTGTGTGTGTGTGTATTCATTTATTCATTTATTTATTTGTGATGCTGTCACACCTGCGCTCCTTCGCCTGGTGAGTAATCTTCGTCTATTTTTTATATTTTATTTTTCCTGCTAGGAATTTTTCGTCTTAATAATCGTTTCATATATTTGAATTCAACAATTACTTCCGTCCTTGCTCTGTTACTTTTCGAAATCTTTTCTGTCATCTTACTTTCCCTTTGGTTTTTTATTTTTATTATTCATTATTTATTCATTTTTTTTACATTTTACATATCAGTTCATTGCTACATTCACTCCTTTGTTTACTGTTCATAGTCCGCTAATTCTTACAACAATACGTTTTCTTCCAAACCTTTTCCTATTAGTACGTTTATTTTGATATTTACCACTTTCATTGCTCCTGCTTCCGTCTGTAACACGCCGCTCATTCAATTTTCTCGTTTAAAATCGTTAACACTCTTTCCTAACAATAGTTTCTCTATTGTTTATAACCATTTTCGTCATTTCTTAGTTACCTTACGATTGCTTCCATTCCCGTTTTCCCACATTTCTGTTCATGTTTAATACTTTTCCGATCAATTTCAGCAACTTTCCGTTGGTTTTGATTGCACTTTTCCTTCGTCAGACTATTTCAGCCTCAAAATCGTAATCTGCTACCATATAACCAATCGTGTTTAGACGTTTTTCTTGCATTTTCACGCAGTTTTCTCGTTCTTTTTCCGATTTTCACCTTCCTTAAACCCTTTTTTCACGCCATACCACTACCAAACCCTTTTATACTACGTTGTTGATAACTAAAGTTGACCACAGTATCAACAACAAATTTTTAAAAACTTTTCCTATTTCCTTTCTTTTCTCATACCTGAAATTCTGCCCACTTTCATCTCCCTCCTGACATGTAAATATATTTTTACACTTATTTTTACGTTTTATTTTTTATTTGTTCATTGCAGCCTATTACATAGCCCATATTTCCCACTCCTCCTTCATCCATATACTATGCCTCCCTCACAACATCCCTATAACAACCCCATCCATTTTTATGTACATTCCCTCCGAAAACATGCTTTCTCCCTAGCCAAATTACGCTCCCACATTCTTTTTATGCAGGCTTGTCTGACATTTGGAATCACTCCCAAGGGCCTCACACTAAAAGTTCCCATCTCTGGCAGTAACCCATCCTTTCATCCCGCCCTATACCAATTCCAAACTGAACAATCAATAGCCCTCACCCGACTAATCCTTAACCTACACATCAACTCCGCTAATGAACACACCTGTCAACTCCTATCGCTAATCAAAATCCTCAACCTTTCCTCTCCCACATCCACACCTACTGTCCAGAACATCCTCCTTCAGGCCAACTGCAAATTAGAACAATATGCCACCCACCACCTCAAAAAACTATCCAATCTCCTGGTCACCCACCTCCGGAAAGGCAATACTCTCTCCCTCAACAACCTCTCCAATAAACCTCAACCTCCCCTTATTGCACACAAACCCAATCTCTCCCATCTACTCAATCTCCCACTCCCAACTCCTCTCCCCCCTAAACCTCAAAACTCCAATCTACACAATCCGGAACCACAACATCCTAATTCAGTAATCAACCTCTCCTCCAAACCTCTCTCCCAATCTGAAACCTCTGTCCTATCCAAAGGCCTCACCTTTAGTCCTACTCCCAAATTCAACCACACAGCTCTCGTCAAAGATCTACTTTCCTATACTCGTAGTCTTTGCTGGAGATACCACTTTGCCACGAAGAAGAATAATCCTACTCCCTATGACCCAGCTCCCCAAGACATCATTCCAATTGAACCCTGCCTAGAACAGTTCCGTCCTCCATCACAGCGAGACCCACCTGCTCTTCCTCAAAACCACCCTCTTCAAACCTTCCAGGAATTCCTTACTTCCCACCTTGCCTCCCAGTCGTTCCTGAGAAACCTTAATCCTACTCCCAACATTACCGCAGCTGAATCCCGAGCTATCCGTGATCTGAAGGCTGACCATTCCATCATCATTCTCCCAGCCGACAAGGGATTCACGACCGTGGTACTTGATCGGCGGGAGTATGTAGCTGAGGGACTGCGTCAGCTCTCAGACAGTACCACATATAAAGTCTTTCATGGCAATCCCATCCCCGATGTCCAGGCAGAGCTTCAAGGAATCCTCAAAACCTTAGGCCCCCTACAAAACCTTTCACCTAACTCCATTAACCTCATGACCCCGCCAACACCCCGCACTCCCACCTTCTACCTACTTCCCAAGATTCACAAACCCAATCATCCCGGCCGCCCCATTGTGGCCGGTTACCAAGCCCCTACAGAACGAATCTCTGCCTACATAGACCAACACCTTCATCTCATCATGTGCAGTCTCCCATCCTTCATCAAAGACACCAACCACTTCCTCGATCGCCTGAAATCCTCACCCAGCCTGTTACCTCCAGAAACCATCCTTGTAACCATTGATGCCACTTCCCTATACACAAATATCCCACATACCCAGGGCCTTGCTGCGATGGAGTATTTCCTTTCACGCCGACCACCCACTTCCCTACCTAAAACCTCTTTCCTTAATACCCTAGCCAGCTTCACCCTAACCCACAACTTCTTCACTTTTGAGGGCCAGACATACCAACAACTAAAGGGAACAGCCATGGGAACCAGGATGGCCCCCTCGTACGCAAACTTATTCATGGGACGCTTAGAGGAAGCCTTCCTGGATACCCAAGCCTGTCAACCCATAGTGTGGTACAGATTCATTGATGATATCTTCATGATCTGGACACACAGTGAAGAAGAACTCCAGAATTTCCTCTTCAACCTCAACTCCTTTGGTCCCATCAAATTCACCTGGTCCTATTCCAAATCCCATGCCACATTCCTCGATGTCGACCTCCATCTGTCCAACGGCCATCTCCACACATCCGTCCACATCAAACCTACCAATAAACAACAGTACCTGCATTATGATAGCTGTCATCCATTCCATATCAAACGTTCCCTTCCTTACAGCTTAGGTCTTCGTGGCAAACGAGTCTGCTCCAGTTCTGAAGCTCTGAACCAGTACTCCAACAACCTATTAACAGCTTTCACATCCCGCGGCTATCCTCCTAATCTGGTAGAGAAACCAATTGCCAGAGCTACTACCTCATCCCCCCAAATTCAGAACCTTCAACAGAAGAATCCCAGAAGTGCCCCTCTTGTCACCGGATACTTTCCGGGACTGGAGCGGACTCTAAATGTGGCTCTCCAGCAAGGATACGACTTCCTTAAATCCTGCCCCGAAATGAGATCCGTCCTTCATGACATCCTTCCTACTCCACCGAGAGTGTCTTTCCGCCGCCCACCTAACCTCCGTAACCTCCTAGTCCACCCCTATGAAATCCCCAAACCACCTTCCCTACCTTCTGGCTCCTACCCTTGTAACCGCCCCTGTTGTAAAACCTGCCCTATGCACCCTTCCACCACCACTTACTCCAGTCCCGTAACCCGGAAGGTGTACACGATCAAAGGCAGAGCCACTTGCGATAGTACCCACGTGATCTACCAACTGACATGCCTGCACTGTGAAGCGTTCTATGTGGGAATGACCAGCAACAAACTGTCCATTCGCATGAATGGACACAGGCAGACAGTGTTTGTTGGTAACGAGGATCACCCTGTGGCTAAACACGCATTGGTGCACGGCCAGAACATCTTGGCACAGTGCTACACCGTCCGGGTTATCTGGATACTTCCCACTGACACCAATCCTTCAGAACTCCGGAGATGGAAACTAGCCCTTCAGCATATTCTCTCTTCCCGTTGCCCACCTGGTCTCAACCTCCGCTAAATTTGAATTCCCACCCACCTTCTTAACATCTTTGCATCAGTTCTCTGGACAGAGCCTCTGCCTCAAGTGGTATCTCTGTCTAACTTCTTAACTTCTATAACTTAACTTCTTTGCTTTCTACAGTATGTCTGCCTAGGTGTACTTGTGTCTGTGTGAATGTGTGGGCATGTGTGCATTTGTTTACCCTCCATTTTTTCCCCCAAGGTAAGTCTTTCCTCTCCCGGGATTGGAATGGCTCCTTACCCCCTTCCTTAAAACCCTCATCATTTCCTTTTCCCTCTCCTTCCCTACTGCCTGAAGACGCAACTGGGTTGCGAAAGCTTGCGATTGTGTGTGTGTGTGTGTATTCATTTATTCACTTATTTATTTGTGATGCTGTCACACCTGTGCTCCTTCGCCTGGTGAGTAATCTTCGTCTATTTTTTATATTTTATTTTTCCTGCTAGGAATTTTTCGTCTTAATAATCATTTTATATATATATGGCGGCAAGAATTTGAGAGTAAATGGTAAGGTGTTAAGCCCAAGGTACAGTGCTAAATCAAAATTTATTTCACCTTAATTAAAACACAACAGTTGCCAAAGCAAATTTTTAAGACTGAACATTTAAAATATAGGCAATTGGTATAAATAATTAAATTCCTTACTGACACCTTTAAGTAATAAACAATGATTCCAGGTACTCAAAATCTAAGAATAAACACTTGAACATAGACAGTAAATACAAATCCTGAAGACAATTGTACCTAAGGAACAATTGCCTTATATCAACTAAAACACACACCATAGAAAAGGCCCTTTTTTTTCTTTTTTAAACACAGCAGCAAACAAATTAAATGTGGCCGCTAAACAATACAGAGTAAGTCAATGTTCTCAAAGCTGCAATACAAGCAGAATGCCTTTGAAGAACAACCGCTATTCAACAGAATGGCAAAGATAAAACAATTAGATATTACACTGAAACAATTTGGTCCAAGTTCATTGTACAGGCCACGGCCAGGTTACACAAGAAATGTAAAATTTACTTAACTTAAAGACACATTGCACAAACAGGCCTCCGTGCAACTGGTAATCTCACAACTTAAGACTCTGCTCGCTTCTTACAATTTATGTGAGGTTTAGCATCTTTTAATTTCCTCGGATGGGCTTGTGAGCAACACAACATAGGCCACAACATCTTAGTAACAACTCATGAACTCTGCAATGCTCGTCCCAGTAATACAAACAATTCATACATCAGAACGTTTTACACACACTTTGCAATTTTAGACTTTATACGGAACCTGAAACGCACTGTAATTAGCACCAGGCAGTACAACACAATTTTTCATACTTCAAGAAGCAATCTTGATGTACCTCATACGGTCTGATATACAAAACTTAACACAACAACTGACCATGACCAACCTGGAAGGAAGCGCCGCGTCCTGTACCGATGGGAACGCTCGACATAAACATATCATCAAGAAGGTGCAGTCCACAATCTGGATGTAACTCATGTACTTAAGGTCAAAATTTGGAGTGTTGTGCACATAGCTCCTCAAGTTTTGCGGTAGTTCAACACGACACAACACTGTGCGTAAAACTGTCGCAACTCCCAGAGCACCACTGCTTCTGTGCGGACCAAGTTCACGTCCGCCGTCTTTTGCCGACCGCCACCAACCTTCCTCTCTCGTCTCACACGTGACATGCCGCTCAGCCGCCACAGGGCGGGGCCGACCCAGCATTAGTATTTCGATTTCCCCAGCAGTACAAATGCAATCTCTGAAAATCAAAATTGATTGCCTGTGCCGCGCACTAATATATTTGGGCATCACATCTGTCATTTTGACAAAACCCTGTGAAGCCACTAAACGTGCCTGCTTCTGATTGTCAGTCAAGGTGACAATTCATTTTCACCTTCCCTAACTTCTGGGTAAAGATTTGTTGCACGGACTCATGGTTAATCTGCAGTTCATCTGCTATCATGCACACAGTTAATTGATAATCATTGGTGATTAATATCCTCACTTTCTTAATATTTTTGTCACTGTTAACATAAATAGCATGTAAGATGCTCGAAGATTATATAAATAAAAAATTTAAAAAAGTAATAGCAGTAGTAGTATGAGGAGGAGGAGGACGGTGGAGGGAAGTAAATAGAAAAATATACACCTCCATCAAAAATTTCACACAGTTTCTGCCCATAAAAGGAGTGCCATTGTAGGTAAGAGAGAAGTATGATGGAGTGTTCTCCAAAATATTTATGTAAAGTTTATATATTAAGGGAAAGTCCAGGTTGGAATTAATAATATAGTACGGACAGTTTACAACTCACTGCAAAGACGTGGCGATGAGCTGTGACAGGCACATACAAAAGACACACACGTACAACACTTTAACCTATCGGCCATGGCCTTCTTCAGAAAATAGAACACTTACGCAATCACACAGGCACACAACACAATCATACAACCATCACCTCCGGCTGCCGCACTTCGAATCACACTGTGTGGCGAATAAATTGGTGGTGGGAGGGGTGGGGAGGGGAGAGGGGATAGGAAGGTCACATCACGGTGGTGGGTTACATGGGAATAATGAGATGCAGCTTAGGAATGGTGTGGGGAGGCAGGTGAGGGGAGAAGAATAAAATAAAATAAACAAAATAAAATTGTTGTGACAGTGCATCATAAATTTAAAACTACCGCCTCGCGGTAGTTTTAAACCAGCTATTGTGCACGCTCATTGAGCGACAGACTGCCCTCATAGCGTCATTACGTGACTTGCCACAGACGCTTACATCAGTTGTGTCAACTTCGTTGCCCAGTCGGGTCGTGCTGTGTTCTATGCCTCCATTCCCTCCATACGAAGAAGCTGTGGAAGAATGGGAGGACTATGAAAAGCAGCTGCGGCAACATTTTGTGGCTTTCAGCATTGGCGACGATCAGCTGTGCAAATCACTATTTCTTTCGTGGATTTCTCCAAAAGTGTATCAAATATTATCTCAGCTCGCCCTCCTATGGGATTCAGCTTCGTTATCTTTTGCTGAAATGTGCGACATGCTCTCCAAATATTATCACAAAAACACCCATGTTGTTGCTTCCCGGGTGGCCTTTTACAAGTGCCGCAAGCAGCCACATCAATCATACCGTGCATGGGCCGCGGAATTGCAAGGCCTTAGTAGTAAAAGTCAATTTGTTACAGATGTGCATCATGAGTCTTATGCCGATTCTATGGTTAGAGATCCTATTCTTAGGTTGGCTCCAGATAAGGAAGTCGGACAACAGGCCCTTCAGCTCCTGAATCCCTCTTTATCTGAAGTATTGAGTATTGTCCAGTCGTATGAAATTTCTCGTGCTGCCGGCTCCCAAATTGACGAATACATGGACGTTAGTGCTGTGTAGTCTGATGCCATGCTGGATGACGCTTCTGTTTCGTATGATGATGGGGAAGTTACCACAGTACACACGCATCAACAACTAGACACAGTACAACCGCACGCTAAAAAGAAGTAGCAGCGGCAGATGCAGCAGCCGCGGCAGCAAAATCAGGTATGTTTGGCGCTTTCTTCCTGTCCACATTGCGTTATCAAACACGAGAGGGTAAATTGTCCTCAACGCTGGGCCAATTTTTGTCACACCTGTCATAAGAAAGGTCACATTGCCTCCGTCTGCCAGTCTAACAAGACTCCTGCTGTTGTTGAAGCTGACGATTCTGTTATGACTGTCAGTTGTGTACTTTCTGATTCTAGTAAGTTATATAGATGTTTAGGTACTTGACAAAAATATTCGCTAGCAGGTAGACACAGGTTCTGCTGTCACTCTCATAAATTCCCAATTGGAATTGGGTTCTCCGCCGTTGTCTCCTGTCACGAGCAATTTGCAGACTTACAACAAACAGAAATTCTGATTTTCGGCCAATTTGAGGTGTCCACTTCTTACAAGTCAGTCATTTGTTCTCTCACTTTTATTGTTGTTGATCATGCAGGAACGGAAAACTTGTTTGTGTATGATGCTTTACGAACTTTTTGGATTCTCCATTATAAACAATGTACATCTGGTATTTGATGATATTCCTTACACTCAGTTAGATGCATTGTGTACTGAATTTTCCTCAATTTTCTCTCCTAGCCTGGGCGCACTGTTCACTTTGAGGCACATATAACACTCATACTGGGGGTCTGCCCGAATTTTTTCCGTGCCCGCCCCCTTCCAGTTGCATTACGTGACCCAGTCAAGGCTGAATTAGATAGGTTGGTGTCTTTGGAGGCTCTCCTACCAGTTACTTCTAGTGAATGGGCATCCCCTTTGTGGTTTGCAAACCTAATGGCAAATTGCGGTTGTGTGGCGATTTCAAAAAGACTGTCAATGCCCAATATCTCGTTCATACTTACCCACTTCCTCATCCTGACATGTTGTTTGCCAAACTTGTGGGCGGCCAATTCTTCTCCAAAATTGATTCATCGGAGGCATATCACCTACTGCCTTTGGACACAGAATCCAGGAAATTTCTTGTCTTAAACACTCCGTTTGGCCTGTATCAATACCAACGGTTGCCCCCCCCCCCCCCCTGAGCTGACCCTTCCCCGTGGACTGCCCCAGCACACCTATGGGAACGGGTCCACACCAATTTTGCTGTCTCTTTTCTCGGTGCCTACTGGTTCCTTGGCAATGATGCTTATTCGAATTTTCCTTTTGTGGTTCACTGTGTGTCCCCTTCCACTGCGGCAACCATTGGCAAAGATTTTCGCCCTTGAAGGTCTACCCTCTACGCTTGTCAAAGACAGTGGTCCTCAGTTTGCCTCACAGGCTTTTGCAGATTTCTGTTCCAGTCTCGGTGTTCGTCATGTCACGGCGCCACCCTTCCATCCGTAATCGAATGGGGAGGTCGAGCGTCTTGTACGCACATTCAAATGACAGATGAAGAAGTTCCTCAGTGAGTTTTCTACAGAAGATGCTTTACTTCACTTTCTAAGTTCTTATCAATTTACACCTATGGGTGATCACAGCCCGGCCGAGCTCTTACATGGTCCTCAGCCGCATACATTGTTACATCTTCTTTGCTTCCGACAGTCTCAGGCTGTTTCTCACCCTCCTGACAAGTTCAGAATAGGTGCCCATGTCTGGGTACAGGGATATGGCTCTCATGCCAAGTGGATCAAAGGAACCATCAAGAAGTTTAAAGTTGTCGGTTGTGTGACATCCAGACTGATCAAGGAATGGTGGTTCGCCATTTTGACCAGATACGTTTGCGGGCAGTTGCCCTGCCATTATCAACATTGTCTCCACACAGGACTATTCATACTCATTCAGAAGCCAATAGACACCATCTATGAGTCCCACCTATACAGCTCGCCCATGGCCTTGCCGCTCTGGAACACTACCTCTCCCAACGTCCCTCTGAATACAAGCCCAATACCTCATTTCTCATAACCCTCACCAATTTCATACTAACTAAAAACTACTTTTCCTTTGAGGGTAAAGTTTACCATCAAATCCAAGGAACAGCCATGGGCATCCACATGGCACCCTCCTATGCCAACCTGTTTATGGGCTGTCTGAAGGAATCCTTCCTAGCATCCCAAAACCCCAAACCTCTGGCCTGGTTCAGATTCATTGTTGATATTTTCATGATTTGGACTCAGGGCCAGGACCCCCTATCCTCCTTTCTTCAGAACCTCAATTCCATCTCCCCCATCCAATTCACCTGGTCTTCCTCAACCTACCATGCCGGATTCCTGGATGTCAACCTCCACCTCACTGATGGTTCCATCCACACTTCCGTCCATATCAGACCACCAACCACCAACAGTACCTACACTTTGACAGTTGCCATGCCTTCAACATAAAAAAATCCGTCCCTTAAAGCCTGGCCACCCGTGGATGGCATATCTGCAGTGACAAGAACTCCCTTTCAGAATATGCTGAGAGTCTCACAAAGGCCTTCACAGGTAGAAACTACCCCACAGACCTAGTCCACAAACAGATCTCGCGTGCCACTTCCTCACACACCCCAAATCCTCCTCCTAACACCAGTAACCATCCACAAAAGAGCGCTCCTCTTGTCACCCAGTACTACCCTGGACTCGAACAACTAAATTTCATCCTTTGCCGAGGTTTTGATTCTCTATCCTCGTACCCAGAAATGAGAGACATCCTGCCCAAGATCCTTCCCACCCCTCCTAAAGTGCTGTTCCGTTGCCCTCCAAACCTCCACAACATCCTAGTTCATCCTTATGCCCCCCCAAAACCCAACACACTGCCACAGGGATCATATCCTTGTGGAAGACCCTGCTGCAAGACCTACCCAATCCACCCACCCAGCACTTCCTATTCCATTCCTGTCACAGGCTTCTCCTACCCTATCAGAGGCCGGGCCACCTAAGAAAGCAGCCATGTAATTTACCAACTGTTCTGCAATCACTATGCAGCTTTCTATATTTTCGTGACCACCAACCAGCTATCCATTAGGATGAATGGCCACCGCCAAACTGTGGCCAGAAACAAGGTGAACCACCCTGTGGCACAGTATGCAGTGGAGCACATGCTTCATTTCAATGGCTGCTTCACAACCCGGGCCATCTGGATCCTCCCATCCACCACCAACTTTTCTGAACTGCACAGATGGGAGTTATCCCTACAATACATTCTCTGATCCCGAAATCATCCAGGCCTCAACCTACAATAACTTCCCTTTTTTCCCCATACCTTACAGTTCGTACCTCTCTATCCCAAACCTCACCTATTTTGAGTGGTGCGTGAATGTGCGATCGGGCGTGTGTGTGTGTGTGTGTGTGTGTGTGTGTGTGTGTGTGTGTGGTGTACTTGCAGTGTGCATGCATTTTGTATATTTATTTTTGTAATAACTTTACTAACACTAGAATTTCAACTCTACACAACAAGTGTTTTGTATCATGGTTGAATATGGACTGCTGTGCTCCGCTGAGTCCAAGAGAGCCCTTGTTCACTTAGGTGGCGCTTTCTAATTGCTGTAGCGCCCCTATTTTACTTTGCGTGTACTACGCACGGCGGTAGTTTTAAATTTATGATGCACTGTCACAACACTTTTCCCCCTTTGGGAAATTCACTTCACATTGCTTGAAAAAATCAGTGAGGTGAGACTGTTCAACTATTTCATGTGCTTTAAGTGGGTGATATGTTTTAACATCACAGTTTGCAAAAGATGCAACCGGTCTATAATGTTCCTCGGTTCATGGCTTGCTATACCAGCTCATTTTGATGGGTTCTTTTACTGCTATTTGCAGCAGTAAATATTGGACTGCATTCGGCATCCATTGTGAAAAGAAAAACAAATAATGACTTTAAGAGCACATCTTTCTTTTTCTCATGATGCCAACTTAACAATAAAAAACTTGTACAGAACACTCTACACAACTGCTCCTCTCTACAAACTGAACCAAACTGCTACTGCCATCCCCCCTCCCCCTATATTACATCATAACAATTCTATGTTCTTACAAACAATTAAAATATCCATGACTCTTCTGTAGCTTCCATTCAATTTAGTCAGGTGAATATTTACAACAAACAAATGAAATGTCATTTTTATACAATATTGATGTAAAAGTTGAAAAAATCTGTGGAGTGTGTTACAAATAAAAAGTACAATTCGATTAATGATGAAAATTCTCCTCAGAGATGATAAATATTGTTGAAACGAGATAGCATGGCTGGCCAGTACTTACCTTTGTGCTGTACCGCCGATAGTACACAAATGAAGAAACAGAAAAAAGGGGACAAAAAGGACAAGCTTTCGGAACACAGTTCCTTCATCAGGTGGGAGAGAAGGGGAAAAGAAAGGAGGAAAACGGAAAGGGAAAGGTAATTCACGACCTAGGTCATGAAGGTGGTGTATCTCTGACGTCCACACCACCTTCATGACCTAGGTCGTGAATTACCTTTCCCTTTCCGTTTCCCTCCTTTCTTTTTCCCTTCTCTCCAAACTGATGAAGGAACTGTGTTCTGAAAGCTTGTCCTTTTTGTCCCCTTTTTTCTGTTTCTTCATTTGTGTACTATCGACGGCACAGAACAAAGGTAAGTACTGGACAGCCATTCTATCTCGTTTCAACAATATAAATAAAAAGTACACTTATTTAACTAATTACTTGAAAAATAATGAAATTCAGACCTAGTTAACCTACTTTTGTGGGTCTAAAAATGTAATATACATTCACACGTGTTTGCTAAAAGTTGCGAGAAATTGATAGACTAAACATAATTGTAGCAAACATTCTAGAATCATAATAAACTAATTAATTATGAGAGTTTCTGATTGTCTGCATATCACTTGAGCTTCTGTAAGTCTAAAAATATAATTTATATTTTTAAATGAATGTTAAAAGATGCAAGAAAATGTCAAATAAATGTGAATATTACACATTGTATCATTGACATAATAATTAACGGAAGTAATTTGTTTATAATAGCTTTTGTTAAAAATTTACATATGGCCTTTTTTAAAATATGATTAACTGATTTGAATTCATATATGTTTTTCTGTATACAAGTATGCAGACCAGAAATTTGTGTAATGGTATCCATAGCTGGTCACATGCTTTAGTTGATTTCAGAGAAAGTACCTACAGTAGTTTCAATCTATCTCTCAGGTTAGTTAGTTAATTTTTCTCCTGTATACAAAGATAAATTTTCGTAGAATGTTTGTAACACATAATAAAAGTCAGTGCAAATGGTGATCCCTGGTAGGTTGTGCCGGAAATGCATGGTTTATTAAAGGTCGATGGGAATATTGAATGCTTCACTATCACTTAGCCAGTTATGGTCCTGTTATAGATGAAAGATTGAGTGGAGTGTTTACCTATGAAAGTTCCTGTATTTCATAGGGTAACATTACACTCTGGGAATCGAGAGGGGCTAGAACCCCTGTGAAACCACATATACGAGTTAGAAATGCACTTTCCTGTTCATAGCTTCAAGTACATATCCAGACTAAATACATGTCTGATGGAGCTTAGATAAGCTGGCTCCAAAGACAGTGGCCCAAAAATACACATATCGATGTGGACACGCTGCCACACAGCCCCCTTCCACAGTACGGTGTACACTCTGATTAGGCAGGAGGGCTGGGGATGACCAAGGCGAGACATGTGGCAGTGATGTCGGTGGGCGGGAGCCAAGGTTCAGTGTCGCAATCCATTAGACGTTGTCTTGCTTTGTCAGCGAGCATGACAGCAAGTGTTTGTTTCTTTGTGCACGCTACTTTTGGTGTGACAGCATGAGGTGGCACAGAGACACGCACATGAAGGGGCATGGCACTGAGTGATCCGGCGGAAGATGGCTTGGGAGCTTTCGTGATGGCTGAGGAAAACCGAGGTGCTAAAATAGTAGCTGCATTGGCCAATGGTGCACACAAGCGTAGCACGACAATGGGCAATGGCTCTGAAGTTGTCATGGCTGCCAAGGAGAGCTGAGGTGATGAAGTAGTAGTAGCACTAGCTGGCGGTGCGCATGAGGCCAGCACAGCAGCAGGCGGTGGTTCGCAAGTTTTTAGGGCGGCCGAGGAAAGCCGAGGTGCTGAAGTAGTAGCTGTGTTGGCCGCCGGTGTGTGCAAGGACAGCACAGCAGCAAGCGGTGGCTCAAAAGTTGTGGCAGCCAAGTAGAACTGAAGCAAAGAAGTAGTAGTTGCACCAGCCGGTGGAGTACGCAAGGGCAGCTTGGCGGTGGGTGGTGGCTCGGAAGTTTTCAGGGCAGCCAAGGACAGCCGAAGTGCTGACGTAGTTGACACATCGGCTGCCGGCATGCATGAGGGAGACACTGTCACGCAAGCACAATATGTCGGCATGTGAGATGTGTTTTAGCAGTTCCGAAGATGAACATGGTCAGGTAGCAGCGTGTGAGTGAGAGAAATTGAAGTTTCAGTTTCGTGCTCGACTAACAGGGCGGGAGAACATTGAACAGAAGAAGATCCCTGTGTGGGAGGAGAAAGAGTAATGTGAGAGGTGGTCGCTAGAGTAGGATGAAGTGGTGGTGGAGCATCTGAGCAAGGCATCGGCATAGAAACTAGGTATTGTTTACAAGTGCTTGTGGAGGAGTGGCGTGAGGAAACAGAACTGTCACTACCACTGGGAACCTTACATGTGGGTGTGACATGTGCGACATCACTAACAACACTAGTGGGGGTAACACAAATGCTGAGTTGAGTTCGATTATCCACTGAAGTTACTCGATGAGTCGGAATAACTCACTGCAGGGCAGCCACCTTGAACACTGTGCGAAGAAGGCGATGAGGCTGGAACTCGAGCAACAAGAGGGCGGCAAGACAAGTAAGCTGACTAGCATGTGTTGTTTAAGTTGTGGGAGTGACCTCGAATGGCAGCAGGGAGGTGAGGCGTGTAATGCAGCATAGGCACGAGTAGATTTTGATGGTCATCACAAGAGTAGCATCATAGATTCTGTCTGCAAATCAAAAACACTTACATGGTGCCAGAAATAGAGTCTCAACAATAGTGGTTTCTCAGCACACTTGTTGAGGTGAGGTATGAAGTTGATACAGTGTGACTAATGTCCCCTGCGGGACAGGAAATGAGAGCGACAGACCGGAAACATAGTGCGACACAACGGTGTCATAGACCAATGCAGCAGAGGCACCAGAATTTGCTGCATAAATGGGTGGTCGCGTGTGTCCAAATGTGTCAGTCATGTGCGAGTGCAGACTGTTGTGGTCACCGTGCGGCAGACTTGTCATATGATGTGGCACTAAGCTGCACATAAACACCATCACAGGACAGAGGATGTGAAAAAGCAAAGTCTCTACAGTAGTTTGAAGCAACAAGACTTTCACTGTTTACACATGGCAAAGACTGTTGCATGAAACTTGCTGCAATGGCATCGTCTGGAATGTTCATTGCGCATGCACAAAAAGGCGTGCTTAGAGAGCGACAAAACTGATCTGAACTGAAAGAATAATTCATAGGAAAACTTGAAACTGTGCATTCAGTAAAGTCACTGTGTCCCGATGGAAAAATAAAGTTCGATTGTGGCGGTAGTGTAGCACATCGTTGATCAGTTACATAACCGGTGGTTGAATGTCCATTGTTCAAATTTTGCAAATCTGAAAAATATACATTTGGAAAATTAGAATCACACAGCTGAATGTTCAATGTTTGTCTGCATTAAAAAAACATGAAACATCATGAAGCTCATTGGGCGTAGCAAAGTCAGAGTCATTACATTAAGTGACTGCACTCGTAGGAAGTGGAGTGGTGAAAAAATCTTATGAAAAATCTTGTGGTGACGTCAAAGGTGAAGCACTCTCCATGCAGATTAGGCACTCAGGGAACATGTTGAGGTTCGAAGTGAAATTTGGGCAAAGTCTGAAATGGCGAAGTCATTGTGGCTGTTGATTGTTGGATGGTGGCACATCATATTTTTGGCAAAAAAACTGACGTGAAAGTTACGGATTTCATTTGTACAGTCTAATGAACATAAAAAGAAACTTGGGGTCACCATTATGGGGATTGAGAAATTTGTTCATAAGACCAGTCAAATTGTAAATAGTTATGAAAAGACTTTCGACCTTCAATAACAAATAATTCTGATCAAATAGGTAGAGCCATGGAAAAAAACAGGAATTGGAAAGCACAGGCTTATTGTAGCAAGACAGAATACCATAAAATCCAGGCCCATTAATAATAAACACACAATATATCTGTTTAAAACTCGATTGGCAGTATTCATTCCAGCCTAAAAACTATGTACACATATATCAGATGTGCCTTGAATTCAGTCTGTTCAGTTTTCTCAGCAATTGAGAGATTTATATCCAGAAAATTAATAAGATATGGCATACATATACCATGGCACACGAAGCAGGACAGAACACTGTACAGAAGGAAATGAAAAAAGTATGCAATATTTAATAGAATGCAAAATCTCCAAGACAAACAAAGCCTTACATAAACTCAAAACTTATTGTGAACATCACTGTGAGAAGTTCTAATAGACTCCACAATAAAATTATGCACCTTTCCAGAAAAGTACATAAAGTTTTGAAAGTATAGATAAAGTAGTAACATCATCAAAAGAAATAACTAGATCAAGAAACTCAGAGATGATTTATTGTAAAAGCTTATATTACAATATTTCTGTTTCAGAAATCATATACTTGAAACATGTGTACCACGCGGTCATATATTTGGTAAAACAGAAGAAGATGTTCTTCCTTTGTGTGATGTAATGCGGGAAACAGAGCCAAGCATTGAAAAACAGGAACAAATGGATTATTTTGGTTACATAAATAAAATAAGATTTGTTTTAAAACACAGAGACCCAGAATTTCCTTTTGAAGATTTTTATGAAAAACTGAAAAGCCATGATGTAGTATGTTTGAACATTTCATAAGTATTCTATGTAATTTTTAGTGCTGTTTGCATTTAAGGTACATCTTTGAAAGTATTTTTGCAAGTTGGGATCTATAGAATACAATGAGCATATGATTATTATTTTGTTAGTTCATTCTAAATATACTCTACAATGTTTAGTGATCCATTTTCTCATTTTGTACAGCACTTTAAAAATGTTATTCCATTAGAAGAAGTGTATGATGTATGCAATCAGTGCAGAGTTCCTGTAAATCAAAATTTACTTGAAGGTCTTCTGACACTGATGAATATTTTAACTGAAGATAAGCATGTTCACTACAGAAAATTTTTTGAGCTTATTAATTCAAACTATGCTCTTCCTGAAGTGCCTAAGATTTGTGGTATGTATTAATACATAATTGATGATGTAAATATTATAGAGAGAAACATTCCTGATCAGAAAAATATTAATAAAAAGTAAAGAAGGTTTGACTTACCAGGCAAAAAGGCACCGGTTCATAGACACACACATTTTTATTTATTTTTTTATTTTTATTTGTGTGTGTCTGTGTCCACGAACTGGTGCCTTTTTGCCTGGTAAGTCAAACCTTCTTTACTTTTTATTAATACTTTGTTGAGTTAACTTAGAAGGCAGCTTTTAAATGTCCATGTGTACAAAATTATTGAAAAAAAAGAACAAGTTCCATTTGTAGAGCTAGTATTAGAATATTTTTCCTTTTATATTCATTTCATAAAAACTAGTCTAAAAGTTCACCAAAAAATAAATTCTGTAGTATACGCATTATTATATAGTTTTTATCTGAAAATCCACTTTTTAATTAGAATTTTGATCACAGGAGGTAACTACATGCAAATATTCCTGAATTGGAGAAAAAAATAAACTTGCATTCTCAGTGCTGTTTAATAATGTGTGCTAAGTCTCCAGTCAAACAGGAAAACATGCTTAAAGGTGTAAAGAAGAAGCAGGTATGCCATTCTGGGCCCTGAATATATATTATAGAAGGAGACTTTCCAGGTGGGAAAATAGGTATAAAATAAAGATTTTTGACTTACCTAAAATACAGGCTCGTCGACAGAAACACCAAACACACACAAAAACACACAAACATTCGAGCTTTTGCCACCAGTGGTGGCTTCTTCGGGAAAAAGAGGAAGGAAGGAGAGGAGAGGAGAAAAGGAAGGATACAGGTTTTAAGGAAGTGGAAAAGGAGCCATTCCAATCCCAGGAGTGGAAGGACTTACCTTAGGGGACAAAAAGGAAGGTAAACAAATACACACACACTCACACATATCCACATCCAAACACACCTAGGCAGACATTTGTAGAAACCAAAGAAGTTGGACAGAGATACCACTTCAGGCAGAGGCTCTGTCTACAGAACCGAGGCAAAGATGTCAAAGGTGGCGGGCGGGAATCAGAATTTAGCGGAGGTTGAGACCAGGTGGGCAACGGGAAGAGAGAATGTGTTGAAGGGCAAGTTCCCATCTCCGGAGTTCTGAAAGATTGGTGTTGGTGGGAAGTATCCAGATAACCCGGACGGTGTAACACTGCGCCAAGATGTGCTGGCCGTGCACCAAGGCATGTTTAGCCACAGGGTGATCCTCATTACCAACAAACACTGTCTGCCTGTGACCGTTCATGCGAATGGACAGTTTGTTGCTGGTCATTCCCACATAGAACGCTTCACAGTGCAGGCATGTCAGTTGGTAAATCACATGGGTGCTATCGCAAGTGGCTCTGCCCTTGATCGTGTACACCTTCCAGGTTACAGGACTGGAGTAAGTGGTGGTGGAAGGGTGCATAGGGCAGGTTTTACAACGGGGGCTGTTACAAGGGTAGGAGCCAGAGGGTAGGGAAGGTGGTTTGGGGATTTCATATGGATGGACTAGGAGGTTAGGTGGGCGGCGGGAAGTCACTCTCGGTGGAGTGGGAAGGATGTCATGAAACACACACACACACACACACACACACAAACACAAGCTTTCGCAACCCAGTTGCTTCTTCAGGCAGAAGGGAAGGAGAGGGAAAATGAAATGATGAGGATTTTAAGGAAGGGGGTAAGGAGCCATTCCAATCCCGGGAGAGGAAAGACTTACCTAGGGGGGAAAAAGGAGGGTAAACAAATACACACACAGCCACACATTTACACAGACGCAAGTACACTTAGGCAGACATACTGTAGAAAGACTGTTTCTACAGTATGTCTGCCTAAGTATTGGGATTTGCTTCAAAGTGTATCATCATTCAGTCATAAGCTGGTTCTTTGAAGGTGATGTTTTAAGGCAAGCATTTCTTCATTTAGCAACAATTTTTTAATATAAAAATAATCCTGAATAGGCGTTTCCATATTATAAAATTTCTTGGCAGATTTTAAGGAGGAATTTGCAGTAAGATTCAAAGACCTTTCAGAAGTAGACGAGCTGCAGTGGAGTGGCCGAGCGGTCTAAGGCCCCTCACTGCGGAGCGAGCAGTTACTTGCCATTGGAGGTTCGAGTCCTCCCTAGGGTGTGGTGGTGTCGTCATTAGGTTAGCTTACCTTAGTTTAAGTAGTTTGTAAGCTGTGGATTGATGACCATGCAGTTTGGTCCGTTAGATATACAAAAATTTGAACAGAAGTAGACAATGTTGTTACGATATTTCAAATCACCTTTTGAGGTTTCTCTTGTAGCAGAATGGATGGATGTGTCTGCAAAGTTGTTCTACCTTTCAAAGCCTTTACTCCAAATGGAGATCATAGACTTGCAGAAAGACATATCCTTGGAAATGTATAAAACTGTATTCACTGAAGAATTTTAGAGTCAACATTTCCTGGAATAATATGAAAATCGCAAGCTGTTTGGTTCCACATATATTTGTGAAATTTCATTTTCAAAAACAGATTTTTTGAAGAATAATTATCGCTCAAGACTAACGGCTGCCCACTTTGAACGCACTATTCACATAAGCTGCTCTGCACGTGAACCTAACCTTAAGAACCTGCTCAAGACTACAAATGTAATTTTTAACAGATATTCACACATTTCATTGTATTTCATATGTTCTTAGTGAAAATAAAAATGGTATGTATAATGCATGACCTGTTTCTGAACTTTTCAAGTAAAGTTTGACTATCCATTTTATTTCATGGTTTTTGTGAGTGAAAATAAAAATAAATACATAGCAAATAATATAATTTTTTGTTGTATTTTTATACATGTTATTTTACATCTGTTGACTTTAATATTAGTTTGAGAGGAATATGAGCTTTTACTTCCGGAACTTGATAAAAATTTTCAAAAGTATTCGGATCCCATCTAATTGTAAGCTTACTCGCCGACCTCTGGCCTAGGTGTTCTGTAACAATGGTGTTCAGTACTGACCTTTAAATGTCCAGAAAGTCCATAGACAACTCACTCATGGTAAACAAGTAAGGTATTTGTCGTCATTAGCATTCCTTATTATCCTTCATCACACATCTGTTCATTCTTGTTTAAATTTCCTACACTCATCATGTACATCCCCATCACAAAGCATACACCATAAACAAGGCTCATTTTTAGATGATTTTTCATTTCACTATTCCCTTCTGCTTGTAGAAAACAAATTAAATTCACAACTCACACTTGACAGGAAAATCAGTGATGGAAGTCTGTTTACTTAACTCCAGCTTAACCCCTACTGATGTGTTGAACCTGGCCTTGGCAGATCTTATGGTGGGATATTTATGCAGTAGCACAGTATGTTGATTCGCCATCTTATTCTTTGCTGGTCAGATATAAGAACAACTGAAAAACAGCCCTCATAGTAACATGAGAGATCTATTGGGGTATCAGTTTTGGAGGGTCTTAGCAAAGCATTTTGCATATTCAAATATGTGTTGCTTATGTTCATGTTTATTTATTAGCCTTTCAGTGTGTTTATCATGAAATTTACTTTAACATTTAGGTTATATAAATAGATTCTATCTTTATAGGTATTTAAAAACTGATTACATACTTTACAATAAGTACAGACATATTCTTACATTTTCACTTTTACTTGACTGTTATATTTATCTGTCATTATATGCTTAAATGTTTTAAATAAATGCATTTCACTCTTAATAACAAGTAATAATGACTTTTTTTATCTGTGTGTATGTCCTCCAAGTTACTTTGGAGGTATTCATCCACTGAAAAATATGATATCTTTGAACCATACCTCTAGTACAGTCTTAAATTTACTAAAAGTGAAGATTTTACTGACTGTGGTAGTTTATTACACAATTTAAGTACTGGATGTTTATGGAAGTTAAGTATCAGTAACAGTCATGACTGAAGTATATCAAGAACACTATTGTATATATACTATACATATATACATTTGCTTTCAAAGAAAATATCCTCATATTTCCTTTTATATAGATTAGACAGTAGTATGGACAGAGACTTATGAGTCTCATTATATTGAGTTGAATTAAATGGTTCATACAGGATTCTCTGGGTCCCAGCCCTTATATACATCTAATTGCTTTTTTCTGCAATTTGAAGAGAAGGTTTGCACCTGGAGTGTTTCCCCATAACACTACCCCATACTACAACTGTGACTGAAAGAATGCATAATAGCAGAGAATCAGTAATTTTATGTTGACACAGTTTCTCATTTTATATAATAAGAAAGTCTTTGATCTATTTTTGGGTCCAGCACGCTTCATTTTTCTTCTTTCTATATCTTTAAGGTAAAATATAGTTCCTTCGTTTACACAACTGATTACTTTTTTACAATAGTTCCTTATTTTTGTCTCTCAGTATGTGTAAATTCTCTCAAGATATAATCTTTGTCATATCATCTACAATTAATACCGTTTTTCAGAGAATATAGTTTGGGAAGTCATTGATGTTGACAATAAAAAGAAATGGTCCAAGAACGAAGCCTTGTGGGATTCCTCTCTTAATTTCCATTAGTTTTGACCACTCTTTATTGATTTACACTAGTTGTTGGCTGTCGTATATGTATGATGTAAACAAATTTAATGTCTGACCTGCAATGCCATATGTTTTTCCCCCATTAATCTCGCATGATACAGAGTCAAAAACTTCAAAAAATACAGTATTAAGGTTGTTTCAAGTATAATTTGCAAACTTCATTCATTTTTTTCTTTTCAAGTCAAATATACAAGAACACATTGTTTCAGATATTCCAAAGGAACAGCAGCACTATGAAACCACTTACGCAGCAGCATGTGCTGACATAAAAAAGAAGCAGACTACAGGTACGAAAAAGTTTGGACTATTCCAGTTGATTTCATTTGTTGTTATTGCCAGAGCATAAAATTAAACCTAGAATTACTTATAAATACAGTTTCCTTAATCTGAAACTTGTCTTTTATTTACTTGCCTTGCATCGGGCTCATCTGAGTTAAAGAACATGGTTGTCAAGGAATTTCCTGGTTTTTGGGCAACAAGGCCATGCATTGATGGTTTTACAGGATTGTTTAACATGAAAATCATTTTTATGTTAGTTTTTAAATAGTGTTTCCTATTATGTGGTGAATTGTGGTGAATAACACTGTCATTTGCCAGCAAAATGGAAATATTGCTCCTGAATGCACGGCCTTATTGCTGTAAACTAGGCTTGTCTTCAATGGAGAATGTCCATCACTGTATTCACTGCTTCAGAATGAGCCTGATATTTGGGAATCACCCAAATACACCTCATACAGTTGAAACACAATTCTATTTCTATTTTTTGTAATCTGAAATGTTCCATTGCATATTTAACACATTCAAGACTGGCGTAAGTCAATCTGGACGTGGCAGCCAGACTGCTGTTTCTAGCAAGTTTTTCGAAAAATACAGCTTTCTAACTATGAATTCCATAATTGAATTTACTGTGCACTTGAAACAATGAAACTTCTTTTATCTATTCCAAAAATTGATTACTAAACATTAAAATTAGCAGATACACAATTTTTCTTTAGCAAATCATATTTTTAGTTCCAAAGAAAAGCTTTCACATGTTATTATTACAGATAGTCAGCTTCTCCATCTGAACCGGAATTGTCCATTTTCTCTTGCAGGACACTGAAAATATCACTCTCATCTCAGTTCGCCATGTAAGGTACAAGCAGAGTGTGAGCACTCCGCAGACAGTAACACAGATAGCTGACGAAAGCCGTGTTGGGCTTAACAGAGAGTGGAAAATTCAGAGCACTTTTGTTGCCTACAAATAGTTAGAACTCGACTCACTATGTTGACCAAAGCTGTTTATTGATTGGCCCAATGCTACCGGTTTTAGTTTTATGCCATTTTCAAGTGCCAGCAGAATTTAAACAATTGATGAAAATGACATGTTAAATCAACTACTTAAGGTCTGCTGATGCTTGAAAATGGTGTAAAATCGAAACAGCATTGGACCAATAAATAAACAGCTTTGGTCAACATAATGACATTCATGAATCAACACACACATAAATTAAAGACAGTAGCTGAGGCATTGATTTCCATTGTGTTTTGTAGTGTGTGTGTGTGTGTGTGTGTGTGTGTGTGTGTGTGTGTGTGTGTGTTTGCATCTAGATGGGTAGGTAGGGAGGACCTAGTAGGAATGCCATTAAAGTTTGAAATGTATTGGTGCGGGTGTAGTCCCAGCCTGCAAACTGATTTTCTGTATCACATCCTCACACACTCCCAATCCTTCCCCAACCCCAAGTACACCACTCTGGGCACCCAATACTACACTAGATTGGAACATCCGAACCACATTCTTTATCAGAGTTTTGATTACCTGAAAAATGACAGGTTTCCAACAGGCTGTGCCTGTAACTAGTAGTGCAAATATATTTTTTGAGAATATAACCAGGTAGAAAAATGTCATTCTTCAAATTTATTGTGGCTCTACAGCCTACCCAAAAGAAAGTTATCTACTTATCCAATTGTCACACCCTGAAATAGAGGACACTTACCCAGAGTGCCCCTTGTATCCTAAAATGATTTTCTGTCACCAATCATATCTCCACAATATTCTAGTACATGCCTATGCCCCTCATACATCCATTCTCTTGCCACAGGGCTCATATCCTAGGCTTAGGTGCAAGTCATACCCAATCCACCCATTCAGCACTACCTACTCTTGTCCTGTTAAAGGTTTATTCTGTCACAAGTCTGGCCCACCCAGCCATGTCATACACAGGTTGGGCAAAAGAAAAGTGGCCAGGATGAGTGGTGGCATTAATCGAGAAGGTAAAGACCTACAGTTACTTCAAACAGGATGGAACAACTGCCCATGTTGCCAGATAAACCTCAGAGGATATTTACACATCATGACTGACGAAGTTATAAGTAGAGGACAGTCTGGTTGTGGCCTTAACTGGCCACCAAGTCACCTCATCTGTCACTGTGTGATTACTTGTGTGATGAATTCTTAAGACTAAGGTGTATTGCAATAATCCTCATAGTCTTCAAGAACTGCGACAGAATATTTCACATGAGATGGTAGTAATTCCAGCAGACCAATTTTGATTGACCTTCAGCAACTTGATGACCAGAATCCAAATGTGCAAAAGATGAATGGGGGTCACTTTCAACATAGATTATAGTCCGGTTAGTACTGTATTTCCTTTCCTCTGCTGTGCTTCTTTATGCAACAAAAATCAGTTCTTCCGGCCACTTTTATTTGCTCCACTATGTACTACCTCTGCTGCAGTCAGTGCAGAGCTTTTATGTTTAAATGACATCCAACCAGCTTCCACCAGAATGAATAGTCACTGCCAAACTGTGGCCAAAAACAATAAAATAGGGAAGGAAGATTAGAATATAATGTCCCATTAACAGCACAGTCATTAGAAATGGATCACAACCTCATGATTGTTTAAGTATTAGAAAGGAACCATCCCACAATTTGCCTCGACCAATTTCAGGTAATGCAGGGAAAACCCAAATCTGGGTGGCAAGAATGCGAGTTCAATGTGCTAGCCTAAGACAAATTTGACCACCCTATAGCACAACATGTAGATCATTTTAACATGCTCAACTTTAATAAAATCTGGATTCTTTCCCCAGTAACAGCTTATCTGAAGTACATAGTTGAGAAGTCTCCTAGTGGCAAATCATCCTGGCCTCAGTCTCTGGTGACCCACTGTCCCCACACTCTCCACCCAAAGGTTCCCCTTTCACTATCTTGACCCTCTCCCAGCCAACAAGCACTGATGCCTGTATATAACATGCCTGGTTCATTCTTATGCCATCCCCCCTGCATTCCTAGACACAAACCAGTTACTTTCTGCTGAGCTACTAGGCACTCACCCCCAACATCTCTACCTGCCTCTCACTTCACTCTTCCTCTACCCTCCAAACCCCACCTAACCTATCCACCACCCCATATTGCTTACCTGGTTTAGATTAGATTAGGTTAATACTTGTTACATAGATAATAAATATGACATTTTGCAATGATGTGGTATGCGTCAGTTTAATAAAAGCTGTCTATAAATGACAATCAATGTTTTAATGATTATTTTTTTTAATTACTAAGTTTTATGTAGTAACACAAAGTCCAAGTTGGAATTAACAGTATAGTAATATAACAGTTTAAAACTCACCATGAAGACGGGACCACAAGCCAGGAAAGCACATACGTACAACACTTTCAGCTATCGGCCATAGACTTCTAAAGAAATAGAACATTCACGCTATCACACAGGCACACAACACAGTCACACAACTGTCATGGTTACAGTGCAGCCTTCCAGAGTATCTATGTATTAGATGGGAGAAACGAGATGAAGCTTAGGGATGGAATGAGGTGGGTGGGTGGAGGAAATTAAATTACATGAATGCAGCATGTTCCGCACGCACACACACACACACACACACACACACACACACACACACACACACACACACACGTTCATGCACACACACACACACACAGCACTCAAAATAGGAGAGGTTTAGGATAGAGAGGTGGTATCTGCAAGGTGCGGAAAAAATGGAAGTTATCACAAGTTGAGGCCTTGATAATTTCAGGATCGGAGAATCTGCTGTAGGGATAATTCCCATCTGTGCAGCTCAAAAAACCTGGTGGTGGGTGGGAGGATCCAGATGGCCTGGGTTGTGAAGCAGCCATTGAAATCAAGCATATGCCTCACTGCATGTTGTGCCACAGGGTGGTCCACCTTGTTTTTGGCCAGATTTTCACGGTGGCCATTCATTCTAATCAATAGCTGGATAGTCGCCAATATAGAAAGATGTGCAATGATTGCAGCACAGCTGCACATGGCTGCTCTCACAGGTGGCCCAGCCTCTGATAGGATAGGATAAGCCTGTGACAGGACTAGAATAGGAAATGCTGGGTGGTTGGATTAGACATGTCTTGCAACAATGGGGTGGGGATGGTGGTATCCTTGGTATCCTTAATATGGGAGGATAGAGTTTGGTCAATTGGTTGAAGATGTTGGAAAGTGAGGGCTGAAATTCTTTCAGTAGGAGTACAGTAACCAGCCACAATTGGGAACCAAAGATTGTGAAAGATGGTGGTCTCACCATCTTCTCGCAAGTCCCTTCCTAAAAACACAAATGTTTCAAAAGAAGAAAAGACAGCCATCCACAACCTCAAAACAAACCCTGACATAATCATCTTTTCCACAGATAAAAGTTCCACCACTGTAATTATGGATCACAGTGACTACCTGGCAGAAGGGCTCCACCAACTCTCTGACTTCCACATACACGTTGTGCCGGAATGACCCCACCCCAAAGTCCAACAAGATCTCCAACCCCTGTTAAAATCCTACGGCCCTTCCCAGAAGCTCTACCATGAATCCATCTCCCTCTTCACCCCAACAGCAAACCCACCTTCTACATGCTCTCCAAAATCCACAAACCAAACAATCCCGGATGCCCAATTGTGGCTGGTTACTGTGCTCCTACCAAAAGAATTTCAGCCCTCATTGATGAACACCTTCAACCAATTGTTCAAAATCTATACTCACATATTAAGGATACCAACCACTTCCTTCACCGACTCTCCACCATCCCCACCCCTTTACCTCCTGGATCCCTACTTGTCACAGTGGATGCCACTTCCCTATACACCAACATTCCACATGCCCATGGCCTTGCCACTCATGAACACTACCTCTCCCAATGCCCCTCTGAATTCAAGCCCAATACCTCATTCCTGATAACGCTCACCTACTTTATCCTAACAAACAACCACTTTTCCATTGAGGGGAAAATTTACCATCAAATCCGTGGCCCACAGACCTAGTCCACAAAGAGATCTCGCTTGCCATGTCCCCCCAATACGAAATCCTCCCTCTACCACCAGTAACCATCCACAAAAAAGCACTCCCCTTGTCCCAAAAAACTAAATTCCATCCTTTGCCAAGGTTTTGATTTTCTGTGCTCATGTCCAGAAATGAGAGACATCCTGCCCAAGAACCTTCCCACCCCTCCTAAAATGGTGTTCCTTTGACCTCCTAACCTCCATAACCTTCTAGTCCATCCCTATGCCACCCCAAAACCTATGGAAGTCCCCGTTGCAAGACTTGTCCAATCCATCCACCCAGCCCTTCCTATTCTAGTACTGTCACAGGTTTATCCTACCCTATCAGAGGCTGGGCCACCTGTGAGAGCAGCCATGTAATTTACCAGCTGTGCTGCAATCACTGTGCAACTTTCTATATTGGCATGATGACTAACCAGTTGTCCATTATAATGAATGGCCACCGCCAAACTGTGTCCAAAAACAAGGTGGACCACCCTGTGGCACAACGTGCAGCGGAGCATACGCTTGATTTCAATGGCTCTTTCTCAATCTGGACCATCTATATTCTCCCACCCACTACCAACTTTTCTGAACTGTACAGATGGGAGTTATCCCTACAGCAGATTCTCCGATCCCAAAATTATCCAGGCCTCAACTTACGATAAATTTCCTTTTTTCCGCACCCTACAGTTCTCACCTTTCTATCCTAAACCTCTCCTATTTTGAGTGCTGCGTGTGTGTGTGTGGGGGGGGGGGGGCATGCATGCATTCATTTTATTTTCCTCCACTCACCTGCCTCCCCACTCCATCCCTAAGCTTCATCTCGTTCCTCCCATCTAATACATACATACTCTAGAAGGCTTTGCTGTATCCATGACAGTTGTGTGCCTGTGTGATAGCTTGAATGTCCGTATTTCTGAAGAAGGCCATGGACGATAGCTGAAAGTGTAGTATGTGTGTGCCTTTCTTTTGTGCCAGTCACAGTTCGTCATCACGTCTTGGCGGTGAGTTGTAAACTGCCCTATTACTGTATTGTTAAGTTTTATCTAAAAATCATCTAACGTGTAGATGGAGTTACCATTCAGAAATTTGTTTTAAATACTACTTGACTATCTATCAGACTTTTGATGCTACTTGGTAAGTGACCAAAGAATTTTGTTGCAGTTTAATTCACCCTTTTCTGTGCCATTGTTATGTTTAACCTTGAATAGTGTAGATCACCCTTTCTTCTAGTGTTGTAGCTATGCACATTGCTGTTAGTTTTGAATAGGGTTGGAATGTTAATGACAAATTTCATAAGGAAATACATGTATTGTAAAGCTACTGTGAAGATCCCTAGCTCCTTAAGTAAATGTCTGCAGGATGATCTAGGGTGAGCTCCAGCAATTACTCTGCTGATTCCATGCTTTCATGCAATAAATCCTTTTTTTTTTTTTTTTTTTTTTTTTTTTTTTTTTTTTTACTCCGTGTTGAATTGACCCAGAATATGATCCCATGTGAAAGCAGTGAATGAAATTAGGCATAGTAAGCTAATTTACTGAGATGTACACCACCAAATTTTGAAACCTGAACATTTCAGCAGATCTTCATTGTGTTTCTTCCAATTCTATCCTTCATCAATGCAAACACCTAAAAATTTTGAATAGTCTACCTTAGCTACAGGATCTGTTCATAATCTATATTTATTAATAGTGTCATGCCATTTACGGTATGAAACTGTATATACTGGGTATTATCAAAGTTTAAAGAGAGTGTATTTGTAAAGAACCACTTAATTTACTGAAAGACACTATTTACAATTTCATCCGTTAATTACCGTTTGTTAGGTATGATACCTATACTTGTATCATCAGCAAAAAGAATATAGAATGACAAGTCATTAATATATATTAAGAACAGTAAAGATGTGAACTGCTCGTTTCAATTTTCTGCACTCTTCCAGTTAAGTAGGTATAATTTAAACCTTGTGTACTGTCTCACTCATACCACATTACTTAAGCTTATGATTTACACAATCAAAAGCCTCAATACTAGAAGTGAGTGCCCAGCTAGCACTATGTATAGTCTCAGATGTGTGTAACTACATCATTGGTGCCCTTAAAGCCTAATTATTTATCTTTGAGTAAAACTTATCAACAATTATGCATCATCATCATTATCATGTGTACAATTTCTTTTTCCCATTCTGTTTTCCTAAATTTTTCCATCTGTAGGTTTTATCTGTGTGTAATCAATGTTTCTCTTCTAACCTCACTTTAATCTAAATAAAAATGTATTGTACAAGAAAAGGTTAGAAATCACCTAATGTTTGTGTTAATTGTTTTGAATTTGCTTTGAATTAGTTATATATTTACTTTACATGGCCTTTTCCCTAACTAGGACAACAGACTCCTTCACACACTCATGATTCTGAAGAAAAGGAGGCAAGCCTTGGCGATAAATGTAGCGGATCATCTGTAAGATCTCTTATCTCTCCAACAGTATACATACTACATGGTTTAAGCTGCAGTGATTTGCTAAAGGTGTGTAAATCTTCTCTCTTTCAAATATTAGAATAGACTGCTATAAATAATTGTCCTAGAATTTTCTCTTATTCTTACATCTACAAATGGCATCATAATGATCCAAATTATTTTATTTACAAGAAACAGTATGTACTAGCCATTACTGATTTAATTCATATTGATGGAATGTATAGTGCATGGCTAGGAATTCAACATATATGAATAGGAAGCAGCAACTCTCAACTATTTTTAGTAAATAAAACTTTAAAGTTTTAGGCATGCCTGTATATACAATTGTGTGGTAGTAACTAAACTAGGTTTCTGTAGCGAAGAAGTTTGTTCTTGAATTTCTTACATTTTGCGTAATGATCACAAAGTCACGATAAGAGAAATTAGGGCTCGTACGGAAGCATATAGATATTCTTCTCCCCCCCCCCCCCCCCCTCGTTCTATTTGACAGTGGAATAGGAAAGGTAATTCCTAGTAGTGGTACAGTGTACCCTCCGCCACGCACCTTACGGTGGATTGCAGAGTATGTATGTAGATGTATACATTTTCACCCTGCAGCGGAGTGTGCACTGATATGATACTTCCTGGCAGATTAAAACTGTGTTCTAGACTGGGATTTTAACCTGGAACTTTTGCCTTTCATGTGCTCTACCATCTGAGCTATTGTGGCACGCTTCATGGCCCATCCTGACAGCTTTACTTCCTCCATTATCTCACCTCCTACTTTCCAAACTTTCGCAGAAGTTCTTCTTTAAACATTCCAGGACTAGCACTTTTGGAATAAATGATAGGATGGAGACATGAAGCCATACCACCATCATATTTTTTCTTTCATGAATGCTAGTCCTCCAATGTTCACTGACGAACTACTTTGAAAGTTTGTGAAGTAGGAAGTGTAAATAAAGCTGTGATAACGGGCATGAAGTGTGCCACAATAGCTCAGCGTGCCCATGAAAGGCAAAAGTCCCAGGTTCAAATCCCAGTATGGCATACAGTTTTATAAACATTTGGTGCTTGGATCAAATCTTGTTGCTGGTGCTTTTTATTCCATCTTTTTTTCTAATTATCATTACCTTGAAACTCAAACAACAGAGTTATTCATTTATTATTTACACAATATTTCTCCTAGAAAATATAAAACAAAATTTTTTTTTACAACAAATTGGAAATAAAGGAGGATAGATGACCATTTTGAATGAAATCAGTAGAGTCTTTTTTAAAGATGTCATTGTAGTTGCATTTGTGATATGTATGGGGCACTGCACATGTAAAACAGTAATTATTTTGACATACAGGTTCTGTAATGAATGCTGTATTTTTACATGTGCATCATTTTTCCAATGTTTCTACTGCTAATCTAACATGGTTTATCTTAATAAAAATTCTTGATCATCAATGTATTTTGCAGCATACCACTCGTATCAAAAGATATCATGAAATATTGGTGTAGACGACATATAGTGTACTAATGAATTTTTATTCAATCTTTTCCAGAAGCTATCTTTCAGGTATGTTTGTTGACGTACTAGTAATTTTGTAGTCCCTTCATACAGTCCTTCAGCTCTATATTTTGGAGGAATTCTTTTAATACTGCATATTGGCAGCCTTCTTTATCTTGAAACAATTCATTATACACACCCAGGTTCATTTGCCCACTGCAGTGTAATAAAGTTTATTTGTAATTTATACCATGTCTTCTCAGCTCAGTTACACAGGTAAGATGCATATCCCCCACAGGAAACACCCCACCCAAAGCTAGATTGTCAGAGAGAAAAGAGTACACTGACCCCTTATACCTCTAAGACAGACAGCACGACACAGGAGGAATCCTTAATCCCATTCCTTTTTCCAAGCTTCATCCTGTCCAAAAGCAGAGGCTGAAAGAAGTGAAACAGAAATATCACTGTTCAAGATGGTTGTGATCTAACAAGAGTATCCCTTTGTAACACTCAGCTTGAACAGGAAGTGATTATCCATTTTAACCTCCTCAAGAAAATTGGGTTGGATCCTAGTCAAGATCCCACTTTCAGGGGGGTCTATCTGGATAAAGGTGTCAACTTTGTGAGGTAACTTACACAATAGAGAGGCCCAAGGAGATGGTGCCCAAGATATCTCTGTGGGAGGCAGCAAAGCAGTTGATTAAGACACCAGCAGAGCTCTTCAAGACTCTGAATATATCAATTTGGGTGCCTAAGCTCCTTAAAGATATTCCTCCAAAGACTCTGGTCAATAAAATACAGACCCAGAACCTGAAAGTCCCAACAGAGGATTGGAGGATTATTAACAGGATGCCCAATGGACAAACCGTAATGATTGGAGTTAGACAAAACTCTCTGAAGGTAATACAGGAGCAGGAACTAAAACTCTTTTTAGGATTCTCCCAAGTCACCATCAGAGTGATTAAGAACATTGAAAGTAATAATGGCAACAGAATGTGCTGCACATCGGCCGGCAACATAGTAAGAGGGCAAAAGCTGACTTCTGTTGCCTCATGGGTAGACAGCAGATTGCTGTTGCCCTGAACCAGGAACCTTATCTTCATAAATTGAGTACCAGGACTTGCGAGGCATTGGAGACAATTTGATTTAGCCAAGAAATAATAAAAACTGCAGAACCTGTATTTATGTAAAAATTTCCACTTCATTCATGCCAATGGCTGACTTTTGCTCTAGGTTGGTTGGTTGGTGTTGGGTGTTTAAAGGAGACTAAATTGCCAGGTCATCAGTCCCCTGTTCCCAGCTAAGAGATCACAGGATTTCATGTACGATTAAAATAAGCATCCTGCAACCAGTACAGAAGATGTACAGGAAAACAGTGTTGGTCATAATTACAACATAAAAAGGAAAAGGAAACCACAGTAGAGGTGGAACTAATAATCAACTAAAAATCACAGCAGATGTTGTTGGCTGGCTGATCACTAGGATAATAATGGATGAGCCAGCCATTCTGCACATACTTTACAACTGCCAGTCGGAGAAAGGACTGACAAGAAAAAAGTGACAACAGATTAAAACTATAGGCGGTGTATGCCTGAAGATCAGGCATACGAACCCACCGTTAAAGCTTGTGATAAAAGCCCGCTGCGCGAATAAAACCTAAAACACAGTCAGCCATAGAGGCATCGTCAGCTAAAATCGAAGGGAGCGCAGTAGGCAGCTTAAAAGACTGCCGCAATGCAGCTAAACTGGACAGTCCAGCAAGATGTGGACTACAGTCAACACATTGCCACAATGGCATTCTGGCGGTTCCTCTCGGCGTAAGAGGTGGCCATGCGTTAGCCACGTATGGCCTGTATGCAGGCGACAGAGAACGACTGAGTCCCTTCGAGAAGGCCTTAAGGAAGTCTTCCAAGCTGCTGTCGTGGGCTTGATTCCACGGAGCTTATTGGGCATACTCATTGTTGCCCATTCCGAATTCCAGGCCTCTAAGATCTTTCGGTGGAGACCCAAGCGGATATCGCCTTCTGGGGTACTGATATCCAGGCGCTGGCATGTGATAGCCTGCTTGGCCAGCTGATCAGCGCGTTCGTTTCCTGGAATTCCAATGTGGCCTGGGGTCCAGATGAAAGCCACAAACGGCCTGACTTGCCAAGACTAAACACCGTGACTTGGATGGATCGCACCAAGTGGTGTTTGGGGAAGCAGTGGTCGAGAGCGTGCAAGGCACTCAGGGAGTCACTACAGATAAGATATGACTGGAAGACCCGATCTGGGTCGACGTTGCGGAGAGGGAAGGTCGGTATTTGCAAACAATAACCTGAAATTTGGATGGTGAGGTGTAGCGTGGACATGGACAATGTAGGAGGCCAGCAACTGTTGCCGGCAGTACCTCAAGGGAGGGATGCCAGCTTCGGCAAGGAGGCTAGGCACAGGGCTGGTGCGGAATGCCCCTGTTGCTAAGCGGACACCACCATGAAGAATGGGATCCAAGATCCTCAGTGCTGAAGGTGATGCAGA
The DNA here is from genome assembly GCA_026315105.1 of Locusta migratoria. Lineage (NCBI taxonomy): Eukaryota > Metazoa > Arthropoda > Insecta > Orthoptera > Acrididae > Locusta > Locusta migratoria. The sequence goes on along the minus strand of CM048744.1, from coordinate 310,925,114 downwards.
GTCATACACCTGGCTCCCATAATCCAGGCGTGATTGGATGAGCACCTTAAAGATGTGCATGAGGGTTCGATGGTCAGCTCCCCAGGCAGTGTGGCTGAGACATCGCAATATATTTAGGTGCCGCCAGCACTTCTGCTTCAGCTGACGAAGGTGTGGCCCCCAAGTCAGTCGGTTGTCAAACAGCAAGCCGAGAAACCGATGGCTTTCTGCAACATGAAGCTGGTCGGCAGCTAGGTACAGTTCTGGGTCAGGGTGAACTGCCCGACGACGACAAAAGTGCATCACCCGGGTTTTAGATGCTGAGAACGTAAAGCCATGTGTTGTGGCCCATGACTGTGCCCTTCGGATGGCTCCCTGAAGACGCATTTCAGCGACACCAATGCTAGGAGAGCTGTAGAATAAGCAAAAGTCATCGGCAAATAAGGAACAACAAACCGATGATCCCACTGCCGCAGCAAGACCGTTTATCGCAATTAAAAAGAGCGGTACGCTGAGAACGGAGCCCTGTGGGATGCCGTTCTCCAGCACTCGACGTGAGCTGAAGGAGGTACCAACTCTAACCCTAAAAGTGCGTAGCGAGAGGAAATTCTTGATAAAAATTGGGAGTGGACCCCGTAAGCCCCAGTCATACAGTGTAGCAAGAACATGGTGGCGCCATGTTGTGTCATACACCCGCCGGAGGTCAAAAAAGACCGCAACTAAGTGCTCACGCCTAGAGAAGGCTGTACGGATGGCCGACTCCAATGAAACTAAATTGTCGATAGTGGAGCGACCCTGGTGGAAACCCCCCTGATGTGGGGCCAGCAGACTCCGATCTTCAAGGACCCACATAAGACGGCGACTCACCATACGCTCACGCAACTTGCACAGGACATTAGTTAAGCTGATGGGGCGGTAACTGTCAACTGCCAGCGGATCTCCTCCCGGTTTCATAACAGGGATAATAATACTATCCCTCCACTAGGATGGGAAAACACCCCCTGCCCAGACCCTATTAAATAAGGCGAGCAATTTCTGATGAAAGTCCGCTGACAGTTGACGAACGAACTGGCCATGTATGCGGTCTGGTCCTGGAGAGGTATCGGGGCATGCAGCAAGAGCAGTGGTAAACTCCCATTCCGTAAATGGAGCATTGTACAGTTCCCGGCGGTGAGTGTGGAAAGATAGAGGATTTTGCTCCGCCCATTGTTTAAGGGAGCGGAAGGTGGCACTATAATTTGCCTTTGCGGAGCAGCTCGCATAATGCTCTGCCATGCACTCAGCAATAACGGCCGGGTCAGTACAGAGAGTGCCATCGGCAGTTAGAGATGGGATTCCTGCTGGTGCGCGGTATCCAAAGAGGCGCCGTACCTGAGACCAGACGCGAGAAGGGGAGGCACGAGAGCCTATAGAGGCAACGTACTGCTCCCAACAGTCCTGTTTACTTTGCTGGATAAGTCGTCGGGCTCGGGCCCTGAGCCGTTTAAAGGCTATCAGATTTTCAAGTGTAGGGCGGTGTCGGTGGCGTTGTAGTGCTTGCCGATGGTCCCGGATGGCCTCAGCAATCTCGGGCGTCCACCAGGGCACAACCTTGCACCGAGGGGAGCCATTGGTGATCGGAACGGTCTCCTCTGCAGCTGAGACTATAACAGCTGTGACCTGTTGGACTGCCGCAAAGGTCGTCGTGGACCCTCCAACTGAAATGTGGGAGCAGGCCTGGGCTACATACAATAGGTCGATAGCAGAATATGTGCCATGTGCTATACTAAAATGTGTGGGTGCACCGGTGTTTAAGAGGCATATATCCTGCTGCGTCAGTAACGTTTCAACGTCTCTACCATGTCCCGCGGGCTGTATACCGCCCCAGAGATGGTGGTGGGCGTTGAAGTCCCCCAAAAGGATAAATGGTGGGGGTAGTTGGGTGACCAAAGCAGTGAGGTCAATGAGAGACACGACCTCATCTTGTGGGAGGTACAGAGAGCAGACAGTTATGTCCTGCATTTTTCTGAGTCTTAACAGCCACTGCCTCGAGAGCCGTGTTGAGAGGCATGACAGCACTAGGAACAGTGGCGAGGACATAAATGCAGAAACCTTCAGATACCCTGTTGTAGTCAGCACGGTTGTTATAGTAGCCCCGATAGCCGCGGAGGGCTGGGGTCCGCTGGACAGGAAACCATGTTTCCTGTAGGGCCACACAGAAAGCAGGATAGCGGCACAGTAATTGCTGCAGCTTGGGTAAGCGGCGGAAAAAGCCGCCACAGTTCCACTGCAAGATCATGCTACTTCTTGATTGCTGAGGAATGGCAGTATTGGTTCCACAGAATCACCGATTGTCGCCGTTGGTGGAGGCAGGGCCTCTACATTCATCGCCTCCAAAGTCTTGGTGATAGCCAAGTCCTCTGGTGAGACGAGGAGTTCCACCCCGTCCTCAGACATGTGAGGTGGTGGTGGTGGTGGTGGTGGTGGTGGCGGCGGCTGCAGTGGTGGTACGGTGTCCACCGTGGAAGACGTTTGCTTAGCAGCCTTCGACTTTTTCTTCTCTCGCTCCTTTTAAGGTTTCTCTTGCTGAGAGGGCTTTGGGGCCTCGACTGCAGCCTCAGGGACTGAGGAGGACCTAGAAGCCCTATGACCATGACTCAAAGTAAGTGGCTGTGTCAGCCACTCACTGGTCCCCACATTATCAGTGGGAGAAACCATAGGAGGCAGGGAGCCCAGGGACCAGTGGCAGCTACTCCTTAAGGACTCTGGGGCGGCGCCCTCCCAAAAATATCCAACACAGAATACGTGCCAATCGTTAATCACCAATCAACTCGAATAATTCTCGTGTAGCAGCAGCTCGTGTAAGTGAATGATCAATGTTTTTAGACTAGGTAGTCTGCCAGCCACGGTCAGCGAATGTTATCAGAATGGGCTGACTGACGGACTCTACGCGATCTGTCCGTGCCGTGTAAAGGCTGGCAAGGGGCGCTGGAGTGAGTGGGGGTACTGAGGGATGGGTGGGGGTAGTGTGCTGAACCGGGCCGCTTAGGACGGCGTCCATGCCATGGGCGCCAAATACAAAGGGTGCACCGGCACCGGTCAGGCTGTTTCTAACAGGTGCAGCGCGTGTGATACTAGAGTCGTTGTTGTGAAGGTGCGTGTTAATGCCTTACTGTTGTTCTAGTTTCCTATTTAGAATGAATAATATAAATAGCATAAACTACATTTTAACATTTGGTAGTCATAAATTGACTTTTGAGGGAAAGTTGGAATTAAAATGGTTAGGACCACCGAGACCTGATTTGCACATTTTACAGGCACAAAATGCGTGCAAAAGCAAAAGTAGTTTCACTGGGAAATTTAATCCTGATTTATATAAACATGCAGACTGGCTTTGTAGATGTGAAATAAAGAAATGCTTCCTTCTGCTACATGTGTCTGGTAATGAATGTTGCGGAACATCGTTGGACCACAGATGGGGTAACAGACATTAAACATTTAGCTGATAAACTTAAAAAACATAAATTAAGTGAACTTCACATAAAAAGTAACATCGAATTCGTTATGCTTGGCAAAGTCGATATTAGATGTCAGCTGGATACAGCTTATAGACTGAGGATTAAGAAGTTTAATGAAGATGTTTCGAATCGTTACATCCTTAGCAAGTTGATCGATTGTATCAAGTTTTGTGGGAAATTTGAACTTGCACTAAGGGGCCATGTCGAAACAGATGCTTCAGATAATCCTGGTATTTTTCGGGGTTTGGTCAATCTCATGGCAGAACTGGATTCCACGTTGAAGGTACATATTAAAAATCCAATAATCGTGTTTTTTGGAGGCTTTCCAAAACAATTCAAAACGAACTGCTGGACTCTATATATACTGTGTGTCATCAGTTAGTTTCCAAAGAAATGTCAGAAACAGATTATGTCGCTATTGAAGTTGATGAAACAACAGATTGTGCTACCTTGTCTCAACTAGTATTTATTATTCGATACGAATTAAAGGGGAAAGTATATGAAAGATTCATAAATTTCGTAACACCAAAAGTTCACATAGCTAATGCAATAAGTAGTGAAGTTTCAACGAGCTTAAAAAACTAAAGATTGATGACTCTCCAGAAAAACTGATAGCTCAGAGATATGAGGGAGCTTCAGTTATGGGTAGCAGGCACACTGGTGTGCAAGCAAGAGTGGAAGCAGTGTATGAGAGAGCAAATTTTGTACACTGTTATGTCCACCAACTTAATCTCATTGTAGAGCGCTGTGCAACACAGCACAAAGAACTAAGAATATTTTTTAGCAATTTACAGGAATTCTCTACTTTCTTCTCAAAATCAGTGAAATGAACTGCCGTACTGGATAATATTGTGAAGAAACGTCTTCCAAGAAATGCTGACACAAGATGGCATTTTAAAACGCGAATTGTGAAAACCCTAGTTAAGTACAAGACAGTAATACCTGAATGCCTTGGGATAATTGAGGATGATGCCAGCAAAGATTATTCAACAACTAGGAAAGCAGTTGGACTTGACAAACTTATCATTGACCAAGAGTTTCTCTTGTGGCTTGAGTTTTTCAGTATGCTCTTGCACACTGAGATATTTTATTTAATCAGCTGCAGTGTAGACATGTTGATAGTGTGAAAGCTCTTAATAATGTCCCAGATTTCAAGTCAGCTATACAACTGACGAGAAACTCTCTTGATGTCGATCTTCATTGGGAATCTGCGAATGGAAATGAAGAGATCGCCGGCCCAAAACGATTCTGTTTTCTAGACTGTCGTAAAACTGTTGCAAAGGAAGTTTGTGACCTTGTGATGGCTAACACAGATGAGCGTTTCGCATTTATCAATCACTTGTCAGCAGCAAAAAAATGTTCAAATGTTTGTAAAGCTTATGGGACTTAACTACGGGGTCATCAGTCCCTAAACTTACAAACTACTTATCAACTACCTTATACTAAAGACGACACAAATATACATGCCCGAGGGGGGATTCGAACCCCCGACCGTAGTGGCCGTGCAGACCGTGACTGAAGCGCCTCAGTCCCCTCGGCCACCGCGGCCGGCTGTCAGCAGCAGTATTAGGCCTATTGCAACCCTTCTCAATTGTATATACAAGAATAATTTAGAAGCTGTGCTACTGGAATCAGTGAAACTCATGCGTATTATTCGTACAATACCAATGACAATAGCGGAAAGTGAGAGTTATTTCTCTACACTCGAAAGAATCAAGATTTTCACCAGAAACACAATGAAAACAGAGAGACTTCGTGCATTAGCCATCTGCTCTATAGAAAAAACACTTTTAAATGTGAACTATTTTAATTAACTTGTAATTGACCATTTTGCTGAAGGGAAGATGAGAAGACTGGACTTCGTCTAGAAACATATTAATTAAGATAAGAACGCTATTTTGATTTTATTTCATACCAATGGTAGGCAATGAAAACCTCGTTACTACATTTGTTGGTGACAGTCTTCTAATTTTAGTAGCATATTATGTTTGTCACTGACGAAGCATTTGTGTTCTCTGAACATTTACTTATATAGTTACACATACAACGAATTTAATTCTTACCACTTTATATTATTTTAAGGTACAGATTTTGGTCTCTTGTGAAATCTAATAAAATGGAGTTACGCGGTTTTCATTGCCTGCAGAAAATATTAAAAATTACATATTTGTGCGTAAATTTGTTCGTATTTTGGTATAAGAGGAAAAAGTCGTGTTAGATGAAGGGTTAAATTAGTTAACTAGCTAATCAAATTAATGCTATATTCTCCCCGTTCAAGAAATGTTCTGAAGGGACAAAATGTCGTATACAACTGAAGAACCATGCCGCCCCTCCTAATGAACAGCCCACCAGCCGCCACTGCCAGGGACCCCTTCCTGGCGAGAGGTGCCGGAGAAGGCTGCTGCTTCTCCGGCTGGGTGTTGGGGACTGGAGTCCCCAACGGTTGTGGGGCAGTTGCCCCCACAGGAGGTGGTGGTGGGGGGGGGGGGGCAACAGAAGAAGGGCCCCCAACCGTCAAGGGGGCAGTTTGATGTTTTCGGCCCACAGGGGCCACAGAAGGTGGCGTGACATGGGAGGCTGACGGCCCCATAGCGATCGGAGACGACGCAATGGCAGCAAAGGACGACGAATTCCATGATCTTTCGTTCTTTATGTAGCACACTACAGGTCAGCGAGCAAGGTGGATGTTGCAGCCCACAATTCACACACACAGGACGAGATGTACATGGCGCGTCCGGGTGTGATGGACATCCACAGTCTCTACATGTGGGGCTGGAAGTGCATCGGGAGGACATATGCCCGAACTTCCAGCACCGAAAGTATCGCATAGGGGGAGGGATGTACGGTTTTACTTCACACCGGTATATCATTATCTTGACCTTCTCAGGCAGTACATCGCCTTCGAAGGCCAAGATAAATGCACCGGTGGCAACACTGTGATCTTTTGGTCCCCTGTAGATGCGCCGGAAAAAATAAACTCCTCACCGCTCTAAGTCAGCGCGCAATTCGTCGTCAGTCTGTGACAGGAGATCACGGTGGAATATTAAGCCCTGGATCGTCTTATGCGGCGTGAAACAGACGGCGACGTCTCCCAGCTTGTCGCAGGCAAGTAAAGCCTTTGACTGTGCAGGAGATGCCGCTTGTATTAAGACAAACCCGCTTCTCATTTTTGAAAATGATGCCATTTCACCAAATCGATTTTCAATAGTGTCAACAAAAAATTGCGGCTTAGTATTAGTAAAGGATTCCCCATCAGCCCGAGTACAGACTAAGTACTGCGGGGAGTAAGGCTCAAATTGGTTAAGGGCCCGACGTTCTTCCCAAGGTGTGGCCAGGGAAGGGAACGATCGGGGGTCATACTGTGCACCATTAAATTCGTTTCTTCCTCTCTTAGAGACGGCGTTTTTGCGACCGCCCACGCTATTTATGGCTCGTTTCATTTACGTCCCACGAGCAGCTAGGGAAATAAGGTCCACCCAGGCAGAGCCCCGCTTGCCTGGGTAAGCCTTATATAACTGGGGTGTGGCAGGTTCCTCAGAGGTTGCTCGCTAGCGGTTGTGCAACCTCAACAGCCATGCATCTCCTCGGCACGCAGCACACCTTGAGATTGAGGTTTTTTTATTAGAGGTTTGTACCATCCTCACGACCCGGGTGATTAAGCCAAAATCCCCGGGCTCTGAAACGTACAACGTTCCACCGTCGTGCCGAACGATGGTCGTTGAAGCACGCACAGAGCTTACGGTGTAGCGGACTGTTGGCGCGACACAGCCCACAGCTCAGGACCTCGGGTTCACCAAGCCCGTACTTAGCATTTCCTCTAGGGACTTAGTTGCCAACAACATAAAGAAGACAGCTCAAGATAATTCATTTTGACCTCAAAATACATACCTTCCCAGAGGTGAAAAGTCTGACAGTTGCATCCAACTGGGGAAAAAAAAAAAAAAGACCAACCTGCTTGCTGGGTGCGATGCAAATGCCCTCACCCTAGTGTGGGTAGCAGTGATGCCAACAACAGAGGTGAGTGCCTTCTCAATTATTTATTAGAAAATAACTTAGAAATCCTAAGAAGAGGTAATCAAGCCACTTTTAGGAATAGTATCAGAGAAGAGATAATTGACATAACTTTTGGAACCATATCAGTGGGCAACTTTGTGAAACAATGACGTTGTAAGGGAATCATCCCTCCCTCACCACATGTACATTAGGTTTAGGGTAGAAATGGGTGTTAAACAGACCTCAACCTACAGGAAAGCGACTGGGATTCATGTAGGAAAGACCTAAATGCTCAGTTATCCTCTATCAAGAAAACAACATGGAATCCAGTTGGCCTAAGGGAAACGCAGAAGAGATACAAAAAACCAACAACTGTTCACATTGGTGTGCAAGTCATAAAGTGAAAGAAGACGTAGGGGGTTGATGTACTGATTGTTACTGGTGTTTATACAAAGAAAAAGACAGTGATTGAATTGTGAAAACAAAAATAATATTTCTGTAGAATGCAATATTTAATGATTTTCAGTTAGTCCCCCTTTGACCCTTGCCAGTGGAACACAGTATGCAATACAATTCCCATATATTACGACTCACTGAGGTGTGATTTATAGCTGTTACACTAATTCTACAAAAAGCCACAAAACTATGCAAATGGGTAGCCCCAAAATTAATGATAAATTTACTCATTAAACCAGAATGCAATTGTGACCCCTAAAATTAGGCCAAAGCTCAGAGGAAAGGACTAGCACAAGCTACAATAACAACATAAAGTAATGTATGAAGGGAAGGCACAATACCTACAGTTGGGATATGTGAAGATCACTGAGTTGTAACACCCTGAAAATGTTGTATACAGTTACTTAATATGCTATTGTGCTTTAATTCAATTGGTTCATTCAGTGCACTGTCAGGGTAATTAACCCTGCACTTCATGATGCCGATTTCTTCTAAGATGTTGGGTGTCAGCCCCCTTAGGTTGCACATGCAGAATACATAGATCTTCATGAATATCTGCGATTGTTAAGTGCTAAATGGAAGGATAAAGCTGACTTTGGATTGTTCACAGCACCATGTTCTTTAAATCTAATACTGCAGCTTCTGCCCATCTGGCATCACATTGTGGACAGAGTATCTTGTATACACGCGTATTATCAAAGGGGTTAACCAGCCAGTAGTTGAACTGCTACAGTGGCCATTGGAGGACTGATGCAGTGGTTTGAGAAGTTTCATTTCTACATAGGGCTCACATTTTAGGCGTGAGGAATATACAAACACTTTCCTGTTCTTAACAGTGCCAATTTTCTATCTTTTTGATGTTTCGCTTCTTAATTATGGGACTTATTGTTTTACATGCAGACCCTGCCTTGCGAGTGACTTATGTCGCGCCCAAGTTGCCTAAAGTGCCTCCTGGCTTGTTACATTTAGCAGAGACTCACTATTTTAATCTGTTCCTACATGTAACAGTTTTAGGGACTCACTAAGTATGTATACTCCCTTTGTATTGAATAATTTTAGTGAAGATGTAGGATAGCCATTTTATTACTTGATAGATATCACAAATTTATTTTATTGCAATTTGTAGATGCACCTGATGATGAGATACAGGCCTCAAAACTTGGGTAGTGCATAAAATAAAAAGTTTAAAATTAACAACTGCTGCGGATGCCTTTATTTAAGATTTCAATATTGTGATTGTTCAGGAGATGAAAAGTGTAGTCAGAATAATTTACTTGTTAAAAAATATATTTTTTAAAGACTGCTTGAAATTAAATACTCAAACTTTCAAGTGAAGTTACCAATATTTGGATATAGTGACCAGACATTATAGAGAAGGGTGAAAGATTTATGAGTTTTTGTTTTATAGACTTGAGCATTTTCTTGGCTTCAATCAGGCATGCACAGACAGTAGGAATGAATTCCTAAAGATGAAGTTCATATACATGAAAGACAGCTGTTGTTGTTAGATTTTGGGAGGGACTAAACTACAAAGGTTATCAGTCCCTTGTTCCAATCATAGAGATAAAACAATGTGTTAGACTTCCTCAAAACATAGGAATTAACATGTCTGTAATAAAAGTAGAAAAGATAAACGAAAAGCAAATAAAACAGGCTTAAGCACAATACAAGAGTGTTTTGGCTGGGTAATCACAAAGATAAAAGGAGGATATCTAGTCACTCTGTTACACGTTAAAACCGCCTCCCTAATAGTTTTAGGCAAGTGGAGAACAGACACTCAATAAAATTTATATGGGATGGTACAATCCATACTCACAAATAAAATTTAAAACAGAATCAACCATGGAGGCATTGTCAGCTAAAACAAGGTTCAAGGTGTCACGGATATTAAAATTCTGCTGCTGTGCTGCTAAATTGGGGCAATCCAATAAGATGTGTGTGACTGTTAAATGTATACCACAGTGACATTGAGGAGGGTCCTGGCAACGAAGAAGGTGGTCGTAAATCAACCAGGTATGGCCAATACGTAGACGGCACAGGACAACTGACTCCCTGTGAAAAGTCCTCAGTGAAGACTTCCATGCAGTGGTAGATGGCTTGACAACAAGGAGCTTTTTCGGTTCGGTCAAATTTGCCCATTCAGAACTCCAAACCCAAAGGATCATGCGCGTAACTGGGATCGGAAGTCTATTTCTGGGAGGCCAATTTCCAGGGACTATGAAGTGCTTGGCCAACTGATTGACGCGTTCATTGCATGGTATACCTATGTGGCTGGATTCCAGACGAAAGCAAGAGAATGGTCTGATTCGCAGAGGGTGAAAACAGCATCTTGGATTGATCACACCAGATGATGCTTGGGTAGAAACTGATTAAGGGCCTGTAAGACACTCGTGTAGTCACTACAGATGACAAACGACCCCCTGGAGCAAGCTCTGAGATGTTCAAGAGTTCTTAAAATAGCAACCAGCTCTGCGGTGAAGATGCTACTTCCACAAGGCAATGATCGCTGTTCAATAAGATCACCACAAATAAAGGCGTTCACAGTGTGGACATTGGCAAGAGAGCCGTCTGTGTAAATAACCGCTGCATCGTGGTATGAATCAAGCACCGCTCAGAACTGGCAATGAAGATTTAGCAGTGTTACTGGGTCTATCTAGTCCCGAGGCAAGTGCAACCTAATCTGCAAGTGAAGGATACACCAAGGAGGGGTATGGGAAGAGTATTGGAAAGTGCAAGGTAAGGGAAGGAATATGAGTGGCAAGAGAAGGGAATGGATGCAAATCGCATATGGGAGACCCAAAGACCCAACCTCGGCCATTGCTGAGGGAAAGTGAGGGCAGTAGCTAGAAAGAGAAACCTGTGAGTCGGGTGGTGAGGTGAGGTATGTACACAAGCAACGTAGAAAGTGAGCAACTGTTGCCAGCGGAAGCACCTGCTACAACTAGGAGACTCGCCACCAGACTCATTTGAACGGATCCCATCACCAAGCAAACACCACTATGTAAAACGGGGTTCAGGACCCGGAGTGCTGAAGGTGCTGCCAAGTTATACACTATGCTGCCATAGTCTAGTTGTGATTGTATGAGAGCCCAGTAGAGCTGTAGGACTGTTTGACGAGAACCTCCCACACAGTGTGGCTGAGACACTGTATAATGTTCAGATGTCACCAACATTTCTGTCTCAGCTGATGAAGGTGTGGCAACCAAGTCAGCCGGGCATCGAAAATCATACCTAGGAAGTGATCTTCAACATGAAGAGGCTCTCATTATAGTTGACATGGTCGATTTGAGAATGTCCACAACTGCACTATGTTATTTTAAATGTATTTATTTCCATCAACAGTTGCAATAAAATTGTTTAATAACATGTTTCGATCACTTGGATCATCTTCAGATCTTATAGTTGCGTCCGCAACTCGTCTGGCTGAATACTAATTGGTACTTGCAACTGTTGACGGAAATAAACACATTTAAAATGAAGAGGGTCATCGCCCAGGTACAGGTCACGATGATGGCGAAATGCCCGATGGCAACAGAAGTTAATTACTCAGGTCGAGAATTAGAAGCCTTGGGCAAATGCCCAAACTGTGCCTTTCTAATGGCACCATGCGGTCGCCGTTCAGTGACACCAATGCTTGTGTAACTGAAGTAGATGCAAAAGTCATTGGCAAATAGAGAGTTGGAGATTGATGACCCCACTGTCGCAGCAAGACCGTTGATTGCAATCAGAAACGGGGGAACGCTAAGAAATGAGACCTGCGGGACACCAGTGGACATGAGTGGAACTGAGAGGGGTGCGAACCCAGACCCGGAAAGAGTGGAACGATAGGAAATTCTGTATGAAGATTGGGAGGGAACCTCGGAAGCCCCATTCATAAAGTACAGAAAAAATATGGTGATGTCAGGTGGTATCATATGCCTTTCGAAGGTGAAAAGACAGTGACCAGATGCTCACACCTGGTGAAGGCAGTGCAGATAGCAGACTCCAGGCACATGAGGTTGTCAACTGCGGAACGGCCTTGATGGAAGTTCCTCTGTTGTGGGACAAGAAGTCCCCAATCTTCAAGAACCCACGAGCCGCCAACTCACCATATGTGAGGGTAATCAGGCGGAAGTTGTTAGCTACATGCGGATCAGTGGCAGGTTTAATCACTGGAACGACGATGCTCTCCTACCACTGAGACAGGAAAACACACCTTCTACCCAGAGATGACTGAACAGTGCGAGAAGTTGGTGTTAAATGGAGCACTATATATTTCCTGACAAAGTGTGTGGAAAGATAACTATCACCATTCGACCCGCTCTTTGTGGGCATGGAAGGCCGTGCTGTAAGCTGCAGTCGCAGAGTTCCGGGCATAATGGGCTGCTATGTATTTAGTGATAATGGCTGAGTCTGTGCATATATAGCATCCTCAATCTGGAGACAGGGTATTCCTGCTGATGGGCAGTACCCTAAAATTTGTCATAATCGGGACCAGATCCACGAAGGGGAGGCGCGAGAGCTGGTGGTGGATACAAACCTCTCCCAGCAGTCCTGCTTGCCCTGACCAATCGCCGAGCATGGGTGCGAAGCCATTTGAAAGCTACCAGCTTCTCTATGGAAGGGTGGCGGCGATGATCCCGGATGGCCCCTGCTATCTCTGGCATCCACAAAAGCACACACTTACACCGAGGAGAGCCAGTGGTGGTCAGAACCATTGCTTCTGTGGCGGAAACTATGGCAGCAGTTACATGTTATACCGTCATATCCACATCGGCTGGCAGTGGTACAGGAACTGTCACAGCCGAGGAGTAACCTGCCAATTCGCCCTATGGAGAGACCATTGGGACAGTCGATCTGCAGGAGTGACATGACGACAGGGAAATGGTCGCTGCCACAGAGCTCGTCAATGGACTCTCCAATTAAGGTGCGCCTGGAGACTTTGGCTGCAAGCAGACAGGTCTATTGCCAAATATGAGCCTCGTGTCACGCAAAAATGCATGGGGGCACCACTATTCAGAAGGCAAAGGTTTTGCTGCACCAAAAGGTTCTCTACGTCCCTACTGTGGCCTGTGGTCTGTGTTCCACCCCACAATGGGTGGTGGACATTGAAATCGCCCAAAAGAAGAAAAGGTGGGGGGAGTTGATCGATCAGAGCAGTAAGGTCAGCTAGAGATACGACCTCACCCAGGGAAGGTAAATGCTATAGATAGTGAATTCCTATATGGCCCGGATTCTAACTGTCACTGCACCATAGGTTCTGGTGAGCCTGTTATTGAAACATCCTCAGGAGAGGCAGGGATGTGTACCTCATCTTCTGTAGCCAAAGATGTATGTGGCTGCGTCTTTGAAGCCACCAAAGGTTCCTTCTTTTTCTTCTTATTTCTTGCCTCCCACTGGGTCTTTGCTGTTAAGGGCTGGGAGGGTCTCAGGAGTGGCTTCTGAGGCTGACAAAGAGCAGAAGGGAGTGTTCTGAAGAACCCCTTCTGAGCGAGAGGAGCCAGAGAAGGCCATTGCTTCTCCGGCTTGGGAGTGGGGACTGACGACACTGGTGTTTGGATGGTTGTTGCTCCCAAGGTGAAAAGAGTAGAAGCAACAGAGGAGAATGTGCCCCTGTCTCTCAAGGGGGCAGGAGTAGATGGTTGGGCCTGAGAGCCCACTATGGCAGGTTCAGCCGTAGATGGACAAGATGTCACAGATGATAATGGAGATGCTGCTGTGCCATATGAGGTCTTCATGTTGACAGAGTGAAGTTCCGTGTATTTCCGTTTTGCCTCCAAGTAGGACAGCCAGTCCAGGGTCTTATAATTCATTATCTTCCTTTCATTATGCAGTACTGTGCAATCAGGTGAGCAAGGGGAATGGTGCAGTCCGCAATTTACACACACTGGAGGAGGGACACAAGGAACGGTAAAATGTGATACACATCTGCATTCCTGACAGGTTGGATCGGCATCACATCAGGAGGACATGACAAATTTTAGGGTACTGCCCATCAGCAGGAATACCCTGTCTCCAGATTGAGGATGCTATATATGCACAGACTCAGCCATTATCACTAAATACATAGCAGCCCATTATGCCCGGAACTCTGCGACTGCAGCTTACAGCACGGCCTTCCATGCCCACAAAGAGCGGGTCGAATGGTGATAGTTATCTTTCCACACACTTTGTCAGGAAATATATAGTGCTCCATTTAACACCAACTTCTCGCACTGTTCAGTCATCTCTGGGTAGAAGGTGTGTTTTCCTGTCTCAGTGGTAGGAGAGCATCGTCGTTCCAGTGATTAAACCTGCCACTGATCCGCATGTAGCTAACAACTTCCGCCTGATTACCCTCACATATGGTGAGTTGGCGGCTCGTGGGTTCTTGAAGATTGGGGACTCCTTGTCCCACAACAGAGGAACTTCCATCAAGGCCGTTCCGCAGTTGACAACCTCATGTGCCTGGAGTCTGCTATCTGCACTGCCTTCACCAGGTGTGAGCATCTGGTCACTGTCTTTTCACCTTCGAAAGGCATATGATACCACCTGACATCACCATATTTTTTCTGTACTTTATGAATGGGGCTTCCGAGGTTCCCTCCCAATCTTCATACAGAATTTCCTATTGTGCCCAAAGAATCACACTCAAAGGCCAAGATAAAGGCACTGGTGGCAACTCTGTTGTCCTTCAGACCCCTATAGACACTGTGAATAAAGTGGACTCCACGCCACTCCAAGTTCTTGCGCAGCTCGTCGTCTGATTCCAAAAGAAGATCTGTATAGAAGATAATTCCCTGTACCATATTGAGGCTCTTGTGGGGGTTATCATAACAGAAATATCACCCAGCTTATCATAGGCAAGCAATGCCAGTGACTGTCCTGGGGATGAAATCGTTATCAGAACTGATCCGGAACGCTTCTTTTACATCTCATCCACCTCTCTGAACTTATCTTCCAGTTTTTCAATGAAAAATAGGGGCTTGGTGGTCATGAATGATTCACCATCAGATCGTGTACACACTAAATAGCATGGTGCATATTGCTTTTCCTGAGTTCGGGCCCTATGTTCTTTCCATGGTGTAGCCAGGGAAGGAAACGAGTGGGGGTCATATCCTGCTGCATTGTAATCTGGTCTTCCTCGCTTAGAGATGGTGGTTTGGCATCAGCCAATACTATTCTTTGCTCATTTCATCACGGTCCCATGAGCAGCTAGGGAACTATACGTCCACCCAGGTAGAGCCTCGCTTGCCTGGGTAAGCCTAATACAACTGAGATGCGGCAGATTCCTCAAAGGTTGCTAGCTAGTGCGACCCGGGCGATTAAGCCAAGATCCCTGGCCTCTGAAATGTACAATGTTCCACCGTCACACCGAATGATGGTCACTGAAGCACCCACAGAGCTTACAGTGTGGTGGATTGTTGGCATGACACAGTCCACAGTTCGGGACCCGCGGTTCACCAAGCCCATACTCAGCAAATTAATGCTGAGCCCATGAGGGGGATGGACAGTTATTTAGTTCATTACTGAATGAGGTCCCTTTGCATAAGAGAGTGCTTGACAGAAAGAATCTAGGAAGTTTCCACCTCTTATTAAAATTTAGAAGAAGAAACTTTATTGTTCAACTGTGCTAAATCTGCTTCAGGGACAATTCAAGATATACAGTGTAATGTATGCTTTGGGAATGTAATGAGTGACAAAAGTGTAGAGAGATACCCAAAGAAACACAATTAAAGAACAAGGGAAACTGTTTTTCCATCACATATGGCTTCAAGACCCCGATTAGAAATTCTTGGTGTAATAACATAGTAATTGTCTGTTCACATTGTGCATATCCTTTCGCTGCACAAGAACCAGTGCTGCATTGAGCAAGTATGGTCGGGTACACCTCTAGTTAGGCAACCTGCCACAACAAGCTTTATGCTGTGACACTATGCACCCTGCTGGTGGCTACCTCTGCTGCAGAGTTGGACCTCTCAGGTATACACGAGTATGACTGGTTTGGTTGGGCACGAGTGAGTGTGTGGAAACAGCGTGTCCACTGCTCAGCCATTCAGGTAGCTCAAGGAATCTGAAACCGATAAAGACTCCAAATAGTCCACTAACCCACAAAAGTAATTTTATGACTTGTTTAGGGAATTTATCAACTGATAATTCTTAAATGTAATTCCACTGAAGTTCACCAAGAGGTCACGAATTTTCATTTTCTCACAGGAAAAATAAATAAATAAAACAACTGATCTTTAGTGGGGAGCATATAACCTACTGAAGGACATACAGCTCTACTGTATGAATATATGTGACAACAAAATTCTCTCCGGTAAAATATTTCATAGGTAAAATAGTCCCTAATTCGGATCTCTGGGTAGGGACTACTCAGGAGGCTGTGGTCATCAGTAAGAACAACATGGTATTCTGCACATTGGAACATGAATTGTTCGATCCCCTTATTGGGTAGGGACGTTAGAAAATTTAAAAAGATAAATTGATAGTTTGAAGTTAGATATAGTGGGAATTAGTGAAGTTCGGTGGAAAGAGGAATAGGATTTCGGTTCAGGCGAGTGCAGGTTTATAAATACGAAATCAGTTGGGGGTATTACAGGAATAGGTTTTATAATGAACAACTACTATGAGCAGGGCACTGATCGCAATATCGGAGTCAAGACAGATACGAAGCCAACACAGACCAGAGTAGTACAGTTTTATATGCCCACTAGCTCTGCCGATGATGAGGAGATCGAAAACATGTTAGCGGAGGTAAAGGGAATTATTAAAGGAGAGGAAAACTTAATTGTGATGGGAGACTGGAATTTGGTAGTTGGAAAGGGCAGAGAAGGAAAAATAGTAGGTGAATATGGCCTGGGGAAAAGGAATGAAAGAGGAAGACACCTGATAGAATTTTGCATGGAGCATAATTTAATCATAACAAACATCTGGTTTAAGAATCATGAAAGAAGGCTGTGTACGTGGAAGAGACCAGAAGACACTAGGAGGTCCAAGATAGATTTTATAACGGTAAGACATAGATTTCAGAACCAGGTTTTAAACTGTACGTCATACCCAGGGGGACTCTGACCATATCGTATTGGTTGTGAACTCTTGGCTGAAACTGAAAACACTGCAGAAAGGTAGAAATAACGAAATGGGACCTAGATAAATAGAAGAAACTTGAAGTTCCTGAGAATTTCAGTGGGAGCTTTAGGCATCGATTGACAGAAACTGGAGTAATAGGTCAGCAGAAGAGGAATGGGTAGCATTAAGAGATGAAATAGTAAAGGCAACAGAGAAAAAATAGGCAAAAAGAGAAGACTTACAAAAAAAATCCTTGGATATCACAGTAAATGCTACATTTAATTGATAAAAGAAGCAAACATAAAAATGCAATAAATGAAACAGGCAAAATGGAGTACAGACGATTAAGAAATCAGATTGACGGAAGTGCAAACTAGCTAAGCAGGAGTGGCTAGAAAGCAAATGAAAGTCTGTAGAAGAATGTATAAATAGGGGGAAATAGAGACCACCTACAGTATAATAATAGAGACATTTGTAGAGAAGAAAAACATAATTATTTATTTTATTTTTTTGAAATGACTGTCTAGGTGTGTTTGCGTTTGGATATGTGAGTGTGTGTGTGTATTTCTGTATCTTCCTTTTTTTCCCCTAAGGTAGGTCCTTCCACTCCTGGGATTGGAATAACTCCTTTTCCACTTCCTTAAAACCCATATCCTTCCCTTTCTCCTCCCCTTTTTTCCTCTTTTTCCTGAAGAAGCTGCCAGTGGTGGCTAAAGCTAGTAAGTGTATTTTGAGTGTGATTTTTATTTTTATTTGTGTCTATCGACGAGCCGGTCCTTTTGGGTAAGTCACACGTTTTATATTTTATATATATAAAATTATAGAGGGAAACTTTCCCGGTGGGATAAACAAAAATAAAAATAGAAAAGAGATGACTTACCAAAAGGACCGGCTCGTCAAGAGAAACAAATAAAATCACACACAAACACACATACAAGCTTTCGCCACCACTGGCAGCTTCTTCAGGAAAAAGAGGAAAAAGGGAAGGATATGGGTTTTAAGGAAGTGGAAAAGGAGTCATTCCAATCCCAGGAGTGGAAGGACTTACCTTAGGGGAAAAAAAGGAAGGTAAACAAATACACACACACACTCAGACATATCGAAATGCAAACACACCTAGACAGACATTTGTGAAAAGCCAAAAGCTTTTTACCTTCCTTTTTTTCCCCTAAGGTAAGTCCTTCCACTCCTGGGATTGGAATGACTCCTTTTCCACTTCCTTAAAACCCATATCCTTCCCTTTTTACTCCCCTTTTTCCTGAAGAAGCTGTCAGTGGTGGCGAAAGCTTGTATGTGTGTTTGTGTGTGATTTTATTTGTTTCTCTCGACGAGCCGGTCCTTTTGGTAAGTCATCTCTTTTCTATTTTTATTTTTATATATAAAATAGAAAAGAGATGACTTACTAAAAGGACCGGCTCGTCGATAGAAACAAATAAAATAAAATAAAATTACACACAAACACACATACAAGCTTTCGCAGCCTGGCTGCTTTGTCAGGCAGAAGGGAAGGAGAGGGAAAAGGAAATGATGAGGGTTTTAAGGAAGGGGGTAAGGAGCCATTCCAATCCCGGGAGAGGAAAAACTTACCTTGGAGGAAAAAAAGGAGGGTAAACAAATGCACACACACCCACACATTCACACAGACACAAGTACACCTAGGCAGACATTGGTGTCTGTGTGAATGTGTGGGTGTGTGTGCATTTGTTTACCCTCCTTTTTTTCCTCCAAGGTAAGTCTTTCCTCTCCTGGGATTGGAATGGCTCCTTACCCCCTTCCTTAAAACCCTCATCATTTCATTTTCCCTCTCCTTCCCTTCTGCCTGAAGAAGCAACTGGGTTGCGAAAGCTTGTGTTTGTGTGTTTGTGTGTTTGTGTGTGTGTGTGTGTGTGTGTGTGTGTATACATTTATTTATTTGCGATGCTGTCACACGTCTGCTCCTTCGCCTGGTGAGTAATCTTCGTCTTTTTCTTTTCTTTTTTTTTTTATATATAATTTTTCCTGCTAGGAATTTTTCGTTTATATATAATTATAGAGGGAAACTTTCCCGGTGGGATGAACAAAAATAAAAATGGAAAAGAGATGACTTGCCAAAAGGACCGATCGTCGAGTTTCTCTCGACGAGCCGGTCCTTTTGGTAAGTCATCTCTTTTCCATTTTTATTTTTGTTTATCCCACCGGGAAAGTTTCCCTCTATAATTTTCGTTTCATCAATTTGAATCTAACAATCACGATTGTTTGTTATTACTCTGTTACCTTTCGAAATCTTTTCTGTCCTCTTACTTTCTCCTTCTGTTTATATTCTACATAGTATTTTCACTCTATTTTTACCTCCCCTCTTAGTTACAATTCAATTTTCTCCAGGCAATTAGACTACATACAACAATCTGTACAACAGTCAGTAATATTAACTTGTGAGCCTATCCAAATATAACGACCAACGTCATTATTATTATTTTTATTCATATTCTCGTGGATACCGCCTTCAAAACTGCATCTCGATAATATCCCCCTTTCATCTACATTTCTTATTTTACTGCAAACATCATCTCAGAACTTCATTTACTATAACCTTTAATTGGCACTTCATAACAATTTTCGGCTTTTCATATCAATTTTCGGCATTTCATAGCAACTTCGCGATTATTTCCATTCTGTTTTTCGATATTTCCGTTTGTTCTTCCGACATTTCCGATCTTTTTTCTACACGTTTACATTTCTTAACAATTTTCGGCATTTCGTACCAACTTCGCGATTATTTCCGTTCCCGTTTTTCGATATTTCCGTCTGTTCTTCCGACATTTACGATCTTTTTTTCTACACGTTTTCATTTCATAACAATTTTCGGAATCTCGTAGCAACAGTTCATGTCACCCTACATTGACCCCATCAAATTTTATCTACATTCCCTCCGTCAGCATGCCTTTGCCCTAGCCAGATTGAGGTCACACATTTTATTCATTCAGGCTTGCTCAACTTTTGGCATCACCCCCAAGGGCCTCACACTGAAAGTTCCCATCTCTGGCTGTAACCCATCCTTTCATCCTGCCTTATACCAATTCCAAACAGAACAATCCACAGCCCTCACCCGCCTGATCCTTAACCTATACCTCAACTCCGCCAATGAACACACCTGTCAACTCCTATCCCTGATCAAAATCCTCAACCTTTCCACTCCCACATCCACACCTAGAGTTCAGAACATCCTTTTACAGGCCAACCGCAAATTTGAACAGCATGCCAGCCTCCACCTCAAAAAACTATCCATACTCCTGGTCACCCACCTCCAGAAAGGCAATACTCTCTCCCTCAACAACCTCTCCAATAAACCACAAGCTCCTCTGATTGCACAGAAACCCAGTCTCTCCCATCTGCTCAATCTCCCACTTCCAGCTCCACTCCCCCCCCCCCCCAAACCTCACAATCCTAATCCACACAATCCTGAACCACAACATCCCAATTCAGTAGTCAACCTCTCCTCTAAACCTCTCTCCCAATCTGAAACCTCCGTCCTATCCAAAGGCCTCACCTTTAGTCCCACTCCCAAATTCAACCAAACAGCCCTTGTCAAAGACCTACTATCCTATACTCGTAGCCTTGGCTGGAGATATCACTTTGCCACGAAGAAAAATAATCCTACTCCTGATGATCCAGTTCCCCAAGACATCACTCAAATTGAACCCTGCCTGGAACAGTTCCGTCCTCCATCACAGCGACACTCACCCGCTCTCCCTCAAAATCACCCCCTTCAAACCTTCCAGGAATTCCTTACTTCCAACCTTGCCTCTCAGTCCTTCCTGAAAAACCTTAATCCTACTCCCAACATTACCGCAGCTGAATCCCGAGCTATCCGTGATCTGAAGGCTGACCATTCCATCGTCATTCTACCTGCCGACAAGGGATCCACGACCGTGGTACTTGATCGGCGGGAGCAGGCGGCTGAGGGACTGCGCCAGCTTTCAGACAATACTACCTACAAAGTCTGTCAAGAAGACCCCATTCCTGATGTCCAGGCAGAGATTCTGGGAATTCTCAGATCCTTAGGCCCCCTACAAAACCTTTCACCTGAGTCCATCAAACTCATGACCCTACTGACACCCCGCACCCCTACCTTCTACCTACTTCCTAAGATTCACAAACCTAATCATCCAGGCCGGCCAATTGTGGCCGGTTACCAAGCCCCCACAGAACGAATCTCTGCCTACATAGACCAACACCTTCAACCCATCATGTGCAGTCTCCCATCCTTCATCAAAGACACCAACCACTTCCTCGATCACCTGAAATCCTTACCCAGCCTGTTACCTCCTGAAACCATCCTTGTAACCATTGATGCCACCTCCTTATACACAAATATCCCACATGGCCAGGGCCTCGCTGCGATGGAGTATTTCCTTTCACACCGACCACCCACTTCCCTACCTAAAACCTATTTCCTTAATACCCTAGCCAGCTTCATCCTAACCCACAACTTCTTCACCTTTGAGGGCCGGACATACCAACAACTAAAGGGAACAGCCATGGGAACCAGGATGGCCCCCTCGTATGCAAACTTATTTATGGGACGCTTATAGGAAGCCTTCCTGGAGACCCAAGCCTGTCAACCCAAAGTTTGGTACAGATTCATTGACAACATCTTCATGATCTGGACCAACAGTGAAGAAGAACTCCAGAATTTCCTCTCCAACCTCAACTCCTTTGGTCCCATCAAATTCACCTGGTCCTATTCCAAATCCCATGCCACTTTCCTTGATGTCGACCTCCATCTGTCCAACGGCCAACTTCACACATCCATCCACATCAAACCTACCAACAAACAACAGTACCTCCATTATGACAGCTGCCATCCATTCTATATCAAACGTTCCCTTCCCTACAGCTTAGGTCTTCGTGGCAAAAGAGTCTGCTCCAGTCCCGAATCCCTGAACCAGTACACCAATAACCTAATAACAGCTTTCACATCCCGCAGCTATCCTCCTGATCTGGTTCAGAAGCAAATTACCAGAGCCACCTCCTCATTCCTCCAAATCCAGAACCTTCCACCGAAGAATCCCAGAAGTGCCCCTTTTGTCACCGGATACTTTCCGGGACTGGAGCGAACTCTGAATGTGGCTCTCCAGCAGGGATACGACTTCCTTAAATCCTGCCCCGAAATGAGATCCATTCTTAATGACATCCTCCCCACTCCTCCGAGAGTGTCTTTCCGCCGCCCACCTAACCTTCATAACCTCCTAGTCCATCCCTATGAAACCCCCAAACCACCTTCCCTACCCTCTGGCTCCTACCCATGCAACCGCCCCCGTTGTAAAACCTGCCCTATGCACCCTTCCACCACCACTTACTCCAGTCCAGTAACCCGGAAGGTGTACACAATCAAGGGCAGAGCCACTTGTGATAGCACCCACGTGATTTACCAACTAACATGCCTGCACTGTGAAGCGTTCGATGTGGGAATGACCAGCAACAAACTCTCCATTCACATGAACGGTCACAGGCAGACAGTGTTTGTTGGTAATGAGGATCACCCTGTGGCTAAACATGCCTTGGTGCACAGCCAGCACATCTTGGCGCAGTGTAACACCGTCCGGGTTATCTGGATACTTCCCACCGACACCAACCTTTCAGAACTCCGGAGATGGGAACTTGCCCTTCAGCTTATTCTCTCCTCCCGTTGCCCACCTGGTCTCAATCTCCGCTAACTCAAATTCCCGCCCACTATCTTTAGCATCTTTGCCTTGGTTCTGTGGACAGAGCCTCTGCCTCAATTGGTATCTCTGTCCAACTTCTTTGCTTTTCACAAATGTCTGTCTAGGTGTGTTTGCGTTTCGATATGTCTGAGTGTGTGTGTATTTGTTTACCTTCCTTTTTTTCCCCTAAGGTAAGTCCTTCCACTCCTGGGATTGGAATGACTCCTTTTCCACTTCCTTAAAACCCATATCCTTCCCTTTTCCTCCCCTTTTTTCCTCTTTTTTCCTGAAGAAGCTGCCAGTGGTGGTGTTTGTGTGTGATATTGTTTGTTTCTCTCGACGAGCCGGTCCTTTTGGTAAGTCATCTCTTTTCCATTTATATATATATATATATGGGAAAAATATGTATAAAATAAAGATTGTTTGACTTAGCAAAAGTACAGGCTCGTCGATAGAAACATAAAACATACACACATTCAAGCTTTCGCAACCGTTTGTTGCTTCGTCAGGAAAAGAGGAAGAAAGGAGAGGAGATAGGGAAAGGTATGGGTTTTAAGGAAGTGGGAAAGGAGTCGTTCCAATCCCAGAAGTGGAAGGACTTACCTTAGGGGAAAAAAAGGAAGGTAAACAAATACACACACACTCACACCACATATCCAAACGCAAATACACCTAGACAGAGATTTGTAAAGAGAGAAGGGGGAAAAAAAAGGCTAATTTTAGTCTTGAAATATTCATGTAAGTCCAGGGAAGTTTAAACGGTCATAAAATATGGAAAAGTTGTCTGGAAAAGAGGAAAAATCTGGAAAAATTGAAACAGCTTTTTCCAGTGAGTATGAAATAAATTTTTTGGAAAATTTACCAGAAAATTGGAAAATTTGAGAAAAACTGAAAGTGAAGTGCGTTTTTCAATGTGTTTTTATTGAATTCAGCATTATAACTATTCACAATACGGAGGGTGGTAATTCTTTTTTGTTTTGTTCATTATGGTCTTGGAAAAGTTTTACGTAAAAAAAGAAATTAAAAAAATAGGGACAGTTAAAAAGGAAAGTCGCTAAATTCGAACCAAGATTATGCCTTTTTCAATGTGTTTCTAAATTTAATCAACACTATAAGTTGAGTACTATTCATCCGATTGCGATAAAATTTTATCATTTGATGGTCAACGAAAAATGAACTACTTATGAACTAAAAACTTGGGAACATTACCCGGAAAATTTGAAAATTCACAAGAAACTGAAAGAGCTTTTTTTTCCAATGGGACATCAATATCATTCGTACGACTGCAATAAAATTTTGCACATTTGACGTTCCAAGCAAGAGTACATGTATATTAGCAATTGCGAAGCATAGCCGGGTTGACTAGATGAGCTGGTAAACTGCATATGACTTACCTCTTAATATAAACCATATTAATTTAAATAATATGTATTTTAGACCCAGCAGCTTTATAAAGGCATCATCAGATAGTCTAAGTATTGAGTCAATAGTGGGCGGAAAGAGTGGGCAAATCACACACACACGCCCAGGATAAGGTTCATTTCAGATTTGTGGAAGTTCAGGGAAGGTTTAAACGGTGATAAAATATAGAAAAAAATTGTGAGGAAAATTTAGATTTAAAACATGTAAAATAATGACTTGGTTGTTGTGTTGGGTGCACTCAGAAATATACTTAGAAACAGCAAATTCGCTTTACATGATCTGAACCTGTATAGGAACTGTCAAAGATAAAAATGAATTGCTGTTCGTTAGTCTCGCTAAAACTCGAGAACCTGGTAAATAATGTTTTTGTAGGACACTTGGTTCATGAGATATGACGTCATAAACAATGAGATGCACGAAAAATTGCTGTATTAAGCGACAATGCTGCTCATTTTTTCCTAAACCACTGCACTGATTTAAACCAAATTTGGTACACATATTCCTTGCCATGAGGAAACAATTGCTATAAGGGTAAGAACCACTTATGACACATGATTCAAGATGTCACAATAGGAATCACAAGAAACTGCCATATCGTGTGATGAGACTTTATTAATACACTTAGTGACTTGCAACACACATTAAACATCATTTCAAACCTTTATTACACTTTTTCTCGCTGACCACCTCAGAAAAATGATGAAAGGAAAATGGTTTCTCAGTTACTACTTTCTGCTGTTCATGGACTAAATTATGTTGCAATTATGATTCCTATACATATAACTGAATGTGCCTTCAAAATTGTATAACAGTATGACACGTAGTTCATGAGGTATGAGGACATGAACAGTACGTTCACTGAAAACCGCCCCACCACACACCATGTTTTAATCTATTACTTCCTTACTACTAACTGTATTTGTAACAGATTTTACCGACACACAGCACATGGATGTATAGACCTACCTACAAAATTACGCAATTTTACATCATATAATTTAATAAATATGAGATCGTATATACTGCGATGGGTAAAAACTTTTTGCATTATGCACCACGTCTTAATACATTTACGTATTTACTACTAAGACACTTCTGTATTCCAGTCAACTAAAAGAAATTCCTGAAAGCTGACAGTGCTGTTGACAACTGTGAATTAGCTGTGAAACATGCACGGCTGTAGGCAAAAGCAAGAGAATTCTATACAGCTACAGGGAAATGAAAAGAATGAAACAGTGTACATCCAACGAATACCCATCATTTCTGACAGATCTACATTATAACTTCAAGAGTCTGTAGTTTCCCGTGAGACTTGCATTTTATGTTACAATTAATAAACTCACAAGGAACCTATTAAATACTGCAGTAGTTTTTGACATCTCCAGGTTTCTCATGTGGACAACTACATGTCGCTTGCTCAGGGGTGGTTTCCTAAAGAATTTATTCATATTAGATTTTGGAGTAGTAACCAGAAATATTGCTTATAATAAGTTTTGAATTAAATAAATGTGTTAAGATTACATATCGTTTCCATCTTGATGCCTACATCTCTTTGTTTGGATACTGAAGTAGTTATTTTGTACATTATGCAAGAAGGCCTTATTCCTTGAATACTCTGGCATAAATATGACATGTTATTAAAAAAAAAGGAGATAGTACTTCTGATATCCCTTCTCTCTCTAACTCAAAGTTTGAATAAATAAATACCCAGGCAACACCGGGTTTTCAGCTAGTATGTGTGTGTATAAACATTTTAAACTGTGCATCTGAAGAAGGTAATCTTTCGTTTCTGCATTACAATGTAGAAGGACTGGGTAATCAGATAGACATATTTGAGCAATATGTATCCCCACATAATTGCTGTCACTGAACATCAAAAATCCTCAGAAAACTTATATTTGTTCAAACGGCACAACTACAACCTAGCCAGCTATTACTGTAGAACTAACCATAAAGGTGGTGGAGTAGCCATCTATCTTAGACATAATATTTCTGTAGAGTCTTTAGAAAATGTATCATGGGTTAAAGACTACTACTCTGATTTACATTGTGAAACTGTAGCTATTAAGATAAAAGACTTTTCTGTAATATATTATGTAGTAGCTGTATACAGATCACCTAGTGGTAATACAGAAACATTTATGAACTCCCTTGATTCAGTGCTATGTAAATTAATGTGCAAGCAAAAATGTGAAAATATTGTAATATTAGAGGATATTAACATAAACACCTTACAAGGTACACAAGAAAGCAGACAGCTCAAGGACACTGTAGACTCATATGGGGCAAAAGATCTCCTAGGAGATGTACCAACGAGAATAACCCCCACAAGTATAAGCTCCATTGACCATGTTATTACAAACAGTAAATGTTGTAAATGGTCACGTATCTGACCACTTAGGCCAACTATTAGTGTTAAAAGGTGACTCAAGTATAAAATCTATAAATGCTAATGAATACAGAAGAATCTTCTCTACTAACAACATTGCTAAACTGAAAGAGAGCCTTAAACAGGAATCATGGTATTTAGTATCTGAAGCCCAAGGAGTGAATAGTAAGTGGGAAGCTTTTCTAGACATACTATCATTTTATTTAAATAAGGCAATCCCTATCAGAAAGTTAAGAATAAATAGGAGTAAGAATGTACACACCAAACCTGTCCAATTGGATGATGTCACAATAGAACTAAAAGGGAAAATGGAAGAAATGTACATGCTACAAAAGGTGACGAAAGCAAAGGAGCATAGGGGTGACGAAAGCAAAGGAGCATAGGGATAAATACAAGTAATAGAAATACCAATTTTGTAAGTTAGTAAAAAGATTGAAGGCTGAAAAAGTAAGCTCAAAAATACAAAACTCAGATTGTCTCTCAAAGACATGTTGGGCAATTGTTAAAGAAGTAACAAATAATAAAACCAATCCCAGAAATACCATCAATATACGACTGTATAACAATAATACTACAGTCAGTAATCCTCATTTAATCAGCAACATATTTAATGACTACTTCATAGATGCTGTAGAGTCTGACCACTTCTTATCAAATAAAGGACCACCCATATATGAAACTGATGCCAGTCCAGAATCCGGTGAACTGCCTGAAGTAAATCTAAAGGATATTCTGCAGTTCAGCAGAGAACAAAAAAAAAAAAAAAAAAAATAAATAAATAAATAAATAAATAAATAAATAAATAATAAAAAAAAAATAAATAAAAAAAAATAAAAAATAAAAATAAATCAGCTGGCTGGGATGAATTTTCACCATCATTAGTTAAACAATGCCAAAAGGAACTAGCATATCCCCTGTTGCACTTGATAAACAGCATATTAAAAGGAGGAGTTTTCCCAGAAATACTAAAATTCGTCATTATCAAACCGGTATACAAGAAAGGTGAAAAAGATCTTGTACAAAATTACAGACCAGTAGCTTTAACTTCCACTTTTAGTAAATTAATTGAGAAAATAATGCTGAAACACATGCTAGAACATTTTAACAAGCACAAACTCTTGGGTGATTTTCAACATGGTTTCATGCGTGTCGCAGCACCACAACAGCTGCAGTACAATTTATGCTAGAAGTTCTAGACAAAATTAATTATGGCAACCAAGTGGCAGGAGTTTTCCTAGACCTATCTAAGGCATTTGAGAGGGTGGATCCTGATATACTTCTGTCAAAATTGGCCACAGATGGCATAAATAGAAAACATATGCAACTTGTGGCAACATATTTAAAAAACCGAAGACAGTGCACTGCAGTTCGACACACAAACGGTGAAACATTAAATGTTTACAGATCCTGTACCAGGAATGTCAAATTTGGAGTGCCTCAGGGGTCCGTAATAGGCCCTTTCCTGTTTATCTGCTATGTAAATGACTTTCCTAATGCTTCCACAGACTTTAAGAAAAATGTTATAATCCCCATTCCAAAGAAAGCAGCTGCAGTCAGGTGTGAAAACTACAGAACCATCAGTTTAATATGTCATGGTTGCAAAATATTAACACGAATTATTTACAGGATGGAAAAGCTGGTAGAAGCCGACCTCGGGGAAGATCAGTTTGGGTTCAGGAGAAATGTAGGAACTTGGGAGGCAATACTCACTTTAGGGCTTATCCTGGAAGATAGATTACGAAAAGGAAAACCTACATTTCTAGATTTTGTAGATTTGGAGAAGGCTTTTGACAATGTTGATTGGAATAAACTCTTTCAAGTTCTGGAGCAAGCAGGAGTAAAATATAGGGAGCGTAAGGTTATTTACAACTTGTACAAAGACCAGACAGCGGTTGTCAGAGTTGAAGGGCATGAAAGGGATGCAGTGGTTGGAAAGGGAGTAAGACAGGGTTGTAGCCTTTCCCCAATGTTGTTCAATTTGTACATTGAGCAAGCTATAAAGGAAAGCAAGGAGAAATTTGGTGAAGGAATTAAAGTTCAGGGGGAAGAATTAAAAACATTGCGGTTTGCCGACAACATAATAATTCTGTCAGAGACAGCAAAGGACCTGGAAGAGCAATTGAACGGAATGGACAGTATGCTGAAAGGTGCATATAAGATGAACATTAACAAGAGCAAAACTAGGGTAATGGAGTGCAGTCTAAGAAAATCATGTGATGCTGAAGGAATTAGATTAGGTAACGAAGCAATAAAGGAGGTAGACGAGTTTTGTTACTTGGGCAGTAAAATAACAAATGATGGTCACAGTACAGAGGATATTGATTTAAGCCTAAGGAAGTCCTTTCTGAAGGCATTTGTATGGAGTGTTGCCTTGTATGGGAGTGAAACATGGACGATAAACAGTGCGGACAAGAAGAGGATTGAGGCTTTTGAAATGTGGTGCTACAGAAGAATGCTGAAGATTAGGTGGGTGAATCGCGTAACTAATGAGGTGGTACTGAACAGAATTGGGGAGAAAAAAAAATTTCTGGCATACATGGACTGAAAGAAGGGATAGATTGGTAGGACACATTCTTAGACATCAAGGAATTGTGAATTTAGCATTGGAGGGAAGTGTGTGGGGTAAAAACCGCAGAGGAAGACCAAGAGATGGATACAGTAAGCAGATTCAGACAGATGTAGGTTGCCGTTCTTATGTGGAGATGAAAAGGCTTGCTCAGGATATGGTATTGTGGAGAGCTGCATCAAACCAGTCTCCAGACTGAAGACCACAACAACAACAACAACAACAACAGTGCTTTCTGTAATGATCATTTTTTTTACAATGTATGCTGATGACACATCAGGACTAGAATGAGGAAAAGCATTGGCAAAGACGTAAAACATTTTGAAGAAAGAGCTAAGGCAAAGTTTGAAAGGGACAATCTAAAAGTTAATTTAGAAAAAACAAACATTATGTCTTTCAATGTTGGTGACCTAGAAGAGTGCATTGAAGTTCCGAGTACTGGTAAAATTAGATAAAATATGCAGACAATGTAAATTTTTAGGTTTGTACTTAGACAGTAAGCTCTCATGGACTAAACAAATTGACAATGTATGTTCAAGATTATCATCCAGTTTGTATGTCTTAAGGAGGTCAGAGCCATACGTTAACAGACAACACTGAAGATAGTATACTATGGCTTGATGTATTCACCTATTTTATATGGCCTAGTCGTATGGGGTGGAGCAGCCAAAACCCATGTTGACACAGTTTTTAAATTGCAGAAAAGAGCAGTAAGAATCATCTGCAAAGTAAACTCAAGGACATCTTGCAAGGGATTATTTGTGGAATACAAAATTATGACCGTTTACGCTATGTATATGTATCAAGCAATAATACTAGCTGTAGATGAAAATAAATATATATTTTGTAATGAGGAAATACATGAACAGAACACTCGGCAGGCTCATGATTTTCACATGATAAATAGGAGATGTGAGGGGGGGGGGGGAAGGCAAATAGTCCATATATAAATGGTGCAAACTATTTTAACGCACTACCACAAGAATTAAAATTGTTGATTGGAGAAGCTTTTAAAAAACAACTAAAACCTTGGCTCATACTGCAATGTCCTTACTACCTACCTCAGTAACTGAGACCTAAAACTATATTTAACCAATAATATTAGTTTGTATACTACTTTATATTGTATAAAGTGTTTGTCAAATATGCTATGCATGTGAATACATGTTTTTCAAGCAAATTAAATTAACTGATGTGTACATCTGTGAATTTGGGTATATTTGTTGATACTAATACATATATGTCTGAAATAAAATTCTATTTGATACAATTCAAATATTTTATATTCTAGACTGTATTAATCACTCTTCACAGTAAGAAACATATTTTCACAAATTTCCGCAACTGAGACTTGAATTGGCAACTTATAAATAATAACTAATCAAACATCACAGGCAAACCCGGCTTGCAGATTATGCCTCTACTTGGCTCGCCAGGACTCGACAGCATGGCGGGAGAACTCAGTGACTGGGACAAGTCTGGTTGACCAGAATATTGCTGATTTTGTGCTCCTGACTTCTTTCTATCTCATACGAATCCTTTAGTTCTGAAAATGTTATTTCTTCAGATGATGAAGGTGATATTGTTGAGATATCCTTCAGTTTTAATAACAATAGTTGTTTCTCTCTCTTTCTCTTTCTCTCTCTCTCTCTCTCTCTCTCTCTCTCTCTCTCTCTCTCTCTATCTCTCTCTCTTTTCCTTAGCCCTATTTGAAGCAAAACTTGAAGGTATCGGCAGTTACTGTTAAACATTCGTCGCATCTTAACAATTTTTTTGTGCAACTAGGACAGGTACGTTGATTGTTCTGCTGTTCTATCCACTCTTTACAAAAAGGGACAATGCATTTTTAAAAGTTAAGAAGTCGAAGAGTAAATAGCTTTTACAGAGAGTAATTATTGTTTGATATTTCGCTTTGTACACTTCAAATCAAAAAATATCTTGAATTACACACTGTCTGAAGTACTTAATCCAGTTCTTCAACACTCAAGCTATCTCCACCCCAGATTTCATCACAATAGATTCAGTGGTTTATGTGATGATATGTAGCCAAATCAGGTCAGCCATTCTAGAGTTTTAGCGAGAATAACGAACATCAATTGATTTTTATCTTTGACAGTTCATATACAGTTTCAAATCATGTAAAGCAAACTTCACTCTTTGAAAGTATATTTCTGGATGCACCCAACACAACAACCAAGTCATTATTTTACATGTTTTAAATCTAAATTCCCCTCACAATTATTCCATATTTTATCACCTTTAAACCTTTCCTGAACTTCCATGAATGTGATATGAACATTATCCTGGACATTTGTGCATGATTTGCCCACTCTTTTCACCTTATATTGAGTCGATACTTAGACTAACTGATGATGCCTTTATAAAGCTACTGGGTCTGAAATATATATGATTTAAATTAGTTTGATTTATATTAAGATGTAAGTGATACAAAGTTCACCGGGTTATCTGATGAACAATAGGGGTCGCAGACGAGTTTTGTTGCTTGGGCAGTAACATATGATGGTCACAGTACAGAGCATATGAAATGCAGACTGGCTATGAGAAGAAAAGCATTTTTAAAAGGATGTGTTTCTTAACATCGAATATTAATTGAAGCGTAAAGAAGTTCTTAAAGGCATTTGTGTGAGTGTTGACTTGTATGGGAGTGAAATATGGACGATAAACAGTGAGGACAGGGAGAGGATAGAGGCTCTTGAAATGTGGCACTACAGCAATATGCTGAAGATTAGGTCGGGGGGATCACGTAACTAATGAGGAGCTATTGAACAGAATTGGGGAGAAAGGGAATTTCTAGTATACCTTGACTAAACAGCAAACAGATGCAAATGGATGTGGGTTGCCATTGTTATGAGGAGATGAAGAGGCTTGCTCAGGATAGAGTAGGGGGGACAGCTGCATCAAACCAGTCTCTGGACTGAGGACCCACCAACAGGATATAATTGGTAAGGGTTATAAGGACTGAGGTATTGGACTTGTAGTCTGAAGGACGACGAGAAAGGTAGTGTTTGAGAGCAGCAATACAATGGGCTTGAGAGATATTGGTGTATAGGCAAGTGGTGTCAACAGTGACAAGTGGTTTTTATCTTGGGTTCCTTGTTTTTGAACATTTGGTTGGAGGTGCCTGGTCAGTACCGGCTGTAACCAGCCACAATTGTTAGATTTATGGATTTTTGGGAGCATGTAAAAGGAAGTTGTACAGGGTGTTTTTCGAGTGAGGATATGGACTTGGGGGAGAGGTTCTGAGAAGGGCCATAAAGTTTTAGAAGGTATTGTAGGTCTTGTGCCAGAATGATCCCATCTTGTTGTGCAGTGGGAATGAGTCACACATTCGGATTATAATTTTCTGTAAAAATTGTGCTATTAAATTAAGGAAAGGCAACCACTAACCTAAATTGGATAGATGTGTGGAACACAAAAACATGTAACAGCAAACACTAATCACACAAACATTTGAGCTTTTAATCTGAATAAATAATCCCTGAGACGGATTTACGTCTCAAATATGTCAAAGACATTATTGATAGATGTGAAGCATTGAATTAAAATTTGTGGTGCGGCCGGGAATCGAACCCGGACCTCCATGCTTACTAGGCAGACGTCTTAACCGTTAGACTACCACACCACTAACGATTAAGGCACCTCGAAATAGTCTATGTACGATTTCCCTCCACAACACAAACTTTAATTCAGCTTCTGTGTTCCAAAGATAATTGCCACTACTGCCAAGGCTCTCCATGCAGCGGAATAGCACCTCAGCAATGGACATGGTGGAACAATCCTGTTATGGTGATATAAATATCAATTAATATGAATAAATAATCCCTGAGACGGATTTACGTCTCAAATATGTCAAAGACATTACTGATAGATGTGAAGCATTGAATTAAAATTAGTGGTGCGGCCAGGAATCGAACCCGGACCTCCATGCTTACTAGGCAGACGTTTAACCGTTAGACTACCACACCACTAACGATTAAGGCGCCTCGGAATAGTCTATGTACGATTTCCCTCCACAACACAAACTTTAATTCAGCTTCTGTGTTCTAAAGATAATTGCCACTACTGCCAAGGCTTTCCATGCAGCGGAATAGCACCTCAGCAATGGACATGGTGGAACAATCCTGTTATGGTGATATAAATATCAATTAATATGCAGTAGTGGCAATTATCTTTGGAACACAGAAGCTGAATTAAAGTTTGTGTTGTGGAGGGAAATCGTACATAGACTATTCCGAGGTGCCTTAATTGTTAGTGGTGTGGTAGTCTAACGGTTAAGACGTCTGCCTAGTAAGCATGGAGGTCCGGGTTCGATTCCCGGCCGCACCACAAATTTTAATTCAATGCTTCACATCTATCAATAATGTATTTGAGCTTTTGTTAAGTCATCTGCAAAAATACCTGCCTTGTCCTATCACACTACCTTCTCTTAGCCCTGCACCTTCTTCTGTATACCTTCTCTCACCTCCAGCAGTCCAGGTATCTGATTCCATAATTAATAATCAATAATTATTCTCTTAGTGGGCCATTGGAGTGTTTGTTTGTGTGGTTGTGTTTGTGAATGTGTATCCTTTTACCAGAAAGAGAGGGAGAGCGTTAAAAAGTTTGTGTTGATACCGATTGCTGACAGGTTGAAGACAGTAATAGTGGGGGTTAGTAAAGTTGCACCTCGGTTGCACAGTGGTAGAGTGTCAGACTACAAATCCAAAGATCGCGGGTTCGATACCTACTAGATCCTAGGATTTTTATCTGTCACTTTCCACCTCTGGCAGTATTACTCATGTGAAAAATACCGAGTAGCACTGTGGTTGGGAACCCAAATTAAACTGTAGGTACTCCTATAACTGACTGGGTAAGTCAGTTCGAAAATCGGAGGAATGCAACAGCATACTACCTCCAAACAGGACCATGCCTAGTAAAGCACTGTGGTGTTCAAACCAATCTTTGGATTGTTGACTGCTTTACCTTTAGTAAAGTTCAGTGTAAATCACAGGAGTAGGTCTAGTAATGAATAAGAAAATAGGAATGCAGGTAAACCTCTATGAAAAGCACAGTGATCACATTATCGTAGTCAAGATAGTTACGAAGCCAACATCAACCACAAAGTACAAGTTTTTACATTAACTAGCTCAGCCAATGATGAGGATATTTAAGAAATGTAGGAGGAGGTAAAGGAAATTATTCAGACATATAAGGGAGAGAAAAACTTGATTATGATTGGGGAGTGGCATTCAGCAGTAGGAAAAGGAAGTGAATGGACTGGGGAAAAGGAATGAAAGGGGAAGCTGCCTGTAGAATTTTGCATGCAACATTATTTAATTAAAACAAACACTTGGTTTATGAATCATGAAAGAAGATTTATACATGGAAGAGACCTTGAGACACCGAAAGGTACCAGATAGATTTTATAATGGTAAGACATAGATTCGGGAATAAAGTTTTAAACTTTAAGACATATGCAGGAGTAGATATAGACTCTGACAAGATCTTATTGGTTATGAACAGCAGACTGAAACTGAAGAACCCACAAAAAGGTAGAAGAATAAGGAGAAGGAACCTGCATAAATTGAAGGAACCTGAGGTTCTTGACAGTTTCAGAGGGAGCTTTAGCAACAATTGACAGAAACAGAGGGAATTAACACAGAAGAAGATGAATGGGTAGCTTTGAGAGATGAAATAGTGAAGGCTGCAGAGGACCAAATAGATAGAAAGACAAGACCTACAAAATATACTAGGATATAACAGGAAATACTGAATTTAATTGAGGAACAGAGAAAATATAAAAATGCAGTAAATGAAGCAGGTAAAATGGAGTACAGGCGACTAAGTAATGAGTGCGAAATGGCTACGCAGCAGTGGCTAGAGGACAAAATAACCCAAGTTTGTAGAAGAATGTACAGTTAGGGGAAAGATAGATACCATCTACAGGAAAATAAAATAGACATTTAGTGACAAGAAAAGCAATTGTATGACTATCAAGAACTCAGATGAAAAACAGTTATGAGCAAAGAATGGAAAGATGGAAGGTGGAAAGAATATATAGAGGAGATCTACAAAGGAAATGAACTCCAGAATAATATTTTAGGAAGGGAAGTGGAAGGAGACGAAGATGAAATAGGAAATACTATAGTGAGTTAAGAATTTGACAGAGCAGTGAAAGACCTAAATTGAAACAAGGCCCTTCAAGTAGGCAACATCCCCTCAGAGCTACTGAAGTCTCTGGGAGAGCCAATCACCACAAAACTACTTCACCTGGTGTACAAGATGTATGAGACAGGTGAAAAATACAATATTTTCAGTTCCAAAGAAAGCATACAAGTGTAAAATCACAGAGCTATCAGTTTAACAAGTTATAGTTGCAAAATTATACCACGAATTATTTACAGAAAATAGAAAAGCTGGTAGATGCAGCTCTCGAGGAAGATCAGTTTGGATTTAGGAGAACTGTAGGAACACATGAAGCAATACTCACACTACCACTTAAGATATGTTGATAGAATAAGGAAAGGCAAACCTACATCTTTAGCTTTGGTAAATTTGCAGAAAGAGAATGTTGACTAGAATACACACTCTTCCAAATAGTGAAGTCAGGAGGGGTAAAATTTGGACAGCAATTATGAGTGTCGAAGAGCATGAAAGGGAAGCACTGGTTGGCAACGAAGTTAGACAAAACTGTAGCCTTTCCCCAATGTTATTCAATCTGTCATAGAGTAAGCTGTGAAGGAAATCATGGAGAAATTTGGAGGAGGAATTATAGTTCACAGGGGAAAAAAGGACCTAGAGGAGCAATTGAAAACAATGTGTTAAAAAGAGTGTATAAGATGAACATTAACAAGGGTAATGGAACATAGTCTGAGGAAATCAAACAATGCAGAAGGAATTCGTCTCTGAAAAACAAAAATTTGAGTCATTTCTGAAGACATTTGTGTGAATTGTTGCCTTGTACAGTAATGAACCATAGTTGATAAATTTTTCAGGCAGAAACAAGACAGAAGCTTTTGAAATCTGGTGCTATAGACTAATGAAAATTAGATGGGTAGTTGATGTAACACATGAGGAGATAATGAACAGAATTGGAAAGAAGGGGAATTTCCGGCATACCTCGAATAGAAGGAGGGATCAATTGGTAGAACACATTCTTAGACATCAAGGATGGGTAGAATAAAAATCGCAGGGGGAGACCAGGAGACATACTGTAAGCAGATTCAAATACAATGTGAGTTGCCATTCGTATGAGGAAATGAGGAGGCTTGCTCAGGTTAGAGTAGGTGGAAAGCTGCAATTTGACCAGTCTCCAGACTGAACCAAAACAACAACAATACTATGCAAATCTGATTCACTTCCATTTAAATTTGTTATTCTCTTTCTTTATGTAAGTGTATGCTTCTGCAGCCATTGACACAATCGATAAAACTCTTCTGACTGTGAGACCGCATTATCAGTCTTTAACAATCTGACCACCATTTCAACCACTGTTGCAAGTGGCTTTCTTCTGGGTTTTTGTCTAATTGCTGAATGCATGAAGGCTTGGTTCGTATATAATATTGCAAATAGTTGTTTGCGAAGAACGAGATGCAATGTTGGGCTTTGGTATTTGCAATATTTCATGCAACTGGTGGAAATGGGCGGCGTCAAGTGGTGATTACATGGAGTATTTTTCTTGCCGTTGCTGGTTGC
Source organism: Locusta migratoria (assembly GCA_026315105.1). Taxonomy (NCBI): domain Eukaryota; kingdom Metazoa; phylum Arthropoda; class Insecta; order Orthoptera; family Acrididae; genus Locusta; species Locusta migratoria. Next base: position 310,888,400 of record CM048744.1, on the reverse strand, counting down.
ATTACTATGTCTCTTTCCAACAATGAGACATCTTTAATTGGCATTTGCACAGTTCCTCACTATTGACTGGAATAAGCAAGTGGGGGAAGTGGGTGGCAGTTGTGGTGTGTCATTGTTTACTAGTCAGTTGGTGTGGGCAGCAGTGAGCTGGACCACAGTGTCTTCCTCACACCTGAGGGAGTTGCTTTGCATGTTGTCTCGTATTGTTGTTAGCCAGGATGATGGAAGTCTGTACTAGTCTTCTCTATTCATGTTGGCAGGTCACCTGGTTATTTAAATGACTTCTCTGATCTTCCGCCTCGTAGTAAAAGATTGTTTTTCCAGCATGTGGGCTTCAAGAAAAAATAGTTGTTTTCAACACTCATCTTGATGTTATGCCATTGCTGATTTCTTGTGATGTCCAAGATGGATACACCATTCATGTTCTGAAATTCTTGTCCTCATTGGTCTTTCTTTAGTTACCAGCATCTTATTATTCATTCTTTATTGCTTAATACATCTACACTTTCTTTTCCTCTATATATTTGCCTTCAAAACACACAACAGTCACCCTCTGTTATGCACTTTTAACACCTGCTGTTGAATTGGGCCTAACATCAAGTAACTACTTCTTGTTCGCATAGGGATGGCTCCTTTTTGAAGACTTAATTCAATCATTAATCACTGGACACTAATGTAAACAAAATATTGAATTTATGTATAATTACAAACAATACTTACAAATATTTTTATCTCCAAACTGTTTTCCATCTTCATTAATACATCTTTGAAGTCTTTTTGGAACCCTGTAACATACTCTATGGAATATTTTGATATCATTGTTGAAATCATGAAATTCATTGTGTATGTAGTCTTTTAGTTCAGCAATGGTCTGAAGCTTTTCAGAGTGAACAGAGTCCTTGACGACACTCATATGGAGAGAAAATAAATAAAAATAAAAAATAATCCACCAGTGTAACATATATTCAACATGGAAGCATGTCAAGTATCTGTCCTTTGTCCAATAACTTTTCTTTGAAAAGTTTCATTTAAATAATTGCAGAGGGCAGTTGCATGTTTGGTGGAGAACCATCATGTTGAAAGGAAATTGCTTTTCAAAGTTTTCAGCTCATGTCATAAATGCTGGTACCATATAATTTTGAAGTATGTCCAAATAATTATGTGAAAGAAAAATGTTTCCAAAAATATGTGAATAATCATATCCTTCAAAGAAAAAAACTCCAAGTATGCCCTATGATGATACGCCCCCAGTGTTCACACCAGGTTGCTTTAATTATTGTTATAATAAAAGATTTTTATTGTCGGTATACCTGTAAGTGCACTTAACATAAAATTGGCCTTGTCAGACCAAACAATTTTATTGTTTCTGTTGGTCAAGCATCAATTCAAAAAAAGGAAGATGTTGATCATCTTCAAGTAACCTATGATGTAAATGTGGAATGTAACTTTTAACTTCTGTTTGTCTAACATTCTTTGCACCTACCAACATTTGTCAGAGACAGCAAAGGAACTGGAGGAGCAATTGAACGGAATGGACAGTGTGTTGAAAGGAGCATATAAGATGAACATTAACAAGAGCAAAACAAGGATAATGGAATGCTGTCTTAGAAAATCAGGTGACGCTGAAGGAATTAGATTAGGTAACGAATCAATAAAGATGGTAAATGAGTTTTGTTACTTAGGCAGTAAAATAACATATGATGATCGTAGCACAGAAGATATAAATTGCAGAATGGCAATGGGAAGAAAAGGGTTTTTGAAAAAGAAATTTGTCAACATTGAATATTAATTTGAGCATAAGGAAGTTCTTTCTGAAGGCATTTGTGTGGATTGTTGCCTAGTATGGGAGTGAAACATGGGCAATAAACAGTACGGACACGAAGAGGATAGAGGCTTTTGAAATGTGGTGTTACACAAGAATACTGAAGATTAAGTGAGTGGTCGCGTAACTAATGAGGAGGTACTGGACAGAATTGGGGAGAAAAGGAATTTCTGGCATACCTTGACTAAAAGAAGGGATCAGTTGGTAGGACACATTCTTAGACATCAAGGAATTGTGAATTTAGTGTTGGAGGGAAGTGTGTGGGGTAAAAATTGCAGAGGGAGACCAAAAGATGAATATAGTAAGAAAATTCAAATGGATGTAGGTTGCCGTTCTTATGAGGAAATGAAGAGGCTTGCTCAGGATAGAGTAGGTTGGAGAGCTGCATCAAACCAGTCTCCGGACTGAAGACCACAACAACAACATTTTATTTTTCTCCCCTTACCTGTCTCCCCACTCCAATCCTAAGCTGCATCTCATTATTCCCATTTAGGCCATGCTGTACTCATCCCCACCACCAATGATGTAACCTTCCTATCCCCTCTCCCCTCCCCTCCCTGATTTACATACCACAGAACATGATTCGAACTGCGGTAGCCGGAGGTGATGGTTGTATGACTGTGTTGTGTGCCTGTGTGATTGCATGAATGTACTATTTTCTGAAGGCCATGGCCGATAGCTGAAAGTGTTGTATGTGCATCTCTTGTTGTATGTGCCTGTCGCACCTCGTCGCCACATCTTTGCAGTGAGTTGTAAACTGTCGTTATTACCATATTATTAATTCCAACTTGGACTTTCCATTAGTATACAATTCATTCATTTGCTATTTCAGAAAACATTGCTTTGCTCAAGCAACACTCAAATCACACACCCTCCTTCTGATATCTTGTCATATAGAAGTTATCTTCTCTAATGGGCTTACCATTAAAACTGGCATCTCTGGCTTTCACTACATCAATAACCTTCATTGGTTTCATTTCCATAATTTCACACCTCTTTGTACCTTCCTAATTATTTTTCCCACTCTCTCTCTCTCTCTCTCTCTCTCTCTCTCTCTCTCTCTCTCTCTCTCCCTCTCACCATATCTCAATTCCTCTCCCTTTTATCCTCCTCCCTAACCATCTGGACTTTTTTGTCTTGTAGTGCAGTCATTAAGCCATCTGTCAAAAGTATCTGCCTCAGTCTACCCCACTTATGTTACATTTATTATGTTACAATTATTTTATGCTATGTGCTCTGGTCCACTCCCTCCTCATTACCATCAGTAAGGAAATTACTTTTAGTAACTGATACTAGGGACATAAATTTGGCTGGCTCTGTGTGTGTGTGTGTGTGTGTGTGTGTGTGTGTGTGTGTGTGTGAAATTTTTACAGTGGCATTGCTAAAAGCTGGCATTTCTAAAAGCTTAATGTTTCCTTGTGTGGCAGTGTGTGTGTGTGTGTGTGTGTGTGTGTGTGTGTTGGGGTGGGGGTGTAAGAGTGGACACACTATTGACAATGCTCATCAGTTAATTAGTAATAAGGATGCCTTACACAATGACAACAGAAACAAAATTGACATTAATTTTAAGTACCATATCAAGCTATGCGAAAACTTGTGTTAAATTATGATGTGAAAGTGATATATATACTTCTGTTTCCAAAACTTTCAGCCAAGATGCAAGCAAGAAATTTATGATTTCTTCCAGAAAACTGGAGCAGCACTGAATGAGGAAAAATTTGACACATTATGGCAAGAGGCATGCAACATAGATAAAAATGAGAAAGTGTGTGTAGAAACATTTAAAAATGTACTTAACTCTAAAACTACAAAGCATTTATAGATTGTATTATGAACTTAACAGTTTTGTTAAAATAATAATAAAACTACAAGTGGTGTGTCAGAAACAATCTTTGCTCCAGTATATATACAAAGTTCACTGATTACTAACACAAACAATCTCCCTGAAGATGTACATGTTGATCCACAGCAAACATGTTGATCCACAACAATACATTTTACACGGTTCACAGTATTCACTGCATAAGATATTCATCTAGTACGTTTCTTCTTTTTTGTGGAAGGTTTCTTTGTGGAGTTTGTGGTCTTTTTCCTTTTCTTTTTTTTAGACGTTTTTGATTTCTTGTGTTCTTCCTCTGAAGATGATGATGATGAATCTGGAAAATTGAATTTTAAAACAAATTCTAATTTAAGAAAATACAGAGAAAAAGAAACTGAGTTCTATATCTAAATAACAATTCAGTAAGCAGAATATATTGGTCTTCTTATCAGTTCACATTTATGAAATATAAGAGAACAAAGCTAAAGCCAAAACATTTGATTATATGAAAGAAACTATACTACAGAAAAGTGATTTTTTTTAAAAAGAAAAAAAAAAGAAATAAAAAAAGAAAGAAAGACAGAGTGGTTAGCTGGTACTTGGCTCAGTGTCATTAATAGTAATATATTTTTGGCTCCTCTCAACACTCTTCGCTCAACCTCATGACCTAGGCTGCTCAGAGCAGACATACCTCCCAGTTTGCCACTGCCCCCCCCCCCCCCCTTCCTAGATCCGGGGCTGCTGCTCAGTTCAAATATTTGTAAACATAAGGGACCAAACTGCTAAGGCCCCTATACTTACAAGTTACTTAAACTAACTTACACTAAGGACAATGCACACTCCCATGCCCAAGGAAAGACTCAAACCTCCAACGGGAGCAGCCGCAATACATCATGGTTCCTTACATTTCATAGCCATTCCCATGTGGATTGTTGGCCAGTCACTTCATATTTCATTAAAAATAATTTCACAAGCCAAAACTTTTGTCTGTTATGAAAATTAAATAATAATAACAAAAACATGTGGATGTAAATGGTGATTATTTATGAGTAGTACTATAAATGTTGGATTTAAGGGTTAAGAGTTCATGATATATCTGAATGCCGATCCATGTCTATACATATAAGCATGGTTTCCATACCCTGCTGAAGAGAGTACTGCTATATTCCGTTACAATGACTTCAGCACACAAATATTCCTCACAATATGTAATAGCTTGTTTCCATAAGAAATTTAATCACAAGAATATGCATTATAATCAATTCCTTACATATCTTCATGATAAAACAAACATACTATATATAAATAATGAATGAAATGGTGTATTCTGGGTCAATTACAAAACAAAACCCACCTTAAAATGTGTAAATACTGAAAAGGAGACAATAGGCAAGCTTAAAGAAAATACCACTCATTCCCCACAATCTCTCCCATAATCACTAGCATAATTAAAAACTTGCTCACCTCCAGCTAAATAAATTGTTCACATAGTTTAAAATTGTTAAGTAAATATGACAAGAAAATAACCAAAATACATTCACAGGAGACCTGCTGACCACTCACAAAAACTACAGATAACTGATCAAAAACCACGCTCCAAAATTTTATTGAACCAGTCCAATAATGGACAAACCTGTATAATATTAACTTCATAAAAACCCAACGTGGGAAGGAGAGGGGAAGTCATGCATAACAAGGATGGGAGTAGAGACAGCACTGCCTGACAAGAGTGAGCAGGGACTAGATGTATGGATAAGGATGTGAGATGAAGAGGGGAAGGAGCAGACAGGCAGAAAACAATGATAATGAAGAAACAGTAGGCTGCAGGAACAGTAGGTTACCATAAGTTGTGGGCCAGAATGATCTCAGAATTGGGAAATGTGTTATAAGGATAACTCCAATCTAAAAAAAATTCAAGAAAGCTGGTGGTGCAGGGGAGGATCCAGATGGCCAAGGTTGTGAAGCACCCATTCTGCTGCCTTTCCCCCTGTCCCTGACTGATGCTTAGTGTTTCTTAACAGCATCTCGTACCTACAGTACTCCCTACATGCTCTATCAGGTAGCTGCCCTTCAAAGATCCACACTACACCTGAATTGGTCTTTTACATTCTTTCCAGATTTTCTAGCTTTCTTCTTACATCCAAACTTATGACATTCCAAGCTCCAGGTCACAGAATGTTACCTTTTTGTTTTTATAATATAGTAAGGACAGTGTACAGCTCACCGCAAAGACAAAGCGTGATTCAAAGTGCGACAGCCGGAGGTGATGTTTGTATGACTGTGTTGTGTGCCTGTGTGATTGCGTGAGTGTTCTATTTTAAAATGTTTAAATATTGAAAAGGAGACAATAGGCAAGCTTAAAAAATACCACTCATTCCCCACAATCTCTCCCATAATCAGTAGCATAATTAAAAACTTGCTCACCTCCAGATAAATACATTGTTCACATAGTTTAAAACTGTTAAGTAAATATGACAAGAAAATAACCAAAATACATTCACAGGAGACCTGCTGACCACTCACAAAAACTACAGATAACTGATCAAAAACCACACTCCAAAATTTTATTTTTATTTTATTTTTAAGGCCATGGCCAATAGCTGAAAGTGTTGTATGTGTGTGTCTTTTGTAGGTGGCTGTCGCAGCTCATCGCCACGTCTTTGCGGTGAGTTGTAAACTGTCCTTAATATATTATTAATTCCAACCTGGACTTTCCATTATTATATTTTACCTCTTTGTTTGTTATTCAATCTTCTTCTCGGGGTCACATACCCTTTGACAGCACCCTCCAAAAGAAACAAATGGTGTACTAATCCATAAACTTTTCCTTTCCAATGGGGGGATCACCATAAATCTTTTTCAATTACAGACCACACGTCTTGCGGATACACATTATTTGTCTTCAGTATGGGTTACACTGCCTATTCAATCCTCATGTCAAGTATCATTTCTAATTGTTCCACCTTTTAGTGGCATTTTTGTCAACCGAAAAGCAAGTCCTGAACCTCTGTACACTCTCTGCCATCTTTTATGAAGCCATTGGCAGAATGGGGTGATTTTCTTAGTCCAGAAGTCTTTGGTTGCCCTGTATCACAGGTCAGATCTTGTAGCAGTGATGAAACAGGTGCTGTTGCTAGGGTTACAGATACATAATTATTGAACCAGAATGTGGATTCCAACAAATGAACATGTGGGGCAAGTCAATGAGCCCTCTAGCACATAATGGTCAAAATGAACATTCACCATCTCTAGTGCAGATACTGAAGATAGACCCAATATTTTAAATTGTTAGTTATATCTAACCCCCACCCCCCACCCCACCTTATTATTAGTGTTGAGAATTGCAAAATATAGCACCCAGAAGACTTGCTCAAATATTTTTGTAACTTTGTACATATATGCAGAGAGTCACGTAAGATCCCTTTTATTCTGTTCATGGTTATACACAGCTAAACTTGGTTTTTGGCACATGTTAGATCATTGAGAGGCACATATATTTTTGTTTGGGGAACATTTTTAGTTCCTTTATCAAGTGAGATAATGAAGCAAGTACTTTATTTATTTAATTATTTATTTTATGGAACCACTTACTTTTTAAAGCTGCGTTCAGTAGCTCTTGAGAAGAAAATTACAGTGATATAGTGTTTTTAGGTTTCAATGTCAACACTGTCATAAAAAATTCAAGAAATGTCCAAGATTTAGTGGGCACGGTGGCCAGAATCGGTGTTAGCAGGGCAAACACTGCCAAGTGGAGCTCTTGTGCTACGTAGTATCAGAATATTAGCACTGTCGACTGCACTGCACACCGCTCATTTCTTCTTCAACATCCATTGTGTGCAGGCATGTACACAGATGAGAAGAAGTTGGATATATGTTTTTTTTAATATGCTGAATGTAAAAGAAATGCCATGCAAACAATACTGCAGTATAGGACTACCTATACAGATCCCCACGCCAGGCGATTGCAAGGATCATGAATACACTAGTGCGGATAGACTGTTTGAATGTCAAAACGAGAACAAGAAAGAAGACTGTACCCAACAGAGAACATGAAGTAGCTGTCACGGCTACAATACTAATGAATCCACACAATGATACAAGACATATTGCCAAGTAATCTGAAATCAGTCAGACGAGTACCATCCGCATCTTGCATTGACACAAGTTCCACCCCTATCATCTGTCACATCAGGCACTCAGCGGCCATGGTTTTGAATGTCGTACAAAATTTTGTTGGTTTGCCATTCAGCAGCTGAGAGATGACACGACGTTTTTCCAACATGTGCTCTTTACCGATGAAGTGTTTACTAACCATGGCCATGAAAATTTGCTTAACAAGCACTACTGGACACATCGACTTTTTCAGATGCAACATCAACAGTTGTAGAGCATAAACATATGGTGTGGCATTGTAGGTAATTGTATGGTGGGACCTTCATCCCAGGCATGCTGATTGGACATTTGTACACACTCTTGCTTATGAATATTCTGCCAGTTCTTCTAGAGGAGGTAACAATCGATATTTGAAAATGTATGTGGCTGCAACATGACAGATGTTCAGCTGACTCATCCCAAGTTGTAACCTAAATACTGGAGAAAAATTTCCTGGATGTTGGATAGGATGAAATAGTTGAAAAATGGCCTGTGAGGTCTTCCGATTTGACCCACCTTGATTTCTTTCTTTGGGGGGCATTCAAAGATGCAATCAGGGCGCTTAACGATGCAGCCTATGAGAAAGCCCCAACTTGGCCAGACAATATGTAACATCGAATCACCAATGCATGTTATAACATATCATCCATCTGTTCATTGTTCTTTTGAATGATGATTGCAAATGTGCCTTTCAGCCCATAGTCAACATTTTGATCACATGTTGAAATAAAGGATAAAGTTGTGTTACTGTAAAATAAACCTACTTTGTGTGGTTACCAAAGTACTGTTAAAAAATTGTATATTACCGTTACATATGAACGAAATTGCATTGCAATGTCACATAAGTTGACAGGGTATATTGCACATACCTGGTAACACTGTCATTATGAACTTACGTTCAGCATGAAATGACATTTTATTAAGAAGAATATTTATTTTGAGCTGTGCAGGTGGTTACCAAATTATATTTAATAACATGTTTAATTCAATGAATGTGTCCCATATGATATAGTTTAAAGTAGTACAAGTTGAAAAAGTTGTCCAACAGCTTGTATTGTACCCCTTAGAAGCACTAAGCCACATACAGGAAATGATAAGTCAATTATTCCCACCATAATTTCTGTATAGTATGTCCACAACGACTCTCTGCAGCAGCAAGCTCTGTGTGTCTCACCTTGTGGGACATGTAAGGATGGCAGCACATTCATGTCATTGTATAAGCAACACTACCCCCACCCTACTACCACTGCAGGTGCACGGAAAACATGCAGGTGTACTTTGTCTGAGTTGCGAACCTTACATGCCCCGCAATGTGAAACACGTGGAGATCCCCACTGCAAAGAGACTTTGCAGACACATATTTCATACAGTAGTTCATTTTGCAGTGTATAGGACATCTGTTATTTAAAAAATTGAACAGATGATTTGTCCGTTTCAGCTCATGTACATCTGGGACGATGTATTTTTCCTGTGCCCTTTGTAATACGGTATATTCTAGCCTATGTCATATGTTCAAATACAAGACTCACAGGTGAAGCTGCTTCCAATGTTGGTTGAAGGGGAAACAAACTGTTACTGCAGTTGTGCAGGCCTACTTTGCAGTACCCAACTACACAACAGGGTCTGAGACACCTGCTTGGTAGTGTTTGCACTGATAAGGCAAATTAAGGCCACCATGCACTCAAATTCTAGAACATTTCTCATTTTTTTCTTTTAAGACAGGTTTCAATATTGTTAACAAATGCTATATCAAAGTGACTGCCTTCTCAAGAGCTATTGATAAAAAGTAAGCGGATCCATTAAAAAAATGCACTTGCTTCAGTATCTCAGTTAATATCATTGCAAAAACCATTCACCAAACAAAGATATATGTGCCCATTGACGCACTAGCAGGTGCCAAGAACCATGTTTCAATATGTGTAACCATTTACAAAATAAAAATCGTGTTACATCTTATGTGACTCACCCTGTATATACTGCCAGTGAATATGTAAATGCCTGGAGTGGCAGTTCTCTGTGAAAGGTAGATTGGCCACCAGAGCACATTAGCTCCAGGCTCTGAATGTTATATGGGAGAGATGAACAGAATCAGATGAGCGATCATTTGAATGACCCAGAGATGCCACATAAATCTTGTGTTATCAGCAGCTGATAGCATTTGAAAGAAGCTTCAAAGTGGGGCTCTTATTTGGTTGGCTGGTTGAATTGCATTCGTACGTGACAATAACCCAATTATGGACTGCATGCAAACATGGAGACATGTATGTCGCCATCAAGCACATAACAACCCTCTCACATACATATGTACCATCTTAGAATAAGTAATGTAGTACCCACAACAATCTGTGTTATTTTGAACCACTGCACAGAAACTAGTAGCAGCTGTCTTAACAAATTACCGCCACACATAGGCTGATGTTAAAGAGTACAATTGAAATAGCCAAGATTGGAAAGCATGGCCTGCTGATGAATGGTATCACATTTTGTTCAGTACTGAATTGTGCACCAGTGAATGTGGTGGTGATGTCCACCTTCAGGAGAGGTACGGTAGTTACTTCTGGTGTCATTGTGTGGGGAGGTCTCAGTTAGGTCATAGCTTCTACTATTTCAAAAAACATGTTTATTAAAATTACCTCAAGTCTCCTGGTGTCGCTCAATTACTTAGTGTTTGCAGCATCAACCTTTTTGTTACCCCTTTTTCCACTCACAATTGATTTCATCTGGTTACTATTATTTTGCTTGGAGGCATATTTTCAGTGTCATGACAATTAAATACAAATATGAAGATAAAGGTCTTTCACTGATGTAGGCCTACTAAAATTAATTATTTAACACAGATCATGTAGTCAAAATAATGAATACTGCTTCGTTCTTGTGTAATTATCACATTTGTTTGTATTTTCAGCTGCTAATCTTCATCTGAAGTATTAATAAATTTTAATTTGCCTCACATGCTGCACAGTTTTCCACCCGTGTCATATGTCTGTATGTAACAATTCTGTCTCTGAACACTTTCGCAAATATCATGACAGTAATATCCTAAAAAAGAACTACAGAATTCAACACTTTCTGTAACCTGCATATGAGGCAGTTATTAGGCAAGTTTATGTGTGAAAACAAAGGAACATATTTATACAGAACCAAATTAGGGTTCACAGATCATAATATATATCATATGAAAATGGTAAATACAGTCTGTAAAATAATCAAAGAGAATTGTTTACCTGATGAGGAATCAGATGAACTGCTTTCTGAGGAATCTGATGTGCTTGAACTACTATCAGAGGAACTGAGGGCTTCCATCAAAGCAGGCAACATGGAAACCTTTGGCTGTGATTTCAGATGCTCTCGCAGTTCATCTCTACAGGAAAAAGAAAACTTGTACTTCTGCAGGACACAAATTGAAGACAAAAATTTAATTCAATGTTGTACTTACGTTAAGCCACCCAAACCAATGGAAGTGAAGAAATTTATAGCAAATCTAGTGTTTTTTGGATTATCACGAGGAAACAATCCATCGAAAGCTACCTGCATTGTGCTGAAAATAAATAAACACAAATCTTTAAACATACAAATACTGGAAAATTTTTCTATAACTAACAAGCAGTAACAACTCTTATTAATTTCAACGTTTTACCTCAATAAATTTTTCACATTTCAAGATCATGCAGTCAGTATATGGTGGTCCCAGTTTTATAGTTGGACTTACGAACAACAGTGGACCACACATGTCTAGACAACACAATCTTTGCTGGTTTCAAGCAGTTGAAGTACACATATATACATGCTCTGCACTTGAAGAAACCTCATAGCCCACAAATAAAGTCTTTAACTTCCTTAGACAGAATTTGTTATGTGGCAGTACCATCAGTGATGACAACTTGCAACAAACAGACTAAAATACACTGAATAACTCACAACAAGCACAAAAATCCATGCCTGAGGGAGGATTCGAACCTCCGATGCAGGAGACCGCACAATCCACAATGTGGCGCTCCAGACTGCTCAGCTACTTCCATGTGGCAAGAATTTACAGAATCCAGGCTCATTCCTTCTTGGTGGTCTGTGAGGGTGAGATCCTCAGGGGATGCAAGGATCTCCACCTCATATTCACAGGCAGAATATGTATAAAGTTGTGGCTTATGAGCCACTGGGCATTGTTTTCTTCTGCTATTTACTTTTCTTTGTTTCTCACTGACCCTTAGGTTACAGAGGCTGGGAGGGCTTACGTGAATTAGCTTCAAAAACCGATGATGATCGAGAAGTCCTTCAACCAACTACTTATGGATCCATCAGCCAATGGCTGGGATCCTCCTTTTTACTGGTACAAACCTTTGAGGCGAGTGTCCCAAGAGACTCCTTTCTAGTTAGAGAAGCCAGATAATGCTGTTGTTTCTCTGGCTGGGGGTTGGGGACTGATGTTCTCAAAGGTTTGGGGGAAACTGCTTCCACAGGTGGTGTTGTGGGAGCAACAGAAGGAGGGCCTCCAACCATCAAGGGGCAGGCAGAGAGTTATGGCCCTTAAAGTCCACAGAATAGTGTTTAACCTTTGTTGCAGTGGTCCCCAGAGAGGGTGAAGACCATGTGACAGCTGCAGTAAATGAAGTGACCATGGTTACCGGATGAAGCCGCTCATATTTTTTTCTAACTTCTGTATAGGTCACTCAGTCTAAGGTGTTAATTTCCATAATTTTCCGTTCTTTGCGGAGGATGGTGCAGTCCGGCAAGCAGGGTGCATGGTACTGTCCACACTTGACACAAATGGGAGGCAGGGTACATGGATCATCCGGGTGTGATGGTCGCCCACAGTCCCTGCATGTCAGGCTGGAGGTTCATCACAAAGACGTGTGACCAAATTTCCAGCATTTAAGGCACCTCATTGGGGGAAGAATATATGGCTTTACATCACATCGGAAATCATCACCTTGACCTTTTTGGGCCGTGTGTCACCCTCAAAGGCCAACAGGAACGCACCAGTTGCTACGGTACGATCTTTTCGTCCCCTACAGACATGTCTGACAAAGTGAAGCCCTCGTTGCTGTGGACTGTCACGCAATTCTTCATCAAATTGTAGCAAAAGGTCTGGGGGAAAATAGCATCCTGTGCCATGTTAAGAGTCTTATGAGGCATGATGAAAAACAGGAATATCGCCAAGTTTGTCACAGGCCAGCAGAGCCCGTGACTCGGCTGAAGATGCCACTTCAATCAGGGATGACCCACTATGCATCTTAAGACACGCTTGTAACTTACCCAAACTTTTCTTCAAGATATACGAAAAACTGAGGTTTTGTTGATGTGAATGAAAATCATCATCAGTTCGGATGCAGACAAGGAATTTGGGAGAGTATGGCTCATCCCTATCTTTTGCTGGACATTCCCCCCATGGTGTAGCCAGGGTAGGGAACGTTCTAGGAGTATATTTCTCGACATTGAAACTTACTTGGCCATGCTTAGAGACGTCATTGGCATTATAAATTGCTTGCATCATTTTGGTACCATGAGCAGCTAGGAAAAATAGGCCCATTGAGACAGAGGCCCTAATGCCTGGGTAAGCCTAGTACAACTGAGGTGTGGCAGGTTTCTCAGAGGTTGCTAACTAGCAACTGTTCAACCTCAACAGCCATGCATCTCCTCAGGAAGTAGCACACCTTGAGCTTGAGGAATTTTTTATAGAGGTTTTTACTGTCCTTGCGACCTGGATGATTAAGCCAAGATCCCCACAATCTGATACATACAACATTTCACTGTTGCACCATAAGATGGTCATTGAAGCACGCACAGAGCTTACAGTGTGGCGGACTGTTTGCCCAACACAGTGCACAGCTCGGGACCCCAGGTTCGCCAAGCTCAAACTCAGGAAATTAATGCTGAGCCCCTGAGGGGCAACCACATGACCGCAAATAACATTGTCCAGAACAAAGTTTGGATTTCTGAAAGGTTCAATATCAAGAAGCCTATACTGTGTTGGGCCTCACTCCTGCTGCCCCTCCAGAGCCAGAGACAGCATCCCAGGGTGTGAGGTTTTCCCGCCAGTTGCACGGCCAAAGGCATAGATGGTGTCTCCAAGGGGCGGGGGAGGGGGGGGGGAGCAATTCACCCGGTGCCAGAGGAGGTGTCGAAGGGGTTGCCAGCAAAGGATGGGCAGCAACGAATGACAGCAAAGTTGAGGGTAGGGGGCAGCAGCAGAGGTGGTAGTGTCGCCATACCATGCTCCCAACATGTGGACAGAGCAGATGTGACGGCCCTGGCAGGCCGTAACAATACCCTGCAGCCAGAAGGAGCTGCAGCCCAACCTCCGTGCCCAGACGCCAGAGCCCAAGAGTAACGTTTTGGTGGCCATGCAGATGGTGCCCGGACTTGCGGCAAGAGGAGATGTAGTAACATTTGTGGGTGGCAGCCACGAAGGAGTTCTGCTGGACTGTGATCACCCACCAGAGTGAACCGATATGAAGAGAGAAACCAAAGGAGAGCCTCATCCTCCAAAGAAGATATCTGATGTCAGTCTGGAAAATTGAGATTCATATGAAAAGCACTTTCGCCAACATTTCATCATCTTTGGTGTATCAGATCTGGTGTTGTGTAAAGCTTTGTTTCTCTCTTCGATATCACCACATATCTATCAGCTGTTGTATCAACTTGCCCCCTTACAGGAACCCATGGCATTATCCTTTGATGACATATTTGTGCATTTGGATTTTGAATGAGTGGACCAACTGATCTGTCTTGGCACTGAACTGGGGTTGGAAGGGTGGGGTCGGGACATGGTAGACTCTTAACTTAGAACAAAAATCCCAAAAAGGAGTAGAGATAAATTGAGGCCCGTTATCAGAAACAAAAATACGTGGAAGGACTTCAATGGCAGACAATTTGGAAACGGATTGAATGGTTATAGCCATAGACATAGTATGGCAATGCACGACATAAGGAAAGTTCGATAACAAAAACCAATAAGACTGGAGAAAGGGACCAACATAATCCACATGGATGGGCTCCCAAGGTGCATTGGTGCGAGCCCTAGGACAAAGGGGCACCCGCAGAGCTGCCTGCTAATAGTTGCAAGACAAACAAGCCGCCACCAAGCGGATGACATCCTTGTCCATATCTGGCAAAAACACACAGTGTCAAGCCAAGGTTTTAGTGTGAGAGACTTCCAGTGTCCCCCATGCAACAACGACAGGATTCGTGAGCATAGGGCAGAAGACATGACCACACAAGGCTGGCCATCCTCGGTAGCCAACAAGAGAACCCCCTCACATTCTGACAAGTGCCATCAAAAAGAATAATAATTCCGAGGGGATCAGAAGTCTGACAAGGAGTGAGACCCGGTCATCCATGATGGATGTATCACAAGACTGTGCACAGCACTGGATCAGAAGAAACAGCTGCTGATAATTCGGAAGACGTGATAGGGAACCCCTCGACCATAGCCTTTGCTTCTTCATACAAATAAAAATAGAGAAGCTGTTCCTGATCAAAAGCAGGGTCTTGATCACGGGGGAGCCTCGACAGTGCATCAGCACTGGAATGCAGGGTGGTGGGCCAGAAATGAATTTCATAAGTGTATCAAGACAAGAATAGCTCCCAGCACTGAAGACGGGCATATTATCTGCCAAGGTAGGACGAAAAAGCGAGACCAGTGGCTTGTGGTCTGTGATGAGATGGAACGTCACACTGTAGAGGTACACATGAAACTTTTCAAGAGCATAAACAATAGCTCAAAGCCTCTTTTTCAACTTTAAAATAGTGTTGCCGAGTCTGAGTCAAAGTTCTGATTCCATATTAGGACGCGTTAGTAGCGAGGACCAAGTACTGTCCCAGAGTGTACCAGTATGCGATCAAGCAAGGAGCCAACACAAGAAGCACTTGAGCTGACGAAACACATGTTCGCAGTCTTCTGGCCACTGAAACAGTACCTCCTTATGGAGCAGGAGGTGAAAGGGCTGTGCAATAGTAACCGCAACCGGCAGAAAAACAATGCCAGTAGGTGACCTTGCCTAAAAACACCTGCAAATCTTTGGCGGACATGGGGTGTAGTTATGTATTAATGGCTGCCATGAGATCCGGCAAGGGGTGAACCTCCACAGACAAGATCTCGAACCCGGGGTAGGCGGAAAAAAGACTGGAAAAAAAGAAACTTTTATCAGATTGCAGTGGTGTCCTGTGGCCTGTAAGGCTTGAAAAAGGGCCCACAGACTGCGAAGATGTTCAGTGGTAGTCGCCCACATGACTACTATGTCACAAGGTAATTTACACAGCCCAGAATGGGTCACAGAAGTTGCTCCAGAAAACATTGGAAGATTGCTGGCTCACTGGATATACCGAATGGTAACCGCTGGTACTGGTAAAGGCCAAAAGGAATGTTAACAACCAACAGGCGTTTGGAGTCATCATCAAGAGGAAGTTAAACGTACACCTCTGCCAAATCCACCTGAGAAAAAGCCTGGGAGCCTAACAGTAACACCAACAAGAGAATAGTACACTCTGAGAAATAATGTACACCTCAGTATCATCACAATACCTGCCATTCACCATTACATAAAATCAAAAACGCTACAAGAAAATATACTTGGTGACATACCTGCATGATATTGCTATATTGTTGATCACAAGGAATCTTGCAGATTATTTACCTTGGAATCATTGGTATCTTTAGCAAACAAGTACATCATTTTCTACGGCGTGTGTGTGTGTGTGTGTGTGTGTGTGTGTGTGTGTGTGTGGTTTGGAGGGGGGATTTTTCGCCCCCCCCCCCCCTCTCTCTCTCTCTCTCTCTCTCTCTCTCTCTCTCTCTCTCTCTCTCTCTCTCTCTCTCTCTCTCTCTCTCTTTTCCCTCCAGACAAAATCTGTTTCGGGAGTAGATATAGTTAGGCAATTAATCATAGTGTTCCTTTAAAGGGAACCACAGAGTCATATTATTGTACTTTTCAAGGTATGCATTATGATATTCTTTTTAGATTTAACAATACATAACAATCTATATCAGAACATATAACAAAATTTTAAACCACACATACCATAATTGCTCCTGAGGTTATAACACTAACTTGGCATACATTTTTCCCAATTCAAATACTATGTCAAATTACAGCAGTACATGCACTATGTTAGTAAAAGTCTTAAGTAGTAAAGTTACTTACGGGTCTTTCACTCTCTCATTCAATTTTGTCAAGCCCATATACTCAGATAGTTCTTGAAAGAGTATTTTAATAAAGATTCTGCTTGAGCTTGTTGTGTCCTCTTCATTCAGCTTTATAAATGAAAGTACCTCCCATGAAATAGCATCAGTAAATAATAAATGTGCAAAAAACTTTGCAGTGTTCCTCAATTTATTTGTATCCAGACGATGAATCGTGTTATAGGTATCACGGAATATTTGTTGGAAAGGTGGAATATATACCTTGTTGATCTGGCAGAATCTCTGAAACATATTTTTAACTCACATCAAAAACAATTATGCACATTCTGAATACTCCCTCTGACTATAAAGTTCGGTGAATAGTCCTGTAACATTAACGAACATGAACTATGAACTAGTTACCTTTCCTTTGAAATAGTCAACTCTCGTAACTATGCACCTCTGAGCTCTGTGATACACATCCTGGAAACTTTGCACGAAGCCTTGCTTTGGGATGGTGTTCAAAAGCCTCGTCAGATTTCACTGGATGTCAGGAGTATTCTCAAATCTCTTTCCTTTCAAAGTGAGTTTGAGTTGAGGGAACAGGAAGGAGTCTGGAGGATTGATTATGGTGGATGTTCAAGTTGCACCACCCCTTTTTTTGCAAGGATCTGTTTGGCAATATTGGCTGTGTGTGTGTGTGTGTGTGTGTGTGTGTGTGTGTGTGTGTGTGTGTGTGTGGTCATGCAACTTGAACATCCATCAAACTCGCTAGATCTCAATCCTCCAGACTTCTTCCTCTTCCCTTGACTTAAACTTTGAAAGGAAAGAGAATTGATAATATTCCTGACATCCAATGAAATGTGTCGAGGCTTTTGAACATCATCCCAAACAAAGACTTTGTGCAAGTTTCCAGAACATGTATCACAAACCACAACAATGCATAGTTACAGGAGGTGACTATTTCAAAGGACAGTAAGGTAACTGTAGTTCATCTATGTTATTGCAACAGGACTATTCACAGAATTTTATTGTGAGAGATTGTATATAAATATTCAGTTCTGATTCTTATAATTATCTTGTCCTTGTTATTTGTAGCAAATGAGAGAGAGAGAGAGAGAGAGAGAGAGAGAGAGAGAGAGAGAGAGAGAGAGAGAGAGAGAGAGAGATCTGGAAATTAATTCACTGTATGATCTTCTGAAAGTATCAAGTTCATTTCTTACAATTCCATCTTTTGCAGCCATCTTTCAGCAAACAGATTATAGTAATGGGGTGCATGCCCAAGTTCAGAAGTGCCAGAGTTCTCACCTCTAGACATCTGTGGAACTTCAGCTTGGTGTTTACATTGGCAGATAGAAGCAATATAATGGTTAGAATACAGTATAGGTTGAGAGTCATTGCAACATACTCCATCAATTATTTCTTTTGAAAACAATTATTACAGGATGTAATAATGGTTGAAATATAAGAATCCCACATGAGAAGAATTACTATGACGGAAAGCACTCCACATCTGCTTCGGTAGCACAGTGGATGTACTGACATTTTTCAAATGTAAAAGATGCTCATTCGAATTTGATTGGAATCATATATATTAATTTTATTTACACTTGTATAGGTCTAAACCTTAATTCGCTACAATTTGTTCAGTTGTAGGCTTTTCTAGGTTCCACATTCTTTCAAAGGATTCAAATGTTCAAATGTTTGTAAATCTAAGGGACTTAACTGTTGCAGTTATCAGTCCCTAGGCTTACAAACTACTTAAACTAAGTACAACACACACACACACACACACACACACACACACACACACACACACACACAAGGGATGACTCGAACCTCTGACAACAAGCAAACGCACACTCTGCAGCAAGGCGCCTTAGAACACTTGGCCACTCCACCGTGGCTCAAAAGATTCCATTTTATAATAGTGTAATCCTTAAACAAACAGACAAATGGTCAAAGCAAAAGTATTGATAATAGTTGTATTTATTTTAATTACTTCAACTGCCACCTTGTGTCTCTCAAGTTTTCAGATAATAATAACTTATCCGTTGATTTGCATTTTTAAAGGTCTCTACATGTGACTGACACAAGAGAGTGGATTTGCCTTTTTTTATCTGTTTTTCCAGTTTAATATTAGTTCTTCAACTATGGTAGGGATATTTATGTGTTACAATATGAGGAAGAGATCGATAGCTGCATGGCAGCCAGTGTAATATACAATATTCCTTGATCATGTTATATGTTCTGTCATATATATTCCACACCATCCTGACAATGTATATTCCATGTTAATAAATAAACCAATTCTTGTTACAGCCAGCATGGTTGGTTCAGCGTGTTCGGTCAGAAGACTAATCGTCCTCTGTAATAACAAAACTGAGAAAACGAACAACTGCATTTGAGGAAAAAACCTCCCTATTTCACAATAAATAACAAATTTAGAAAAATATAATGTTGAATTTCTCAATAAATTAAGTCAATTTGGGCAATGAAATTCCACTAATTTTTCAAAAAATAACCTTGAATTTGCCAAAGACATGGTATTTGGAAAAAATGGCACAAAGTGTACCAAAATAACACTGACTTCAGCAAATAAACACACATATTGTGTGCCGAATTTGACAGAACAACTCCAGATTTGGCAGACTGTAAATACACCAGGTGGCAAACAAAGTAATTACAAAAAACACATCAGTTTTCAATCTATTTACTATGACCATTTGTCTACATGTTTAAAGATTAGACTATTATAAAATGGAATCTTTTGAAAGAATGTAGAACCTAGAAAAACCTACAACTGCACAAGCTGTAGCAAAGTAAGGTTTAAAATATTAACTACATCTAAATAAATAAATAAAAAAATAAGACAAAAATCAAGATTCCAGCCAGATTCGAACATGCATGGTTTACATTCATAAACAATCAGTTAATTCACTCTGCTATTGAAGCAGATGTGAAATGCTCGCTGTAGTAGTAATACTACAGATGTGGATTTCTTATATTTCAATCAATTTGACATGCCCAAACAAGAATTTTCAAAAGAAATCGTATCAGTTAATGTGCAATGAAACTCGACTTATACTGTATCCTAAGAGTTATACTGTTTCTATTTGCCAATGTAAATTATTTATAGACGAAAAGAAAAACTTGTGGAATCCAACATCTGGGAAGATCAGTTTGAATTTAGGAAAAATGTAGGAACACGGGAGGCAATAATCACATTATAACTTATTTTAGAAGGTAGGCTAAGGAAAGGGAAACCTACATTTTTAGCGTTTGTCAATTTGGAGAAAGCTTTTGACATTGTTGACTGGAATACACTTTTCCAAATTCTGTCGGAATCAGAGGTAAAATATGGGGAGCGAAGAGTTATATTCAACCTATACAAAAACCGGACAGCGGTTATTAGAGTCGAAGGGCAAGAAAGGGACGCAGAGGTTATAGCCTTTCCCCAATGTTGTTCAATTTGTACGTTGAGCAGGCAGTGAAGGAATGGAAGGAGAAATTTGGAGAGGCCATTGAAGTGCAGGGAAAAGAAATAAAAAACATTGCGGTTCACCGATGACATAGTTATTCTGTCAGAGACCGCAAAGGATCTGGAAGAGCAATTGAATGGAATGGATAGTGTCTTGAAAGGAAGATATATGATGAACATTATCAAGAGTAAAACAAAGGTAATGGAATGCAATGTCAGAAAATCAGGCGAAGCTGAAGGATTTAGATTAGGTAATTAGACAATAAAAAGGGTGGATGAATTTTGTTATTTGGATAGTAAGATTACTTCTGATGACTGAAGTAAAGAAGATATAAAATGCAGAATCGCTGTGGGAAGAAAAGCGTTTCTAAAGAAGTGAAACTTGTTAACATCCAATATTAATTTAAATGTTAGGAAGTCCTTTTTGAAAGCATTTGTCTGGAGTGTAGCATTGTATGGGAGTGAAATGTGGACGATAAGGAGTTTAGATAAAAAGATGATAGAAGCTTTTGAAATGTGGTGCTACAGACGAATGATGAAAATTAGATGGATAGATCATGTAACTAATGAGGAGGTGCTTAACTGAATCGGGGAGAAAAGGAGTTTCTGGCATATCCTGACCAATAGAAGGAAAAGATTGGTTGGACACATTCTGAGACATCATGGAATTATCAACTTAACTTTAGAAGGAAGGGTGTGGGGTAAAAATCGTAGAGGGAGACCGAGGGACAAATACAGTAAGCAGATTCAAAAGGATGTAGGTTACTGAACGTATTCTCAGATGAATTGACTTGCACAGGATAGGGTAGGATGGAGAGCTGCATCAAACCAGTCTACGGACTGAAGACCACAACAAAAACAAATTTAAACACCAAGCTGGAGATCCACAGACTGCTACAGTTTGAAACACTGCCACTTCTGAACTTGGGCATGCAGAATGTTATGTTCCTGGACTCTAAATCATTTGGACCCGGCAATTGTTTTGCCTCCTGTTGTACTTATCCTTACAGTGTAGGAGAAATAGTTACATGTTAATAAAATCCTAACTATTTCAATTTGTATTTGTACAAAACATAAACAATGTTCTTTAATGTCACTACACTACCCCATAAATGCACACTTACTTACAAATCTTACTGTGAACCACCAATTTTTGTCAGTTAATGATAATCCTACTTCATGGCACTATAAAATGCAATCAGTGTATATAAAATGCAGTATCTTCAGTTAAGCTCCATCTGGAGTCATTTTCTACACACACACATACACACACACACACACACACACACACACACACACACACACACAAACTCAAGAAAATGGAAATATAACCTTGAACTTACTTGTGCAAGAAGACCAAAAAACTTTTCGTACGTTCGCTGCTCAGCACAACAATCCAGAAACATATGGCAGAGTTCAATTTCCTGGCCTGGTTTTAATTCCATTCTCATCAACTTATGTGCACATTCCTCAAAATCTAAACTGGAATGAATTGTAAGGTAGATAGCTCTCCTAAGGGCAACTAGATTAGTTTCTGTGTTATCCAGAATAGTTTCTTCCTTCTCCCTCTCTAAAAGAAAAAAAGGGGAAATGGATCAGCCAAACATTAATAATTAGCAAAAGAATGTAATAATTAATTACTTAATCAATTAATTAAGTAGAAAATAAAAACAGTGGCAATTTAACAATTTATCAATGAAAAACTTGATACTGTGAAATATATACAATGAACACACAAACACACCATAACTGAGGAACAATCTTTCATGTACCAAACTTCCTTTCTCCTTAGGAAAAATTATTTTTCAAAAGAGAAAGATTGGCTGGCCAGTACTTAGCTTCGTGCTGTACCGCCGATAGTTACACAAATGAAGAAAAAGAAAAAAAGGGGCCGAAAAAGGACAAGCTTTCGGAACACATTTCCATCCTCAGGTGGGAGAGGAGGAAAGAAAAAAGGATGGGAACAGAAGGGAAAGGTAATTCACGACTTAGGTCATGAAGGTGGTGTTTGAGGAGTGTGGAAGTCAGAGATACCGCATGTTAGTACTGAGCCAAGCCAGAGAGGATATATATAACCAAAGAGGAAAGATTAAGTAATAAAAAGAAGAGGAGATGAGTGAACTGAATAATGCTGAGGGGTGTAGGAGGGGCAGTGGTTGTTTAAAACATTTTTGATTAACAGGGAAAGATGGACACACACACACACACACACACACACACACACACACAGAGAGAGAGAGAGAGAGAGGGGGGGGGGGAGAGAGAGAGAGAGAGAGAGAGAGAGAGAGAGAGAGAGAGAGAGAGAGAGAGAAGTAAGGAAGGGCTAAAGAATAGGTGAGCTGAGGATGGAGGAAGGGGAGGGGTTAGTGTAGATTTAGGCCTAGTTGGTGGTGGGAGGGGAGGATATCTTGGAGGGCAAGTTCCTACTTCCGTAGCTCTGAGGGACTGGTGTTTGTTGGTAGTATCCAAATGGCATGTGTGGTGTAACATGTGCCAAGGTCCCTAGAGTTATGCTGGAGGGCATGTTCTGCCACAGGATATTGGGTGTCCCCCAGGCAAACAGTTCATCTGTGACCATTCATCTGCTCAGCCAATTTGTTAGTAGTCATACCAACATAAAAGGCTGAACAGTGGACACATGTCAGTTGATATATGACATGTGTGTTGACATCTACCATCCCTTCCATATTAAACAATCCCTTCCCTACAGCCGGGGCACCTGTGGGAAAAGTATCTGTTCCAGTAACAAATCCCTCACCACCTACAACAACGATCTAGCAAATGCTTTGCTGTCACAACTCATTATCAGGGCAGCGAATTGAACACAAGCATTTGTGAGTCAAAGTGAAAGATGGGTAAAACTGGAATTTGTGGTGTTATCCAATTCTTGTTTATGAAAAGTAAAAATACAAAAGACATCCATGGAAACACAGTGATTACTTTGGCTGACTCACACACTTTTTATGAGACTTTAAGATTTTGGGTCAACAAATTTAAGTGAAGTAGGACAAGCATAAAAAAATGCAGATGATCTATTGCTTCAAAAACAGCTGTGACATTAGAATGTACCGACAAAATCAAATTATATTGCTTTGGGAGACAGGTGAGTGAAAGTGTGAAAGTTCGCAGAAGCCACAGATCACCCAAATGACTAAATGCATTTCATTTTGCAGCATGAATAAGCTTTGCACAAGATGAGTGCCACATTTACTGACTGCAGAGATTACATGAAATTACATGCAAGCAACTGCTGAGTGTTTGCAGCTACTGCAGAAAAATCCAGTATATTTTTGTACCATTATGCTACCTTGGATGAAACTTGGTTTGACTAAAAACAAAGCAATAAGATAACAATGGACTGCCAGAGGAAAACCAGATCCAAAAACATGTAAATGCAATCCATCAGCAGGGAAGGTATGGTGTTAGTCTTTGGGATACTAAAAATATTCTTCCCATACACTGGCACAGATAAAAATCTTGCAATGGCAAGAAAAATGTGTTGTTCTGTCACAATAATGCATCAGCATAATCAAGCTGTTTCACTCAGCAAAAATTGACAGAACTTTGTTTTCAACTTTCCTGGCTGGACAAAAACTCCAAGCAATGAAGAAGCCATACAAACGGTCAATGACTATTTCAAGGATCTTAAGAAAATAACTCTGGGAAGGATTATTGAACCTGGAGAAATGTTGGGTCAAGCGTGTTGAACTCTAAGGTGATTATGTTGAAAAATATGGTAAATTATAAAACTGAAATTGCTGTCAGAATGATATATTCACTCTGCAGTGGAGTGTATTCAGATATGAAACTTACTGGTGGATTAAAACTGTGAGCCAGAATGAGGATTCAAACCTGGGACCTTTGCCTTTCGCAGGCAAGCGTTCTACCAACTCAGCTATGCCGACACACTTCGCGGTCTGGCCTCACAGCTTCACTTCCTCCAGTACGCCTCCAACTTCCCAAACTTCACAGAAGTTCTCCTGCGAACCTTGCAGGACAAGCACTCATGGAAGAAAGGACATGGTGGAGACATGCCTTAGGCACAGTCTAGGCTTTTTTTTCCAGATCGTTATTTTCACTTTGTTTCGGCACACAGTTTTAATCCATTAGGATGTTTCATATCAGCACAAACTCTGAGCATAGTGAAAATATCATCTGGATACATCCCCTAGGTTTTAGCTAAGCCATCCTTTCCTCCAGGTGTGCTAGCCCTGCAAGGTTCGCAGGCAAACTTCCGAGGAATTTGGAAAATAGGAGGAGAGGTATTGGTGGATGTAAAGCCATAAGGAAAGACAGTGAAGCATGACGGGATAGTTCAGTCTGTAGAGTACTTGACCATGAAAGCAAAGGTCCCAGGTTAGAATCCTGGTTCCGGCAGAGTTTTAATGTGCCAGGAAGTTTGAGATCGCTGTCTTTCATATCAAACTAAGTTACTTATAAAAGTATCCTTGTATTATTCACATAATGCAGGTAAAGTTACCTCACATATGGCCGGTTTCCGAAACAGTAGTTACCTGTCCCGTTATAGTTATCTGTCGGTTACCTGAACGTTAAGAACAAAATGGGTTTTCGAAACAACAGTTACCGTCACAGCCGTAGTTACCAGTCCATTAAAGATAAATGTGCATTCCCGTGGGGTTACCGACACGTTAACTTTAGTTTTAACTATGTCCGCTACGTAGCGCTAGTGGGCTTCCAAACGCAATTCCATTAGTTATTTAGCAATAGTAATTTGTTTTTGTTATTATTACTGGGTTCCGTATAATTTTCATACAATTTTAAAATTTATGAAGCTGAAGAATCGAAATTTTTCATCATCATTGTCGTCACCGCCGCCGTCGTCTTTTTCTTCTGATGTTTCTCGGACAGTTGTTCAGAAGAAGAAAACTTAGCTGTACTTGGCACTGTTGAAACACCACAATGCGTTCTTCATGTTAGATGACAACCCTTTGGTCTATGTAATGAGAGCGAATTTCATATGCGTTTCAGAATAGTAATAATAATAATACTGACCAATAACATTGCCGGGATCAAACGGGGAAAAACGCAGAAAACATTCCGTGTGAAATTTTACATCGCTCTCGGCGGTCGCGAGAGATAATGTTGACAACGGGTGACGTTTGCATTAGCTGCATCTCCCTTGCGATTGGTCAAGCCACATCTCGACACTGAGCAACAGTGGCCATCGTTATCTCTCGCAATCGCCGATCAGGATGTAAAATTTTATCACATCCAAATCACAAAGCCATGCTCTCATAATAAAACTTTCAATTAAGCATAAAGATACTTCCCTTTGCAATAGTGTTCTGCCATGCAATTGCCATTACGATCAGTCAATGTTTTTATTATTATTACAACGTGGGACTCGGGTAGTTGGATGGGTGGACGTAAATTGAAAAGCTATGTCACATTCACAGAACAATGGGAATGGGAAAACTTAAATTCATAAAAATATATGTTGACAACAGAAATAATACGTATGATTTTATTGGTAACCCTGTCTTCTTTGTTGTTTGTCCTGTTTTTCTTTTTAAAAAAGAATACAGTTCTCTGAGTTGCCTTACCGTTTTCTCTCCTGTCTTTAACGAATCGTACAGTTTTGTGACAACTTCCAACATATGTTGTGTTTCCAAAACAGTCAAACCATCTATCTTTTCATTTACTATAACTGCTTTCCTTTCTAAAATCAAGTCGATTAAAAGATTTTTCTCAAATAGAGTCAAATTTTTTCCTCGCTTGTCGCCCATTGCCTTTGAAAACAGAAACAGAAAACTCGTAACTGCTATACAAACTAAGACACGTCTTCGATTTTACTTAATAATCGATAAAATTCGAGTAATTGCGATTTTCGTTAGTAGTGCCATCAGTTATCTATTGAGACGTACTATTTGCTTCGACAGAAGGCGCAGTTACCTCATAGTTAACTAATGGTCATTGAAATCAGCTACGGGAAACCCAAGGAAGTTATCTGGCATGTTAAATTATAACGCGACGGTAGCTAACGGCATGGTAACTATAGTTTTCCAGAAACCGGACAATATACTTTTATGACAAGTAACATATGCCCTAGATATAACAACAACATATACAGGGTGAGTCACCTAACATTACTGCTGGATATATTTCGCAAACCACATGAAATACTGTCGAACCGACTCCACAGACCGTACATGAGGAGAGGGGCTAGTGTAATTGGTTAATACAAATCATAAAAAAAAGCACAGAAATATGTTTCTTAACACAAACCTACGTGATTTTTATTTTTATTTTTTATGGAACCCCGTTAGTTTTGTTAGCACATCTGAACATAGAAACAAATACATAATCAGTGCCATTTGTTACATTGTAAAATGTTAATTACATCAGGAGATATTGTAACCTAAAGTTGGCACTTGAGTACCACTCTTCCGCTGTTCGATCGTGTGTATCGGAGAGCACCGAATTAAGTAGGGAACCAAAGGGAACGTTGATGTACCTTAGTTACAGAAGAGACTAGAATAGCACATTATGTCCACATGCTAAGACCTTTATTGGTCTTTTTCACTGACGCACAGGTACATTATCATGAAGAGTGAGGTACACATACACACGTGGTTTCCGTTTTCAATTACGGAGTAGAATAGTGTGTGTCCTGACATGTCAGTCCAATAGATGTTCAAAGTGGTGGCCATCATTTGCTGCACACAATTACAGTCTATGGCATAATGAATGTTGTACACGCCTCAGTACATCTGGTGTAATGTCGCCGCAGGCTGTCACAATACATTGTTTCATATCCTCTGGGGTTGTAGGCACATCACAGTACACATTCTCCTTTAACATACCCCACAGCAAGAAGTCCAGAGGTGTAAGATCAGGAGAACTGGCTGGCCAATTTATGTGTCCTCCACGTCCTATGAAACGCCCATTGAACATCCTGTCAAGGGTCAGCCTAGTGTTAATTGCGGAATGTGCAGGTGCACCATCATGCTGATACCACATACGTCAATGCATTTCCAGTGGGACATTTTCGAGCAACACTGGCATATCATTCTGTAGAAACATGATGTATGTTGCAGCTGTTTGGGCCCCTGCAATGAAGTGAGCACCAATGAGGTGGTCGCCAATGATTCTACGTGTCGGAGCCAGCGAGTATTGTCCACGGACCAGTAATGCATGTTCCGTAGATTCACTGCCTCATGGTTTGTGAAACCTGCTTCATCGGTAAACAGGTAGAACTCCAACGCATTCTATGTTAATGCCCATTGACAGAGTTGCACTCGATGATTAAAGTCATCACCATGTAATTGCTGATGTAGCGACACATGAAACGGGTGAAAGCGATGACGATTCAGTATGCGCATGACACTACTTTGACTCAGTCCACCGGCTCTCGCAATGTCCTGTGTACTTCTGTGTGGGTTCACGGCAACAGCAGCTAACACACCAACTGCACCCGCTTCTTCTGTGACGGGCCTGTTACTGACCCGTTTGCGTGCTACGACCATACCTGTTGCATACAGTTGGCGGCACGTTGGATGCTCTCTGTCCAGGTACCATTCTGCATACTCCCTGCAAGCTTCAGCTGCATTTTTTCGATACTCACCATAGATGAGTATTATCTCTGGCTTTTCAGAATTCGAATACACCATGGTCACAGTTCCTACAACACTACACTATCACAGACGTCTGGTAACACAGCGTACTACAGTTAGTCTGCATGCAGAGACGAATGCAGAATAACAATAGCAGCAAGCGCTACATGCGGACACTGCAACAGCTAGACCAAACCACAACAGTGCACTACAGCCACACTCGTAAACACAATCGTCATCGTAAACATGTCCCTGCAGATGCTGCTTGCCGACCGTGGCCCGAGTTTGTTACAACACGCAACTGAACATCAGAGGTTTCAAGCGTCAACTTTAGGTTACAATATTTCCAGATGTAATCAACATTTTACAATGCAACAAATGGCACTGATTACGTATTTGTTTATATGTTTAGATGTGCTAACAAAAGTAACGGGGTTCTATTTAAAAAAACGTAGGTTTGTGTTAAAAAACATATTTCCGTGCATTTTTTTATGGTTTGTATTAACCAATTACACTAGCCCCTCTCCTCACATTCAGTCTGTGGAATCGGTTCATCAGTATTTGATGTGCTTTACGAAATATATCCAGCAGTAATGTTAGGTGACTCACCCTGTATTATGCCCATCAGTTCACAAACTGCAGATCACTTAAAACACGTATATACTTCTGTTTACATATTATTCTTATTATTATTATTATCAATTTTTCTGCTCATTTTGCAGATTTATTACTCATTTTAAATTTAGAACACACACACATAATAAGTGAATTAGCCAAAAATTTAATTTATCTGCTAGTGACTACACCTTAAAATAACTTAATATGATTTTTCACACTTATACTTTTTTATATAATATCTACAGATGATGCAAGAAAAACTTACAGTATCATCTCTTCTGCTGCACACTCAATTGCTACTTAAAAACAGTTATTTAAATCTGACTAACTAGGACCACCTTTAATTTACACTCCTGGCCATTAAAATTGCTACACCACAAAGATTACGTGCTACAAACGTGAAATTTAACCGACAGGAAAAAAAATGTTGTGATATGTATATGATTAGCGTTTCAGAGCATTCACACAAGGTTAGCGCCAGTGGCGACACCTACAACGTGCTGACATGAGGAAAGTTTCCAACCAAATTCTCATACACAAATAGAAGTTGACTGGCATTGCCTGGTGAAACGTCGTGGTGATGCCTCGTGTAAATAGGAGAAATGTGTACCACCACGTTTCCGACTTTGATAAAGGTTGGATTGAAGCCTACTGCAACTGCAGTTTATCGTATCGCAACATTGCTGCTTGCGATCCAATTACTGTTAGCATCAAGACAACAACCATCTGCACGAACAGTTCGATGACATTTGCAGCAGCATGGGCTATCAGCTCGGAGACGATCCATGGCTGTGGTTACCCTTGATGCTGCATCACAGACAGAAGCGCCTGCGATGGTGTGCGCAACGAGAAACCTGTGTGCATGAATGGCAAAACGTCATTTTTTCAGATGAATTCAGGTTCTGTTTACAGAATCATGATGGTTGCATCCATGCTTGGCGACATCGCGGTGAACACACATTGTATTCGTCATCGCCATACTGGCGTATCTCACCCGGCATGATGGTATGGGGTGCCATTGGTTACACGTCTCGGTCACCTCTTGTTTGCATCGACAGTACTTTGAACAGTGGACATTACATTTCAGATGTGTTATAACCCGTCACTTTACCCTCCATTCGATCCCTACAAAACCCTACATTTCAGCAGAATAATGAACAATCGCATGTTGCAGGTCGTGTTTGAGTCTTTCTGGATACAGAAAATGTTCGACTGCTGCCCCGGTCAGCACATTCTCCAGATCTCTCACCAATTGAAAACGTCTGGTCAATGGTGGCCGAGCGACTCGCTTGTCAGAATACACCAGTCACTAATCTTGATGAACTGTGGTATTGTGTCGAAGCTGCATGGGCATCTGTACATGTACACACCATCCAAGCTCTGTTTGACTCAATGCATAGGCGTATCAAGGCCGTTATTACGACCAGAAGTCAGAAGTGGTTGTTCTGGGTACTGATTTCTCAGGACCTATGCACCCAAATTGCGTGAAAATGTAATCTATTTTCCCAATGAATACCTGTTTATCATCAGCATTTCTTCTTGGTATAGCAATGTTAATGACCAGTAGTGTATAACGTTTTGGTCCTATTACATTGTCTTCAACAACTTGTTTGGAACGAATAATATGAAATTGTATAATAGTTTATTATTCTAGTGCAAAATAAAACTAACAAATGAACATAACAATGAAATGTTATATACATAAAATTTTAATCCTTTACACAATAATGTTAAAGAATAAAGTAAAAAAAGGAACATGAAGCAAAGAGAACTGTATTGAGTTATGTTGATTTCATGTCTCACCATTTTCACTGTCACCTTCTGAATCTTCCTCTTCATCCTCTGAACCAGAACTACTGCCAGATTCATCACTACTCTCATCCAACAGTTCTTTTTTCAGAGCATTGTATTTTTCTTCATTTGTTTCATATTCTGGATCAAATTTGAACACATCTGGGAACAGAAAGAACAGAATACCATGTAGCTGCAGAAATTGAGTAAGATTAAACAATACACAAAATAAAAGTAATTATTGCATAACAGAATGTCTTGATTGCAATCAAGAATTCAACTGAACACGGTTGCTGTACCACACCATGTAAAAATGGAAAGGGAAGATTTCTACAATAAAAGTAATGTTATATTTAGTTGAGCTCTTTTATGTTTTGTGCAAATTGATTAACAACACAAAGTATCCCAAGTTTCAACACAAAGTATATGGAAATTTACTGTCAAAACTTAAAAAGGAAAAAAATGTAACTTTATGATACAATGAACTAATACCACAAACATCAGTAAACACTCTTCCTTTATTTAAAGACACTATGGCTCCTCTAACTGTTTTTCATGAATTTCTATATTTTTGAGTTTTCTGTTGCACTATGTAATACACTATGTTTGAATTAAGGCAGTGTCTATTATTTATAAAATTATTAATTAAAAGTTATCAGCATTTAATTTTTAAATATCTTGGAACATTATAGTGTATCACTCGTGAATAACAGCGAGGCGTCTTTTCTGGTGATTGATAATGTGTGTCACTGAGATCTAGATCAGAAGTATGCAGACTGGCTGGGGAAGGGGCAAGCAGGAAAGGCAGAAGCCAGCCACTCTGATATACAAGACGAACATACAACTATAAGTGTCTGGAGACTTGTGCTGCTTCTGGTATATTCCCACCAACTCATATCAGTTGTAGTTATGTTGTACGTATATATTTCTGCAACATGGCATCTAATGCTTTAGACTATAAAGAAAAATCTGGTAAAAGCTGCTCAGTTAAATACCACAACATTTATTGTTGCACGAAATTTCATCCAAACTACACTCACTTTTAACTATCTTAAAACTTTTTGAAGTATAAGATTCTGTGTCCTACATCCATACTTCACAAGCCACTTCACTGTGAGGCGGAGGATAACTTGTGTCCCATTGTTACTTCTTCCTCCTATTCCAGTACCACATGTCAGGTGTATAGCCAGATATCACTGCTTACTCTGCACGGTAATTCAGCCATAACCCTTTGGCCTTCTTTAGATGCTGCGTATCGAAGACTAGCAATAGCCGCATTTGACCATCACTTGTACTAGGCGGTAGCACATGTGCTTAAAGAGTATGCACCTCCTGCTGTGGTGCCATGGGCAGCAGCATCCTCAACAGTGAGACCACAAGCATAATCTGCTTTTTCATCTGTATTATACTGTATGTGATGTGATTTTTGAGTTCTTGAAACAGAAATTACTGGTTCCTACGCTTTATTCAGCTGAAAGCCACTGTCCCTATTAATAAGACCTTCTGACAATTTAATTTCTACTGTTTCACATATTACAAACTGCCAAAATGTTGAAGTCTGAGGGAAAATCTTTGTACTTGTGTAATCCATCTTATGTCCATTTGACAAACAATGCTAAACAATGGCAGATTTATACGGTTGCAGAAGGCGTATGTGTCTCTCATGTTCAGCACAATGATCTGCCACCATTCCTGTAAGTTTGTCCTATGTAGCTGCATTCACAATTAATTCTATAAACTCCCGCCTTACACAGTCCAAGATAATCTTTGAACAAGCCAACCAATGCTGTTTTGTGCCATGGATGGAAAATCACCTCCACCCGGTGTTTCTTTAAAATTCTTGCAATTTTTGATGTCACGTTACCTACATACAGCATGAAAGTCAATTATCTTGGAGACTCAGTAGTATCATCACTTTGCTTTGGTTGTTTCCATTGGTACTTCCTCAGTGCTTTATGAATCTGATGTACAGAATAATCATTTTCATTGACTACAAAAAATAAGTTCTCTGCATTAGATATCATGTGTGCCCTATGTAATAATGTTCTAAGTATAGCATTTGTTTGAGCAGGGTGATGACAAATACCTGCCTGAAGATACAGGTCTGTATGTATATCTTTCCTACAGGCCAAATCACAGAGAGAGATAGCCTCCCTTTGTCTAACTAGCATATCCAGAAAGGGGAAACAGGCACCTTTCTCAATTTCCATAGTAAACTGAATACTACCATTAACAGAATTTAAATCTTGAAAAAATTCTTGGAGTTTATCATGCCCATGTGGCTACACTGTAAATGTGGTGTCAACATATCTCCAGAACACCATAGGCTTGAGGGTAGCAGAAGCAAGAGCCTTGTCATCAAAGTCTTCCATTAAAATATTCACTACTAAAGGCGAAAGGAGACTGCCCATGGCAATGCTGTCTGTTTGATCACAGTAACTGTCATTGAATAAAAGGAAAGTAGAGCACAAGGCATGTTTGAAAAGTGCTGAAATATCAGGATTCTGCAATTAATTTCAAAGAATGGTACCCTCATGAACAGAGAAATAACGTCAAAATGACAAGCTAAATCTTCATCTTTAAGATGTAATTCTTTTATACAACTGATAAAATCTGTCAAATTATGAATATGGTGTTTACATTTTCCTACAGATGGTCAAAGTAAAGACACCAAATGTTTTACCAAGTCATAGTTTGCTGTGCCAATGTTGTTCACTATCGGTCATAATGGGATTCTCTGTTTATAGATCTTGGCAAACCATATATACGAGATGGAACAGTACTATGTGATTTTAATTTCCTTATCACTTCCTTTGCTAGTGAACTAGAATTTAAAAGACTGGTTGCTTTCCTTTCTATTCAGCTGGCATGATCCTTTCATATTTTCCTGTAATCTTGGTCTTCCAGAAGCTGTTCCATTTTATGTAAATACATTTCCCATGGTAAAAGAACTGTAGCAGTCCCCTTAACCGTTTGTAAAACCACTATCTCAGGATCTTCACATAAAGCATGAAGAGCGGCCCTCTGATCTGATGTAATATTCTTCTTTTGAGGTTAAAACTAGTAGGTACTCTACATGTTTCACAGTGTATTTCCTCCGCTATGTCCCCTGGAAGTAGGTGGGAAAGGGTGTCCTGGATGTTCTGGACTACTTTATCTGGTGGGTAAAGACTTTGAAGAGGTTGAAGGGCACTCAGTGAATCCGAGCAAATGAGAAATTTAACACCTGCTACATATCTCATCTGCTGCACTGCCCACAGAAAGGCATGAAGTTTTGCATCAAAGATGGTAAACTCTTGAGGTAGTCGGATCTTGAGAACTCGATCAGGAAAAACAGAAGACCAACCAACAGAGTCCCCCTGTTTCGACTGATCCTTGAATACAGCTAAAGAGTCATGGTGCTCAGTTAAAATTATATAAAATAATGAGATAAAAACACTGACAGGCAGCTTTTGTTGTACTGCACTAAATCTAAAAATTACTCTGGGCCTCTGCAGTAGCCAGGTTGGTAGGTGGTTAAAACCCTGGGTTTGGGGCCGTACTTGAGCAACACCAAGTGATTCCAGCACCTGCTGGATGAGGATCCCTAACGGCCTTGTTGCTCGTGGATGATTTGAGAAAAAGCGCATCATATCAGGGCAAGCAACAACTTGATATGCTGGGGAATTTGAATTAGCAAGGAGCTTACTGGCCTGATGCACCACAAGAAGTTGCCACCAGATGGTGAGTGATGGTTTGCCAGCCTCAGCACAGAGACTGGGTAGGGGGCTGGTCCTTTAAGGACAAGTGGCCAGCCTAATCCCCTCATGGTGAACAGCACCAATGGTTTTCAGATATGAAGGCCTCACTGATCCATAAACTGTGCACCCATAGTCTAGCCATTATCATATAAAACCCCCATAAAACTCGAGCAGACTTGCCCTATCTGCTCCGACTTGTGGCTAAGGCATTTTAAAATGTTCAGCACCTTCTCGGTCCTGGTTTTTTGGAGTCAAAAATGAGGCCCAGAAACCTCAGCAATTCTTTAAAAGGGAGAATAGTGCCTCCCATTTGCAGGACAGATTAAAAATACCAAGAGAACAATTAAAAAGGACACACATGCATTTATCAGCAAATCATGCATTTATCAGCAAATCAGAAAACTGAAAACCCGTCTTCGCAGCCCACTCTTCTAACCTCTGCGTAGTCAGTTGCAGTTGATGAGTCATGACAGCCATACTGGAGGAGGAAGAGAAAACTACAAAATTGTCCACGAAAAAGAAGCACTGCACAGGACTGCCTACAGTGGATGTGGTACTATTGATGGCTATAGCAAAGAGGGTAAACACTTAAAACACTACCCTGAACAACAATATGGAGATTGAAGGCTGCTTGTTTTAACATACCACAATCAAAATTACAAGCATACCATTTACAGAACAGGAGCTGATATTTCTCCTTCAATATTAATTTCAAAGAGAACTATAAGAAAACTTCTATACTGTTGGCCACAAAAAATGCAACACCCCGTTCAAAGCATCCAGATCATGTGAAATTTGTAGCGACGAGAGATGCACATGATTAGTGTTTCTGCAAAGGCACACACATTACAGGTACCAGTAATATCACCCACAAGTGCTATACAGAGGGGATAAAGACTGTCGTATGGCCATACTGGGATGGTTTTGCACGTGTTTTGTTATGGATAAGCAGCTTCAGTACACTTCTTATAAGACAGTGAGAACCTCATGGACATGATACAGAGTTTGATTAAAGAAGAATAGTTGCCTGTAGAGATTATGGTTAACCTTAAGAGAAATCAGTGATCATTTAAGTTATAACGAAACAACTGTAATTACTGAATGCAGTAGGGAACAACAAATCAAAAGAAGTGATTGCACCTCTTTTCTTTTCTCTCTTTTTCTTTCATCCAATGCCCACAATGTAACTTAACTGGAGACAGTGTGCTATGTTACCAATTTATGCCATATGTCTACCCAATCCATCCACCAAGAACTTCCAGTTCCATCACAGCCTTATGCAATCCCATCAAAGGCCAGACCACCTGTGAAAGAAGCCATATGATTTAGCAACTTTGCCACAATCACTGCATAGCTTTTTATATTGGTGACTACCAATAAAGCTGTTCATTTGGGTATTGTCCGGTCCTGAACCTATGATGACCTATTGTCTCCATCTGTATGTGTGTGTGTGTGTGTGTGTGTGTGTGTGTGTGTGTTAAAATTTTGTTATTTTTGAAAGGCATGGTCTCTCCACCCAGTCTTTACAATGGAAATTCAATTTTGCTAGCAACCCCACCACACAATGAATTCTACACTCCTGCACTCCCCTAGACATGTACATCACACATAAAACAAAATTAATTCTTATTGTGTGAAACATTTCACTTCAAGAATGTGACAGGATGGCTTGCTTTCAGTTGTCAATCAACTACACAAAGTTGGAAATATGAATAAAACTGCAGGAAGAGTCAAACAATTTCTCGAAATTATAATCAAAAATTATGCATTGTATTGGAACTCTTGTTATCCTCCTCATAACCAAATAGAAAGTATTGTCCACACAGAACTCTTCCTATAGAAAAATTATAATAAATGTATTGCTTGAAAAAATAAATAAATAAAGAATATTACAGAGAGAGACTTTCCTGGTGGGAAAAATATGTATAAAAATAAAGATTGTTTGACTTACCCAAAGCACATGCTCGCAGATAGACACAAGAAACACAAATAAAAACACACACAACACATTCAAGCTTTCTCAACCGTTGGTTGCTTCGTCAGGAAAAGAGGAAGGAAGGATGGGAAAAGGGAAGGATACGGGTTTTAAGGAAGTGGAGGAGGAGTCATTCCAATCCCAGGAGTGGAAGGACTTACCTTAAGGGGAAAAAAGGAAAGGTAAACAAGTGCACACCCACCCACACACATGCACACGCAAACACAACCAATCACAACAAGGTAGACAAAGGTAGTAGAAAATGTCTACACAAACACAACAAGGTAGACATTTTCTACTACCTTGTCTACTACCTTTGTCTACCTTGTTGTGTTTGGTTGTGTTTGTGTGTGCATGTGTGTGGGTGGGTGTGCACTTGTTTACCTTTCCTTTTCCCCCCTTAAGGTAAGTCCTTCCACTCCTGGGGTTGGAATGACTCATTCTCCACTTCCTTAAAACCCGTATCGTATCCTTCCCTTTTCCCCTCCTTCCTTCCCCTTTTCCTGACAAAGCAACCAATGGTTGTGAAAGCTTGAATGTTTGTGTGTGTTTTTATTTGTGCTTTTTGTGTCTATCGGCGAACCTGTGCTTTGGGTAAGTCAAACAATCTTTATTTTTATACATAAATAAATAAAGAAGAAGAAAAACTATTATACATAGCAATAGATGAATATGCACCCCCCCCCCTCACACACACACACACACACACACACACACACACAGTGTAACTCGCAGTGGAAGAGTGTATTCAAGTTCACTTTGGCTAAGAAACTGCCAAGACAAAGGGTTCTTCCCATAAAATGTATATCAAATATCACACCTTTTGGACACAAAAAGTACTGGATGATATTATTAACTAACTATGAGAGTAAAATGTAATGGCTGATTGCACTACATACTTAATATCTCCTCTGCATCTTTTGCTTCATCCAGTGTAATCAGATGAGTAAATTGGTCCTCTTCTTCAACAAGATCCAGTTCTGGAATGACTGACACATGGTCTCGAAATTCATCCTTGCGAATTTGGAATATAACTTCAATCATGTATTGTACCTGGAAAAAAGTAATTAAATTAAACAACTTGACTATTCACATACATAAAAATTGTTTAGGTTTTCTATACCTTCTTCAGAAGTTACAATAAAACATCTGCTTCCCCATTTTAAGAGGTTTTCTGTTAATTGCATATAAGTGCTAGCAGAAGTTCCATCAAACCACTATTTATAGACCTTTCTATTCTTGAAACGTGTCTATGAAGAAAGACAATTAAATCTTTTCACTGAAGCGGATTTCTCTTATTTTAATAATCATTTCATCCTATGTAGTTGGGAGTGACAAAAATATATTTTTGTATTTAGAGGAAAAAGTTGGTGATCGAAATTTTGTATGTATAGCTTGCCCAAATGAAAAACACTGTTGTTGTAATGATACCCACTCCAACTCCCGTATCATTTGCCTTTCGCGGCCAAGGGCTTATATCAGCACACACTCTGCTGCAGTGTGAAAAGTTTAATTCTAGAAACATCCCTTAGGCTGTGGCTAAGCCATGTCTCCACCATATCCTTTCTTCCAGGAGTGCTAGACTTGCATATTTCACAGGAGAGCTTCTGTGAAGTTTGGAAAGTAGGAGGTGAGGTATTGGCGGAAGTAAAGTTGTGAGGCGGCATCGTGAGTCGTGTCGGGATAGCTCAGTCAGTAGAGCGCTTGCCCGCGAAAGGCAAAGGTCCCAGGTTCAAATCCCAGTTCCGGCACACAATTTTAATCGGCCAGGAAGTTTCAACCAATACAACACTTCACGGCTTGCACTTCGTATAAACAACTGACATAAGATCACATGAATACTAATGCGGAAACTGCGTTCTGATTAGTTCAATACTTTTTCCACTATCACTACACTGCAATTCGATCTATACACAGCCCGTGTCGATCGAAAAAACTTTTCCTGCCAACGTATGGCTTATAACACAAAGAAAGAAACTGAAATAAATTGGAAACTCACTTTCACATGTTAGGAATTTCGTAAAAATAAGATTTTAATTTGAAGAAAGTTTCATCTTTATTCCTTAAAAGTGGGTTTAGTTTAAAAGTGGGATTCATTAAAAGTGGGGAAAAATTACATTGTTCTTAAGGGAGTCCTGCCAGGACCAAGGGAAATATTTGTAAAAAGCAGGTTTTCGTTAAAAGGGGGTTCATCAATTTGGGGTTTTACTGTAGTTTCTAGAATTATGTTTCATCTGTGCTCAAAATGCACTCTCTGAGACAGGAGC
Organism: Locusta migratoria; assembly: GCA_026315105.1. Taxonomy (NCBI): domain Eukaryota; kingdom Metazoa; phylum Arthropoda; class Insecta; order Orthoptera; family Acrididae; genus Locusta; species Locusta migratoria. The sequence continues at coordinate 310,850,046 of CM048744.1, read as the reverse complement.
CAATGTGTGTTCCTGAAACACCTCTATACTAAAAAAAAAAACACACATCACCCAGGCCACTACCTATGTAGCCAACTCCTGTGTATAGTGGACTCCTGACCTATTAAGTGGAGCCCAAAACCCCAGCTCCCTATGATGGAAGTCTACAAGGTCCCAGAACTGTCTGAGCCTCAGATTTACACCTGACACTCACCTCTGATCCAGTGTTGAGGATCAGTTGTGTTGATTATGCTTCTGATGGTGAGCTGCATCCATCTCACAGGCAAGACTAACAGAATCTATAACTTCAGATAGCTGCCGAAAGCTAAGTAGAATCTCTTCTGATCCAAATCAGCCTCCTATTAAAGACACAGTGTTGATACCAACATGAGACAGCTCCTACAATTGACTGCATGTTGTGCCCTTGATGGCATCTACAAGGACCGTAAATGACTTCCTTGGTACACAAACTGAGTGCACAGTGGATTTTTTTCTTCTCCCTGGCAGCCAAATCTTTGATGGACCAGATTACACATCTGGCATTTTAACCCTTTCATCCACAGCATTGTTCCTCAACAGCAATATATTAAAGGCTGATTTACACTATATTTTGTGTATCAATCCTTAAAATCATATTGTTTTTGATTAACAAAATGCTTCCAATACAACATTTTGCCACTTTGTACAGCGTGTATCCACTCTGAGGCATTAATTTATCCGTCTTGGAGGTTGTGTTATGTTGACATATGTTTGTGGCTGTGAGTGTGAGCTTGAGTGTGGTTTACGTCATTTTATTTCAGCAGTGAATTGTCTTTCTTTAGTGTTGTGGAGAAGATTATTGATCTGGCAGTGTTAACTATCAACAAAATAACACACAAGTAATAAAAAACCTTCCAACAAACGTCTGTGTTGTGCATGAAATACAAGACATTATAAAACAAAAAACAAATAGTTCAACCAAAAATTTTAAATCACATATTTTGATGTTTAGTGCACTGTATTAGCATAGAAAAGACTAAATTTTATTTTTTCCAAAGCTGAATTCATAATGTGGAAATGAAAGGGTTAGTGTGTAACATGAACAACTCACATCTGCATCTTTTACTACAAAATTGCCTGCACAATACACATAAATGAGCCACTGCACAGTCAAAAACTACACTGGTCAAGACAATTAGGGGATCAATTGAGATATCTAGGTTCTGACATACTGCCATCAGTAGAATGAACTAAAATGGTTCAACGTCTTTCTGCTGTTTCTATGGAGCAGAGAAAACAAAATTATGGCAACTGAGACACTGGTAATAACAGAAAGTTGTTGCAGAGGGGGTTGGTGTTGAATTGTGTTTACTGTACCAAACCAATTACACAAACAGTTGGGTTCAGATAGTATAGTGATCAGGTAGTGCAATGCAACAACAATGTGAATTACCTTAAGCTATGGCATCGAAAACCAAAGGAAAATTGGAAGCAGAATAGACACAGAGAGAGGTCACTGCAGCTATCAGAGTGCCCCAAAGTGTTAAGTTCCAGGACCTGGATGTGATTTCAATTGACAGAAACCATTAAAAGAAGGCAAGGCCAATGTCGTTCTTGGGTAACATCAGCAAGAGATGACCGTTATATCCAATTAACAGTCTGTAGAGACAGAAGGCTGAATGCAACTCACTTGCAACACACCCTCTTGGCAACAATAGGATGTGCAATATCAACACAAACAGGAATGCGGCCTCTATGCACTAAGGCTTATGGTGTGTGTCGCACTGAAAAAAAAAAAAAATAAATAAATAAAGACACCATTTAGCCCACAGAAACTTGTCAGAGGAACATTATGATTGGAGTCTTAACAAATGGCACCGGGTTCTGTTCACAGACGAGTCAAGATTTTGTGTTCAGCCAGACAATCGTTGATTCCTCAACTGAAGAGAACCTGGAACTTGAACAATCCTGCTTATGTGCAGGAAACATCACCAAATTTTTATGAAGGATAGTTTGCTTACTCACCACAGATATGTCCGATGAGTGCCGGAAAGGCACAAATAACAGAAAACAACTTGATACCTTTAAGACAATCACGTCTGTGTGGGTCTCTCTGACTGACGAAGACCTTAACGGCCAAAAGCTATCAAGTTGTTTTGTATTATTTGTGCCTTTCTACAACTCATCACACATCTCTGTGGTGAGTACGCAATCTATCCTTCTTGAAAATATTGTTGAATCCTTCCTGAAATTTCCATTGTTTCATTTTGCCTAAACATCACCATATCATGAAGGTGGACAAATGATGTGGGCAGTTGTCAGTGTTGGCGGACGTACAGACCTATGTCATTCAGAATGGTGTTTTGTCTGCTCAGAGGTATAGAGATGAGATTCTTTGAACTTTTGTTGTGCCCTACGCTGGTGCTATAGGAGATGGGTCCCTTCTGGTGTATGATAATGCTCATCCTCACAGAGCTGCACTGGTGGACATTATACTGAAGGAATTGAATGAATGAAGAGGCCAGCTTGTTCACCAGACTTATACCTGATTGAACATGTATGGGATGCACTTGGCAGATGCATTGCAGTCAGACCAGCACCTCCCACAACACTTGCAGAGCTGTATATTGCACTCGTGGAAGAAAGGCCAAATATCTTTTAAGAACTGGCTGATGACATCATACTGTCCATGCCACACAGGTGTGAAACTTTACTGGCTGTCCGAGGTGATCACACACTATATTAGTGGTCAACAAGAATGACTTTTTCACTATTATGGTAGCCCCATGGTGCCCCGCTCTGATGACTGATTGACAGCAGACGGGCACCACCTTGATCTCAGAAACCTGGATCACTTGAGTGGGACGTTTAAAAGTCTTCCTGTTACAAACAAATGGACCACTTGGCAACTCAGGAATGCAGAGAAGAGACACCGAGGAAAATTTCACAAATGTTTCTTGAAATCATTCGGCATGTAAGCCTTTAATGAACTTGGGGTGGGCTGTGAGGGTCTTACCACAACTTGAGACAATATGAAGCCATCCTCAAGCAAACACCAGTAAATGTGTACACAACTCATCATCCACTGATGCAGGGTTGTTAGGTATACCAGTTCAGGTGGGATTGTTCATAATTTCCAACTGGAAAGCCTGCTCCAAATTACACCTTGGCAAGATAGGTAAAAATACCAATCAGGTAAGGTAAAGCAGTCAACAAACTGAATATTTGAGCACCGCAGTGCTTTACTAGGCATGGCCCTGTTTGGATGGAGGATGCTGTTACCTCCTTTCAACCTTCAAACTGGCTTGCCCTAGGGGGAACAAAAGTTTACCATCGATTCCGAACCGTGGCACAACTCGGCATTTTTTCACATGAACAACATTTCCAGAGGGGGAGGAAATGAGAAAGGCAGATAAAAATCCTAGCACTGAGCACGAATTGAACCTGTGACCTTTGGATTCATAATATGGCACTCTACCACTGTGCTATCGAACCACACAATAGTTCATTATAGGTTTAAAACTCAGGGACAATTTTGTAAAAGTTAGCAAAATTTTTAATTCTACTTTTAGTTGCAGTCAGAAATTAAGTGGTTCCTTTTGATTCACCAAAACAGTAATTTGAGGTGATTGGAACTGTGTAGTGCTTGAATTTGGGTAAACTAGAATTACATGCAGAGTGGTGGTTTAACCCACAGGAAATTATATAGAAATGATAGAAATATAAGAGGGGCCAATACTTAGTGCAGCACCTGGAAAACAACCCTCAACACAAATAAATGAACCACACTGCACATTAAAAAGTCCCAGTATTTTTCAATCACACTATTGCTGATTCACTGGAAACAGTAAAAACATTATTACATTTAAAGTACTTCACCCATGAAACCAGTGAAACCCTCATTGAGCCAATTCTTGAGTAAGCCGCATCACTCTGAAACTCTTACTAGATTACAGGGAAGTTAAAAAAAATCCAAGAAGAGTGATTCATTTTGTTTTGGCTTCATTTTAAGTGCAATTGTAATTAAATATATAAAATAATTAAATATATAAAATGTTATAAATTTACTATTGACAAATGAGAGAAATCTGATCTCATTGGATGTCATTTTTCCCATACCCTATTTATAATTGGAATGAGAAATCAACAGCAGAAACACTCTCAACCACTTTGAAATGAAAAATGGTTTGCAGAATATGGGTGTAAAATGTGAGAAATAGTCAAATTTTCTGTTTCTTTGTCATAACATTTCTGAAAAGTAAAAAAAAGTTTCCAAACTGCAAAAACACAAACCCTTTTTTCAAGATGTCCTTCATGCAAAATGTTTCGAAGCATCTCAAAGATGGCAAGTACTCCTTTGTTGGACACTTCTGTCAGTTTCATGCCACATTCTTTGAGAAATGCAATTGCTACTTCAACAGAATCATCAGTTGGCGTTTCAATCAATAGTGTAAGGATTTCCAGAGCCAGTATTTCATGAGCCTGCAAAAGTAACAAAACATTACTAGATCAAAGAAAACTAAACAGTAAATACTAATAATAATACAGGTGCCCAAATAAAAAATGGTAATATTGGCAAACAAAAACGTTTCTTTACTTGTGACAGTACAGTAAACATGAAGTTTGCCCTTCTGTTGCTAACAATGGATCATAATTAATTACAATTGTTCTTTAAAAACTTCATTTTAAAAAAATATCTGCACCTGAATACAATAAAAAAAAAGATCATCACAAATGTGCATATAGCACTCTTGCTTCTCCATATCTACGAATGCTATGATTACTTAATAGCATTTTTAAGTCACCTAACAAATAAATAAGTAATAATAATATGTAGATAGGTAACAACTTACCATAAAGACGAACATTGAGCTGCTAACAGACACAAATAAAAAACACACAAACACACTGTACACAATTCTAAATTTTCAGCTGCGGACATCCTCAGAAATCCACACAAACACTCAGGCACACTCATCCACACACATCAACCATCTCTGGCCACCCAACAGTCTGACTCACAACAAGCGGAAGGGATGGGAAGGGGGAGAGGGGGAAGGAGTGGAGGAGGGGGGGGGGAGTGGAGAGGGAAGATAGGGGGGTACAACAAGCAGAGGTGATGACAGGTGGTGTGTATATATAAAATAGATGAAGTTTACTTACCAGGCGAAGAAGCACCAGTAGCGACAGCAAACACAAACACACACAAAAGCAAGCTTTCGCAACCCAGTCGCTTCTTCAGGCAGAGTAGGGAAGGAGAGGGAAAAGGAAAGGATGAGGGTTTTAAGGGAGTGGGTAAGGAGTCTTTCCAATCCCGGGTGAGTAAAGACTTACCTTGGGGGAAAACATGTAGGTAAACAAATACACACAAACACAAACACACACACACACACACACACACACATGCAAACACACCTAGGTAGACATATTGTAGAAAGCAAAGAAGTTCGACAGAGATACCACTGGAGGCAGTGGCTCTGTCCAGAGAAATGAGGAATGAGGCAAAGATGTTAAAGATGGTGGGCGTGAATTTGAATTTAGCGGAGGTTGAGACCAGATGGGCAATGGGAAGAGAGAATATGCTGAAGGGCAAGTTCCCATCTCTGGACTTCTGAAAGATTGGTGTCGGTGGGAAGTATCCAGATAACCCGGACAGTGAAACACTGTGCCAAGATGTGCTGGCCATGCACCAAGGTATGTTTAGCCACAGGGTGATCCTCATTACCAGCAAACACAGTCTGCCTGTGGCCGTTCATGCAAATGGACAGTTTGTTGCTGGTCATTCCCACATAGAATGCTTCTCAGTACAGGCATGTCAGTTGGTACATCACATGGGTGCTATCGCAAGTGGCTCTGTCCTTGATCGTGTACACCTTCCGGATTACGGGACTGGACTAAGTGGTGGTGGAAGGGTGCATAGGGCAGGTTTTACAATGGGGGCAGTTACAAGGGTAGGAGCCAGAAGGTAGGAAAGGTGGTTTGGGGATTTCATAGGGATGGACCAGCTTTTCTGAGTTATCCCTACAGATATGGGAGTTATCCCTACAGCACACCCTACAGTCCTGCAACCATCCTGGCCTCAACCTCAGATAACCTAACGTCCAACATTCCATCCCCCACAGTCCCCCTCCCCCTCACATCCTACATTTCCTTCCGATTCATGCCTCTTTCCCTACTGTGTGCTCCCTATTTTTTTTATTTTTTTTATTTTTATTTATTTATTTTTTTATTTTTAATATACCCTTCCCTTATTCATACTGCATCTCATTTTCCACCTGTCATCGCTTCTGCTTGTTGCATCCCCACCCTTATCTTCCCTCCCCACTTCCCCCTCCCCCTCCTCTGCTCCTTTCCCCTCTCTCCCCACCCATTTCTTCCACTTACCGTGATTCAGACTGTGATGGGTGACCAGAGATGGCTGATGTGTGTGGATGAGTGTGCCTATGCCTGATAGATTGTGTGGATGAGTGTCCTATTTCTGAGGAAGGCCACAGCCGAAAATTTAGAATTGTGTACAGCAAGTTTGTGTGTTTTTTATTTGTGTCTATCAGCAGCTCAACATTCGTCTTTACGGTGAGTTGTTACCTATCTATATATTATTATTAACCTTCCTTACTGGACCTTCCATTGTTGTTAAAGGAATAATTAATCTCCTTTATAGTCACTGTTTGTAAGCTATTCGATTAATTAATGTAACTCCACATTCCTGAGATTATATATATATACTTTCCCGGTGGGATACACAAAAATAAAAATAGAAAAGAGATGACTTACCAAAAGGACCGGCTCGTCGATAGAAATAAATAAAATAAATAAAAACACACACAAACACACACTCCTTATCCACTCCCTTAAAACCCTCATCATTTCCTTTTCCCTCTCCTTCCCTTCTGCCTGACGAAGCAGCTAGGCTGCGAAAGCTTGTATATGTGTGTTTGTGTGTGATTTTATTTATTTTATTTGTTTCTATCGACGAGCCGGTCCTTTTGGTAAGTCATCTCTCATATATATATATATATATATATATATATATATATATATATATATATATATATATATATATATATTTTATTTATTTTATTTGTTTCTATCGACGAGCCGGTCCTTTTGGTAAGTCATCTCTTTTCTATTTTTATATATATATATATATATATATATATATATAAAAATAGAAAAGAGATGACTTACCAAAAGGACCGGCTCGTCGATAGAAACAAATAAAATAAATAAAATCACACACAAACACACATACAAGCTTTCGCCACCACTGGCAGCTTCTTCAGGAAAAAGAGGAAAAAAGGGGAGGAAAAGGGAAGGATATGGGTTTTAAGGAAGTGGAAAAGGAGTCATTCCAATCCCAGGAGTGGAAGGACTTACCTTAGGGGAAAAAAAGGAAGGTAAACAAAAACACACACACCCACACATTTACACAGACGCATATATATATATATATATATATATAAAATAGATAAGGTACACTTACCAGGCGAAGGGGCACAGATAAACAAATAAACACACAGACACACACACACACAAAAATGCTAGCTTTCGCAGCCTAGCTGCTTCATCAGGCAGAAGGGAAGGAGAGGGAAAAGGAAATGATGAGGGTTTTAAGGAAGGGGGTAAGGAGCCATTCCAATCCCGGGACAGGAAAGACTTACCTTGGGGGGAAAATTGGAAGGTAAATAAATGCACATACACCCACACATTTACACAGACACAAGTACAATTTTTCCCCCAAGGTAAGTCTTTCCTGTCCCGGGATTGGAATGGCTCCTTACCCCCTTCCTTAAAACCCTCATCATTTCCTTTTCCCTCTCCTTCCCTTCTGCCTGATGAAGCAGCTAGGCTGCGAAAGCTAGCATTTTTGTGTGTGTGTGTGTCTGTGTGTTTATTTGTTGCTATTACTGCCTGTGCCCCCTCGCCTGGTAAGTGTACCTTATCTATTTTTTATAAAATATAAAAAATAGACGAAGATTACTCACCAGGCGAAGGAGCACAGGTGTGACAGCATCACAAATAAATAAATGAATACACACACACACACACACACAATCGCAAGCTTTCGCAACCCAGTTGCGTCTTCAGGCAGTAGGGAAGGAGAGGGAAAAGGAAATGATGAGGGTTTTAAGGAAGGGGGTAAGGAGCCATTCCAATCCCGGGAGAGGAAAGACTTACCTTGGGGGAAAAAATGGAGGGTAAACAAATGCACACATTCACACAGACACAAGTCCATCTATTTTTTACGTATATTTTTCCTGTTAGGAATTTTTCCTCTATAATATTCGTATCATATATATATATATATATATAAATAAAAAGAGTGATGGTTTAAATTACCAGACGAAAAAGCACAGGTACTTTGATAGACACATAAATAAAAACACACACACAAACACACAAATGCTTAGCTTTCACAACCATAGGTTGCTTCTTCAGAAGAGCAAGGAAGAAGACAGAAAAGCAAAGGATGCAGGTTTTAAGGGAATGGATGAGAAAGTATTTGGAAGATGGAAGAGTGGGAAATATGTGTTAGGTAACAGACTGCAATGAAATGGAATAAAATAATATAAAAAATATTTATATGGGGAGAGAGATAAAAGTGAACAGGCAGCAAAAGAAATTTAGCTTTGAAAAAAGAAAAGAAATAGAAAAATTTGTTCAAGAGAGTTCGCTGTTGATACTGTGGTAAATTTTAGTTAGTAAACAACATAGTGCCCAAGGGTTCGGTAGTAGTATTTGCGACTAAAACAAGTTTAAGGGTGAAGAAAACCAGAAAAGTTAGAGAAAATCTCATGAGAATGCAAGGAAAGTGTATTATTAGGACTGGTTATGTGGTAGCAGATTACGATTTTGAGGATGACAATAATCTGACGAACAAATAGTAAAATCAAAATCTATGGAAAGACAGCTGCGAAAGCTAAGCATTTGTGTGTTTGTGTGTGTTTTTATTTGTGTGTCTACCAGCATACTTGTGCTTTTTCGCCTGGTAAGTTAAACCATTAGATTCCTAGATGTCTCAGAATGTGTCCTACCAACCTAACTCTTCTCTTCTTCAGGATACGAGATAAACTTCTTTTCTCCCCAATTCTGTTGAGCACCTCCTCATTAATTACATAATCTACCTATCTAATCTTCTGCATTCATCTGTAACATCACATTTCAAAACCTTATGTCATCTTTTTGTCCGAATCCTTATAATTCACATTTCACTCCCATACAATGCTACGCTCCAGACAAATGCTTTCAGAAAGGATTTCCTAACATTTAAACTCATATTGAATGTTGACAAATTTCGCATCTTCAGAAACGCTTTTCTTCCCATAGCCATTCTGCATTTTATATCTTCTTTATATCAGCCATCAGAAGTTATCTTGCTACCCAAATAACAAAACTCATCTACTACTTTTATCATCTCATTATCTAATTTAATTCCTTCAGCATCGCCTGATTTTCTGACATTAAATTCCATTACCCTTGTTTTACTTTTGTTAATGTTCATCTTACATCTTCCCTTAAAGACACTGTCCATTCCATTTAACTGCTCTTCCAGGTCCTTTGCTGTCTCTGACTATGTCAAATATGTCGTCAAACAACCGCAAGGTTTTTATTCCATCTCCTTGGACTTTAATTCCCTCTCCAAATTTCTCCTTGCATTCCTTCACAGCTTGCTCAATGTACAGATTGAACAACATTGTGGAAAGGCTACAACCCCATCTTCCTCCCCTCCCAACCACTGCACCCCTTTCATGCCCTTTGACTCTAATAACTGTTGTCTGGTTTTTGTACAAGTGGAACATAACTTCACTAGCTATATTTTATCCCTGCTACCTTCAGAATTAGGAAGAGTGTATTCCATTCAACAATGTCAAAATGTTTTCTCCAGCTCTACAAACACCAAAAATGTAGATTTGCATTTCCTGAGCACACAGAGCATACAGTATACAGGACTGTTGGTGGAATGCAGTCCCCAGCTCAGGGATGCCGGGTTCGCCACCTGTACATGGCTGAGCCCCCTGAGGGGGACGTGTTGGGAATAGGGTGTAATTTATATTGTGTTACTCCATAAGCCCTTGAGCTTAAGTAAGTATGTGAATCCAGTCTGTGGGTTACAAAGTTTGTTAATACCCGCCCTAGATTCTATGACCTAGAAAGTATCAGACTTTGAACTACTGAACAAGTACATCAACTCAATATGAACTTACCACTCTCTGGTTAACAAGATGCGCAATGAATGTTACAGCTGAAATGCAGGTGCTTTTATCATTTCTCCTGAAGCCACGTCTGAACTGAATAACAATACGGCGCAGCAGCAACTCTCCAATATTGGGAAACTAGAAAAGAATGATAATGGTTCATTTCAACATAAATAGGAGAATATCAATTTGAAAAGTTTTACACATGCACACATACATTATAAAGAGGTATAAGGCAGTGGTTAATGAAAACATATCAAAAATAAATTCTATAAAATATATTCTTAAAGAATGGGTATGTCTAGAGAACAATAATGAGTTAACTCTACTGCCATTAAAATAACTTTTGTTTGCCATTTAGCTGAATACAAGATTCTAAGAATTCACTATAGTCAATGGAGTCATATTTCAAGTATTTATTTCCTGATGTTATGTCTTTACAAGTGTCAATCACCTTACCATCTCTCTCTCTCTCTCTCTCTCTCTCTCTCTCTCTCTCTCTCTCTCTCTCTCTCTAACACACATGCACTGACACTGCATTCGATGTCCAGACTGACAAAATAAAAATACACTAGGCAGTTTATCATCGTTCTTTTGGATGTGAATTTTATGTAAGCACATAGAATCCCTCTAACATTCTGAGGAATGTCAGATAGATTTAATTGTCTGGAGTAATATCTCACTCTGAGAAAGGACTACTTGAGAAATGTGAGCTCAAATCACTTTGACATAGTTTTTAGTCTGCTCTTTCAACACAGAACTGCAAGCCACCAATCTGCTATTTGAAAACCTTTCAAAATTATCCTTGGACTGCAATATGCACCCAGTGACTCATATGTTCACAACCACAAGAGGCACAGGGTATACACTTCAATATTTTTCTCATCAATCTAGATCTCTCGAAACTAACTGCTTTGGTAGGTGTATGTGTCTCAGAACACTAGACCCTCACTAATGCAGCCATTCCTGGCAGTTATGGATGCTGGATTATTGAACGCATGGGTACAAATATGATTCTATATAGCATATTATGTTTGAAGGAACTTGCTCCCCTTGTAGCAGCAGTGCACTGAAGTCTGTGGTAGAGAAGGTCATTACCGTTCCTAAGAATGGTAACGCCTGCCTCTATGCCTGTATGAAGAATAAGAACATCCAACAGTGTTTACGAACAGAGAGAGAGATGTGTTTAACATGATTCTTGCCTACAGAATCAATGTTCATTCCTATTAATTATATTTTACACCTCCAGAAATGTCATAATATGCAATCATTTTGATATAAAATGTGTTTACTTTTTAAAGACATGATACAGAAATGCAAATAATGCCACAACTTGAAATTGGTTTGTATAGCATTGTTTAATAAAGCATAGTCTAACTTATAACAATGTTGTGCATGATAGTTCATTTTTTACTGCATTTTGGTTGTGTGCCAGATTACTGAGAGATCAGATAGTAAGTTCCAGATTAGCAAGGTTATAGTGTATTACAAAACACATCCTGCACAATTTTTTTGCCACTTTTCAAACTGTATTTTTCATTCTAACAGCTAATGTCACTGTTTGGTCTATCATCCTAATAGAACTTGTTTTTCAAGCAAGACTATGGAACTGTGTTCCAGCAAAGTATAACTTACTTAAAGGTACATTCTCAATAATTTTACATTTGGCTACAAATCGCCATCTCTAAAGACAAAGTAATTGTAATCAAAGTCAGTATGAGTTTAATATGACAAAAAGGAAAGAACTAAAATTCTACAGAGCTGTGCCAGGTTGTCTTTTGGTTTTGTTCCTCTCTAAGGGCAGATGTTTACATCTGTAGGCTATGTTAATATTTGACATTTCATATCAAAAAGGTATTCAAATTAACGTGAAACTAAATTAACTGTAATGTAATTAAAAAAGGAATAAACACAGAAAAGCTTTTAAAACAGACCTACATTAAGAGCTAGCAAAGTATTGATAAATCACAAAATTATCAAAAGAATATATTGGCACTAAGCTTAAAGATGACATGCCAAGCATCATGACAAAAAGACTGGTCCCACAGATTTCATCCAAAGCTCTCTTCAGGGAAAAAACACCTGGCACACCCACACCCACAAACAGCAGCTGGCCTTGCAAGAACTCAGTCTCTTCTTTGAGCCTGTATGCCTGCTCAGTGTGTCATCATTACTGTGATTATCAATCTAAACTTTTTTCACAATACAGTTGATCTTCCAAGCTGAATTTCCCATTTTTAACAATACTGATAAAGTTTGTTTCTGCTGAGAAAACATTTAAGTTTCCAAATACCTTCAGGAAGATGAGAGAACAAATGTAAAACACCAAGTTTCACATTTTCAAAGGTATCATTCAAAATACTGGGTAAGCCATAGGCTGCATTCTTATTATCGAACTGCCTGCACTCTTCTAAATCACAGCTTGCAACATCAAATTGTTCATCAATAAACTGAGGTCCTTCCAGAGGTGACTGGAAAGAGCTAATATTTAGTCAGGTAGTAAGATTCATATGCAACTCATTTCTTACTTCCAGTTGCTCTTTCTCCCAAAGATACTTGATTGCACTCCTCAACAGCAATGATATATAAAGTAGGACAGCTTCCTCTTCACTGATGTGATTGTTGTCCTTGGTAGTTTCATCCACTCATCAGAACAACACTGATCCTACATCTACATCAGTACTCTACAAGGTACATTTTGGCATCCATATTCCACAGGCCACTATATTGTATGTAGTGGAGGGCATTTTGTGTATCACTCTCACTTCCTGCTTTTTATGTCCCAGTCACAATCTCCAATCTTTAATTTCATGTTCAAGGTCTTTATGTGAGATAAAAGTAAGAGAAAGCAATATACTGTGGTGGTTCGAATTAAACTTTCCCTATTTAACATGTTGTAACAGGGAAACTAATTACTGTATGAATAACAAACTCGGTAGCATTAATGTCAGGGACATAGGGAAGAGACATAATGTAGAAGCAATTCAAATGAAATACTTTTAATATGTTGCTATGGTGCATCATACCATTACATACTGGTACCATTAATGCCACAAAAGGGGCTCAATATGGCACCCATCATTGTCCAGAACAGCCTGAAAGCACAGGATTGCATTTTGCACAGCAGAACAAAGCATGTCCGTAAGTATTCAGGCTACCTATCTCGGTATGCTGTGCTTCAACTTTAATCCTTGCGAGAAAGTAGTGAGTAAAGTCAACTCTGTGTGTGTGTCTTTTGTCATGGAAGTTGCTGTATAATATGGAATCTTGTACATCCACAATTTGGGAATAGAATAGCCCGAAGCACCTTCTGTACAGTGGACCACGGAATGTTGCCGTGACGCAAATGGCTTGACAGTTGAGAACTGCGCACAGCATTGTCCACCACAATAACAGTGATTTCATCAATCTCCTGTGATGCAACCGGTCATTGGGCTCTTCCCGGAGTGCCTCCCAGTTCTCCAGCTACTTCGAACAACATCATGCTCCAGAAAGAGGACCCTCCCATAATCAATTCAAGCAGAGATATTCTTGAAGTAAAGCTGCATCATTATCGTTGTTTTGATAATAGATTTTCACCAATAATGCAATAATCCTTTTGATGAAGCTCATATTGACACATCAACAAGTGCACTGTGAATTGCCGGTGTGAGATTATGAATCACGATAACTAATCACTGCACCTGGTGGCCATAGTTGAAACTGGAGAGTGGCATTGTGATGTATTGAAATCACATACTTCATGCTCTGGACATTAATGCTACCAAGTTGGTACTCAAACAGTAACTAGTTTTTGTGTTATAATGTATTAAATATGGAAAGTTTAACTATAACCACCCAGTATTATTTGGCTCTTTCTGAAATTTCTTCTCAGATCCTTGAATGTAAGCCGTACTGCACTACAGAATGCCTCTTTTGCTGTGTCTGCCATTGGAGTTGGGCGATTGTCTCCATAACAACTATGCAGTTACTAAATTTGTGTGTCCTACTCTTCTTTAGATCTTCCCGATTTTCTGTTTCAGTCATACTTATTATGGATCAAATACACACAAACAATAGTCATGGTTACCTGACATGTTATGCCAATGGAGAGTGACCTCTTTAAATGTTAATAGAAACACAGGTTCTTTACGTTGTTATGCCAAGATCGCTTATAAAATATAGTTACTCAATTGCATATGGCAGAGGAGTTGATGCATATTTTTGTGCCGTATGTACCCAAGATTCACGGCCAGTTTTAACACCATGTGTACAATCTTTTACTACTTTTACATTTCTTTCAATGTTATGTTATTGTCATTTTTAATGTTTTTATTGTACCACATATAAGCTGACCTCTTTTATTCAAGGTAGACATTGAGCTACCTATGAGCCAATTACAATGGCATGGGATTTATTGCATACTTTTGTACCCTCACTAACATGAAAGTTTTTTAATACACAATGGGTTTTATATTAGATGATACATTCATTAGGAACCCATAACTTTATTTTTTAAGTTAATGAAGTCAAATGTTTCATAAGTTTTTATGATTCTTAACATTAAGTCAGCACAGACATACAATGTGAAACTTGTTTTACAATTGTTGGCCGTACTAGGCTGTGTGCCATTTGGGACTCTGTGAATTTGGCTTTGTCTGGCACTTCATGAGAGAAATGTAATGTCAGCCTTCACAAACTATTTATCACTTCTCTCCATGAAAAATACTGATGTCACAATTTTTAAAGTTTTTACTATGTATTGAAATCTAATGACAAGTGTATCAGTGTTGACTATCTTTGGATCCACTGCCACCTAGTGGCCAGATTTAACAACACATCAACAAAATGTTCCCTCCAGTCAGTCTGTCTTATACTTACATCAGAAATAGTCACAGTTTATCTTTTATTCTAATATGACAATCCATTTTGGTGATGTATATTTTAACATGTGACCGAGCTTTTTTATTGACCTCTGCTCCTAAGGTATGTCACAATTTTGGAAACATAAACTTTTAAATTTGTATACAATAATTTGCTAGAGATGGTAACCAAATTTGTATAATTTTGCAATGAAGACCTTGTAAACCATTCTGAAGATGATTTAAAACACTGAAACTTGTCAAATAAATACATTTTATCAGCAATCTTGGCATAACAACCTGAAGAAGGTGTATGTGTATAAACAATATTCAATGAATGTTCAAATGAGTATTCTATAAGTTACTTCCTTGGTTGATGAACTACGCTTCCCCGAGGATTCTTCTAATCAATCTGTGTCTGGTATCTGTCTTATCCACAATTAATTGTAAGCGCTTTCCCACATAAAATCACTCCACACTCCCACGTATTTTATGGAAGTAACTGTTTTCAGTGATTACTCCACATTCATGTAATCATACAATCTATCCCTCCATCTATGCATTCTCATTATCTCACTTTTGTTTACGGTGTGAGACAAAAGTCAATCCCAACACCATGCATCAATCTCCTACAGAACTTCCTGCACTTCGCTACAATTTTGTAGTGTTACTACTGTAGTGTAACAGCTTATACTACATGTTTCCTGCTAGAGGCTCAAGAAAGTCGAGTATAATTATTTAATGAGTCATATTTAATTTAGCAAAGCAGTAGGAGAATATTTTCTGGCTCCAGTTTTCTCTGTACAGGTTTTGTGCAGAAGAAAAAGAATCGGCGAAGAAACCACTGTGCAAGTGATGTAATTATTTCGAAATAAATTAAAACTATGGACTGTTTGTATATTCCGTAGCTTTTACTATGTAATAATTATTCTTTGTCTGGATATGTTGGAGGAACAAGGCAGATAATAAGCCTTTGTATGTATGTACTTAAGTGATAAAATAAACACTGTACTTGTTTTAGTAAGTAACACACTGCTTGCTTTAATTGATACTGGTTTTAATGAGAAGTGTTTTGCTATTTTGGGTTCTCTTGTGATGATTGAAAAAGAATTAACACTCAAGAAGACCTATCAAGATATGTTGCTATGTTAGGAGGCACAAACTAACCGGTCCTCTTATATTTGGCTACTACATTCTTATTGCATACATTTAACAAATGAAGATATCTTATCATAAAGAAGTGGTAAAGAGATTGTTCCCGACACACACAGTTGGTTGAGATACTTAAACAGTAGACGCCGTAGGAACAACTCACTACTTATCTGTATACTAAAGCATTATCCACTAAAAGCCCCATGAACTTCCAACATTATTTTCTGGGTAATTTATATATATTGTGAGAAGAAATGGACCTATAACATTCTCTTGGTGCACACCAAAAGTTACTTTTATGTCGGAAAGCTTCTCTTTATTGAGAACAGTATGCTGTATTCTGTTAGCTAGAAACTCTTCATGCCAATCACACAGCAGGTCTGATAATACATATGCTGATATTTTGGTCAGTAGATCTGCTTCACAGATCGTAGTGAGATTCCCGAGTGGAAGAATTTATTCTCTTTCAGCTCCACTCCTTCAACATCATCCAGTCACCAGCGAGATCCAGTATCGACAGATCAAGTTGACTCATTATTGGTAAAGTGATGCTCGCTATTTGCTAGGGTTGCTTTATATAGTTGTAATAACCACACATCAGTGTGTATGTGCGTGTGTATGATAGATGTTTTGACTTCTTTTTCCTATAACTAATTTCTTAGTGCCTCTGTCCACCTTTCTAGTTTTTCACGATAGGACAATGCCACATGTATAGCCAGATATTTCACTGTGTTCATTAATTTAGTACTAAAAACTTTACATGTAAAAGTTATGGCTCCATTTGTTTCATTCCTATTAGACTTCGTATATTGATTTATAAACTTATTTGTTAAAAATCAGACAATTTGCTGATTACACATGTATTTCACAGTGTTATCTGATTTTACTGCATTTGATGTCCTTTTTATAAATATTTGCTTTCATTTGTAACCCATTGCTTGACTACACTTTTAACTGTGTTTTCATTTTACAAAATCTTTTATATTATTTGTTAACTATCCCCCAAATTTCTGTGTCCATTAATAAATAAATTTATTTGTTTAAGTCATAAATTTACTTTCCTAACTATTTTGGAGGGGTTATTAGATAGGTAGAGGACTGTGTTTATTATTTGGTGCACTCTGATCAATTATCTCGCCACTGTGCTTATAGATTTATGGTGTTGGATTTTTTCCCATGTTTTATTAATAAAAAATATGGTGGCGACCCTTGATATTAACATTAATGAGGATTATATTTAAAATTATTTTGCATATCTGTGATTTTGCACATTTGCATACCAGTGGACCGTCTCTGACGAGTAAAAATATATCCACTCGGTGGGGTTATCCCTCTTTCTTGATGCGATATCATACAATCTGAAACAGAGAGCTATTCGTACCTTTCTTTGTATCCTGATATACAGCCATCTCAGTTAGTGTAATGGCCTTATGATTACTGGTTCTACTGAAAAACTTTTTGTTTGTCACTAGAAGATCTAAGATGTTATCTTTAAGAGTCATTTCTCTGTTTAGTAACAAATTGTTTCAAACCAAGACCACTGACTTTATTTATGATGACCAGTTTAGAAGCTCTATTGGCATCATCATCATCATCTGATCTTCAAAACTAAGTTTTAAAAATTTAAGATCAGATGATGCCAACAGAGCATCAAAATTGGTCATCATAATTAAAATAAAATCACCAATATTGGCTTGAAGCCATTTTGTGACTTAATCATTGATTGCCCAACTAGTATCTCACATGTGCTCCATACATTTCTTTTTAACTGCTCAAGATAATTTTTGGATACAGGCTAGCACTTAAAACAATCCACACAATTCTGTGTCCCTTCACCTGTCTTACACATTTGAGTTTCCCAGTCTATTATATGGTAAGTTAAACTCTCCACACAGACCTATAACATGACTATGAAGTTTCCACAAAGTATTTTTCAAAGCTTTATACCCACAATACCCTCCCCTCCCCCCCCCCCCCTCTCTCTCTCATCGCCCGCAAAAACGAAGTATCAGAAGTTTTGCCTTGCCTGTAACCTCTGAAGAAACTATCCAAATAAGATTCAATTTGCAAACTATGAGAGATGCCATAGACTGCATTTCAGCACTGTGAATACCATGGGAACCAGTAGTGCCCCCTACAAGTGTTATATACAGGGGGAACAGAAGGATCTGTAGCCATACAGTAATTGTTCTTGGATGCACTTGCTTTACATAAGAAGCATTGGTACGCCTCTTAGGAGACAGTGAGCACATTTCAAGCATGTTTTGGAGTTCAGCAAAGGGAGAATAGTTGTCAACAGGGATTGCAGATTATCCTTCTGAGAAACTGGTGATTGTGAAAATTGTGGATGCAGGAAGGACCAACAGACTCACTTCCTGTACCACTAACATGACAACAGTCTTAATGTGTACTTAGCAGCAATTAATGTGTAGCGACTGCAGTAGGCTACCATCTGTATGTGTTGTGTGAGTGCTTCAGTGAAAGCGAGAATTAAATTTTAGATGTGTGCCTGTGTAGTTACTAGTGTTCCACCAGCTGTGTTTCGTGGTTCACGCGACACATTTATTCCTTTTACTGTATATCAATTTTCTATGTTTTCATATGAGATGTTTCTTTGCCTAGTTACGCGTCAACAAAGCTTTAGTAGCGACTGTCTTTCTGTTTCTGCTGCGTGTCTAGCGTTTTGCTGTTTGATAACATAATGTACACAGCAAAAAATAAATTACTTATCAGACTGAAACTTTCCCTCTGCAGCGGAGTGTGTGCTGAACTGAAACTTCCTGGCAAATTAAACTTGTGTGCCGGAACTGGAACTCGAATCTTTGCCTTTCGTGGGCAAGCGCTCTTCCACTGAGCTATCCTGACATGACTCATGGTGCTGCCCCACAACTTCAATTCTGCCTCCTACTTTCCAAACTTCACAGAAGTTCTCCTGTGAAACTTACAAGACTAGCACTCCTGGAAGAAAGGATATGGTGGAGACATGGCTTAGCCACAACCTAAGGGATGTTTCCAGAATGAAACTTTCACTCTGCAGCAGAGTTTGGAAAGTAGAAGGTGAGGTACTGGCAGAATTGAAGTTGTGGGGCATCACCATGAGTCGTGTCAGAATAGCTCAATGGTAGAGCGCTTGCCCGCGAAAGGCAAATGTCCCAGGTTCGAGTCCCAGTTCCAGCACAAAATTTTAATCTGCCAGGAAGTTTCAAATTACTTATCATTGCACCAAGATTCATGCATACGTTTTCTTACAACTGCAGGCTGTATAGAGTCACAGGGCCTGATAAAAGTACCTCAGTAAGCATAAATTGCTCTGCCACATCATGAACCATATCAAAACAAATTTGGCCTGTTGTGTGACAAGCAGTGTCCGAGCATACCATTTGATATTGTTTGTAGCAAAATACCTTCTGCAAGGCACCCATTGCTACATTTAGCACTGAATCAATGGTACAAGCATTTGCTTCGGCAATGCTGCAGTGAACTTTTAATGCAATGCCACTGTTTGTACCAATTAATCCAGATTCTGTCTGCACCATAAGAATGGCCAGATTAGTCTGCAGACACTGTGGTGAGGAACTGCTGAACTGTTAACAAATACATCACCATACTTGTTCATATTAGGTTTGGGGTAATTCTGTAATCCACTCCCAAATGCCCCTAGTATGCTTTGCCGATACACTTAACTGATTTGTGATCACATCTCTGAAGTGTTGGAGCCTGTTGTGCTGCATATCTTTGGAGCTTGCTGAGAGCCAAATTGCAACATACTATGAGACCACAAGTGATACACAATACACAAGACTTCTTTGCCCATTGTATTACTGCCTTGGCCTCCCCGTTCTCCCGATCTTGAGCCATGGCTGAACAACTGGCCTGTGATATATCACCCACTGCTTTCATCAGTTCATCTTTGACAATATGAAAAAGCAACATTGTCCAAACCACAACTCATCCAAAGCCTCTTTGAATGTAGAGGTGAGATGGGTCTGTATTTTTACTCATGTGGTCATTGTATAATTTGTTAACTACAAATTAAATTTTCTGATAGTTCCAGTCTTTCTTAATGCTGTATTTTGAAGGGGCCAGCGAGGTATTTATGTATATATAAATTTTTAAAAATCCATAATACAACACATAACTCAACAAATATGAGATCTAATACCTCTCTTGATCTACAGAGCTAAAACAAATTCCACACTATAGCAAAACCATGACTTTCTCTGACAACTGATTGTAAAATCTAAACTCAATATCTACAGGAAACTCCAAAATATACATATTGTACAATTGAAAATAATTGTCAACAACTAGTAATACAACTCAAAAATTCATAAACAATTGGGACTGATGACCTCTGCAGGTTTGTCCCCCTGAAACACCAAACCAACCAACCAACCATAAACAATTGCATTGACAGAAAGGTTAAATTGCAGTTAATGTGTCAGCAATTACTGTTTAAGCTGTAGGCGTTGGTAGCGGTGCAATGAATGACACAAGAAAACACAGATAATTACAAATGGCATTCATTTATTTATTTATTCTGTTCCATAGGACCCACTTCAGGAGTAAGACTCCATGGTCATGGAACAAGTCAATACATTAATTGTTACACAATAATGGTAATAGAAAAAGTGAAAAGAATCAATAAAGAAAAAATAAATTAGCTTAATTGTTTAACTTTTCTAGGAGTTCCTCGACAGAATAAAAGGAGTGAGCCACGAGGTAACTCTTCAATTTAGATTTGAAAGCATGTGGATTAGTGCTAAGATTCTTAAGTTCTTGTGGCAGCTTATTGAAAATGGATGCCGCAGAATATTGCACCCCTTTCTGCACAAGTGTTAAGGTGGTGCGGTGCAAATGTAGATTAGACATCTGTCTAGTATTCACCGAGTGAAAGCTACTAACTCGTGGGAATAAGCTGATATTATTAACAACAAACGACATTAAAGAAAAAACGTATTGTGACGCCAGAGTCAAAATTCCCAGACTACTGAAAAGGGGTCGACATGACGTTCGCGAACTTACACCAGATATTGCTCGAACCGCCCGTTTTTGAGCCAGAAAGATCCTTTTTGCATCAGGCGAGTTACCCCAAAAAACAATGCCGTACGTCATAAGTGAGTGAAAGTAAGCGAAATAGACTACTTTTCGTGTTGAAAAATCACTTATCTCAGATATTGTTCTAATGGTAAATATAGCAGAATTTAGTTTTGGAACAAGATCCTGAACATGGGCTTCCCATGACAGCTTACTGTCTATATGAACACCTAGAAATTTGAACTGTTCAGTCTCACTTATCACATGCCCATTATGTGTAATCATAATGTCAGATTTCGTCAAATTATGTGTTAGAAATTGTAAGAACTGAGTTTTACTGTGATTTAACATCAACTTGTTTTCTATTAGCCATGAACTTATCTCTTGAACTGCATTATTTGATACTGTGTCAATATTACGAGCAACATCCTTCACTACCAAGCTGGTATCATCAGCAAACAAAAATATTTTACAATCACCTGTTATACTCGAAGGCATATCATTTATATAAATAAGAAACAGCAATGGTCCCAAAACAGACCCCTGGGGCACCCCATACTTAATTGTGCCCCATTGGGATTGCACGTCATAGCCATTTTCTACATTGCGGAGAATTACCTTCTGTTGTCTATTATTAAAGTAAGAGGTGAACCAGTTGTGGGCTACTCCCCGTATTCCGTAATGTTCCAACTTCTGCAACAATATTTTGTGATCAACACAATCAAACGCTTTTGTTAAATCAAAGAAGACGCCTAATGTCCGTAGCCTCTTATTTAACCCATCAAGTGCCTCACAGAGAAACGAGAATATAGCGTTTTCGGTCGTTAAACCACTTCTAAAACCAAACTGTACGTTTGACAGGAAATTATGTGAACTGAAATGATCAATTAATCTTGAATATACAGCCTTTTCAATAACTTTGGAAAAAACCGATGGCATAGAAATAGGTCTATAGTTGTCTACATTATCCCTTTCACCTTTTTTATAAAGCGGTTTCACTACTGAGTACTTTAATCTGTTAGGAAACTGACCATTCCGAAAGGAAAAATTACAAATATGGCTTAGTACTGGGCTAACATATGGAGAACAGTACTTTAGAATTCTGCTAGATACCCCATCATATCCACAAGAGTCCTTAGTCTTTAGTGATTTAATTATTGACTCAATCTCACCTATGGAAGTATCATGAAGGATCATTTCAGGCAACAGCCTCGGAAACGCATTTTCTAAAAACGTTATATGATTACCTGTAGAAACTAGAGTTTTGTTTAGTTCCTCTACTATATTCAGAAAGTGATTATTGAATATTGCACATATATCTAACTTGTCAGTAACAGAAACATTCCTACTACGCACTGACGTTATATCTTCTACCTGCTGCTCCTGACCAGACACTTCCTTCACGACTGACCAGATAGTTTTAATTTTATCCCGAGAGTTTGCTATTCTTTTTGCGTACCACATACTTTTTGCATTCTTAATGACGTTTTTCAGAACCTTACAGTACTGTTTGTAATGAGCTACTGCATCTTCATTCTGACTGCTTCTAACATTTTGATACAACTCCCGCTTAGTTCTACATGATACTCTTATCCCCTTTGTCATCCACCCTGGCTGTCTGTTACTGAAAGTACCCTGTTTTGAGCGTTCTAGTGGAAAGCAACTTTCAAATAGCATAATAAATGTGTTCAGAAAAGCTTTATATTTATCATCTGCATTATCAGCACTATAAACATCCTGCCATTCTTGTTCCTTAATTAGGCTTAAAAAGGTCTCAATTGCAACTGGATTAACTTTTCTGAGTAGTTGATATTTATGTTTAACATTTGTTTGAGAACAAATACTTTTTAGAATTAAAAGTTGGGCATCGTGGTCTGATAGGCCATTTACTATTCTGCTGACAGAGTGCCCCTCTAATAATGAAGAATGAACAAAAATATTGTCAATGGTAGAACTGCTATTTCCTTGCACTCTCGTTGGAAAAAATACTGTTTGCATCATGTTATAGGAATTAAATAGATCTAACAGCTGACGTTTCCTTGAGCTATCACCTACACAATTAATGTTGTAATCTCCACACACAATTAAATTTTTATACTTCCTATACAGTGAACCCAGAACCAATTCCAGCTTGGGCAGAAACATTTTAAAATCTGAGTCAGGGGATCTATAAATAACAACTATTACTAGTTTAGTTCCATTAACATTAACAATTCCTGCGCAACATTCAAATATCTGTTCTGTGCAGTGTTTAGAAAAATCGATTGACTCCGATGAAAAATCGTTTTTTACATACATGGCCACTCCCCCACACTGCAAGGAACTCCTAGAGTAAAAGGCAGCTAACCTGTATCCTGGCAAAGGAAGTCTCTGAATTGTCACACCACTTAAAAAGTGCTCTGAAATACCAATAATGTCAGAATCAGTATCAATAAGCATTTCATTAACTTTATCTCTGATACCCTGTATATTTTGATGAAAAACAGTAATTCCCTTATTACTTATATTCTTAGACTTTGTCAAAGGTGGTTCATTTCTTAGAGGGACTTCCTTTAAGCTGTCTTCAGTCTAAAAAAGGTGCAGCCCTAACACCAACTACTACAGGAATTTTTCCATGAGTGAAACTCCCACCCCCTACTACACTGTCACCTATGAGCTTTGCCAACCTCCCCTTCCCATACCTATTGAGGTGCAGACCGTGCCTAGTAAAATCCGACCTTTGGATAGTTTCAACTGGCACCACTGCAATGTGATCCATGCCCTCCGTCATCAGCGCCTTTTCAAGCCCCATGTTAAGACGGCTGACAGCCGTATTAAGACAAGGCCTATCATGACGCTGAAACAGCTGCACGAAATGCACATTCGTGCCACCAGTTTCATTTGCTATCCTTTCCAGATCACCACCTATATCATATTCCCCGTCCCTATCAAGACTGTTCCCGGCCCCACCCACTATAACTACCTGATCCTCTTTTGAAAAATTCCTACATAAGTCCCCTATGTTACAAGTGACCTGATCTAACCCTGCACTAGGCTTCACTATGCTGGTGACCTGGTACTCACTCCCAAGTACTTCCTGCAACTGTTGGCCAACACCTCTGCCATGAGAACTACCTAGCAGCAGAACCTTCTTCTTCCTAAGAGACCTCTCTACAGATTTCGGCTTACCAAAAGCTGAGGTCTGCTGCGTACTTCCTACACCTACAGCTACAGGAGGTTCATCTCCACTCAACTCTGACAGTTGGTCAAACCTATTTGCAACTTGCAATGTAAAGCTATCTGAATACCTTCTCCTAGCTACCTTCTTGCCAACTGCCAGTTCCCATTCCCCAGCCCCCCTTCCCCTCCTCAACCTACCTAGTTCCTCTTTAGCGTTTTTCAACTGCACCTGAAGGGCGCAGATCAAACGCTCCTGCTCCTCTATCAACAGTCAATAAGAATTACATTTTTTCACTTTATAAAAATTCAGTGTTGTGCACATAATTATTTTTTATAAGTTACATGTAGCAAAATTGGAACATTTAGTTGAAAGTATGATGTTTTACGAGTCATTTTATAAATGTTATTGCTGTTCCTTTCACTTGCAGTAATTGATTATCTACAGTATAACCTAATTTGAAAGAAGTATTTTGTATTTAATGTATAGCTTCTCAATACTGAGGAAGAAAAGGTGAATGGCAAATTTTGATATGTATTCAGAAATAAAAATCATAGAATACATTTTAATTCTAAAAGAAATGGTTGGAGGAGATCTTTAAAACCGCTGCACTGAGAACCCGTCAACAAATGGGTGTAACCTCCCCCCCCCCCTTCTTCTTCCTTTAAGTTACATAGCTTTGACTGAAAACAGGCTTTTAATTGATGACTAATTGGTTATTTCTGAATTAATGTGATCAAAGCCCATTACATAAACTGTTACACCCATGTACTGCTTCTCTATGTAGGCCAACTGTTTCAATTCACTATCTGGTAGATATTTTGCAATATATTATTTGCATAAAACAATTATGTCCACAACACAGAAATAAAGGTGAATTCTTATTGGCTGTTTGGATGTCATTTGTGATTAACTGCCTACAACTTCTATCATTCAACATGCTACTATCTACAATCCAATCAGCTGTCACTGACACATAAAATGCACCTTTAGTGATACAAATTTTAATATATATAGGCAAATAACATGTAAAAAATCAAGCAATAACAAAAAATCATAAACACTCTTCAAAATGGCCAGCCCATACTTCTTAAACCAGAAACTCCCATCACATAGAATATGACACTCTTTCCTGCTGACAATGCCACATATACAATCTGATTCAGTTTTGTGAAGGAACCCAGGTTCAGAAATGTAGTGCTTGTAAGTAAATTATGTTTCAAAATTGCAGCACTTTCTTGCATAGCATTGCAAAGGCTTACACACTGGAAACAATTAATTTTGACACATGTTCTGACTGGAGTCCATGGCATGGAAAATGTTTTGAGTGCAATTTTCTTTTGTATGCATCCAAGGATACCCTCTCCCAATTTGAGTGTGTGGGACATGGGCAACTCTCCTAGCTGTAAATGTCCCAGACTGTCACAGCCACTGTTGAAGTTGGATGAAAATTACAACCCTCCCCCATGAACCATAGAAATTGCTGAGGTGGGGTGGCTTGCGGGCCTCAGCAGTACAGATAGCTGTACCATAGGTGCAACCGCAGCACCGGGGTGTCTGTGGAGAGGCCAGAAAAACGTGTGGTTCTTGAAGAGAGAAACAGCCTTTTCAGTAGTTGCTGGGGGCAACAGTCTGGATGATTGACTGATCTGGCCTTGTAATATCAGCTGATGTAGCTTTGCCATACAGTTACTGCAAACGGCTAAAAGCAAAGGTAAACTACAGCATTTACTATTACCGAGGACATGGAGCTCTGCTTTATGAACAAATGACTATGGCATCCTCTTGGGTAAAATATTCCGGAGGTAAAATAGTACCCCATTCGGATCTCCAGGAAAAGACTACTCTGGCATTCTATGGATTGGAGTGTGGAATGTTAGATCCCTTAATTGGGTAGGGAGGTTAGAAAATTTAAAAAGGAAAATGGATAGGTTGAAGTTAGATGGAAAAAGGAACAGGACTTCTAGTCACACGAGTATAGAAATATAAATACAAAATCAGTTGGGGGTATTATACGGTTAAGTCTAATAATGCATAAGAAAATAGGAATGTGGGTAAACTACTACGAGCAGTGCAGTGATCACATTATCGTAGTCAAGTTAGATACTAAGCTGACACCAACCACAGTAGTACAAGTTTATATGCCCACTAGCTCTGCCAATGACGAGATCAAAGAAATGTGTGAGGTGGTAAAGGAAATTATTCAGACAGTTAAGGGGGAGGAAAACTTAATTGTGATAGGGGAGTGGAATTTGGTAGTAGGGAAAGGAAGGGAAGGAAAAATAGTAGGTGAATATGGATTGGAAAAAAGGAACAAAAGAAGAAGCTGCCAGGTAGAATTTTGTATGAAACATAATTTAATCATAACAAACAGTTGGTTCAAGAGTCATGAAAGAAGATTTTATACATGTGGAAGAGACCAGGAGGCACCGGAAGGTACCAGATATATTTTATAATGGTAGGATAGATTTCAGGATCAGGTTTTAAACTTTAAGATACATCCAGGGGCAGATATAGACTCTGACCATATCTTATTGATTACAAACTGTAGATTGAAACTGAAAAAACTGCAGAAAGGTAGGAATACAAGGAGTGGTACCTGGAGAAATCGAAGGAATCTGAAGTTATTGAGAGTTTCAGAGGGAGCTTTAGGCAACAATTGACAGAAATGGGGGGAAATAAAACAGTAGAAGAGGAATGGGTAGCATTGAGAGATGAAATAGTGAATGCAGCAGAGGACAAAATAGGTAGAAAGGCAAGACCTACTAAAAATCCTTGGATATCATAGGAAATACTAAATTTAATTGATAAAAGGAGAAAATATGAAAAAGCAATAAATGATACAGGCAAACTAGAGTACAGATGACTGAGAAATGAGATTGACAGGAATTGCAAAAGGTCCAAGCAGGAGTGGTGGCTAGAAGCCAAATGCAAATATGTAGAAGAATGTATAACTAGGGAAAAAAAGATACCCCCTACAGGAAAACAAGAGAGACATTTGGAGACAAGAATAATAACTGGATGAATATCAAGAACTCAGGTGGAAAACCAGTTCTCAGCAAAGAAGGGTTGGTTGGGTTGGGTTGTTTGGTTGGGATAGGGGGACTAAACTACTGGGGTTATCAGTCTCCCGGTGGGGAGGAGAAGGAATGAGGATAGGAAAGGAGGGGAGGGGGAAAGGAAATGCAGTCCGGGAAGTAAAGAAGACTGCATTAGCTCGGGACCCCGTGCTCGCCACGCATGGGGGGCGGGGAGGGGGGGGGGGGCAAAGAAAGGAAAGATGAAAGGTGAAAAGAGTATATAGAGTGTCTCTACAGAGGAAATGAACTTCGAGACAATAATGTAAGGAAGGAAGAGGAAGTAGATGAAGATGAAATAGGAAATACTATATTGAAAGATGAATTTGACAGAGACTGGAAGACCCCATGTTGAAACAAGGACCCTGGAGTAGATGATATTCCCTCAGATCTACTGAAGTCTCTGGGAGAACTAACCATGACAAAATTGTTTCACCTGGTGCATAAGATGTATGACACAGGGGAAATACCCTCAGACTTTCAGAAAAAAGTAATAATCCGCATTCAAAGAAAGCAGGGGCAGACAGGTGTGAAAATTTCAGAACCATCAGTTTCATAAGTCATGGTTGCAAAATTTTAACACAAATTATTTACAGAACGATGCTGATCTCAGGGACGATCAGTTAGGATTCAGACAAATGCAGGAACACGGGAGGCAATACTCACCTAATGACATATCTTAGAAGATAGATTAAGGAAAGGCAAACCGCCATTCATAGTATTTGCAGATTTTGAGAAGGCTTTTGACAATCTGGATTGGAAAACACACTTTCAAATTCTTAAGTCAGCAAGGGTAAAATACAAGTGACGGAAGGTTATTTACAACTTGCACATTAACCAAATAGCTGTTATTTGAGTTGAAGGGCATGAAAGGAAAGCAATGATAGTGAAGGGAGTAAAACAGGATTGTAGCCTTTCTCCAATGTTATTCAATTTGTAAACTGAGCAAGGTGTAAAGGAAAGCAAAGGGAGATTTGGAAAAGGCAATAGAGTTCAGGGTGAAGAAATAAAAACATTGGTTTTGCTGATGACATTGTAATGCTGTCAGAGACATCAAAGTAACTGGAAGAGCAATTGAACAGAATGAACAGTGTGCTGAAAAGAGCATTTAAGATGAACATTAACAAGAGCAAAACAAGGGTAATGGAATGCAGACTTAGAAAAATCAGTCAAGGCTGAAGGAATTAGATTGGGTAATGAAACAATATAGGTGGTAGATGAGTTTTGTTACTTGGGCAGTAAAATAACATATGATGGTCACAGTACAGACGGTATAAAGTGCAGAATGGCAATGGGAAGAAAAGCATTTTCGAAAAAGAGAAATTTTCTTATATCAAATATTAATTTACGGTAAGTGTCAGGAAGTATTTTCTAAAGAGATTTGTGTGGAGTGTCGCCTTGTGCAGGAGTGACTCTTGGACATTAAATAGTTTAGACAAAAAGAGGATAGTGGCTCTTGAAATATGATGCTACAAAAGAATGCTGAAGACTGGGTGGGTAGATCACGTGATTAATGAAGAGGTAATGAAGAGAATTGAGGAGAAAAGGAATTATTGACACACCTTAACTAAAAGAAGGGATCAATTGATATGACACACCCTTAGACAATAATGAATAGTAAATTTAGCATTGGAGGGAAGTGTGTAGTACTGTGAACCGTGTGAACAGCATCATCTGACATGTATTTAGAACTGTTATCAAAGATTCTCATTTTTTTTCTTAGCAGAAAAACATCTTTGTAAAAATATTATAGAAACACCAGTTCTGTCAAGTAAATTAGGCATTATTGAGAAAGACACACAAAAAAGTAACATACTTTTGCCATTTTTTTCTTATTTTTATTTATTTATTTAATTTCAAGTTCTTGTCAATTGGGAAGTCATGTGCAAACCAAGCAGGAGATTTTAGAGCAGGAACAATAATGTCAACATATAGCCTAGAGCAACAGCTTGCAGCAAGCAGCTGTCAAATACGGCACAGCTAAAGTGACCTTGAAGCAACCAATCACAGCTCAAGTTTCATGACATATGGCAATGGTCGCAACACAAAAAAGAAACCAGTTTGATATCATCGCCTGGCAAGGATTGTAGCGAGCTGCGATGGTCCAGGATAAATATGCCTGTAAGAGGCAGTGGGCTTGACTTATCATCCCCATGGCGTGCCGGCGAGCAGTGAGGTGGCAGTGTTAACCCACCCTAAGTAGATCAATCATCCTTGCTACTTTCATAACTGTAACTTCAACTTTATTAATAAGGTAACCTGTATCTAACCAGCTTTCACTCCCATAGAACAAAGTTGTTCAAAAGATAAAACAGTCACTAGTAACTTATTTTGAGTACTGACTTCCTTCTTGCAGAAAAGAGTAGATCATAGCAGAGCGCTCACTGCATTAGCTTTGCCACTCCTTGATTCCAATTCTTTCACTATGCTGCCATCCTGTGAGAAAATACATCCTAGTACTTGAAACTATCCACCTGTTCTAACTTTGCTCCTCCTCTTCAGCAATCAATCTGTTTAAATCTCTTTCCCACAGACATTACTTTTGTTTTAGAGATGATAATCTTCTTACCAGAACCCTTACATCTCTCATCTAGCTTTGAAATATTAGACTGTAACTGTTCAATTGAATCTTCCATCATACCTAATTTGTCTGCGTATGCAAGACTGCTTATTTCATTTGAATTTACTAAAGGAGGCAGTCATTTGTTTTGCCCAACAAGGCACGCTTCTGTAAATTTCATTCTATGCTGGTGGTTGGTGCAGCAACAGTGGTGAATCAATAAATCAATCAGCACTATATCTTGCAATTATTTTGTTTTCATTTTATCCAATTACGCATTTCATGTGGTTAGTGCATCATCAGACTGGAATAACAGACAAATTTTAATGCCAAATCTGTGTACCTAGCAAGCAGAGAATCTAAACTGGCTAAGGTGAGCAATTTTGAAAATGCCCCATCTCTCCACCCAAGTAAATTTCAAAATTTCATGTGGCCATTATGTTTCTACAGTGTACTTAATAGAATTGTTTAATAATTGAAAGTGATTACATTCAACTAACTCTGCCCAATTTCTCTGTCCTGAAGTTTATTCACTCTTATCCTTCTACATATGGACCTGAATTTCTGCACTTTTGACCTCACAAAAACAATCTCAATGCAGATTTAATAATGTTCAGAGCCATCAAAGAATCCTCTGAAAACGTGTGTGTCCTTGATTGCCTTCCTGAACTGTTATAATATAGTCAATGACACATCTGGTTACCCTGTCTTCCCAAGTATACTGGTGAATGTTCTTATGCTTAAAACGAAGTTTGTGATAACTACACCCCTATTAGCACAGAAATCCAAGAGCTGTTTCCCCATTTCTGTTGGTTTCTATATCCTCTCCAAACTTACCCATTACCTTTTCATACACTTATTTTGTATTTCCTATTCCGGTATTGATGTCACCCATGAGCAAAACACTGTTCTTATCCTTTACTTTAACAACTACAACACTGAGTGCATCATAAATCTGTCCATCTCATCTTGATCTGTCCCTTCACAGGGTGAATACACTGAAACAATCCTAATTTTCTTGCTGGAGATGGCCAAATCAATCCACATTATTCATTCGTTTACATACCTCTTTCAAATTATGATGGATTTGACTACCTTCCTAATGTAAAGCCCTGCACTCCACTGTGCTCTTCCTGCTTTGACTCCTGACAGGTAGACCTCATATATTCCCACATCATCTTCTTTCTCTTCTCTTACCCAAACGTCACTAACAGCTAAAACATCTAACCCTATATTACTTGAAGTCTCTGCCAGCTGAAATTAATAGCGCCCCGTCTCATTCCAGGTTATTTGCCAAGTTGTATCTGAGGAGTTCCTGGTTTGTCAATTAGAGGTGCAACTCTATCACCACCAAAGGCCCAAAGCACTTTGATTCTTGCCAGGATCAGAACGAAGTACATGGGAAGCCGATTGTTAGCATTTCTTGCCAAGGATCCCATACAATTTTACCCACACTAACTAGTGGATTTGGTAGACTTCGCCACCTGAGCAAAAAGGCACCCACAAGTCAGAAATGCTTAAACCGATTCCAAAGTAACTAGTACCCCAACTGTCAGGGCCACTCACTTGGCCACTCAAACATTGCCCATGGTTCATGGGACTAGGACATGACTACAGGAGGTCCTACCAAGAACCATAATGTTTACAGAGTACAAAACACTGGGATACCACCCATCTGCTTTGGCCCATGACGTCATGACGATGTCGGAAAACCAGTATACGGGATATCTTAATACTTCTGTATTGTAGATCCAAATAATCTGTAGTTATTATAGATAACACACAATGTACCATCGCCATCGATCACAGGTCTTAGCCCAAAAATTCACACATACAAAAAAATATCTCTCAGTTAACCTACACCTAACCACCAGGCAGAAGCTATAGATCACTTTTTAAACCCAAAATATTAATCTGGTTTGTTTGTAAACAAACTATCATCTTTAACTCATCACTCACACCTTCCATAAACACGCATGCACCTCAAAACTACCCCACTGCGATGACCTCAGGGGTCAAACTGACAGGCGGTATCCCCATCGACTAAAGTCTTGATCAATGGCATGGGTAGTGTCGTCGTGCGTCTGTAGCAATGTTAGGTTGGCAACATAGTAGATTTCGAGTAGCCTATGGCGTGTACAATAATTCAATTACTGACTGTACAAGGTTACAGCGACGAATATTGCCGCGAGAGACCACGAACACCAACTGCCGGCGTGGCGCAGGGGAAAGCGTCACGGACTGCGGAGCAGAAGGTCGCCGGTTCAATCCCGCTCACCGGCAAAAATTTATTTCTTTGTAATTAACAATTCCAGAAGGTTCTACATCTTTCTTATGTTCACTTGTTAATTCTACTTGTTTCTTATGTTAACTGTTCTTCTAATTTCTGGTAAATTCTGTCTGTGTATAAATAGCAGAGCACTCTGCCTGAGAGTCAGTCAGTGCTGCGTGTATGTCGAGTTCATAATAAACGTGCTTTGAGTATAAGTGCTGTGTTCAGTGGCCTTCGAAGTCAAGCCTGCTTCCATTTCAATGCGACAATATTATTATTTTTACAAATATGTCATAATTTTAAGGGTTGTGGTTAGGCATGAACCTTAGAGCACAGATTCAATGGTTGTCAGCGAATGTTATGATTTTTACGAATATGTCTTGATTTTAAAGGATGCGGTTAGGCAGGAACCAAAAAGTACAGATTAAATTGTTGCAAGCATTTTACCAAATTATGAACATTGAAAAAAAATTGTAATTCATATCATTTGAGAGACAGACACACGTATTTCGATTTACATAACAACAAACTGTTACATCTGAACAGAAAGACAGTGCATGTGGAGAAACATAGTTTTGTAGTGTGCAATCTTCTACATTCGAATGCTGTGATTCATTTCAAAAATAAATTCTTCAAATGTGATTCATTTTAAAATATTGTAAACACCGTGTGCCGCCATTCGTCCCAGCATCCATAGCAACTGTTGCCAACACTGCCACTTCACGTCACATAAATACATTAGGCCATGCAGCTGATCAAAACTTTTACCTCCCCATCTACAGGTGAGCCAAATATTCTGCGTCACATAAAATACTTCAAGATAGCTAGATGATTCAAACTTAGCACGAACTCCATACTTTTGATATTATCTGTAGGCTACAGTGTGAGAGAGATGCTCATTAACAAATAATAATAATAATAATAATAAATAAAATAAAAAGGTAAAATTTTATGATGCTTCTCGCCGGACTCCAGTGCTTATGTTGGCAACAGATGAACAATGAAGTGTACTATTGTGTTAATATTTTTCACGAGCTACAGAGTAAATGTTATTGCTGCTGGTTTCACTTGCAGCAAAATTAATACTGTACCTGCTCTATGGTTGACAGGTTCTTGTATGTACCCTTGTCCGTTCAGAAAAAAATAATTTCCCTTTTAATTGAAGTTGTCACAATAAAACATTTATTGGTCATCTAAGTTGCCGTCATTACCATTGGTGCCAACATAACCACTGGAGCCCGGCGAGAAGCGTCATACAATTTAACCAATAAAAAAGCTGTGGGCCTATATCAAAAATATAAAACACATATGTGCTGAGGAAGTTCTCTGTGGTTAGAATAAACCATAATCTGTTATATGCTATGCTGAATAAGATGAAAAGTTTGTGTACTTTCAGTAAATATCTGGTAACAAGGGCAAAGGACTCTAAATATGGATCAATTTCAACAATACAAGTACAACAGTACAAGGATCATACTAAACTTGACAGCTCGCCACCATATAACTTGACCCACAATGTCATCCAAATAGTGGACATAGAGCCTCCACCATTCAAAGAAAGGTACACTATAGCAAAAATTACAATGACATCAGATTTATTGCATTCTCAATTGACAAGCTAGGCATCTTCTAACCTGACGTATCTCGGTCACTGCTACAGATAAGGCTGTTAACAGAACCAAGACTTTGTATTCACATTACTAAGATTCACAAAATTTCCACCAAATTTATGTTTCAGGTCTAACTGCATGTTTCTCACATCAACAATGTTCCTGTAGGCTATGTAAGTTTTACCTCTACATTAGTTTAAAAATGGTTAAGTGTAGATGGTGATTCATCGTGAGAGGAGGGCTTGAACTTACGATACTGTGTATGTCTCATAACGGAAAGTGTATTGATATAAAAATTTCCATAAACTGTTACTTTTTCCAAGTGCACTGTCAGGTTGAAATGTGGAGCAACCCATGGTTTACATTAAGGCACAAGGTGACACATTAAATTTCATTGCGATTTGACTAAACCAATGAGTGTTTCATGACAAATAGGGGGTTGCAGTGCAACATTTACTTCTACAAACCATAGCAAACTATGATGCAAGTAAATAGCCCTATGAACTAAATCCTATGGACATAGAGCTATGTCAAGTTAAAAAAAAACTACTTTACGTACACCAAAAAGATTAGAGGTACATATTAAACGTGTAAAGAATATACCTTGCTATTGATAACAGCAACTAAAGCAGCATATACATGAGTAAAAGTAGGTGATGCGGCCTGTGCCTGTATAATAGAGCGACACAAGAGTCCTCGGCCCCTGACAATATTCTCTCGAAGAAGTTCACGAACGATTTTGCCAATGTTTCCCGTGTTAACTTTGTTGATATGGCCATGAATAGACTTTTTAAGAGCCTCCCATGCCAATCTTTGATAAGCAGCACTTGTTTTATCTGTTATTTGTGCCTGCATCATCCTCAGCTTCGCTGGAGGAATATATGCACCTCCAGTTTTGGATGTAATCATGTCAAGGGCTTTTTTCTGCGGCACTGGAGCTGCAGATTGTTCCTTCGTCATGTTCGAACTTTCAGTGGCTGTTGACCCACCACCAGGTTTCGACTTTTCATTCAATGTTACACCACCGTCTAGATTTGGGCTACGATTGTTACTCCTCTTAGATATATCGTCACCGTATTTACTGTCTCTATTGGGGCTACGATTTTCACTTCTTCTATACCTATCTATATCGTCATCGTATTTACTGCTAGAGTTTTTGCTATCTTTCCTGTCTTTGGAAGACTTGTCTGAATAAGAGTCCCTGTTTCTATAGTTAGATCTCTTATATCTATACTTCTCCCTACTGTTATCAAAACTACGCGAGTCTGAATAGTATCTATCGTAACCGTCTTTATCCGCCAAATAGTGTCTCTCGGAATCGTGTCTTTCACTTCTTTCATGACTACTACCATACCTCTCTCTCTCTGTTCTCGTCTCTTCGTAGCGCCTCCTCCTACCTGAACCATTGTACTCTGATCTGCTGGAGTGATGGTTTTCTCTTTCATCATCACCGGAATCCCTACTTCTGCCATCCTTATATCCTGAAGTTTCATTATTTCGACGACTTTTATAGCTGTCCACCCTTGCATCATCATCACGTCTTTTCTGTTTCCTTCTATCACTATCTTCTCTTTGGTAATATTCTGTTCCCTTTGAGTCTTTTACCGAAGAGCGAGACACACTTTCACTGCGGCTCATTGTATAGGTTGAGACGTTTTCACTAACAAGTAACTCTGAATAACGCGATAACACATCGACGCGTCTACATTAATATTTAGATTACAAACACTAAACGTAATGCACCAAATTTTTTCATAACACTGTGACAATTAACAATAGTACCACGATACCAGTAACACTTCATAGTCATACTTTCACAACACGCCTATCAACATATGACTATAAACATCAACAACATTGTATTTGCAATGAACTTCGGGCTTAGATATGTCTTGACCCAGACAAATATGATATCTGTGCTCAGACCAAAGCTCTTCAATTCCGATATCTGTGGTTGGCTCACAACCAACATCCTTGTTCGAGACCAAGGAGATCTGTCTAGCACAGTGATCTCTATACCGTTACGTCACGTCAAGCTTTCTCGAGAGGAATGTTTCGACGGAACGGCCGTCTGCTTACATCGGAAGTTAACCTATTTTCGTCGCGCGAATTACATGTTGCAGTTGAGGATTGCACTATTTATATGCGAATGTGTATTATTCATCTTTATTTTGTTGCTATACTTCGTTATAGGGGTAATGTTTCATGACAACTTAAATAACTTTGTCAATTGAGTGTCCCCCTAAAATCGAGGTCGGATACATGAAAACATAACATTGTAACAGAAAAAATTGAAGCAAACTGTTTATTTGAATAATATTGTAATTTGATTACGCATTTTTCATTAAATAACATTTTAAATGAAAAAATCAGTTCTAATGAAAGACAAAAATTCAGTTGTTTACGACGGTATTAACAATGTCAGCAGGCAAATCGTAATGGATAAAGTAAACAGGCGCTATTTATAATCTTATAAGTAATGTTTGATGTTTAGTTTTTCGCTTGAAAATAGATGTCGATGTTTTGAAACGTTGTTTCAGTTCCCAGTAAGTTGGCCAGAAACATACACTGTAAAGTTTTATTTGGCCGTCAATAACATTTAGCACTGTTGTTTCCTCAATTCTAGTATTAAACTATGACTTTCTACATAACAGATCGCCACTCATAACCTCACTTTCAACATCGCGTATTGAGATGGGTGAATTGACGTGACGGACAGTGTGAATACAACTTGACCTGACGGTGCCGAGACATTGGCCTTTCTTCGCAAAATTGAACGTAATGACATTACGTTTACAAATAGTCCCGTCAAATTGCTTCTTTCTTAAAAACTATATCCATGTGTACTGCCTTCGTCATAAATACGCAGGAACACAATGCTAAATGCAGCTGCGGCGAATCAACACCACCTAGAAGACAAGGCCTGACAACTGGCCCTGCTTACGTCACACTAAGAGGAGGTGGCTGTCAGTTAACTGGCTGCCCGCTGGGACACGCCCAACGCCTCGTGGTGGCTGGCCAGTCAGCTTGCGTCCGCCGCCTCTTGGTGTGACGTAGGCCTTCTCTTCTAGGCGGTATTGGGCGAATTCGCACTGTCCGTCAAGTCACATCAACAAACGTCAGACTATTCCACAGTGTATTTCTAATGGCGGCATTCACACTGTCCGTCACCGGACCGTCACGTGACGTCAAGCTTTCTCTAGTAGAATGTTTTCATGGAACGGTCGTCGGCTAACATCGGAAAAACCAAGGATGTTAGAATGGGAAGAACCTAGTTTCATCTCGCGACATTCATGTTGAAGCAGACGATTATACTCTTTCCACGTAAATATGTCTTATAAGTCGTTATTTTAGTATTATACTCTGTTTTAGCGGTAAATTCCAAATGCATTTGCAGTTTTTACCAACACAATAACTGTACAGATACCTTTATGACCTGTTGACCAAAGATATTGAAAAGACAAATTGTCAACAGCTCAGAAACGTGAAATTACATCCATTCCTAAAAAGGGACCATCAAACGTTCAATGTTTTACTGACAATAATATATTGGCAAACCCATACATTTAGCGATCTTCACACCATCAATAATATTTTCATAATTAACAGTCAGCAGGATGATTTCGTAAAAGGCAATATGTCGGACCGTGAAAAAGCGTGTAATTTAATAATATTAGCGTTGGCTACCAAAAAACGAAAAGGAAATACTACGAAAAAGAGGAGCTAACTTCGTGAGTAGTTGAAAAAAAGGAATGACTTTTCACATGTGAATATGCTGACGGAAATCCGGGTCACTAACCTGAAATATATATATATATATATATATATATATATATATATATATATATATATATATATATAATTACTTTTTGCATATATATGATATTCCAGCACCTGAGAGCTTCCTATCTTCACATTTGTTTAGTTACTTGTGGAAAATTGTCCTCGGTGTATTTGATTTCTTTTTTATGTTGTCTATTTGTGCTTCCTGATACTGTAAATAGTAAATCTCTATTTACTGCTTGTAACCATCTAACTTTATACTCCTGTCCATGTAATCAGAGGATCTCTGATTCCACAGACAAGGGTTTTTTTCTGTAACATTCAATAAACTGCTCCATTAAATGCTTATTCATTTTCACTATGTAGATTCAAACTCAGTGCGAGATACGAACTGCTAAATGTGAATACTCAATATTTGAGATAGACGCTAGCGCCCAGGGGTTGTTTCACAAAATACAGTAAACATTTGAACCTGGAATATTGTCAAATCGAGAAATATTTTTGGTCCCATTAATACTGCCATGTCAATATTGATGGTATTGACCATATGTCAATACCCATCCATAGACGGTCAATATATTGGCACATTATCAGTTTATTGACAATAATAATGAACTTGTGGAGACCCTTAAATGGTTCACACCCAACCTGCAGAGGCTAAAGGCTTTAGTTATGACTTATTATGATAAGTATAAAAGCAATTATGTAGGCAAAGCCATTTACAATAGATTAAAGAGTAAGTACAGAGCAGAAATCAGATAAGCAAAGTCTGAGGCAAATTACAATTATATTAAGAAGTCCAACAACAAGTGTAAAACTGCTTGGAACGTTGTAAAGACTGCACTACGCAGAAAAAAAGATCATAAAGATGACGAATGCAAAGTTAATATCTCACCAGACGAATTTAATACCTGTTTCATTAATGCTTGTGAAATAAGTTCCTACAATGTAAATTATTCGAATTACAAAGATGAACAGAATCCAAAGGAGGCTGCCATCTGCATACGGAATGCTGGGCTCCATCCTTATATATGTAAATGGAAAGAAGTCCATCTAAGTGCTATCACGAAATCAATTGCGAAATTTATGGTTTATCCAATTTTGTAATTAAAAAAGTGGGAGACATAATAGCACACCCACTGTGTTTACTTGTAAATTAGATATTTTCTAGTGGTTGATTCCCAGCATGTTTAAAAATGTCAATGGCCACACCACAACACCTAAAGGGAGAGAAGACTTGTCCTAGTAATTATACAACAATTTCTATAGTAAACATTTTATCAAAAGTAGCAGTGCACTGCATGCAAATACAAATCCAGGGGCATTTATCTGTTAACAATATTCTTAGTGGTTCTCAGTGTGGATTCCGACCTCCCCAATCAACAGTGAAATCAGTAGAAAAGCTCATCTCTTTTACTTTGTATGCATTTGAATTCAGACTGTCAGTAAATGCTACACTTGTAGACCTAAGTAAGGCTTTCGATTCCATAAGTCATAAAAGTCTATCTTTAGCTACACCTTTATGCTGTTAAAGGCAAAGTACTATCTCTGATCACATCATATCTCATTGTCAGAAAACACATAGTATTTTTCAACAAAAATAAATAAAACGCATTGAGTGTCAAATGAGGGGTACCACAAGGGTCTGTACTTGGTTCTAATTTTTTTGTAATTTATGCAAATAATTTTCCCAACATAATGCCATGTAAAACCATATGATATGCAGATGACACACTCTTTGTAACAGCTGACAGGTCCTTCGATATTCTGAAGCAAGAAAGTGAAGAACAACTAAGACTCTCCAGTACTTGGTTCAGAGCAAATGAATTATATTAACCACTCCAAAATTGTTAATATTATATTCAGTCTACTCAACAGTGAAAACTGCAATACATCAGTTAATTTCCTTGGCATTCATGTTGACTCAAAATTAACTTGGGAAATGCACACCAACTTTGTATGCATGAAGCTAGGTCAGGGCTGTTCAACATACGGCCCACAGGTCACAATGTGGCCCGCGTCTCCATGAAATCCGGTCCGCCTGATGAAGTTGTGAGATTTTATTTGTTTTATTTTCTTCAGCGATAGTGTTAAGTCAGGACAATGATTTGAAATTAACCTGGTTCGCCAAAGCACTCGAATGTAAATAAACATGCATGTGGGGCGAGAAGGTGGTTGCCTGCCAGCTAACCTACTGCTGCCCTCTTCTACAACTATTCCTGCCTCGCGATTTTCCATTAGAGTAGCCCATTTCACTCTTCCGTGACAGCTGTATGCCACCCAGGCCTGACAGAATATGACGACCTTGGAACATGCTGTTACTGCCACAACATGGGGAGGCTGCCGCACCGCTCTCACTGTGATCGGCGGCGTTATGGGGGATTCGTTAACACTTGTCAAGCACATGCACAATTGGATACATGGGAAACAAGCCATAGCGCCCTCTTGCTGCAGTCATTCGCTGTCTCAGTTTCAGTGTCAGTCAGTGAGAGGTATGGTCTGCAGTGGGTGGGCATTACTGAACAGTTAGCTCTACTGTTTGTTGGCGGTTTATTAAAGGTATGTAAATATACATTATTTGTCTTAATAAATTCAGGAACAATGTTCTGTTTAGTCAACATTTAGTTTCAAAGGCGAGGTGCACATGGAGCAGAGCATGGGTGGCTGTATGTGTGGGCAAGTGGATATTAGGATGAGTCGAATTATTTATTTTATTTTTACAGAAAATTTTAGTACAAAACATTTGTCTGTTGTCATTATAAGAATGACATAGCACAAAGACGCCATTAACCTGAGCGGGCAGCTTGGAAACAAAGATACTCCTGGCATTGTTGTTGTCAATCGAGAAATTAAATTACAGGTACAAGCTCAATACAATGCATGAGTCATGTACTCCACTGCAGCAGGCATCGTACATTGAAGACTCCATGTTACATCTGCAGATGGAGTCGAGAGAACTCCAAACCAATGAAAGCCTGAAAACAGCCTACTATAGCTGCCTGCAGAATGGACTGATGGGAGTTTTATAACAGATAAATCAAACCCGATCAGAATCCCAACCTGTACAACTTGTCACTTCAACAGGTGTCCTTGTTCGGAAGCACATACATCTGTGAACAGTTTTTTTCATGAATGAAAAATGTAAAATCTCAAACGAGATCTTCGCTAACAGATGGCCACCTGAGCGGACTTCTCCGAATTTCTACATTGGACATGTCACCAAATATGGAGGAACTCTGCAAGCAAAAGAAAAACCTTGTCTCATTAGTTTTTCTTTTTCATTTTTCATTAATATTATGTTTCTTTGAAGTTTATAATGTGCCATTATAAATACATCCTCTGTGCCTATGTATAGCAACAGTGTTTTATTTCCACTGGTTTGTAACTGATTCCTTTGCAATTTTCTTTCGTCTGACCCACTACAGTGACAAAGTCTGTAATGTAGTCCGAGTCGACATTTAGTTGGACACTCATGAGCTAGCCCAAGTCATTTTCCTGCTAAGTAAACAAAGGACGTGCGTAACTGACGAACTGCTGCTGAACTGTTATGCTTTTTTTCACAGCCATCTCATCTATGGAATCCTCTTATGGGGTAACACCCCTGGTGAAAAAGGATTTTTCTTTGGCAGAAAAAGGAATTAGGACAATTTTGGAAGCAAAAACCCATGTATCATGTAGGGAATATTTCAAAGAGCTAAAAATACTTTTTGCAGTTCTTTATACTTTAGTGTGCTTGCGTGTTTATTTATTAAGAATCGCGTTTACTTGTCAGTTCAGTTATTGATATTGTGATTTATTAGCTCGCGTACATAGTTTTCAGATTCACCGGTAATAAACAGTTTAGTGTTAGGTTCATATTTTTCGAAGCTCACTGTTTATCAAACTTTCCGTGCTCCTGTGTATATTTACTAAGATTTGTGTTCAACTAATCAGTTCAGTGTATTCATCTGCAGTGTAAATCCGCCACTCACTGCTTTTGTTTTATTTTGATCGTACTCACGGTTGGTAATCCTACACTTCAGTTGCTCAGTGACCACCGGCCACTATACACGTGACAGCAGCAGCTCTACATTGTACGGTAACCAGCTTCTTAATAGAAGCGACTTATTTTCTTTTTGTGTGTGCTTTCCTTTGCAGTTCTTTATAATTTAGTGTACTCGCGTGTTTATTTATTAAGAATCGCGTTTACTTGACAGTTCAGTTGTTGATATTTTGATCTATTAGCTCGCATATATATTTTTCAGATTCGGTGGTAATAAACAGTTTAGTGTTAGGTTCATATTTTTGTAAGCTCACTGTTTATCAAACTTTCTGTGCTCCTTTGTATATTTACTTAGATTTGCGTTCAACTAATCAGTTCAGTGTATTCATCTGCAGTGTAAATCCGCCACTCACTGCTTTTGTTTTATTTTGATCGTATTCGCGGTTGGTAATCCTACACTTCAGTTGCTCAGTGACTGCCGGCCACTACACACGTGACAGAAGCAGCTCTACATTGTATGGTAACCAGCTTCTTAATAGAAGCGACTTATTTTCATTTTGTGTGTGCTTTCTTTTGCAGTTCTTTATACTTTTGTGTGCTCGCGTGTTTATTTATTAAGAATCGCGTTTACTTGTCAGTTCAGTTGTTGATATTTTGATTTATTAGCTCACGTATATATTTTTCAGATTCGCTGGTAATAAACAGTTTAGTGTTAGGTTCATATTTTTCGAAGGTCAAGGTTTATCAAACTTGTGTGTCCTCAGACGTACTTACTTGGAAGATACATAGGTTTTTAGAATGGCTAGGAACTGTGACTGCTGCAAGTGAATGGAGGCAGAGTGGGTGACTCTTCGCTCGCAGCTCCAGGCGGCATTGGCTTCGCTGGCAGCGCTTGAGACTGCGGTGGGTGGGCGCCGCTGTTGCAGGCCGCTCATGGAGGTGCAGCAGACGCCCTGTGCGTCTATTGTGCCCTCCGATCGCCCTGCGACTGTGGCCAGCCCGCTCACTGCCCGCGAGACTGTCACCTCCCAATCCATGGTGGATGGTGGATTGGGAGGTCTCCTCAGCGCGTGTCAGGTGGCGTAAGACTGCCTGGAGGACTGAAGTGGAGGCATCCCCGGTTAGTTTTACGAACAGATTGGAGGCGCTGTCTGTGGCAGAGGATGTTCCTGACACAGATGGTGTCGCTTGTCCTGTACTCGCCACTCTGCCTTCAAGATCCGGGCACTCACAGAGGGTGGGTTTGTTAGTAGTTGGGAGCTCCAACGTTAGGCGGGTGATGGAGCCCCTTAGGAAAATGGCTGCTAGAGAGGGGAAGAATTCCAATGTGCACTCCATGTGCATACTGGGGGGAGTCATTCCAGATGTGGAATGGGTCCTTCCGGGTGCCATGAAGAGCACAGGGTGCAGCCAGCTACAGGTGGTGGCTTATGTCGGGACCAATGATGTGTGTTGTTTTGGATCAGAAGAGATCCTCTCTGGTTTTGAGCGGCTATCAGAAGTGGTAAAGACTGCAAGTCTTGCTTGCAAGATGAAAGCGGAGCTCACCATCTGCAGCAATGTCGACAGGATTGACTGCGGACCTATGGTTCAGCGCCAAGTGAAGGGTCTGAATCACAGGCTCAGACGGTTCTGCGACCGTGTTGACTGCAGATTCCTCGACTTGCGCCAAAGGGTGGTGGGTTTTCAGGTTCCGCTAAATAGATCAGGAGTCCACTATACTCAGGAAGTGGCTACACGGGTAGTGAGAGCTGTGTGGCGTGGACTAGGCTGTTTTTTTTTTTTTTTTTTTTTTTTTTTTTTTTTTTTTTTTTTAGGTTAGACGGCCTCGGGAACACACAAAATGGGTTTCATTCTCAAAGGGGGCAGGTCAGACACAGGAAGAAAGCAGATCTAGAAGCCATTGGTATAACAGTTGTAAATTGTCGTAGTTGTATTGGGAAAGTTCCAGAGCTCCAAGCGCTGATAGAAAGTACTGATGCACAAATCGTTATAGGTTCTGAAAGCTGGCTGACGCCTGAGATAAGTTCGGGCGAAATTTTTTCAAAGGGCCAAATGGTCTTCAGAAAGGATAGAAAAAATAAAAAAAGGGGGTGGCGTGTTTATTGCTGTTACAAACGGTTTATCCTGCAGCGAAATTGAGGCAGATACTTCCTGTGAGTTGGTCTGGGTAGAGGTTATACATGACAACCGGAATAAATTAATAATTGGATCTTTTTATCGGCCTCCTGACTCAGACGATGCAGTTGCCGAAATGTTCAAAGAAAGCTTGAATCACATTTCAAATAGGTATCTGAAGCATATTGTTATAATCGGTGGCGACATTAATTTACCCTCGATATGTTAGCATAATTACGTATTCAAAGGCGGCGGCAAATATAAAACATCGTCTGAACTAGTTCTGAATGCTTTTTCTGAAAACTACTTCGAACACTTGGTTCATGAACCCACTGGAATAGTAAGTGGTTGCGAAAATACCCTTAATCTCCTAGCAACAAATAATCCTGAGCTAGTAATGAGCATTAAAACAGATACAGGGATTAGCGAACATCGAGTTGTAGTAGCGAGACTGAATGTCGAAATTCCCAAATGCACCAAAAATAAACGAAAAATATATCTCTTCAATAAAGCAGATAAAAATTCGCTTCACGCTTTCCTGAGCATAGTCTCCAGTCTTTCAAAACAAAAAATGCGAGTGTAGATCAGTTGTGGCTTACTTTCAAAGACATAATATCAGTAGCAATCGAGAGATTTATACCAAATAAATTAATAAAAGAGGAGGCTGCCTCCCCCCCCCCCCCGTGGTACACAAAACAAGTCAGGTCACAGTTGCAGAAACAAAGAAAAACGCATGCAAAATTAAAAAAAAAAAAACACAGAATCCACAAGACTGGCAATCTTTTACTGAAACTCGCAACCTAGCGCGGACTTCAATGCGAGAAGCCTACAGTAGTTACCACAACGAAATCCTGCCTCGTAATCTTGCAGAAAATCCAAAGAAATTCTGGTCATATGTGAAGTACACTAGCGGCAAAACACAAACAATACCTTCACTGCACGATAGCAATGGTAATACTACCGATGACAGTACTGCTAAGGCAGAATTACTAAGCACAGCTTTCCGAAATTCGTTCACCAAAGA
Source organism: Locusta migratoria (assembly GCA_026315105.1). NCBI lineage: Eukaryota > Metazoa > Arthropoda > Insecta > Orthoptera > Acrididae > Locusta > Locusta migratoria. The sequence continues at coordinate 310,805,279 of CM048744.1, read as the reverse complement.
ATAGGAAGTGAACACTCCAGTATTCAATCCGAGAACAGCTGCCAACATACGAAACTTAGAAGTGAGATGTTCCTGGAGTAGTAAAACAACTTAAGTCACTAAACAAAAACAAATCTTCCGGGCCAGATTGTATACCAACTAGATTCTCAGAGAATGCTGATGCATTAGCTCTGTACTTAGCTGTAGTTTACAACCGATCACTCAATGAAACATCCATACTCAAAGACTGGAAAGTTGCCCAAGTTACTCCGATATTCAAGAAAGGCAATAGAAGTGATCCCCAAAATTACAGGACAATCACATTGACGTCGATTTGCAGTATGATTTTGGAACATATACTTTGTTCGAATATTATGAACTATCTCAAAGAGAACGACCTATTAACCAATAGTCAACACGGATTCAGAAAGTATCGCTCTTGCGAAACACAGCTTGCCCTTTATTCACATGAAGTGTTAAGTGCCATCGATTCCATATTTCTCGATTTCCAGAAGGCTTTTGACACTGTACCCCACAAGCGGCTTCTAATGAAATTGCGTGCTTATGGAATATCTCTCCAATTGTGCGATTGGATTCACGATTTCCTATCAGAAAGGACACAGTTCGTTGTAATTGACGGTAAGTCATTGAGTAAAACAGAAGTGATATCTGGCGTTCCACAGGGAAGCGTTATATTTCCCCTACTCTTCCATGTGTTTATAAACGATTTAGGAGACAATCTGAATAGCTCCCTTAGACTGTTCGCGGATGATGATGTCGTTTATCGGTTAGTGAAGTCAACAGTGGATCAAAAGTAACTGCAAAGCGATTTAGACATAATTTCTACATGGTGCGAAAATTGGCAATTAACACTAAATAAAGAAAAGTGTGAAATATACACATGACCACTAAAAGAAATCCACTGAACTTCTATTACGCGATAAATCAGTCAAACCTTAAGGTCGTAAGTTCTACCAAATATCTAGGAGTTACAATTACGAATAACTTTGACTGGAGAGAACAAATAGAAAATATTGTGGGGAAGGCGAACCAAAGGTTACGTTTCATCGGCAGAATGCTTCGAAGATGCACCAGCTCCACCAAAGAGACTGCCTACATCACACTTGTGCGTCCTCTCATAGAGTACTGTTGCCCCTTGTGGGGCCCTCACCAGTTGGGACTGACGGAAGACATTGAGAAGGTTCAGAGAAGGACAGCTCGTTTTGTTTTATCACGTTACGGGGGGAGGAGGGGGGAGCGACACGGAAATGTTGCACGAATTGGGGTGGAAATCATTAAAAGAAAAACGTTATTCATTGCGGCATGATCTGTTTGCGAAGTTTCAGTCACCAACTTTTACTTCTGAATGTGAAAATATTTTGCTAGCACCCACCTACTTAGGGAGACATGACTATCCCAATAAAGAGAAATCAGATCGAAAACGAAACGATTTAGGTGTTCTTTCTTCCCGTGTGCTATTAGAGAATGGAATGGTAGAGAAAAGTTATGAAAGTGGTTAAGGAACTCTCTGCCAGGCACTTAAATGTGATTTTCAGAGTACATATGTAGATACAGATGTAGAAGTTCATTCTTAACTACTTGGTAAACCCAAAAGAAAAGCAAGACAACCATGTACTGTGAGAATCAGATCATAAATATGACATTCATCAAAGACAGAATATTGACATCCTTGACAATAGGCTCACAAAAACTCATAATAGTTTCACATACACAGGAATAAAATTATTTAATATGTATCACTGAATGTTTTCAGAAAAACTACAAAAATGTGGGTTGAACAAAAAGCTTTCCATACAATAGAAGAATCTGTAATGAAGATGATGTAATCTATTAAAACTGCTGTATGTTCCAACTAATCTATTACTTAAGCTTATTTTAAAATATTTATAGTGTCTCCATGTTATGCTTTTCTTTTTTATCATAATTCATCTAGACACAAGCACTAACATGCATAAATTATTTCAGATTCTTTATCTGTGGAAATTAGACTTAGTACATTAGTTGTATACAATATTGCCACAAGTCGCCCTGTACACTGACTGCCGGTGTGGCACAGGAGATACCATCACTGACTGCGCTGCTGGAGTTCGCTGGTTCAATCCTGCCCACCGGCAAAAATTTATTTGTTTGTAATTAACAATTCTAGAATGTTCTACATCTTTCTTATGTTCACTTGTAAATTCTACTTGTTTCTTATGTTAACTATTCTTCTAATTTCTGGTACATTCTGTCTGTGTATAAATAGCAGAACACTCTGCCTGAGAGGCAGTCAGTGCTGTGTGTATGTTAAGTTTGTAATAAAGCTGCTTTCAGTATAAGTGCTGTGTTCAGTTGCCTTAGAAGTTAAGCCTGTTTCCATTTCAACGTGACATTGTTTGGTGGAGGCGCCGGGTATCCTGTGCAACAGCTGCATCACCGTGGCTCCGATTAAGCCCTTTTTAAACGATGAACGAAGTTGAACAAGATAGATAATAGTGTACTGAAGCGCTCCCAGCGTACTAGCCCTGAACTAAAAACTCAAGCAAGATATTGTGGCAGCGTGTTTAGACGATAAACGTAATCGAACAGTAATAACCGATGATACATTTGCAATTTACCGCTAAACAAAAGTATAATAATAAACTAAAGATTAATAAGACAAATTTGCGTGCAAATCGTGTAATTGTCGACTGCAATATGAAAATCGCGTGACAAAAATAGGTTAACTTCTGATGTCAGCAGACGACCGTTCAATCAAAACAATCTTCTGGAGAAAATTTAACGTGGCGCTGACGTTAGGTGACGGTCTGGTGACGGACAGTGTGAATGCCGTCATTAGAAATACATTTTGTAATACATTCTGATCATAAACTTCCACAAATTCAAAATATACGTAAATACGAAGGAAAATGGCGGACTGACTGGAACGGTGACTGCAGCTGACAGCTACTAGCTCGCGCATGCGCAGTGAACCCACTAGTACCGAATTTTATCGTTATAATTATCGCGCTTCGATACTAGCGCGATCATACTAATGCAGCCGTTCAAACGACTGACGGCCGCCATTAACGCAACTTGTTATCAATCTATTACAAGTTCGTTGATCGTTTAAAACTGGCTTTAGGCAATGTAAAAGCCGTCGCTTACACAGTCTTGAACCAGAATACAAGGGATATACCGAGTACGTCCTTCCAAAAGGAAGGACGTATCATCAGAAGAACAATGGACACGAAACCAGCGGTAAGCCAGCTGCACATCAGACACCTGTCGCTGTTCTCTGGAGACGCTGGAGAGGACCCCAACAAATGGCTAAAAGGGTTCGACCGAGTCGCCAAGTATAACAGATGGGAACATACAATGTGCTTGGCGAACGTTTATTTCTACCTCGACGGAACAGCCCAGCAATGGTTTGAGAGCAACGAAGACAAGCTGAATGACTGGGAAACGTTCCAGACGGACATTAAGAAGACGTTTAGAGACCGCCAGCGACAAATCCGCTCCGCGGAAGAATAACTTAAGAACCGGGCCCAACGACATGGTGAGCCGACACAGTCGTACATACAGAATGTTTTGGCCCTGTGTAACACTGTCAATCCGAACATGACTGAGACAGACAAAATCACGCACCTGATGAAGGGTATATCAGAAGACATGTACCAAGCTCTTTTGATAAAAGACATCGCTACGACAGAAGAGTCCATCAAGAGATGCAACAGAGGAAGGTTGGACGCAAGAAGTATGACCGACTCCCTAATGTAGTCCCAATGGCCGTTGTGGAAGACCAGCATGACTTCGCTTCTCTAATATGACAAATTGTGAGAGAAGAATTACAACAGGTTATGGCGGCTGGCGAGCATCAGATTATGGGCATGGATGTAAGCCCTGTAAATCACGAGGGAGCCGACGCCGCTGAGGAAGAGGTATTTCAGACATTAGCTCCTGTCTGCCCTGCCAATCGCACGCGACGTGAAGAATGGCGTCGCCCTGGTATGACATACACTGCAGCCACCAAACGGCAGCCTATGAAACGGCCGACGCGGCCACAACCAACTCCCCTGACAACTATGACGCCCCGCAGAAGAACAGACGTCTGGAGGGCAGAAGACAACACACCACTTTGTTTCCATAGTGGGCGCCCTGGACATGTCGTACGCTACTCCAGAGAGAGAAGGCGAGTATTCGACGACTATTTTGCCGCAAGACGTCATCCATCACAGCAGTTCTATCCCAGTCAATCACCTGCTGATGAGTTCAGTCGACCTATGGGAAGAAGCTCATCGCCATACTCTAGACGAGGTTGCTCCCCGACGCATCACAGTCGTTCACCATCGCCGTACAGATGTACCAGACATTCCCCTAACCGCCGCACCCAGGAAAACTAAGCGAGGTGACCATCTACGGAGGTGAGGCCGCCGCAGATGAAAATCCTCCATGAACGACAGTCACTAAGATGTCGGGAAATCTCATATACGTCATAATCGACGGGCACCCTGTTCGGGCACTTGTTGATTCAGGAGCGTCTTTCTCCATATTGTCGTGTAATTACCGCCACACACTAAAGAAGACAATGTTCTGTGATACGGGAGCAACTGTGCTGAAGGTCGCAAATGAAAAGTACGTCCAGCCAGCAGGAACTTGCTTTGCAAGAATAACCATCAACAACAGGACCCAGCCGTTTGAATTTGTCGTTTTAATAGAATGTAATCTTAATGTCATCCTGGGATGGGACTTCCTTCAGGCATCCCAAGGTATCATTGACTGTGGAAGATCTGTGCTGCAAATTGAGGAAGTCGTTCAGACGGGTACATGTAATACAGACTTTTCTAGAAAGTTATTTCCCGTTGACAATGTGACCATTCCGTTGTTCACAATGAGAAGAGTTCTAGTAACAAACACAGATGATTAATTAAACTGTGAGGTGCTTGTTGATAGTAAAACGTTTATCAGGCTCACCAAAGAAATTTACATACCAGCGGCTATCATAAGCATTATCGAAGATCGAGGAGAGATTTGGGTCACTAATTGTCATGAGCAGTCGAAACTTATCCCCAAAGAAATGTGTACTGCGACAGCTGAATCAATCCAGGACGGTGATCTCAACGTCATCAATGAAGACCCATGCCCTGCTATTAGTACATACAACACGCTGGAGGAAACAAACGTGGAACTGCCAATAGGGCCTGGACTGACCAAGGTACAACGCCAGCGGGTATTAGGTATACTACGCCAATTTTCGGGTGCATTTACACTTCAGCAGGGGAAAAGTCAGACGAAACGGCCCACGATAAGGCATCGTATCAATACTGGGGATCATCCACCAATTAGCCAGCGTTCGTATAGAGTGTCGCCAGCTGAAAGACGGATAATTCGGGAGGAAGTGGAGAAGATGTTGCACGATGGTATTATTCAACCTTCGGAGAGTCCTTGGTCGTCTCCAGTGGTACTTGTAAAGAAGAAGGATGGCACATGGCGATTCTGTGTCGACTATCTGCGGCTGAACAAAATCGCAAAGAGAGATGTCTACCCATTACCGCGCATTGATGACACCTTAGACTGCTTGAAAGGAGCTACATACTTCTCAACTATGGACATGCAGACAGGTTATTGGCAAATCGAGGTTGACGAAGCTGACAGAGAGAAGATGGCTTTTATTACACTTGACGGCCTCTATGAATTCAAAGTAATGCCATTTGGATTATGTAATGCTCCGGCCACATTCGAACGCATGATGAACAACTTGCTTCGACACCTTAAGTGGACGATGTGTCTTTGCTATTTAGATGACATTGTCGTTTTCTCGAAAACATTTGAAAAACACCTGAGTCGACAGTCAACTGTGTTGAAGTGTGTTCAGAGTGCAGGATTCCGCCTCAATCCAAAGAAGTGCCTCTTCGTAGCCAAAGAGATAAAAATCCTGGGGCACCTAGTCAACGGAGATGGTGTCCGTCCTGACCCAGATAAAGTAAGGGCAGTTGCAGAGTTTCCAATTCCTCAGCACATTCGTGATGTGAGACGTTTTCTCGGGCTATGCTCATACTACCGACGTTTCATAAAAGGGTTCTGTAACCAGGCACGTCCATTACAAGAACTTCTGCAGGGAGACTTCAAGTTTTACTGGGATGAGACAAAAGAAAGAGCTTTCCGGGTATTTAAGGATGCTCTAACGTCCGCACCAGTGCTAGCATTGTACAACGATAATGTGGAAACGGAACTTCACACAGACGCCAGTGGTTATGGGATTGGTGGAGTGCTTGTACAATTTCAGGAAGGTGCTGAAAAAGTGATAGCCTATGCATCAAGAGTACTCTCAAAGTCCGAGATAAACTACTCTACAACTGAAAAAGAATGTCTCGCGGTTATCTGGGCTATCAACAAGTTCCGGCCGTATTTATTCAGCAAACCATTCACTGTCGTGACAGCCCACCATTCTTTGTGTTGGCTGACTAGCTTGAAGGATCCATCAGGTCGACTAGCAAGATGGGCACTAAGACTCCAAGAGTACGATGTCACAGTGGTATTCAAGAACGGGCGCAAACATAAGGATGCTGACTGCCTCTCGAGGAATCCATTAGTGGAACACAACAGCATGAATGAAATTTCAGCCCTCACTGAATTAGATGACGTTACTGTTGAACAAAGGGGAAATCCAGGCCTTGGAGAAAGGAGAACCGACCAATGGAGAGTTCCAACTTATAAACGGAACATTGTATAATAGCAACTACGACCCACTGGACCCCAAATGGCTTCTGGTCGTTCCAGCTCATCTCCAGCCAACTATTCTCTGATATTTCCACGATGCTCCAATATCCGGTCGTCTGGGATTCGTGAAGATCCTAGACAGAATCAGACGCAGGTATTACTGGAAAGGTCTCTACCAATCTGTCAAGCACTATGCGAGTCACTGTAAAGAGTGCCAGCGACGGAAGCATGTGCCGCAGTTACCTCCAGGGCATCTTGTACCGATTCCACCTGCAGCAGCTCCATTCCACCATGTTGGGATCGATCTTTTAGGGAGGTTCCCGAAGTCGACAACCGGTAACCGATGGATAATAGTCTGCACTGACTACCTCACAAGTTATGCTGTTACCAAACCTGTGCCGACTGCAGAATCTAAAGAGTTCGCAAAATTCTTTGTAGAATACAGTACTTTGAAGCATGGACCACCATGTGTGATGATATCTAATCGTGGAAAAGTATTCCAGTCAAAACTAGTACCAGAGGTAACGTCATGTTGCGACATTGTCCACAGAATGACAACTGCATACCACCCTCAGAGAGGTGGTCTTACAGAACGTTTTAACAAGATGTTAGCAGATATGCTGCCGATGTTGAGCAGAAGGATTGGGATACAATACTGCCAGTCGTGACATTTGATTACAATACCGCAAGACAAGACACCACAGGCTTCACGCCGTTTTTCCTGCTCCATGGCCGTGAAGCTGAGATGACAATGGATACGCTTTACCCGTTCCAACCGGACGACATTCAGGATGATTATGTTAAACAGCTCATCACCAGGGTTGAAGAAGCAAGACGGCTGGCTCGCATACGGACACTGGATGTCCAGGAGAAGGACCGTCAGCGGTATAACGACAAGCACGACTTGTTGTTTACAGCCCCAGGAGATCTGGTATGGATTTTCACCCCTATACGGAAGGTTGGACTGTCAGAGAAGTTATTGAAGAGTTACTTCGGTCCGTATCGTGTAATACACCGCCTGTCAGACGTCACATACGAAGTTGAGGATTATGAGCCGTCATCGAAACGACAAAAAAGAAGATACATTGTCCACGTCCTGCGCTTGAAGCCTTACTGCGATCTTGAAGAGCAGGTAGGCGACAATGGCTTCTTGTTCAAGGACTATAAGGACGGTAATGTTACTGATGAAGCCACGACAGGAACGTCTGTTGTCGATAATCATGGAGAAGGGAATCATTCTCTAGAACAGCCATACAGAGGACCCATGACAAGGTCAAGATCCAGGAGATTGCAGCTGGCTCCACAGGGAACATAACAGCGGGTCGCTGTTTTTCCAGGAGTGGGAGCATTGCCGCGAGACGACGTGTACAACGACTGCCGGCGTGGCGCAGGGATATCATCACCGACTGCAGTGCTGAAGGTCGCTGGTTCAATCCCGCCCACTGGCAAAAATTTATTTGTTTGTAATTAACAATTCTGGAAAGTTCTACATCTTTCTTATGTTCACCTGTAAATTCTACTTGTTTCTTATGTTAAGTATTCTTCTAATTTCTGGTACATTCTGTCTGTGTATAAATAGCAGAGCACTCTGTCCGACAGGCAGTCAGTGCTGTGTGTATGTTAAGTTCGTAATAAAGCTGCTTACAGTATAAGTGCTGTGTTCAGTTGCCTTCTAAGTTAAACCTGCTTCCATTTAGACGTCACAATATGTAAAATGACAACATTGATCTATGTAAAATGCTTTAAGATGGATCAAATAAATCAAATCACTGTTTCATGATGACTTAAGTGGTTTATGGTTTGTAACATTGTAACAGAAAAGACTGAAGCAAATTATTTATTTGAATAAGACTGTAAACTGATGACACAATTTTCATTAAATAACATGAACATTGTTTGATGTGTTTGTATGTTTATTATTTCGCTTGAAAATAGATGTTGTTTTGAAATGTTGTAGCAGATCCAACACTTTACCACACTAAATTGATTAAATACATAAATTGTAAAGTTTTCTTTGGTGGTGAATAACATTATGTGTTGTTGTTCCTTCAATTCCAGTATGTAGCTATGACTTTCTACATAACAGATCGCCACTCATAACCTCACTTTCAACATCAGGTATTGAGATAAGTGAATTGATGTGACGGATAGTCAATATAACTTGACAAGATGGTTCCATGACGTGGGTCTGTCTCACGGCTGTACACACTTGGCTGTTTTGACATTTGAGCGGAAATTGATATCATGTGACCTATCAACTTGTTTTAAGATGTCTTCAATATTCCATTCTGCTCTTAGACGCCACACCGAGTACTCCATTTAACTTTGTTGCTGCTTCTTTATTTTGTTATTGGCGTTTTCTATTATTTCGTTGTTGCTGTCTTTTGATGAACATGAGTGATTCATACAAAATGTTACGAAAGTGTGAGGAACGCAGTTCCGAGGTCAATATGCAGACGAACCACTACACTCACAGGAGGAAAGGTCATCTAACTGAGAATATTCATGAATCGAAAAATGGAAAATGTAGTGTCCACAGCGTCAAATTCATTATCAAGATGCAGTTCATTAAAACGCCATCAGATAAAATGTTAACCCAGTATACTCCATTCAACTTATTTCGTATCGTAAAATTCGGAGACATCTAATGACTAGACATGAATCTGTACTGCACAACGAGATACTTTCATTTGTGTACATAGTTTTTGTATAGTATTTGAATGAATCAAAGATGATAAATGAAGTAATGGTGTAATGTTACAACACAGTGACCAATGCCACTAATTATGTGTGTAAACACAGCTACATTTTATAATATGAAAGATGTATATGATTTGTTTATTATTTGTGTATTGCATGTAAATCGATTTGTTATTTTATGCAAATAATTTGTGATGTACAATTGTCAAAATGATTACATATTGCATAAAAGGAAATGATGTAATGAATTGTAGTAGACACGTTGGCGAGGGCAAAGTTAGCAATATCTTTGTGTAGAGCTGTATTATCGCTGAGCGTAGATTTGGGTAGTGAGAGGCATGAGAGAAGTAGTTGTTTTCAGCTCTCGAAGTGAATGTAACAGCCGGCCGTGGTGGCCGAGGGGATTGCGGCGCGCCAGTCAGAGTCTGCAGGGCCACTATGGTCGGGGGTTCGTATCCCCCCTCAGGCATGGATATTTGTGCCGTCCTTAGTGTTAGCTAGTTCATAAGTAGTTTGTAAGTTTAGGGACTGATGACCATGTAGTTAAGTCCCATAAGCTATACAAAAATTTGAACGTTTTTGAATGTAACAAAATCAGACAGCAGCAGCAGACTGTAATAGCGTGGCACCTTATTAAGTGTTAGTACGAGCAGCAATCAGAGCAAGTGGTCATTGGCAAATAACTGGCATGGCCACAACATCAATGCTACAAGAGGAATCTGTCAAGAGGAACACTGTATGCCCAATGCAAATAATGTTCCATCGCCAAGAGTATACCATTTTGTCAACAATTATTAAGTACCAGCAACAATCGCCAGCTACGCCGCACTGCCACTGCAAAAGTAAGATCTGCAGAACTTACCGTCTTTAGAACTGTATAGCTAAGCCAACGTTTAGTTTTCTGAATGTCAATAGCGAATCAGAGTGCAAGTATTCAGCGTTAAAGAAATTATTAACCCAAGTCACTACCAACCATGTTCCTTATCCGCTAACTTTAATTGTCCAAGGCTCAACATGAACCATAAAGACTGGTTGAAATAAACTTTAAAGTGATTAAAACAGTATAAAATATTTTGCAATAGTATAAAGTTGACATAAACAAATTAACAACATTGTGCAGTTAATATTAATGAGTGCATTGAATAATAATTGAATGATAAAGAACAGTAATTGTTCATTGTGATCTGAATATTCAGTTTATGAGAGTTAAAAAGTTACTTTGCAAAGTTCAGCCAAAGAAACAAAAAGTGCGTTTTTAACAGAGTAATTGTTAGATACCATTTAATATGCTACTTTGTTGTTAGTTTAATGGACCATAGTCAAAGTTATTTGATTAGTTGTTAGGAACAGTAATTACGTTAATCTTTTACATAAAGAGTAAATTGGTTAACCTTGCAGTCAATAATTTTGTATAAACATTCAACCAGTCAAAATAAATAGAAACACAATTATGACAGTTTGCATTAGAGTTGATTGTCAAAGAACAGTCAAACCTCATTGCAAGCATTATGGTGATGGTCTATTTCGTTATGCAGAAGTTGTGCATGCTAACTTTTATTACTACAAATTTCTAGTTCACTACAATAATTTTATTGGTTGATGGTATTGCATGAGAAAATTGGATTTGCTGGTTCTACATTGTTTTATGTTTCCTGGTGTCGTTGATGCACTCACTTAACCTGCAGTCTGTGTCTGTGTTGTTTCCAAATTAATCAGTCAGTAATTAATTTGCTACTGAACCAAAATATCATTACTATCCATAATTTGTTGCTCGTACAATGAGCTGACGACCATATTATCTCACCTAGTCAAAATTGTTTATTCAATTACAGTTTTGTGCCGGGTGTTACATTTACTACTTTATATAAAATTCCCGCACCAAACGATCGTCATTGGGAAGTGACTAGTGAAGTATCGTTTGTGTGTGTAACCTCCACTACGTTATTGGTTTCACCCCCGATAGCTTTAGGCGGGTAATTGTTTCGTGAGGCACATGGATCATTTTAAAGTTTAATCACTCATGATTATCGGTAGCGTAGGTTGGTTAGGTTACACTTGGCGCCCGGTGACAGGACACCACATTTCATGTTCCTTGGTATTCCAAACAATACAATCTTTGAGTACCATTTTATTTCAGAAAAATTCAGTTAAAATTCCTATTTTTTATCAAAGAAAAAAAACAGTAGTAGGCAAAAACAGCCGCCTGATAAAGAGGTTGATGAGGATGGCATGTTGTGGAGTGATGTAGAAATAGAGCAGGATTTGTTGTGCGAGGATGAAGGTGATGAAACTAAGAGGATTGATCAGATAATGGTTTCTGTAAAAATCTATGTAACGAGTATGCAGATGTTAATTGATAGCAGAAGTCAGATTAGTGCCGTGTCACAGTCATTTTACGAGCATATTAAGAAACAGACTGAAATCGTAGAAATGCCTGTGATGGGCGTAAAGATAATAGGTGATACTGGCGTATGCAGTAAACCAGTCAAATCTCAAGTGTTGTTACAATTTTCAATTAAAAATATTATGTTCGAGCATGACTTTTGGTAATTAATCAATTAAGTACAGACGTTATAGCAGGGATTGACTGGATGATGAAATACAAAGTAATTATAGATTGTGGCGAAAGAATTAAGTCATGTATTGTAGGACGAGATGTGTTAAGAGTTGGCTTTGATGAGGTAGACAAGATAGTGGAGAATCAGGATATGCAATTGCGTTTAGCTATTCTACCAGTATATGGTGTATTAAGCGAAAGATCAGAAGGCTGTCATGTCAGAAATTTAAGTTGTTTGCATCCAACTGTCAATGATTTTGAAACAATTGTAAATAGTGTAACAGGTATTTCAGAGAAATAGAAAACGGAGTTGTAGGAGATTTTGGTAGTTAACAGAGCGGTATTTTCAGATAAACCAGGTCGTGTGCAAGGGTTTGAATACATAATCGAAACTGTACCACATAAGCCGCTTTTTGGGCCAGTGTGTCAGGTACCGGTATCTAGTCATGAGGCGGTACAGAACGAAATTAATCACATGGAAGAATGGGGCATAACTGAGAGATCTAAGAGTCAATATAAATGTTCAAAAAAGCCAAAGTGTCAGAATTATTATAGATGCACACGAACTGAACAAAGTGGTGAAACGTGAAACTGATCGGCCGGAATGATGATGTACTTCAAAAATTTCATAACGTCAAGTATATGACCAATCTTGATTTGACGGCTGGCTATTGGCAAATTGCGATGGAAGAAGAATCTAAAAAACAGGCAGCTTTTCTATACGCTGGGAAATGTTATCAATATAAAGTTATTCCTTTAGGTTTAAATACGTCTCTGTCAGTATTCATCCGTGCTCTTGACGGAGTGCTAGGCAAAGAATTAGGCTCCCGAATTACGATTTACGTTGATGACTTACTGATTGCGATGCCTTCATGGGAAGAGCATTGTGACTTATTGAACAAAGTATTTGTGGCTGTGAAATGCGGAGGAATTATCATGAAAATAAAGCAATGTGAGTTTGTAAAGGAAGAAACAGAATTCATGGGGCATATCATTACCACTTCTGGGATAACCAAAGAGCCTCAGAAATTAAAAGCTATCAGAAACTGCCCACCACTGCAAACAAAAAACAATTGCAGTCGTATTTGGGATTGTGTAATTTTTACAGAAAGAATGTGGAAGGGCAAGCCTTTAATGACCCAGACTTGTGTAACATATCGAAAAAGAATAGCGCATTTGTTTGGGCAGAAAAGTGCCAAACAGCGTTTGACACATTAAAGACAGAATGGTTAAAGAATCAAATTTTACACCACCCAGATTTGAGTATACCATTCCATATGGGAACCGACTTCCGTGACTATGGTATCGCAGTACATATTTTTCAAGAAGTAGGAGACGGAGAGGAAAAAGATATTCGATCGATAGCGTTCACGAACCGGACTTTGTCCAAATATGAAAGGAATTATACCATATCAGAGAAGGAAGTAATAGCAATCATTTGGGGGTTTAAGAAGTTTAAAGGTTTCTTGTGGGGCACAAAGTGATTGTGCACATGGTCCACAAGACACTTACGTTTCTTACAACTTGCAGATTATTGCCCGATAGATTGAAAAGATGGGTGCTGTTTGTACAGCAATTCGACTATGAAATATTTCACACTAAGGGTGTCGATAACTGTGTAGCCGATGCATTGTCGAGATTACAGTACGATTCCGAGAGTGTGAATAATAAAGAAAATCCAGAAGATTTGTTCAAAATAATGTATCTGAAAGACGCAAAAGGTAGAAAAAAGATAGAAAACATTTGCAAAAACATGTGTCGATACAAGAATGATGACAATATTTGGAAGCTAATTAAAACAGAGTTTGACGCAAAGAATGAGAAAGGTGATAAATTGTGTAAATATTATAAAATTTATGTTGGCATACTCTAACGTCGTAGGAATTTAATCGCGGAAGATTGGCGAGTATGTTGGCCCAATCAGTATGTTATCTAGTTAATTGACTATTGTCACTTTGCTTATGGTCACTGTGGAAAGAAGAAATGTGTAGACAAAATAAGTGAATCTGTAATTTTTGACAATATAAATAGGAGAGTAACGGAATGCGTAAGAACATGTGACATGTGTCAAAAAGTGAAAGTGACTAATATGACTAATCAAGGACTATTGCAAAGCATTCAGCCTAAAGATAATCTAGAAATCCTGGCTACGGATTTGTATGGTCCTTTGCCAAAGACTATGGCAGTTTTGCGTATATTTTAGTTGTATTGGATACATTTTCAAAATTTGTAAAGCTGTATACTTTGAGTAAGGCCACTGCCAAGGCAGTATTTGGTAAATTAACAGAGTATTTTCAAGAGGCAGGGAAACCCAAATCAATTTTATATGATAACAGACCTCAATTTCTGTCTAAAGTTTGGAATGAATGAATGAAAGAAAAAGGTGTGGAGGTTATCCATATATCGGCCTTATATTTTCGGACGTATTTTCATAGAAACAACAAAACTTGGGGCAAATACCTATCCAATATTGAATTGAATTCCTTGTTGCATGAGAGTACGGGTTTTACGCCTCAGGAAATTATGCTGGGGGATAAACCGAAAAGTGTAGTGGACGAATTAATTAATTTCCCACCATGGCAAGAATTGACAATTACGCAGAAGAAAGATATGTTAAGAGAGCGATTGAATAAGCGCCCTCAGGAGCAAATCAGGAGACATGATGAGGATGTGAAACCAGTAAAGTTTAAAACTGGTTCTAAAGTTCTTGTCAAAGCTCATGAAAAATCTAGCGAGATAGATAATGAAATTTCTAAATTTAAATTTGTGTACAATGGACCGTTTGAGGTCGCAGGCATACCACACCCTAATGCTTACTATTTAGTGTACCCACAATCAAGAAAAGAGTTTGGTGTACATAATATAGTAGACTTGCAAGACTACAAGAGTAGGGATGAATAATTAAAGAATTGTGTAATTATTGAAAGATGAAATGGCATCCAAACATGATGATGTTGTCGATATTACTATAAATTGAGATGTATTATGTAATTATATGCAAATATACTTAGACTATGTATTTGAGTTGCAGGTATAAAGATCACTATAAAACAGAGAGTTAATAAGATGAGGTTCATCAATGTGAAGGACCAATTAGAATGACGAGTGCAAGTAACTGCCTTTAACTTTGCGATGTACACAGAATCATGACGATGTTACTGAGTTGGTACACTTGTTGATACACTTGCTGCAAAGTTGCACTGATATGCTGTGTAATGTGTGAAATGTTGGTGTATCGTTTTGATGGACACAGTCGAGATATTCCTGTGTGAGCTTGTTTTAATGGACACAGTCGAAATATTCCTGTGGGAGTTAGTTTGGTTAAATACAGTGATACCTTAATGCACCAATTAATGATGTTAAAGAATATGAAGATTATTAATTGAGTCAAAATATTTCATGGCTAAAATGTACAATTTCAAAGACAGTAATTGTCTTGAGTAATGAAAAGTTTAATTTTCGTACTTTTTGTTGATCACGGGTTGTTTTGTTTAGCCGTTCCCTTGGATCTGTGCTAAATGGCACCGACCAATGAAACGTGGTGCAACAACACAGTGCCAATGGTACTAATTGTGTGTTTAAAAACAGTTACATTTATAATATGGAAGATGTGTATGATTCACTTATTATTTGTGTACTGCATGTAAATCGATTTGTTATTTTATGCAAATAATTTATGTGACATACAATTGTCAAAATGAAAATTCCTGGCAGATTAAAATTGTGTGCCGGAACCGGGACACGAACCTGGGACCTTTGCCTTTTGCGGGCAAGTGCACTACCGACTGTGCTATCCCGACACGACTCACGATGCCGCCTCACAACTTTACTTCCACCAGTACCTCGCCTCCTACTTTCCAAACTTCGCAGAAGCTCTCCTGCAAACACACAAGACTAGCACTCCTGGAAGAAAGGATATGGTGGAGACATGGCTTAGAATCAGCTGCAGAGTGAAGTTTCATTCTGGAATTGTCAAAATGATTGCATATTGCACAGAAGGAAATGATGTAATGTATTGTAGTAGACAAGTTGGCGTAGCAAGAGCAAAGTTAGCAATATATTAGTGTAGAGCTGTATTATCGCTGAGCATAGAGTTGGGTAGCGAGAGGCGCGAGAGAAGTAGTCGTTATTGAGTTCTTGAAGTGAATGTAACAAAGTCAGAGAGCAGTAGCAGACCATATTAGCGTGGCACCTTATTAAATGTTGGTACCAGCAGCAATCAGAGCAAGTGGTCATTGACAAATAACTGGCATGGGCACAGAGTCAATGCATCAAGAGGAATATGTCAAGAGGAACACTGTATGCCCAATGCAAATTATGTTCCATCGCCAAGAATATACCATTTTACAGCAATTATTAAGTACCAGCAACAATCGCCAGCTACGCCACACTGCTGCTGCAAAAGTAAGATCTGCACAAATTCCCGTCTTTAGAACTGTATAGCTAAGCCAACGTTTAGTTTTGCTGAATGTCAGAGTGCAAGTATTCAGCGTTAAAGAAATTATTAACCCAAGTCACTACCAACCAGGTTCCTTATTTGCTACTTTTAATTGTCCAAGGCTCAACATGAACTATAAAGACTGGTTGAAATAAACTTTAAAGTAATTAAATCAGGAGAAATATTTTGCAATAGTATGAAGTTGGCATAAACAAATTAACAACAGTGCACAGTTAATAGTAATGAGTGCATTAAATAATAATTGAATGATAAAGAACAGTAATTGTTCATTGTGATCTGGAATATTCAGTTTATGAGAGTTAAAAAGTTACTTTGCAAAGTTCAGCCAAAGAAACAAAAAGTGCGTTTTTAACAGAGTAATTGTTAGATACCATTTAATATGCTACTTTGTTGTTAGTTTAATGGACAATAGTCAAGGTTAGGAGATTAGTTATCAGGAACAGTAATTATGTTAATCTTTTACAGAAAGAGTAAATTGCTTAATGTTGCAGTCAATAATTTTGCATAAACATTCAACCAGTCAAAATAGATAGAAACACAATTACAACAGTTTCCATTAGTGTTGATAGTCAAAGTACAGTCAAACTTCATTGCAAGCATTATGGTGATGATCTATTTCGTTATGTAGAAGTTGTTCATGCTAACTTTTATTATTACAAATTTCCAGTTCACTACAGTAATTTTATTGGTTGATACTATTGCATGAGAAAGTTGGATTTGCTGGGTCTACATTGTTTTATGTTCCCTGGTGTCATTGCTGCGCTCACTTAACCTGTAGTCTGTGTCTGTGTTGTTTTCAAATTAATCAGTCAGTAATTCATTTGCTACTGAGCCAAAATTTCATTAATATCCATAATGTGTTGCTCGTGCAACGAGCTGGCGACCATATTATCTCACCTAGTCAAAATTGTTTATTCAATTTCAGTTTTGTCCCAGGTGTTAAATGTACTACTTTATATAAAAGTAGTAAAGTATCGTTTGTGTGTGTAACCTCCACTACGTTATTGGTTTCACCTCTGATAACTTAATCAGGGTAATTGTTTCATGAAGCACATGGATCATTTTAAAGTGTAATCACTTGCGATTATCGGTAGCGAAGGTCGGTTAAGTTACAATGGGATTTCTGTCATGTTTTTACTGCCGTGCATGAGTACGAAATACGCAAATTTTGATGATTATGTCATGCTATGGAATTTCTGTGTAAAAAAATTGAAGTAGTCTCATATTTTCAGTGTTTAACTGTCAAGTTAGTTATGTCAAAATACTTACATACATACATACACACACACACACACACACACACTCACACACACACACACACACACACACACACACACACACACACACACACACTCATCTCATTCACGATTACGTATTCAGAAGATAAATTGCTGTACTTCATTAAGTTCAATCACTACATGTGCGAATTTACCCATGTTAAGCGCAACTGAGAATCGTTAAATGAGTACTTGTTACTAATTTAAGGATACTGCCTGTTTTGGCCAAATGTAACAGTACACAGCTTACATCTGAAATCTTGAATGTATTGACAATCATCACTACTACTTTGCCCCCCTTGAACATCCAACCAATCCATCACTAGTATAGGTTATATTGCACAGTGGCAGCTATTTTGAGTTAGCAAAGCCAGCCAGTGTGAATACGAAATAAGTCATAGTGGTAAACTGATCTTCAGCATAGCAAAGCATCAACGTTTTCGCCATAGTTAGTTTGAAATTGTATTGTATAGTATTATATTTTATTTGATCCAGGAAATCATAGCATTGTACAGTTGTACATATGATATTGGACAGGTCAAAAACATTTTTATAAATAATTTTTACAATTTTTGTTATAATTTGGCAAAATTTTTACAATAGGGTATTAGACATTACAATGTAGGCCTCCTTTATTTGTTAGATTGCATCTACTTAAATGTATATAAGGCAAATGTTTTTACAAACTATAGTTTAGTTCATTTCGTAGACTTTCCAGGCGTAGGCGAACACTTATTACAAAGGGGTTTGTAATTTAAACTCTTTAAAAAAATCATATACTGCACAGTAGTTTTTTTTCCAAAAGTTATTTTTTAAGTTGTTTGTGGATGCTCGTGGGCTTTTTGTTGTTTTGATTTCTTTGGGTAAATTATTATACATACATATACCACCATGTAAGACAATTTTTTTGATAGCAAGTTGTTCTGGATTGAATCACATGTAGGTCTGACTGTTAGCTTGTTTCACAGTTATAAATATCTCCATTAAATCTTAATGCGCAGTCATTGTTCAATAGATATCATTTGACAAATGAGATGATATTATAACTATTAACAGATGGCAGTGTCATAATTCCAAGTGTTTTGAAATGTTCTCGGCATGATTCATTATATTTTAGGTTACATATTATGTGTATTGCCTTTTTTTGTATTTTGAAAATATCCCTACCCCCCGGGGAGTTCCCACAAAATATGAGTCCATACTGCAGTATGGAGTGAAAGTAAGAGTAATATACAGGTATGAGGACTGATTTGCTGACTGATTTTTTAGCATCATTAGAATATAGCAGACAGTTCACAGCTTTTTCTTGATATAATTTGTATGAGTCTCCCATTTAAGGTTTTCTTCAAGCCATATTCCAAGAAACTTGTCTGAGTTCAAACACGAGAGCCCTTGGTTATTTAGAATAATATTAGGGATTTCTTTTTTTAGAGGTAAGAGGCTGAAATTCATATAGGTTGTTTTTTGTACGTTTACAATGAGGTTGTTCTCATTGAACCATTTGCTGAGTGATGACATGGTTTAATCTTTTGGTTGTGGTCCGCTGCATCATTACCTGTTATCAGAATACTTGTGTCATCAGCAAATAGTGTGGTATGCCTGTAGTGAGCTTCGTGCTTATGTCATCAATGTATAGTAGAAACAGTATGGGACCCAATATTGAGCCTTGTGGGAGACCATGTCTGACAGGTGTTGTCTTAGAGGAGTGGATAGTACATTGTATTCCCTTTTTCAAATTTAAATACTACTTTTTGTACTTTGTTTGATAGATAAGATTCCAACCACTTATTAGCAATTCCTCTTATGCCTTTAGTTGCCAACTTGTTCAGTAGTATGGTATGGTTAATTACATCAAAGGCTTTTGATAAAACTAAAGAAATTCCAGTGCAAATTTCTTTTTCATCCAATGATATTAAGGTAGTGTTGAGATATTCATAGATGGCTGTGGTAGTTGTCTTTTCTTTTCTGAACCCATGCTGGTGTTTTTATAGCAAGCAGAATTTGTTAATAAAGCCTTCCAATCTAGTGTAAAATAATTTTTCAAATATTTTTGAAAATTTGCTGAGTTGTGCTATAGGTCTGTAATTAGCTACATCGTTTTCAGGGCCTTTTTTGCGGAGTGGGGTAAATTTAGAAACTTTTAGGAGGTCATGGAAACCTCCATTAATAAAGGATGCATTTATTATATAGGTTAGGGGTTCTGTAATAAATTCTCCACATTTCTTTATAATTAAGTCAGGGATGTTGTCACTGCCACTGGAGTACTTATTTTTTACTCCTTTTATAGTTTTGAGTACTTCAGTATTGGATACTTTGTGGAGAAACATTGATGTCTGTACTGGTATCTTCCCATTAGTGTTTGGTGTTGACTATTGGGTCTAGGGCAGTTATTCTTTATTAGGTTTTCTGCTATTTTACTGAAATATTCATTAAAAGACTTTACTATTTTTCTGGATCTGATGTTACTTCATCATTTAAATCCAGTTTTAATGTTTTGTTTATTTCATGTTGCTTGTTTTTTGTTTCATTTTTCACAACTTTTCACAAGCCTTTCATTCTATTGTTAGATTCTCTTATAAATTTATCATTATGTAATTTTTTTGCTTGTTTAAATACTTTTTTTAAATAGCACAATACTTCTTATAGTATGACCTAAACTGACCATCATCTACATTGAGTTTCATGTAGTTCTTCAAGTCACGTTTTTTTTTTTTTTTTTTTTTTTTTTTTTTTTTTTTTTTTTTTTTTTTTTTTTTTGGTTGAAGGTCCTTATTCCTATTGTTACCCATGAGTTCGTGCATTTATTTCCAATTGTCCTGGACGTGAATGGAAATGCAGTATTGAAATATTGAAGAAATGTTTCATGGAAAGAATTTAACGTGTAGTTTACATCATTTTCTTCATATACCTCTGTCCAGTTCTCGCCCCTTAGCAGATAAATATATTTAGCACAGTTCATTATAAGAATTAAAACTTTGAGATTATCACAGGGAGAAACAAAACAATAAACACGTTTCTGTTGAGTATTTTGGTGTCTCCTCTGCACACATAATATAAACTAAGTAAATTTCAGTGACGGCCTACTGCATAACTTTCACCACATTTTGTTTATTATTGATGAACGGATACAACATGAGATGGGAATACCATAGCTCAAGCTAAACTGAATCCTTCAATAGTTCCAACAACACATTCCGTCAGGAGCAGGACTGCATCCTTGTGTTTACGTATGGGACAGTCATGTGACCTAAATGTCCGCAGGTAAACGTCAGAACAGCCAAGTGTGTACTGCCACGAGACAGACTCTCCGTGACGTGACGTTGACGTAACGGACAGTGTGCATTGGCCTGGGTTGTCGATTGTATTATGGATCGGCTCATAAGCTAGTTCAATAATTTGGCAATATGAAATTAGTTTTGCACATCGTATTGACGGCCTTCTATCGATAGTGACTTACTATCGATAATGGCCTGCTATCAATATGAATCGAAATGCCAGCATCCGAACGGAATCGTACCTTGGTTACTTGCAAGAATTTAAACTGTGTTCTTTTTTTAGGTTCCTGCCTACCCTTATCCTTTAAAATGATGACATATTCGTAGATAATAGTAAAGTACTGCTGTCAATCAGAATAGACATCTACTATCTAACTTGTCGAAAATCCTTCATCGTTTTCTACGAACACGTCATAGTAGGTCGGATGTGAGTAAAATACTTTTGACAAGCTAGACTATAGACGTATATTTCGATTGACAGCTGCACTTTACTTATTTCTATGAATATGTCATGATTTACAGGATGTGGTTAGGCAGAAACCTAAGAGTACAGCTTAAATTCTTGTAAGAAAACAAGCAAAGAAACGGCAAAGTACTTTTCACAATATATACAGGGTGAGACAGCTAATTCATAACACCCCTTGTGTCGCCCCAGCCCAAATAGATAAATAGATGCCGTTTGGACGGTGAACTGCAGGGACAAGGGCTACTTGAATACATAACATTTCATGTTTGTACTATTTTTATTACAGCGATATGAGGCCATCTTTAGTTTTTTTAATGGAACGCTATGCTAAATTTTAGGGTAACATTTTGGGCTTAAAAAGACGGTTTTAAATATGTGTATATCAAAAGTTTTCGGCGAATAGTTTTTGAGACCACAGCTATGTTTCCGTATCGTATTCGTCCTTCGAAGTGGCATGTTTGTGTATGACAGACTAGCGACATTTACCGTGTAGTCAACAGAACAGGATAAGGTCGCACTGGACAACGCCACTTCGAAGGCCAAATACGATAGGAGAACTTATCTGTGTCTCAAAAACTATGCACCTGAATGTTATGATATACACATATTTGAAAATGTCTTTTTAAGCCCATCATGTTACACTAAAACTTAACATAGGATTCCATTAAAAAAAGGCCTCATATCTCTGTAATAAGAAATAGCACAAACATAAAATGTGATGTATTCAAGTCGCCTCTGTCCCTACAATTCACTGTCCAAACGGCAAATTTATATTTATCACGGTTGGGGAGATAAAAGGGGTGTTATGACTTAGCTGCGTTACTCTGTCTGCATCATTACCAACTTTAGTCTCCCACGACACAGTGACGTTTTGTGTTAGTGACATGACACTGTGTTCGATACATTTCAACAGAAGGCCATCAATGGGATGTGCAATGCTTCTTCCAAATTACCGCTTATTATAACTGAATGAGTTTCATAAAACATCTAGAAATGCCGAAACACAAGTGTACATTCTCAAAAATCCTGTCTTCAAGAAATAGAGAACGACTTGTAGATTTTGGTAATGGTGCGGTGAAAGATGGCAGGTGTATGGTCTTTCCATTTTATCGATTTGCGAACAGTTCATTGTTGAAGACATGCTTATTTTTACGAGTAATACCACAAAACTGTTTTTTCAGTGTATCATGGCTGCAATACAAATACGTAAAGAATATTTTCATTAATTATCACACAGTGGCTTAATGACAGGAATAGATTGAACCGTGAATCTGTTAAAGGTATGTTGATGGTCCAAATAATTTTTAACAATTTTCATTTGTATCTTTTTACAACTTTCTGCTGAGTAAACGTAAACGTCTGCAGAAAATTGGATCTTCACTGAAGTATCAATAATTATTGTTAAGAAATGTCTTCTTTGTGTGTTAATAGTAAACTCGTTTATTAAATTTGATCACATGTATTGTGCGTCCTCTTTTTTCTTACTTTCTGAACCTGTTTGTCCTTTTTTTTATAAGTTTGCATCTGGTCTCCCTACATATTCCAGACTAACATACAACTACTGTGAGGTTTAGAACCAACTAGTACACATTTTCCAAGAGAGATGACTTTACAAGGTCAATTAACACTGGCCATCACATCAAGGTGTACTCATATTCCCTCGCATATCCCAATACGGAATGTTGAAAGTGACATTATGTGTGGTGATCTGTTATGTAGAAAGTCATATTTTGATAGTGAAATTGAGGAAACTACAACGTTAAACGTTATAACAACCGAAGAAAACTTTACAATGTATGTTTTTGGTCAATGTAAGAGTGATCAAGTGCCAGGTACTGAAACAACATATCAGCATATATTTCAAAATGAATATTGTTGTGTAAAATTGTACACTACTGGTTTCTAGCTTGACCCAAGATATTCAAATAGTTTATGTTATAAGGGGTTTGACACTGTGTGAGCAAATACTGCCAGACGGAATTTATTTCCGCAGGTTTTGGTGGGTGAATTTGTGCTCACTGCCATGGAGTGCCAAGGAAGAGAGAAGATTAAGGTTATTTGAAGTTGACTGTCTGTTGTAATAAGATTAGAAGCAATTGTTATTCTTAATTAGGATTTCTTTCGATCCATATCAGAAATGTAAAACTGGTGTAGTTCTTAACAAAGAAAGAATAAAGTTTAACGATATTGGAAAGTATAATTATCTTTCAAATTTCCAGGTGTCCTGATAACCATATCAAGCAACTTCAGACTCTAGTCTGCTTATAACGACTATTTCTTTCAATACAAGGTACGGACTAGCCGGATCTTGTGGTAAGTACAGCTTGAATTATATATTATATCCTGAAATGAACAAGGAAAGGTATTATTTGTGCTGTGGAAATACTGAAAGAAAAATACACGGTGACAGCACAAAGTTGGCGACCATGCCAGGACCAAACCAAAGAAGATTGGGGCTGAAGGCGATCGTGAAAAATGAGAATTATTGAAGTATTAACACGGGATTTCGGTACGAAAATCGAGGCAAATAAATTGGTTGCTTATCGTTACCGAAATCAACAACGATCAAATCGTCGACTTGATAGCCTAAGACGGCGATTATAAATACTTGGAAGAAAGAATACGCCGCCAGAACAGGAAGAAACAACTGATGCTGTTTCGGGTCAATGCTTCAACCGGCCTATGAGACGCGGGACTACTGTTTCCACGTTGCCGCTAACAATGATCGTTGTAGCAGCCGACCCAAATCTTGCGAAGTGGTGCGAGCTGTGAACCTGTGGTGAACGTAACCAGTCTGTGTTGAACTTTAATTTTTGTAGGAGTGATTTCATGCCGCAAGCAAGAACTTTAAATAGACTGTGGTGTCGCACAAGTACAAAGTGTGCGCCACTTACTTTCGCCGCGCGCCGTCATGCACGCACGGCGCGGCGTTCTCACGACGACAGCCACGAGCGCCCTCTGCGACAACGCCGCTCGTGGCCACCACTGAAGGACATCGGTCACTTCGCACTTCGGACTGAGATAGCAACGAGTTAGGACCTTCGTACTCAGATAGGCACCAGTGAAGACTTTGCTATTGTACAGGCACTAGGCAGGCCTCTAACAACTATGTATCAACATTCTGCAGTACTATGTAAAAGTTAAGTATTGTTACATTTTGTGCAATATATCTCTTTCTAATTTACTCGAGTGTTTATAGTTTCTGGCTGCTCCCCTCCATACCTGCACCAGCGTGTCGGTCTCATTCCACTCGGCCACCGACACCTACGACGAGGCTGGGACACAAAAGCGGCGACGAAGTCGGGACACAAAAGTGGCGACGAGGAGTGATAGAACCTTGGACCAGCCCGCTTGCAGCAGCCAGACAGCAGCAGTCGGAGCACGCAAAAATTGCTCCCGCCCACCCACCCTTATTATAAGATTTTTGGGGGAACATATTCTGTTACGTATTTTGTGGACTTTTTTGTTGCAGAGCGTCCTCTTTCATATTGCATTTGTGTTTTGTTATAATTTACTTGTATGCGCGGCGCCTAATCGGTCATCATGGCCACTACCCCGAACCCAAACTTAATGGAAATTATTCAGTTACAGACGGCGCAAATTACCCAGCTTCTCCAGGCCGTGTCGCAGTTGACGACACAGGCTGCTCACCAACAACAACAGTCGTCACATCAGCAGCCCACACCTGCCGCCGCACCGCTTCCGACGTTCCGCCAGTACAACGAACGTGAGGAAGAATGGAGCGACTATTTCGCACAGTTTCAAGAACTCGTCGCGGCTCATCAAATTACAGGTCAGAGAGTGAAGAACCTTTTCTTATCGATTGTGGGCCCCCAGACTTTCGTACTATTGCAAAAACTTTTCCCTCTCGCATCTCCTCGTGATGTAGACTTTGAACAAATTGTAGATGCACTGAATGCTCATTATGAGAGAAAAGTTCTTGTAGCCGCTGCACGATACCGATTTTTCAGACTTAAAAAATTACCGCAGCAGTCACACCAAGAGTGGATTACGGAATTGAAGGGCTTAACCCGCCAATGTAAATTTACTTGCTCTTGTGGACTTTCGTATAGTGACGTGATGTTGAGGGATGCAATTACGCAGAACATTCAGGACCCCAGAATTAGGGCAGCAATTCTAAAACAGTCAGACCCCTCATTAGACAGTGTACTGCAGCTTATAGAAGCGCATGATACTTTTGACTTAGCTGATGTAGAAATGCAAAGCCACAGTGTTAATTCAGTGCGCCGCAACGGACGCTTTCCTAGCCGTAGTTCTCAGTATAGCACTAGTGATTCTTATTTTTCTACCGGCCGTGCTGAACAGACAGTGAACAGTAGCCAGTGTAAAAGTGCGACGCAAAGGTCGCCCCGTCGTGTTAGAAACAGTAATTTGAATAACGGGCGCCAACGCTCATTTCAGAAAAATGTACGTAAATCTTGCCCCCAGTGTGTGTCTCGCCACAAGCGTGCTCATTGCCCTAGTCGCAACGCAACCTGTTATCAATGTGGCAAATCGGGACATGTGCAGTCTGTGTGTATGCAAATTAAGAACTCAAAGAACAGTAACGTTAGAAACGGTGCTTCGCAAAGTGCGAGAACAGTTCATTCTGTAAATGTTATACGGGCTGTGGAATTGAACACTGCTTTCCTTGGATCTCAATTGCAAGAAAGTAGTTCTGCGCCTATGGCAAAACTATATAGTGCACCACGTAGCAAGCGCCAACGAGCGCGTAAAACAGTGCAACGGAAAAGGGTTCGGGACAAGCAATATGACTATGAACAGTGCATTACTGTCGTGAAATTAGTGCCTTCTGCAACTGCTCCTTGTAATAGTGCCCAGTACTGTGTAGCTAGTGACAGTAGAATTGGTGTAGCTACTCAAAGTAATTTTAGTGCAGTAGCCTCGCATTGTGCGGACGCCGATCCGGCGGTAGTGTCATCTAGTGACAGTGTGGTTAATCCGCTGTGTGCCGAGTATGCGCCGCTTCCTACCGCACGCAACCCGGGCAAGCGCAGAAAACAATATGTATTAGACGTTGCCCACATTCGCGCACCGGTCGTGCGCCAGAAGCACAAGCTGTTTGTTACTCTCTCTATAGAAAATAAGACTGTGCAATTTCAGCTTGATACTGGTTCCGCTGTTACATTACTAAATAAAGACACATATGAACTTCTGGGTTCGCCAAAATTGTCGCCGTCACAGCAAGTGTTAACAGCTTATACAGGTGAAAATATTCCCGTGCTAGGAACGTGTAGCCTGCCTGCCTCTTTTCAAGGTGTAACAAAAACAGTTGCTTTTGTTGTTCTTCAGGCCAAATCTACACAGAACATTTTTGGACTAGATGCTTTTGATTTGTTTGGTTTATCAATTCAAAGAGATGTGCTTCAAATTTCGTCAATAGTGCCTCAGGATAAAATAAATGCATTGTGTGACAAATATAGTGACTTGTTTTCGCCGGAACTAGGTTGTGCAAAAGACTTCGTGGCACATGTAACTTTAAAAGAATCTGCAGTACCCAAATTTCGTAAAGCTAGACCAGTGCCTATCGCCTTGCGTGATACAGTTGCCGAAGAACTTAAACGTTGGCAAGATAGTGGGGTGATTTCTCCTGTTTCTGCGAGTCAGTGGGCCTCGCCTATAGTTATTATACCCAAGCCGTCAGGAAAACTTCGTCTCTGTGCGGACTTTAAATCTGCAGTGAACAGTCAAACAATTGTAGACACTTATCCCCTGCCCAGACCTGAGGAACTGATGGACAAATTAGGACAGTCTCGCTTCTTTTCCAAGATTGATTTAGCAGAGGCATACTTACAGATTCCACTTGATGACGAGTCCAAAAAGTTTTTCGTCATTAATACTCACATGGGCCTTTTTCAATTTCAACGCCTACCCTTTGGCAGTTCTTCCGCTCCCGCTATTTTTCAGCGTTTTTTGGAACAGCTGACAGTTTCTGTACCGTGTTGTTCGAACTATTTAGATGACATTGTGGTATCCGGACGTACAGTTGAAGAACATTTAGCAAACCTGGAGTGCCTTTTCAAAGTGTTGACTGCAGCAGGTCTACGTTGCAATAAAGCAAAGTGTTCGTTTTTTCAAACTGAAATAGAGTACCTAGGTCATGTGATTAATGCCCAAGGAATCCATCCCTTACAGTCACATCTTCGAGCAATCAAAGACTTGCCTCCTCCTAAGAATGTGCACGAATTGCAAGCAGTAATGGGGAAGCTGAACTATTATTTCAGATTTATTCCCAATGCCTCTCAGATTGCAGCTCCACTGCATCACTTACGTAGGAAGAATGTTCCTTTTGTATGGTCTAAAGATTGTCAGGTTGCCTTTGACAAATTAAAGTCTGCACTACTCAGTGATGCATGTTTGATTCCCTTTGACCCACAGAAGCCTGTAGTGTTAGCGGTTGACGCCTCGTCGTACGGTCTGGGTGTTGTTCTGTCGCATCGTATTGGATGTCACGATCGTCCTATTGCCTTTGCATCCAAGCTACTGACGCCGACGCAACAGAATTACAGTCAGATAGAAAAGGAGGCCTTAGCAATCATTTACGGCGTCACAAAGTTTCATCATTATCTCTATGGCAGAAACTTCTATTTGTTGACAGACCACAAGCCTCTCACGTCGTTGTTCTCACCCACAAAGCCAATTCCGCCACGAACGGCACAAAAGCTTCAGAGATGGTCCTTGATATTGTTAAATTATCAGTATGAGATTTTGTACCGACCTACCACTAAACATGCCAACGCGGACACACTTTCCCGACTTCCGGTTGGCCAGGATGTATCATTTTATTCTTCAGAAATGGCATGTTGTCAGATAGACTCCAGAGATGCTTCCGCTGTCGCAGACTTTCCTTTGAACTCTCGTCGGGTTGCACAGGAAACAGCTGCGGATGCAGACCTAAGTGTGGTAGCACGTTTTGTTCGCTCAGGGTGGCCTGCCAGAGCCAAAGACATTGATCGGCCTCTGGTTCGACGTTATTTTGCACAACGTCATGCATTATCTTTAAGTCAGGGTGTACTGTTGTTACATACGGACAACGACCAAGCAAGAGTGATTGTTCCTCGTTCCCTGCAACGAGAAGTGTTACGCCTCCTGCATCAAGGACATTGGGGTATTGTTAGGACAAAGCAACTGGCCAGACGTCATTGTACCTGGGTTGGTATGGACGCTCAGATAGAGAACATGACATCACAGTGTACCGTTTGTGCGGAGCATCAGGCGGCTCCTCCGCAACGTTTCTCAGACTGGCCACGCCCCAAGGGACCATGGCAACGTTTACATATTGACTTTGCCGGACCTTTCTGGAATACGCGCTGGTTAATTGTTGTAGACGCTTTCAGCAAGTTTCCTTTTGTGATTGCCATGAACTCAACGACAGCGTCTAGTACAATCAGTGCCTTAACATCAGTGTTTTGCATCGAAGGCTTGCCTGAAACTATCGTCAGTGACAATGGACCTCAGTTTGTTAGTGCGGAATTTCAACAGTTTTGTCGTGTGAATGGCATTCAGCATATCACCACCGCGCCTTTTCACCCTCAGTCCAATGGTGAAGCAGAACGTTTCGTTCGAACATTCAAGTCTCACATGGAGAAGATGAAAGGTCAGCACTCCAGGCAGCAAGCTCTTCAAATTTTCCTGTCTACGTATCGGTGCATGCCACGTGACGGCCCGTCTCCTGCCGAGCTGCTACACGGCCGCCGTCACCGCACTCTCCTTCACCTGATGCAGCCTCCCACGCACCGAGTCGGTTCGTATGGCGCTACGCGTTTTCAGGTTTCCACGCCGGTGCTGTACAGGGTGTTTGCTGGAAACAAGAAGACATGGTTGCCGGGCACCATTCAACGCATGCTTGGGCACAATATGTTTGTTGTACGTTCTTCCACAGGGTCGGAGCTGCGGCGCCACGCAAACCAATTGCGCCTGCACAGACCGCGCGATCCTGTCTCCGGTTTCTTGATTCCAGACCCAGTTCACCGCCAGGGAGCACAGCCACATCGTTCGTCCCCGGACTACGAGATCCCTATGGACGTCGACGTACATCCGACGCAGTCGTCGCCGCCGCTGTCGCCGCCGCAGACGACAGCGTCACCGAGAGGGACTCCGGGACCGTGCGGGCCCCCCCAGCTTGGGCCACGCACCTCAGAAGAAGATGACCTGCTCCCTCTGGGCGGGGGCGGGCGCCCTTCCCCAGGTTTCGGCGGGTTCCCTGGAGGATCGCAAGGCGGATGCCGGGGCGCGGACGGCGTCTCGATCCCGGCCTCAGCTACGACGCCCGTCCCACCAGTAACGCCCCCGCCCAGGCCCTCCTCCCAGTGCCGTCGCCGTGGCCCTCAGCCCTACGCCACGACGGCGCGGCGGTTTGGGGGGGAGGGGTGTGGTGTCGCAAAAGTACAAAGTGCGCGCCACTTACTTTCGCCGCGCGCCGTCATGCACGCACGGCGCGGCGTTCTCACGACGACAGCCACGAGCGCCCTCTGCGACAACGCCGCTCGTGGCCACCACTGAAGGACATCGGTCACTTCGCACTTCGGACTGAGATAGCAACGAGTTAGGACCTTCGTACTCAGATAGGCACCAGTGAAGACTTTGCTATTGTACAGGCACTAGGCAGGCCTCTAACAACTATGTATCAACATTCTGCAGTACTATGTAAAAGTTAAGTATTGTTACATTTTGTGCAATATATCTCTTTCTAATTTACTCGAGTGTTTATAGTTTCTGGCTGCTCCCCTCCATACCTGCACCAGCGTGTCGGTCTCATTCCACTCGGCCACCGACACCTACGACGAGGCTGGGACACAAAAGCGGCGACGAAGTCGGGACACAAAATAGACTAGACATGTCACAATCGGAGGAAATTTCCCCTGCTTTGTTGAAACTTTTTCAACAAATGTCAGATAAAATTAGTGAACAGTTATCATCGAAAATCAGTGAACAGTCTAATCATATTTATGATGAATTTGAAGATCTGTCACATGAATTGAAGAATAATAACGAATCTATGAATGTAAAATTACATAAACATATTCAAAACTGTCAGGAAAATTGTACTAAAATTATAGAGGATGTTAGTACCTTAAGAGAATTGATAGTTCCTAGAGAGGAAATAATAGAGTTGTCCAATCAAATCGTCCAAAATAAACTTGAAAGTGAGAAAGCAATCTTAAGAGAGCAGTTATCACAGAATTTTAAGGGAACACACGAGCTTGTAGAATCATTTAAAGGAGAGGTTAATTCAAAATTGTTGTTGTTAGTCCAATATATACAATCTACATGTAAAAGGTTCGATGTTTTAGAGGGCAAATCTCTCTCTGAAATGTCACAAATTAATAAAAGGTTTACGATAGCTGAGGAGAAAATTGATACCTTAGAAAGGTGTCAAAATATTAAAGATGTAAATCTATCCTTGGCTGATACGATTAGTAATTGGGAACATAAGGTTGAAGGTCTTATTAAAAAAATTCAGGAGATTAATACTAGCAATTTACAAAGGGTAGAAGATAAGAGTTCAGATTCAGAATTAGTATGTCACCAATTTGATAAACTTTGGGCTGAATTGGAACGGACAAAGGCAGAATTAAATTCTAAAAAGTCTGTCAACCCTAATAACCTTAGCAATAGCCAAGTAACTTCACCTCAAAGTTCTAATGGGGATAGTTTCAATTTAGCTTCAGGGATAAATTTATCGAAACAATTGGCAAAATTTAAACCTAATGGTGATGTTCATCCTAACCATTTCCTGAGAGTTTTATCTAGGATGTTACCTAATACATGGCCAGATTCACAAAAAAAATAGATTTTGTGTTGTTATTTAGTGGAGACTGCTTCAGACAGGGATAATGCAAACGCAGATAATTTTACATCCGGGGAAAATTTTAAGAAAAAATTCAATGAACAGTATTGGTCATATACTACTCAAGAAAATCTTAAGTTTGAACTATCTGGCCCTAAACCATATAATAAGAGTTTAGGTAGTATTAAACAATATATTCAGGACTACCTTATGAAAGCTAAGTTTCTAGAAACTCACAAATTGCCAAGTTCTTTCACAAATTGTGTGGTCCTTATATTCTTTCTCACATTCCCTATGTGAAAGCTGTACATTTGAAAGACCCTGACTCAGGTAGTGACGAAGGATTATACAATGTAACCGCTCTAAAGCCTTATAAAAAAAAAAACCTTAGAGATATGAGAAGTGTCTTTGTCTAAAGAAACCTATATGAGGCTTTAATCCTGGATTAATACCATGATAGGTTATTTTGTAGTTACATATCTATGTAGTTATTATAAATTATATTGTATTTATTTTTTTTTTCTCTGATGAGTGTCTGCTAAACAGGCAGAAAGTATCTATTTGTCTCTAAATGGAAGAGACTATACTTTCGTAATTAATAATATTTATATTGGGTAATTTTATACTTTTGTAAACATTTCATGAGTAATAACATGGGGAAAGGTTATTACTTCATTTTCTAGGGAAGGTTTGTACAGTTTGTAGTTGGATATGCTACAAACTAAGGGTAGGTACACAATCACACACACATAGCTATACATACACATTTTACACACACGCACACTGCACTAACAGGCACTGTTATTCACTCTTCAGGGCACTGCAATACAGGGAGTTGGAGCTTTTCTCCTGGGGATCTTGAAAGCAGCCTTTCACGTCCATTCTGTAGCGGGGCAGCTCATATCTAGTCTGGCATCTTTTGCCCTCCAGTGTGTTAGGCGCTATGCTGGATAGATCAGGGGTTTCCTGGGGTGGGGGGTGTTACCTGTCTTTGGGGTTTGTCTTCTTTTCTCTTTGCTCCAACATCCTGTGCTTTCTTTTCCTTTCCTACTTCTCTAAATGAGTACTAGTCTATAGTCCCCTATCCACTAAGCAAAGTCTTTATCGCTAAGACCCTTGTTATTTCCGTGTTGGACACACCTTTTTTTTTTTTTTTTACAAAATTACACACATGCACAACATCCATTCACACAAACATTTATACACAAAGCTTATATTATTACACTTATGATACAACTGTACATAACATTACATACACATACATAAGGCTTAGGTTTTAATAACGGCGAAAAGGAATGTTTAAATACTATGGAAAATGTATAGAATATATGTGGGTAACATATTCACTAGATTAGATGAAAACATGTTGCAGGCCTGTGTCAAAACGGAATATAACTTACAATGTTGGTATCGTCTTAGTCATACTGCAATGTTAAATTTTAGTTATCGGTGTTGTTGACGAACATTGCTACATGTGAGTGAACAATTGACGAATATTCGCTGACAAACGACAATCAATATTCCTTACCAGCAGAAGCTTGTTTAGATTCAATGGCGTGCATATTTGACACAGTTCATATCAACAATCATTTCGAAGCAACAACGTTGTGCATCTGAATCACAATATAGATCTAAAATAATGGTTTAGACATAAGTCATAGAATGTTGTGCATATGAAACATTCAACATCAGGAAACATAGTGATAAGTGATATATTAGTTACTTTACTCACTGTACACTCGTTTCGAGTGTGGGGAAGAAGTGACAAGGAGAATTACGAGTGCACATTAGTAAAGTGAAAAGATAGGATAGAAAATAAGCTGGGGAAGGGACATTTGAGGCATAAATATGAAGTGAAGTATATGGAAAGGAGCTGTCCTCAGTGAACTAAGAGGTGAAGAGAGTGGTTGTTGTGGGTTATTAGTAGGGTAAGCAGACCCAAGAAAGAGGCTGCTATCCTAGGTCAGGGGCCTAAAAGAGAGGATCTGACAATTCCCAAAGGGATGTACAGTCAAGGAAGGGCTTGATGTCACCTAAGGAATAGACAAGATAGGATGGCTGTTCCAAATATTTTTTTATAATTTTTTTGTTTTGCTTAAGGCAGCAATGGGTTACCTATCTTTATGTTGAATTGAAACCTCAAGTTCCCAATTAAAAACATTACCCAAGAATAAGTTAAATATCTATAGAAAAAGAATTTACAGTGCATATTCTTCATTTCAAAAGAGATATCAGTGAGATTTCAGGGAAGAGAAACTTCAAAGAAATTAATTTATGTTTGAGCTTAACTTTGTAATAGAGGTACTTATCTAGTGAAGTATAGATTTCCTGATGGCTTTGAATGTTAAAATTAAACACAAAATAAGTTGCCACCACTAATACATACTGCAACTACTTACCTTATTTGTTATGGATAAAAGCTTATACTTTGTATGTATATGTGTATTGGTAGGTTGAAGTAAACAATTTGATATCTTGTGTCTGAGTGGGGGGATCTGTAGTGTAACATTGTATACTACTGGTTTCTAGCTCGACCCAAGATATTCAAATAGTTTATGTTATAAGGGTTTGGCACTGTGTGAGCAAATACTGCCAGGCGGAATTTATTTCCGCACGTTTTGGCGGGCTAAGTTGTGCTCACTGCCATGTAGTAAAAGAACTGCACAGTACCAAGGAAGAAAGAAGATTAAGGTTATTTGAAGATGACTGTCTGTTGTTTTATGATTTAAAGCAATTGTTATTCTTAATTAGGATTTCGTTCAATCCATATCAGAATCAGAAATGTAAAACTGATGTAGTTCTTAACAAAGAAAGAATAAAGTTTAATGATATTGGAAAAAATAGTTATCTCTCAGATGTAGATATGGACAAAATTTCCAGGTGTCCTGATAACTATATCAAGCAACTTCAGATACTAGTCTTATTACAACGACTATTTCTTTCAATACAAGATACGGACTAGCTGAACCTAGTGGGAAGAACAGTTTGAGTTATATATTATATCCTGAAATGAACAAGGAAAGGTATTATTTGTGCTGTGGAAATACTGAAAGAAAAATACACGCTGGCATCACAATATATAAAACGTACGATTACATCAAACAATATTTATAAGAGCATAAATAGAGTCTGTTTACATTATCCATTATGATATCCCCACTGACATAGTTAATACCATCATAAACAGTTGAATTTTTTACTTTAATTATTTCATTGAATGGGGTTATTTAATGGAAATTGCATCATCAGATTACAATCTTATTCAGATAAACAGTTTGCTTCAGTCTTTTCTGTTGCAATATTGCAAAACATAATTTTTCGATTTTGGATATCCGACTTCACCTTTAAGGCCAATTCAGCAGGACATAAAACATTTTTCAAATTAGCCTACCACTTAAACAAAGTACAATAATAAAATAAAGATTAATAGGATACATTTCATGTAATCGTCGACTACAACATAAAAATAGGTTAACTTCCTATGTTAACAGACTACCATTCCATCAAAACATATTTCTAGAAAAAGCTTGACTTGACATGACGTGACATGAAGGTCCCATGATGGACAGTGTGAAAGCCACCATTAGTTTGGATTTAGATTAGATTAGATTAATATTTGTTCCATAGATCATGAATACGACTCTTCATTATGATGTGGAACATTTCAGGTTAATGAAGGGTGTCTGTACAAGACATTACATTACACAAAATATTTCATGGCACAATTTTATTTATTTATTTAGATTTACTAATTTATATCTAAAAACTAATCCAATGAGTAGAAGGAGTTGTCATCAGAAATTCTTTTAATTTATTTTTAAATGCTTGTTGGCTTCTGATGCTGCTTGGTAGGTAAGCAAAGACTTTTGTGGAAGCATAATTTACCCCTTTCTGTCTCAAACTCAGATTTAGCCCTACATAGTGAAGATTATCCTTTCTCCTGGTGTTACAGCTATGCACAATGCTATTACTTTTGAACTGTGTTGGATTATTAACAACAAATTTCATAAGTGAATATATATATATATATACTGTGAAGTTACTGCGAGTATACCTAAATCCTTGGAAATGCATTAGGGAAAATTCTGACAGAACGTGACATGACAGTGTGTATTAGTGTTAATCCGTGAAATCATCTACTACAACATTTAAATTGCAAGATGAAAACATAGAGTAGAATTGTCTCGTTATCCAACATTGAGAAACAAAATGTAGAAATGTTGGTAAATGTATGGGACTTAACTACTCTGGCCAGCAGTCCCTAGACTTATATATTACGTAAAAACTTATGCAAAGGACAAAAAATACATCCATGCCCGAGGGAGGACTTGCACCTCCAAAAGCAAGCAGCAGTGCTGCGTCAGCATTGAGATGCACAGAATAGATTTTGTGTTGTCAACATATATTCATAATCTATTCACATATATTAGACTGTGATATATTGCTGTTATGGTCACATGATCTCGGGACGATGTAGGTTTGTTTGTAATGGAGATGACCTAAACAGTGACTGGATGTTAAATGTTGAGCTTCCTTGGTTTGTGAGAGTTGCAGTTGCGGATAGTAGAAAGTCCCTGAAATATGTGGCGCTGCCACTAGATGTCAGGCGCAATGAGCTCTTTTAGTGACATGAAAGTAACTGCACTGTATTCCAGCTATTTCGGGGTTTGTAACACATCCTGTCTGTGTTTGCTGATGGATCAGACAGGTTGATGTATGAATTTGAAACACGTCCACATAACGTGTTCCATCTAATTGACTCCCCACGAACAAATGTTGACGAGCTTCAGACTTTTTTTTCAGTGTAGCAAGACACTCCACTTGCAATATGCGAGATACCAGGCATGATACATTGATTTAGATTTATCTGTTTGTAAAATTCTAGGTGTCTATGTTGAACATGAGGCCCCAAATAGCTATTAGTGTGTACTGTGATGTGCTCCCACTGGCCCTGGCTTCCACAGAATGAATGAAACTTTGTATGTAAGAGAGTTTAGGAAGTGCTAGGTGCGCCTCGTCTGTTTTGTGTCGTCGTTTCTTTCAAACCCTGGGTGAGACGTAGGTTTGCCAACTGCTGAGCTGAACCCAGTCTTAGCAAAGATTCCTATTGTAGTTTGCTCTTAACCTCCTTGGCTGGAAGTTGGTCAGGTTACCTGCCTGACGAACGGTGACGCTCTAACAGTTAAGCAGTGGTCAAGAGAGCGATTGATTCGCTTCTTGGTTCCTCCTAGGATAAGTACCTCTGGGTTTGCTTCTGCTGTGGCCTCATGGCTCGAGTTAGTTCACGATATATTTCGCGATCTTATTCTCTTGGAAATTGGTTTTGTTAACTTTTTGCATATTTTGTGTTCCGACTTAGTTGAGTGCTGTAGTGACCTAACAACTTTAAGCTTCTGTAGTTATCTTCTCCCTGTGATAAACGCCAGAGCGACAGTTTTTAGATATTATTAAATCTTGGTTTAATGTATAGTTAGAACTTCTAGGGAAACTTTAACTTCCATCTGTACACCGCACTTTGAGGTCTTAAAGCGAGTGCGTATGTTTCTGGTAGTTGATCATGAGCCTAAGCCACTAGCTTGACATGTTATGGAAGCAAAGTACTATTTCATTGTGCGCGAGTGAACCTTCAAACTGCATTCTCCGCATTGCTTGGCTGCCGTCTTGGTGTATTGGTGTCGGGTGATTGGTAAGTACCTGCATGGCTTGGCGTATGAATCTGTGTGTGAATGTTCTGCAGTTCCTCCGTTCCCCCCTATGAAACATGATCGTAATTAACCTGTACACAACTTTGCAGGTGGGCAATTTTAGGGCCATGTAATTGTGGATATTTTGAATATTTTGTAAGATGTGTTTTTTATTGTAATTGTAAATGAATGGTCTTCCCCCCTTGTTGTTCTTGTTTTGAACAACCAATTAACTTGTTAAACTATAATCCTTTGTGCTAATTTAAATTCTCCCCTCATCATTTATTTTGGATTAATGCGGGGTAATTTGTTCATGTATCTTGTGTCTCTGCTCCCTTCTGGAGCAGATAATATTTGCTTTTCCTTTGCCAACATTTATGATTTCTGATTTAGATCCATAACTGTGGATCATTAGTTAATTGTGTGCAGTTTCCTCTAAAGAGTAAAGTAAAGGTAGAATTGTCTGCTTAACTTATAGAATCATAGTTTTACTTAAGGGAAGTGTATACTTCCGCCACTGTGTGAATATCGGCGTAATTAGATTTTGTGAGCAAGCAGTCAATTGTTAACTTCACAAACACGGCTAATTAACAGACAAAAGAACAGTGGGCGAGTTTCAATTTTTTTTCAATAAACAATATATAATCATTTATGGCATAAGGTCAACTTATGAACGAATCAATTCATCCAAAACCATGGCTTTTGCATGTTGCTAAATGACGAGAGTTGATTTCCAATACATCGGTACTGTGTACAAAATTGCATTCTGGCAATTCTTTTACTTGCTTTTACTTGAATTCTATGTTTTCTGTCAACTGTAAGTTATAGTGATAAGGTATGGATCTACAATCTTCAGTAGACTTGCCTATATGCTGAAACGTAATTTCCTTGCAGATTCAACTGACATTTATTTGCCAGAAAACGTCTTTAATGATATTGGTAAAATTAACTTGCTTGTAAAGGTGGGTTATCCACGGCGCAATTGTTGCCTGCGACTGCGATGGATTGGCTCGTGACGTCAGATGCTGGCTGCTCGCGCATGCGCAATTTTTAGTTCAAATGTTCAAATGTTTGTAGAGTCAATGAGACTTAACTATGGGGTCATCAGTCCCTAAACCTACAAACTACTTATGAACTAGCTACAACTAAGGACGGCACAAATATCCATGCCCGAGGCAATTTTAAGTTTGAAGTGCGGCGCCCAGCTGATGCGGCGGCAATCGCAGGACTGCACCAGTGGGCAGTGTTATGATGGGAGTCGCGATGACTCAAGGCACCGGCAGAAAGATGTCGAGCCAATCGCACCGAAAAAAAACGGATATGAACCACTCATAACATATGAGCTCATCTCGCCATTAATCTACTGCCTTTATACGTTGAACAGATTTAGACTTCATGGCAATCTAGTGACATATACAAGAGTAGACTCAAAATATTCGAGGGTTTTGGAAATAAGAAATGTGACCAGTGGTAACTGATTTTTTTGTTTAGGTGATCCGTACAGGTGTAAGGAAATGTATGACAATACTAATATAATATTTTCATTAATTTCATTCATACCAATACAGTCCGTTTTGTGGCACACCGTAAAAATTATCTTAGTTCATATGAACAAAGATAAATGTTATGGTGTGCCATTTAGATTTAAATGTCTCGTGTACTGTATGGATGACATCTTCGATATTTTAAAATATTTTTGTATTCCATATTCGCTGGAAGATGGTTTAGAACAGAAACCCGTCAGAATGAAATAAATTATAACAATACAGCAAACAGTCTTACAACTGTGGTTGATACATTTAACAAGCTATAGAAAAATCGTTTGTTTGCCATATTTTGATCTCCATTGGAAAAAAATTAAACTGTACATTTTAGAACACTGGGACTAATTTCAAAGGCAGTACAGAAGGCGAATCCATAAGTTAAAAGAAAAAAAGCCTGAGACGAGAGAGATGCAAGCTGCACTAGGAGTTTCAGATTAACACACTCCTGGTCTTATAAATAGCGCCGCAATTGTAAATAAGAAAAACAAAGAACAGTTACCTTAGCGTCACTGTGTTTTATTTTTATTTATTTATTTATTTATTTTTTCAGCCGCACTAATGGATTTGTTGAATCGGTTATAGGATTTTCTCTGTATGTCACTTTCAATTCATGTAAAAAACTCGCTGACAATTAACCTAAACTAAAGTATGAATATTGTGTTGTCTTTTAGAAGGTGCCTGTTAATAAAAATGTTTTAACAGCGTTCATGGTCATGTGCCACAAAAATAAAATCAACATGTAGAAAACCCTAACAGTTAAAATCTGCAATGACACAGTGAAGTACATGGCGAAGTTATGAAATAAGCAACCAAAACTTTCATCCCTTTGGAGAATATACACACAGCTCCATGGAGTCGCAAATGAAATTAACACTAAAAACTGCCATTGATGATGGTTCACAAATAAAGAAGCGGAAAGCCTTTCATTTAGCTGCAATAGAAGGAAATAAACCTCCATAAATGTTAAATACTGTTTAATTAATACCTCATTTCAACATAAAAACTATAGTTATTTCCGTATACCTGTAGATAAAAAAGTCACACTGACGTGTTTTACAGCCCACTTTAGATTTGTAGTTTTAGAAGTTTTTGCAAACATTTTGGACCAAAATAATAATCTAAATAATAAAAAAATAAATTAAGAAGAGTGTTTGAAACCCTTGTAGGAAAAAAAATTGATACTGGCGGGTTCCGAACGAATGACCTTCAGCATCACAGTCCAACACATTGACCACTACACTACAGGTAACAGAAATTGCATTCTTTAATCTTATACTATTGATGGCCGTTGTTAACTGATGTTAATATGGCATTTCTAGACACTAGATTATCATATCTCGTAC
The DNA here is from genome assembly GCA_026315105.1 of Locusta migratoria. Classification (NCBI taxonomy): domain Eukaryota; kingdom Metazoa; phylum Arthropoda; class Insecta; order Orthoptera; family Acrididae; genus Locusta; species Locusta migratoria. The sequence continues at coordinate 310,765,485 of CM048744.1, read as the reverse complement.
GAAAAACGACGTCTATTTGTTAATTCTTCAGTGCGCCATTGCTTTGAAATGACAACGTGTAAGTAACAATAAGAAAATCATCAAATACGCAACGCAAGATGGCATATGCCAGAGAGAGTTCTGGGTGATGAACGTCACGTGACATCTGCGAACGGCTGGTTTTCATTAATTTAATGGAGGGTGTCAAAACTCCGTTATTTTTGCAAATATCTCTGAAACGATACGAGATATGAAAAAAAGAGAACAATGTTGTAGAGAATTTTCTCCTCTACAAATTCGTTTATTCAATTTTTTCGTCAGATGAACTGTTTATTTGCAATTAAAATTACATTAAAACGGCTTTTGTTGATATTACTTCTTGTCCGACATATTTCAAAAAGCGAGGATCTTGTCTATTGTAGCCAACAATTATGCCTGTAAAATATGGTGCCGATCAGTTGAACGCTTCGACCTAAAAAGTGGGAACACGTTATAGCCATACAGACATCGTCAAATTGCCGATATTTTTGCAAATATGTCTGCAACGATGCAAGATATGAAAAAAACATAATAGAGCTTAGTTTTAGAGAATTATCCCTCTACCAATTAGGTTCTCTACCAATTAGGTTATTCAATTTTCGTGTCAGATGAACAATTCGTTTGCAATTACAATTATATTACAACTGATTTTTTTATTACTACCGTATTTGTTGTCCGAAAAATTTCAAAAAGGACGGTTCTGGTCTCTGGCGGCCTAGAATTATGTGTGCAAAATTTGGTGCTGATTGATTGAACGGTTCGTCTTAAAAACAGGTAACACATTACGGACAGATGGGCAGACAATCAGACAGACAGACAGACATCCCAAAATCGCCGTTATTATTTGCAAATATCTCTGAAACGATACGAGGTATAAAAAAAAATTACAGAGCAAAGTTGTAGAGAATTTCCTCTTCTACAAATTCGGTTATTCAATTATCGTGTCAGATGCATGTTTAAGCCGTTATTTTTATTTAAATTTCGAGCTGTCAAAAGACGATTGCAAAGGTTACTACAGTAACCTAAAGTGGGCCAAAAAGCTTTGAGTATTAATGATTGTGTAAAACATGAATTCCTTCCCAAGCTATCATTAAAAAATGGGGTTCAATATCTTTAACAGTTTATAAGATGTGATGATTGTTACCTCCACACAATTCATGTAGCACATGGAGAGAACTGGCGCGCTAGTTGCAACGCTCCTGTATCGTAGATATACGGGCTAAAATCTCGAAAACGGAGACAGGTATCGTACTGCTCTCAACTTTAAAAATAATTTCGAATCATTAGCTTCATTTCATCCGCAACGATGTATGACCTAAAATGAACCATACACCAATTAGCCAGCGACTACATTTTTCGATGTAAACACTTAAAAATTAAGTATCTGAATAACTATTAGGAATTTTGAGAAAATAGACACTTCGTTATCAAGCTGGGGTACGAAACTACGAGATATGCAAAAAAGCAAATTTTTTGCATGTTAGTTTTCTCAAACTCGACAGAGACGTAATAAAAAGTGGAAAAAAAACATGCACAACAAAGTAGTGCTTTTTTAATTTTTTAAAGGAAAACGAGAATCTGTAACGAAAAACTAAATGGGGGAACTGATGTAGCTTTGCTTCCTTAACATGCAGTATTTTTTACAGCAAAAAAAATCGGAAATTTTATTTTCGTCGTAAATTTCCCGAGTCGCATCCAGGAGCCGCACCTTGGTAAATGGCAGTGGCTCGTGTCTTGCTCCCGACTCGCCACCATCCACCATGGCAGGAAAAGGGAGGGGAGCTGAGCCGCAATCACATTTAACAGCCGCATCTTGTACCACCTACCTTAAGGAAGGAAGCAAGAAAAGATTTTTGGACTTTCGCAGAAAAGAGATCAAATACCCCAGAAAACAGCACATGCAGTTGATCAACAGTGCTTTCTCCACTGACAGTACTAATCATAAGAATTTGGATGTAATAATTCAACAGGCTGGGCAGAATCTGGAGATTCATTTTTCTGGCTATTTTATATCTTTCTGTTTAAGGCAAATGTGCAATAATTCCTTCCTTCTTTGCAGAAATGAACAAGAACGAATTGCACTAGTATTATTGATCAAACTTCCTGGCAACTTAACTTGATTTTAACCTGCAAGGATATTTCGCATTCTCCCCACTGAAAAGTTGGAATTATGAGGCAACAGATATTATTGGTAGAAATAAGTAATTTCACATATCTGTATCGAGTAGTTTCATACAATACACAATTCAAAATAAAAGATGATATTTCAATATAAAACGATGATTCACATATTTTTATTATAACTTCCAAATGACAATAAACATAGCATTAAAATAAAAGTATGAAACTTCCTGACAGATTAAAATTGTGTGCCGGAACCGGGACTCGAACCTGGGACCTTTGCCTTTCGCATGAAATTGCACTACCGACTGTGCTATCCCGACACGACTCGCGATGCCGCCTCACAACTTTACTTCTGCCAGTACCTCGCCTCCTACTTTCCAAACTTCACAGAAGCTCTCCTGCGAACCATGCAAGACTAGCACTCCTGGAAGAAAGGATATGGTGGAGACATGGCTTAGCCACAGCCTAAGGGATGTTTCCAGAATGAAAATAAAAGTAAGTAAAATAATTCATCAGTAAGTGAACTTGAACTCGAGACACTTTATATAGCAATCCGTATATTACACATTACGCTAGTAACACAAACTGTAAATGGTTCTTCAAAAGATGTTGATAACTTTATGTTATCCTCTAATATTTTATGTTTTTGTTTACTGAAGTAAAATTCGTGTTATGTACTGTCTCATCATACAGCGAGCATATAAAGAGTATGTAACAAGTCTGACAATTGATAAAATACGCAGCAGTTACTTTCCCAACATGAACTAGTTGCTCCTGATATCTAGTGGTAGCACTATGTACTTGTTACTCTACCATCTGTGACTGCAACACTCAGTCGTTCCTAGGCTGCCGTTTGGCGTCTACGGCATAAGTCATAGATTGGGCAAAGCCATTCTTCATGTCGGGTGCGACTGGTGGGGCTATCCCTATGATACACAAGTCTGACATCAATTGCCATAATCTGGTGCTCACTTAGTCCAATAGTCCTGGCTGTCATAAACTGTAGTATTTCTTCTCTCACAATTTGTCGTATAGAGAAGCAAAGTCATGCTGGTCTTAGGGACTACATTTGGGAGACTGTCATACTTCTTTAGTTCAACCCTCTGCTGTTGTATCTGTTCAATTTTCTGGCATATTTGGATAAACTATTGTGTCATTGAACGTCTTTCAACAGAAGAGCTCAATACATGTCTTCTGCAATGCCCTTCATCAGGTGTGAGATTTTATCTGGCGCAGAGTATCTCAGTTAAATATGTGACATTTGGTTAAAACATTCAGTATATACAACTGCTTTGACTCACCATGTCGTTGTGCCCTGTTCTTCAATTGCTTTCCGATAAACGGACTTGTTGCTGATGGTATCTGAATGTCTTCCTATGTTCTGTGTGAAATTTGTCCCAGTTATCAAGCTTGTCCTCGTTGTTTTCGAGCCACTACTTGGCTGTCCCATCCAGGTAGAAATATACATTCACCAAGCACATCATGTGATCCTATTATAATTGGCGACTTGATCGAATCCTTTCAGCCATTTGCTTAGATGCTGTCCAGCACCTCCTGGGAACATTGATGGGTGTCTGATGCTTACTACTGCTTTCATATCCATAGATCTTTTCATGACACAGACCTTTGTGTTCCTATTCTTATACATGTAGGCGACGGCTCTTCTGCTGCCTAATTGGTGGCCATGGTGATACTGATGTTTTGCTGGATACCCAGTTGCTCCACCAAAATTGTCATGTTGAGAACTGCAGAAGCCAGAATTCGAAGGCTGGTCTTTAATAGAGCACAACACTACACACTTAGAACAGAAGTGACTGCTTCCTGATTGGCATACTCCGCTATTTATACATAGAGAGAATATTCTGGTACTTACTAGTATATCACCCATAAGAAATAAGTAGAACATTCTACAAATAGTAAACACAAAGAAATATTTTTTTTCTACCAGTGGAAAGATTTGAACCGGCATCTGCTAGCATAGCAATCTGCAATGCTAACCACTGCATCATGCATTCCATTTGAAGACTGATAGCAATATATACACAACGTGGCAACGCCAGGAACTACATATAGCAGTAAATTTTAAGAGGTGATAGTATAGACAAATTGCAATAAAATACCGTATAAAGTCTCCAATTTTATTGAGTACAAAGATTTAGGTATGTTGTCCAAACAAACATAATGGCAAATGAAGACATCTTGAGTGATTCTTCCAACTGTTCTTGATAGAAAATCATCATATTGAGTTAGGAGGACAATTTTGTGTATATTATACTAGTTTATTTTCATTTGGTTAACTGGTTTCTGCTTTAAATTAAGAATATGACTTTATTAGCCAAAAATTAGTTAACTAAATAAAAATAAACCTTTATAAAATTAAAAAACTTATTCTTTTAATTCTATATGTTGATGTTCTTACAAGACCCAATGATACAATCCGTGAAAATGTCCTCATTTGGCTTTTCATTTGTTTTTATTACATACTAAAAGTTGCATCTCTGTACTCAATAAAATTGGACATAAGCCATAAGGTAAGTTTAAAGCTATTTCGTATATACTACCACCTCCTAAAATATTTACTATTCTATCTGAAACTGTCTGTGGTTTTATTGCAAATTCTGCTTATTGTCCTTTCTGTCTCAGTGACAGCATCTCATGCACTTGTGCGGATAAATGAGTATTTTTAGAAGCCAGTAATACCAATATTCTCAAAGAGAATGCCTCATATAAGATTTCCCATCAATTTTCGAAATCCCTAACAGTACCTTAAAATGCAGTGACCATGTTCTACCCAAATGACTTTGTACCACATGTAGTTTTATTCAAACAAATGCGTCCTAGTAGTTCAGAATGTCCTCACCAGAATAGTTTATGTGACTAAACCTTTATAGATCAGTAGGGTAAAACCAAAAAAGGAGAGGAATCAGAAATAATTGGTAAAAAAAAAGTTTTACTGTTTCAATGGCTTCATTTTTGGCCAAATATGACTATCCTACGTTTTCCCCCTATTTGGAGTTGTGCTTAAGTGGTGGGAGATTTTATACCTTTTTATGATTATATCTTGTAATTAACTCACAATATCGAAAACATGGTTCTATCAAAAGTTGTAGTGCATTAAATTAAACATTTAATTAGGCTAACAGCATATTTTTGGACCAATACTAGTGCTCATCAAAGTTAGCCGGCCGCGGTGGCCGAGGTGACTGAGGCGCTCCAGTCACGTTCAGCACGGCCACTACGGTCGGGGGTTCGAATCCCCCCTCGGGCATGGATATTTGTGCCGTCCTAGTTTGTAAGTAGTTCATAAGTAGTTTGTAAGTTTAGGGACTGATGACCCCGTAGTTAAGTCCCATAAGCTTAACAAACATTTGAATTTTTTTTTGAATTTTTTGAAAGTTAGACAAATTTTACATGTTTATGAAAACATCTGTTTAAACGTCTGTTTTTTTTTTTTTTTTTTTTTTTTTTTTTTTTTTTTTTTTTTTTTTTTTTTTTGGTATTACCATTTAAATTATCCCAGTTACAGATAAAGATAAAGACGAAACAATTCTGCATTAGATGAGACCAAAAGACTATTTTTTCAGCATTCATTACCTACAACTCCATTTTATATTTGGATCCACCCACATTGATGATACAGCATATGGAGAGGAGCAGTGCCTTTGAACTGGCAATTCTTCAATACTCGCCCTTGCTGGCCAATCCTTTCACAGCGACAAGTTTGTCAACAACAAAAAAGGCTAATTAGTATACACGAATTTAAATCAAACATGAGCATGCATGCAGATATGCCAGTGAACCCTGAAACAATATTACACTGGATAGCTTTTCTCAAGAAACCTGATGAAATACTCATAGAAGTATTCAGATATGATCTGGCACCCTAGCCCCTCTCTCTGTTCGATATAGTTGGAGTGAGGAACAATCCCAAGTATGTTCACACACTACTGAATCAGGTTAATCTGAAAGAAAACACTTTTGGGGATGGTGGATTTCTTATCCGCTGAATTTTATATAAGAATGGTGAAACATTTCTGTTAATTACAGCCAAATATAGTGACTACCTAAAGAGACACTATAACTGAAGTGTAATTAGTGTGGTGTATGGTGGATACCCAGAGGATTTGTCCAACAAGACCATCAAAGGTGATGGGTGTATCTGCATGAACAAAAGACCCACTACTCCTGAGGTAATCGAGTTAATGGAGGTGACCATGATGAAGATGCGAATCCTTTGAAATAACAGAAATAAAGCATGTCTTATTGGCTTCTTTGTTGACAGGCTTGAAGGTAAAGCATGCTAATTAAGTTGTTTCTACAGCCTTTTAGATATCACGGGAGTTTTAGAGGGTGGCGGTAGTTGTGAGGATATGGACCTTCTCATAACACTCAATGTTCCAACCATACCATCAGGAAATGTGTGCTTCTATAAAGCCGGAATCGGGACGACCCCATCAAAAATATTTGATCCCAACAGCTTCAGACTGGCAGAGAACATCAGAAAGCCACCACCTATTTCTCCACACCATATATGGATCTTGCACAACTTCAAACTCTTCAAGTAGGGCAGGAAAATATGTTCAAGCTGCTGGTTTCAAATAAATGTTTGCTTTAAGAAATGAAACCTTTTCGTCGAGCATTACACTCAAGCTGAGGTTATCATAGCTGACCAGTTTTTAACAACCCTCTATTTAGCTAGGGCAGGAGAGACTAGATACTCTGCTATTCGATTTGTTTTCCCACAGCCCTCATGAAATACAGATTCAATCTATCATCCCTGCCAGAAGACGGCCAAAGTGCTTGAGAAACCTACAGGGAATGACAGGCTTTAAAACTTTGCCTTGCTCCCATTTCTAACTCCAAGGAATCAGCTCCACAGTTTCCTCTCTCCACAATTTTCTGAAAATGCAGAAGGGGGTTGCAGGTGGTTGTGGGTAACAGACGCCTGGGATTAAGTACTCATTAACTTTTGTAGCTACAAGGTGAACTCCTGCTCCAACTCTCTCTAACCAGATGACATTGACAAACGAGATGTTGACGATAGTAGTAGGTCAAAGAAAGTTCAGAGCTTCGTTTTTGACCCTCAACTCTGTGACGACATCAAATATGGCGGCTGTGGAAATCCCATGATGTCATCCAAGATGGTAGGTAGGGAAATCCCATCCCCACCCTTGGGGAAACCCAGCGCCCCCCCCACCCCTGGGGAAAATTCAGGACCAGCCCCACACTCACCCCCAGCAGGTCCAGACTTGCCTACCTCCTACCCCTGGCGAAATAACCCCAGACAGTGAAATCCTGTAAACACCTAGGTTGGCAGGAAGACCCCAGCAGGTCCAGACTTACCTGTCCCCCCACCTTCGGACACTGAAATACCCAATTGCCTATCCCACATTCACCACCACCACCCACTGTGGCATCGACCAATGGGAGCACAGAAGCATTCAGAATGTGTAGGGACTCTGCTCCTTCACTTATAGCTCTACCACTGGTGCGGGAGGACCTACGCATGCAGAGGAGCTGTTAAAGTAAGTAAGCAAGCAAGGCATAAGTAGCCCAGAACCAACACTGTTTATTATAAACAAGGAAAAAATAGAGAAGGGATTATTTATTTATTTGGTGCGATACATATAATTTTTTTCACACTAATGAGAGCACCTGAACTCTACCTGTTGCAGTGGACGAAAGCAAAGTTTCACTTTGAAAAAGTAACTGGTGGTACCTCACAAATAGTAAACACTATCAACGATAGTAAATGCTGTACAGAGTACGAAGCAACACGTTATGAACTAAAAAAAAATTTACGATCACTTACTTAACATTTCTCGAACTCTGTACTGTGTTCACTCTTCCTCATGTCGGCAGTAACTGGGCAATCCACTTGTTCCATTGACCAATGGAGGCTCAGCAACTATCCACCAAGTCGAGACTTGCCCAGTCATTCCCTTGGACGATTGTGTGTGTACTTCATGTGCGACACTAATTAGATGACAAGGCATTTGGCTACCTCAAGAGAGTCATAGTTACTCCAGCCATGCCATGTGGTCGATCTGAATTTGGTCTGGATGGTTAATAATACTGCAGCCTGTTGTTGCTATGGATATATTCTGTGAAGTGGGTGTTTTGTGTATGGTATATGTAATAAGAGTTTGATAGTGAAGACATTGTTTTGTTCTCCATTGTCTGTTTTATTGGGTTCCTCAGAGGTATAGTGTGTGATCGTTAACGTCTGCATCGCCTTCTATCCAGAAAACATAGTCGATGAATGGTTCGATTCTGTGGTTAGTATAACACATGACACTAACTAGAGACGTTTATATTCTAACTAGCTGCTCCCGGCGGTGCTACCCGCGGTTCAATAGTCAGACATTAAAGTGCCAAGAAATGCCATAAATAACTACATGATTGTTTGCGACATTGTTAGCACGGAATATATAATTTTCTTGGAACGGATGGAGAGCCAAAAATCTATTGCAATACGTCCCTGTAAACGACGTTTCGAGACTTCTTGTTCTCTGAGTATGCGTAGAGATTTCTAGCACTCGATACACGGGAGCAGCCTACATAGAGCTGTCCGTGCGAGAAACATGGGGTGGCCACATGAATACCTGTCACTTTTAATGTTTGTCATTGACTCTTGTTTATAGTAATCGAGAAGGCCACTTTCAATGGGCACTGTAACCGGTTAACCTGGAATGGCAAGTTTGTTGGGATGATGGGAATTCGTGGTATTAATACAGTCTCTCTCTTGGCTCCACCAGTGATGATGGTGGCCTGCACGATATGCCTTCTCAGGTCCGTGATGCGTAACCTGGTGCCATTGCATAATCGTGATGCATCCAAGTTACGCATCAATAAAACAGGCACACCCACCTTCAGCTCCAAATTGTGGGATGGCACCCCTGACAGTAAGTAACTACAATAACAACAATACAGCAATCGAAAACAAATGCCAAGTCACAGAATAAGGAGTATACAAAAAGGAAACTCCCGCTGCAGTCTGTCGTCCAAAATTTAGTGCGCATGCGCGGAATCGGCCATCTTGAAAAGCAGTAAACGCGTGGTCACTCCCTATTCTGTAGCATGGTAATGCGCCGTCTTTGTTTGTTAATTCTGTATTTTAGCTGCCTGAATAGCATAAAAGTAAACAAGTATTTGGCACAGTGCATTGCAGTGAGAAGAAAGAACTGTGTGTCAGTAGTTGGAGCTGATCCGTTTTTATTATGAGCAGCAATAAAAGAAAAGACGGCCGATGGTGTTCAGCACCTAATTGCCGCAATAATTCGAATACAAATAAGGATATAAGTTTCTTCACCTTCCAAAAAAATTGCTGATCAGTAAGTGAACGTCGCTATATGTGTAGTGAAAGTTAAATGTTATCAGTTTCGAATGAGAGCAATGTGTGCATAATTATTAAAAGTAGCCTTGCTTCTCCTCTTCGCGATAACTCTCTCTGTTGCTATTGCTGCAGCAGTTCAACAGCATCGAAATGTTGAAGTACATTTATATTTTATAAGTTTAACGTTGCAGGGAATAATATAAAATGAATGACAAAGAATAGTGTGTAAGAAGACAGATAAAATTTTACTTACGGCATTGGAGGCGTAGTATGCTAATGTTGGCAACGAATGCTCGTCGGATACCCAAACAAATAGATTAAGGGGAACAATTATTTTATGCTGTTCCTACTCTGTGGTTGACAGATTCCTCCTAAAGCAAATTAAATTTTTTATATGACCAAACGATACTCCTAAAGCAAATTAAATGTTTTATATGCCCAAACGTCATTAGTTCTGTGTAATCACGTTGTACTGCTAAGTCTGACGCAATATTTTGTGCGAATTTATTCGTGTCAAATAAAACCTGGCAGTTGTAAAGTCACTTTCTTGTTTATAAGTAATTTCCCAAACATAACTCCGCGTTATTTGGGATTTTTCTAGAGATAAGCACCAAATAAAACGATCATCGATTCCACCGTACATTTTTGTAGTTTTTTTCGTTGGATTACAATTAGATGCAAGAAGAGGGCGTAAAATAGATGAGAGCATAATGAAAAGCCGTTTCCTTTCGTAAAAGTCGGTGAAATTAGCTGCAGTTCGTAGAAAGTTCATTTCCAGCCAAAGTACTAAGTGGCTGTAGTTCCGCGTTTACTGCTTTTCAATATGGCGTCGAGCGCAGCGCTTGGTAACATACAGATCAAAGGCGCCGCCCCCAGCTTTCCCTTCTGTATGCTCCCTATTCTGTGGCCAAGTGAAGGAACAAAATAAACAGCAAACCTAACGGAGAAAAGTAACGAAATAAACAAATGTAGCGGAGAAAAGGAAAGAGGTAAAAAAGACATCTAACGGAGAAACGAACTGTTGAGATACTACAAATGCAAAGCGAACCAACAAAAGAACTAAATGCAAACGTTCGAATGCTATAAATAATCGAAATCACCAAAGAAACTATTATTCATTGAAATCCAAAGAGAATACAATTTTAAGGAATTACGAAAACATCACAATGTTCGAACATCTATAACGTTTCATATGTTAACTGCAGCGTACCGCCTGCCATCTGTTGAGTGCATTTGCTACTACTTTCGTTGCAGATTACGTACGCTATTTATACGTGGCAGTTGGCGCTTTGTACACAAAATAGGGCTTGGTATCTAGATCCCATTCTACACAAAACGTCAATGTTTTTTCTTGCCATGGTACTTATGGCAATTTTATTTAAAGTCTTCAATTTATATACATACTTCCTTCATTTGTTACAACAAATGAAAATGGATGCGGCATAAACGCCAACATTCAGATTTCTTGTATGTAATTATATGTCAGTTAAGCCATTTTGGCAGTATCCAAGAATCTTTTTGTATATTCGAAAGTAAAAAAGATAACAATAATAAAGAAAAAAAAATTCACTATAGCAGGACCCGAACCATTGCCCAAAATAACGAAAGTTCATTACATGACGCGTTAATCCTCACGGCTAAAAGGCTAAATGCTCTTCTGCTGTTGAATTAGAAACTTCTTACAACCGTTACGTATTTCTATGGATATATTTCAAATAAATAACTTGTAATAAACATTTTGAATAGTAGCCTGTGTCCTAATCCAAGACATAAGAAATCTCTGTTGGAAATGTTTACGTGTAAAAACCAACGTTTGCTTTATGTTCTTTTTTAAGGCTGGAATCTAAGAGACTATATAAGGAAAAAAAAACTATCTGTGGTTGTCATAGCAACAAATAAGCAACGTTTGTATTCTGTGTTTAAGTGAGTGTTCTTTAAATAAAGTTAACTTGAAAATAATTAATAACTCAGCAGGTTATGGGCCCAGAGCTCTAACAGAATAAATAAAACTAAAAACAGAATACACTGACAATTAAGAAACAGAAGAAACCACTTCAAGATGTTTGAAGAGAGGGAAGTATTTCAAGATATACAAGTGCTTAAAGACAGTAGTACATTCAGCATGTGGGATGTTGAAATTAGAATATTGTTCAGTACACAAGATCTCTGTAATATTGTAGATGGTACAGAAACACTACAAAATTGTGAAACTGAAGAGAAAAAGAAGAAATGGCAGCAACGAGACAGCAAGGCAAAACATTATATAATGAGAACAATCGATAAAAAGGTAAAGCCACATGTATTGTGTTGTGAAACTTCTAAGGCTATGTATGATAAACTTAAAGCAATTTACAAAAGAGATGCTTCTCAAAGAATTCAACAATTACTTCAAGAATTTTACAGTTTCAAATATGATAAAACTAGAGACATAGCAAGTAATATAAGTGCACTGCAGAATATAGCTTTTGAACTGAATCGTCTCCAGTCCGAAAAGATGTCAGATACTATGATAATACCTAAAATACTGTCTATTTTGCCAAATGAATTCAAACCCTTTTCTCCAGCATGGGATTCATCACCCAGTGGTGAGAAGACTATGGAAAATTTAATTGCAAGGCTCATAAGAGAAGAGGAACGACTGAGAAGTAACAACCAAGAAGAGAGTATTGCCTTTGGTATTCATTTTAATAAAAGAAAAGACCTAATTTTTAACAACTGTGGTGGACATGGACATTTTGCAAGAGAATGTAAGAAGCCTAATAAGAAGGAACACTGTTCTATATGCAAGAAAAATAACCACAAAGAAGAAGATTGCTACTTTAAAAATAAAAATCAAATTCAAGGAGCAAAAACAAGAACTTACAAGCCCTGTCCACACTGCAAGAAGACAAACCACAAAGAAGATGACTGTTACTTTAAGAACAAAGATAATACTAAAATATCATTTTTCACTTTAGAAGATACTAAAGATGATCTAGTGCCTAATGAAGAAAAAAAGATAGAAGACAAAGCATGTATTGCATATGAATGTAACAAAGACAAGACTTTGGAAGAATCCAATGAGAAAAAAGATATGGTAATGGTTGTTGATAGTGCGTGTACAGGACATATGTGTAATGAGATTGACAAGTTAACAAACGTGAAAGACTATGACAGTGTCGTGAAAGTTGCAAAAGAAGGTGAGTCAATGGAAATAAAAGCAACAGGAAACTTTGAAGGTGATAACTGTGTTCTCAATGGTGTTATGTATGTACCTCAACTAAGCAGAAATTTGATGTCTGTGAATGCTATAACTGAAAAAGATGGTACAGTTGTCTTTAGTAAACATAATGTTGAAATATACAAAGATGAAAGACTCGTTTTGAAAGGACACAAAACAAGAAATGGACTGTACGAAGTAACCATTAAATCAGGAGTGCAATCACTACTGACACAAGAAGAAAAACAAGAATGGCATAAGAAGTTAGGTCATCCAGGCATAAGTTGTACTTCAAAGATCAAGAAAATGTGTGATGGAATTCCTAAGGGTTTATGCTCGGCAGAAAAATTATGTGATGCTTGTGTGAGAGCTAAGCTAACAAGAAAGCCATTTTCTACTGAGAGAGAAAGAGCAACAAGACCACTTCAAATAATACATACTGATATCTGTGGAGAGATAGATCCCCCAACATATGATGGATATAGATTCTACATGACAGTATTAGATGATTACACCCATTTTTGTGTGACCTATTTGTTAAGATACAAGTCGGAAGCTCCAAGATTCCTAAGGAAATATGTGCTAGAAAGTGAAAATCAGTTTGGTTTAAAAGTGTCAAAAATAAGGTGTGATAAAGGTGATGAATACACCAGTAATGATTTTAAGATTTGGTGTGAAGGAAAAGGAATTGTGCTAGATTATAGTATTCCTTATAGTCCTCAACTCAATGGGAAAGCAGAAAGATTAAATCTAACAATAATGAACAAGGCAAGAGCTTTGATATTTGATAGCAAAATACAGAAAGAGCTATGGGGAGAGGCCGTTCTCATAGCTACGTACTTAATTAACAGGAGCCCAACTGTCAATCAAAGTGCCACACCTGCAGAAAAATGGTTTGGGAAAAGACCTGATCTGTCAAGACTTCAAATTTTTGGATCAAAAGTTTTTGCCAAAAATCGAGGATACTTGAAGAAACTAGATGAAAGAAGTAAACCATACATTTTTGTTGGTTATGCCCCCAATGGCTATAGACTTTTTGATGCAGATAGAAGAAACATTGTGGTGTCAAGAGATGTTGAATTTGAACAGAAAGTGGCAAAAGAAACTATACAGAAGATTCTTGTTATTGGTGAACCATCAAATGATATTAACAAACAAGTAAATGAAATTCAAAAGCAAGAAAATGGAGGAGAAGAAGAACAAGAAAGTGAAGAAGAAGAAAAAGAAGAAAGCGTATGCAACGAAAACACAAGAAACTATAATCTTAGGAACAGAATTAATTTGAAGAAGTATGATGATTATGAAACAGCATTACTTTCATTTGAGGAATGTATTAATGGTCCAGACAAAGAAAATTGGTTAAAAGCAATAGAAGAAGAAAAGAAATCACTTGAACAAAATGAAACATGGAAGGTGATCACTCCAGAAGAGGCAAAAGGGAAACAGATCTTAAGAAGCAAATGGATCTTTAAGGTCAAAGATGATGGTAGATATAAGGCCAGACTGGTTGTCAGGGGTTGTCAACAAGAAAAGGGAATCGACTTCAAGGAATTATTCAGTCCAGTAGTAGATATATGTTCATTGAGACTGTTGTTTGCTCTGGCAGCAGAGAAAAATTTCCATATAAAACTGTTTGATGTAAAAACAGCATTTCTCTATGGGAAGCTAGATGAAGAGATTTTTATGAAGGTACCTGAAGGATACCAAGAAGCTGGACAAATCTGTGTTTTGAAGAAAGCTCTGTATGGACTTAAGCAAGCTCCATCAAAATGGAATAAAACTCTGACAGAGTTCCTAAAATCAGAAGGACTAATTCAGTTGAAATCAGATCAATGCATATTTAAAGATGTAACTGAAGAAATGTACATGGCTATACACGTCGATGATGGAATGCTAATAGGAAAAGACTTGGACAAAATTGAAAATATTCTTATGAAACTAAAGAAGAATTTTGAAATGTCTATGGTAGATAATACAGACACATACATAGGCATACAAATAATGAAGACAGAGAATGGAATATTTCTTCATCAAGAACAGTATGTGAAGAAAGTACTAGAAAGATTCAATATGACTAACTGTAAGGGTATGAAGACTCCATTAGTTCCAGAAGGGAAGATAAGTGAAGAAAATCAAGAAGATGAAAACATTAAATTTCCATATCGTGAAGCTGTAGGTAGTCTTTTGTATTTGTCATGTAAAACAAGACCAGATCTTGAATTTGCAGTGAATTATGAGAGCCGCTTCACAGAAGACCCTAAGAAAAGAGATTACAAAAATGTAAAAAGAACTCTGAGATACATACAAGATTCTAAGAACTATGGCCTTTTTTATAAGAAGAAAGATAATGAAGAAGATGACACTATTCATATACATGTCTACTGTGATGCTGATTATGCACAAGATTTAAGAAACAGGAAGAGTACAAGTGGTTACATTGTTCTCTATAATGATGCTCCAATCATTTGGTGTTCCAAGAAACAGAGTGTGGTAGCTACTTCATCTACTGAAGCGGAGTACATTTCAGCAGCAGAATACACTAAAGAAATTAAGCATGTTAAGACCCTACTGCAAGAATTAACCAGAAGAGAAGTGAAGATCACTCTTCATGTAGATAATCAGAGTGCTATTCAAATGATCAAATCAGGACAGTTAGTCAGACGAAGCAAACATATAGACGTGAAATTTAATTATGTTAGTGAACAATACAGAGAAGGGTTGTTTGAGATACAGTATTGTAATACAGATAATCAATTAGCAGACATATTGACTAAAGCTCTGCAAAGAGTAAAGTTTGAGAAATTTAGAAATGCTATTATGAAACAGATAATATGACATTTGTTATTCTAAAACATATTAAGTGACACTTTACTTTGTAGTAAACTAAAAGTATGGAATTTGTGCTTTAGAGTTTGTGTGAAAACAAACATTGTATTTTAAGGGGGGATGTTGGAAATGTTTACGGGTAAAAACCAATGTTTGCTTTATGTTCTTTTTTAAGGCTGGAATCTAAGAGACTATATAAGGAAAAAAAACTATCTGTGGTTGTCATAGCAACAAATAAGCAACGTTTGTATTCTGTGTTTAAGTGAGTGTTCTTTAAATAAAGTTAACTTGAAAATAATTAATAACTCAGCAATCTCTATATGAAATTTCATCTAAATCAGTGCTGTAGTTTTAGCGTGATGCAGTAACAAACATACAAACTTTCGCATTTATAATATGTATATAGGATTTATCAGCTCTGTTTCTTCCTCTATACCCTGATCTAACATTCATAGCTACTATATGATGTACTTATCTGTGTGGGGTCTAAATGTCTAATCTATACGATTTCCTATTATACAAATAGACATGGTTAGTTGCAGGAGTCGTACAACCGTGTGATGTGTTTGGATTTAAATAGTTCTTCAGCTACAATATTATACTAAAGCATAATTCCAACAACATTCTACTGTCTTAATAGAAAGGCAATCGAAGATTGTGATGAGTTTTGATGTGTATTTCTTTGATCTGTGGTTCTGTTTACCTTAAAAAGGGATAGAAGTGGGTGTGTTGTGGTTTCTTTCGTAGCTCTGTGCATTTTTCACAATCCTGGATATAACAAACAAACAGCCTAGACGGAGTGCTGATCTAGACTTTTACCTTTCGTGCGTATAAATTATACATACAAACTGTTGCGATTGCTTGTAGAACACAAAACTTTATTTCTCGAAAAAAGAACTGCAATCCGTGCTACTCTGCACACAAAAACAACAACACAACACTCTTCTGTTCTATGCCGTCAGAAGATTTCACTAACACTAGTAAGTAGGGCCCTATGACAAGTCCTTACAGTCTGCGACAGTCCAATGGTAGGCCTAAAGAGTACGAGGTGAGTACCCATCTGTCGCGGCGAGCTGGATCTTCTGTTCCGGTGCAGGGATCTTCTTTCTTCGGTCTTCAGGAGGCGAGTTCTAACCCATCCGTAGGCCAGGAAGAACTGGTGTGAGCTGTACCTGGTCGAGCTTATACAGCCGGCTTAGATATGCTGGAAACTTCCTTCTTCACTGGCGACCTCTGGAAAACAAAGATCTAGAATTAATGGACAGTTGTTGTTGACATGGTGGGCCGACAATATTTACTTCTAGGTTGACTGGCAGGATCGGTGCCTGTCGTAGTGAGGTCTGCCGTTCCGCCCATCTGTGGTATTTAGCTGGTTGTGTGTAACCAGCTTGCAGGCATTGCTGGACGCTGGGGGAACACAAACGTTACTTGTTTGCTGGAGAACATATGATGAACGGTAATGGATCTGTTGTGTAAGAATAGTGGAACATGTACGCATCTGCCAGCATTTCATTAGTATTGAGCTGCATTTTGACATCTGTCTGTAAATGGCGAAGCATTCAGTGTGTGTTGACTACTTGAATCACAAGGGATTCACCTGTGGTTGAGAGTTTGAGCTTGTCATGTAAGGGTTTGGAACATGTTGTGCAGTGTGTATCGGGATTTTCAGGGCTATAGCCTTGTCAGGGCGTACAAAAAGAAGTAGGGTCGGAAGAGTTGTACAATAACGTTCTGGTTTTGATTTTAAATGGTTCTTCGTATGGAATGATCATGCAACAAGCATGTTTTGAAAAACATTAGCATGTCTTAATTCGTGTGGTTCGTTTTGTCCTAAAAAGGGTTAGATGTGGATGTTTTGTGTTGTAATCCTATGGATTTGATGTGAAAATGACCGATCTGTGGGTTTCTTTGTCCTAAAAAGGGTTGGAGTTGGATCTAATGTGATGTAAGCTGTTGTCGCACATTATCGTTTTTGCAATGTTGGAATCGAGTTATACTCCCCCTAGGTTTCTTCCCTCTGTGGAAAGAGCCTTTTACTCTTCTGCAGTGTATATAGACCATTCTTATGAGGTGTTTGCTGTAGATCATAAAATCTGTATGGGGATCAAGTGTGCTGAGGAACACTCCACCCTATGTGATTACCTAAAACACGTAACAGTTTGCATCTGCAACATCTATTTGTTGTTAAGACTTATAGCTTTTCATGTAGAATGTTTCGGTTTTACAGGTCTATAGATCTATGAGAAAATACCCGAAGACAGGTTACGTGTGAGAAACGCAATGCTTCGACTGGTAGAGTATCAGTTAGTCGCTCAGTTATCGGAGACGTACTTCTGTGCTGTTCTAGTCTGCAGCTAGGCAAGCGTTCGTTTAAATCGATGTTGTGCGATACGTTGGTGTATGGGCTGGAGTTTGACTTAATATTGCAATTTAGTGCATATCCCACTATTTCTGTGTGTGTGTGTGAAGGGGAGGTTTGTGTATGAAATAGGTTATTACTAACTATATTTTCATCATGCAAGTTATAATGGCTGTTGTAGTCAACTCATACAGTAAATACCTCGTTTGTGCCAGCTGCGAGGATATGATCCATAGAAGTGTTCCAGTATTTGTCGGTAATACGATTGTGCGAGGATGTCTCTTTATGACCTGTAGAGGCTAGTTAGAGGCGGTCTTTATTGTGTGTTGATGTTGCATTAAGAGAGCGATGGTATAGCTGTAACAAATCGTTCGTTTTTTATTCTTATGGCTGTTGATAGAAGTAATGTAATAGTCTATCTTTGTAAAATGCGTCTCGTGTATTCGTAATCTGATGCTGCTGATGATGTATCTTGGCTTGTGCAAAATATCGATTTCGATCTGTTTAGTCGTACGGTTCGCTGCAACATGTAGGTGTTCTACATCTGTGGACTGCATATTAATACTTGGTTGTATGGTTATGTGGTATATTTATCTCGTCTTTTAGTGGTATTTACTTTACGAATGGACGCCTCTCGCTGGCGGAAATGTTTGCGGCGGTAAATTATTGCCCTTCGACCTAGAAGCATCGATTACAATAAACCCTATTGTTAGGTGACTTAAAGCTGGGTAGTTACCTATGTTTAATCGTTTATTTAGTCTCTAAATGATTGTTCTTGCCATTCGATAACAATTTTCGGATGTTGTAGGTTTGTTTTGACTGCTGTTATGGCCTCTTGCGAAGAGCTGAGTTGTAAACCAGAGGTGTCACGTAGCTGTAGATGCACACATAGAAACAAAGTGTAATGGTTGTACTTGGGATGCGGTGTATTCACCTCGTCTGTTGGTGTTGCTTACGATGCGATTGGATGCCTCGTGCTAGCGTTGTGGTGATGTTTGTGGTGGAAAATTATTGTTCTTGAGTCAAAAAGCATAGGGTTCGACAAACCTCATATGGTTTGATGTCTTAGATGCATCTTGCTAGCGTTGCAGTGGTGCTTGTTGTGGAAAATTATTGTCCTTCGGTCGAGAAGTCTAAAGTTCGACAAATCTCCGTTAGTTTAGTGTCTTAAAGTGGACCACATGATTGTTTGTGGCATTCAGATTCTGAACTACTTTGATTTGGGTTGTAATACGAAGCACTGGGTCTACTCTAAATCTTGTCGGCGGAGGTGTCTGCCGCACCTTGTTTATGTCTTCTATAATGAATAGATCCATTTGTTGTAGCTTAAGGATGACTGTAATGATAGACCTGTCACTTGGTTGGATGTGGCTGTTGTTACGGTCTCTTACATAGAGTCTGGTAGGATAGTTGGGTTAGAACTTTAGTAAGATAGGTGGAATTACTTTAAAATTATTGAGGTAACGCCTATTTGCTATGACCAATGTTGTTCTGTTTCGATGGCCTCTAAAGAAATCAGGTTGGAAGTATGGTCAATTAGTAGTAATAATTGTTGGAATTATTCTAATAAATCGAAGCACTGTCTGTTTGGTTTGGTGGCTGATGACAATCTTTTACTTTGGATACTAAAATATGCATTACGTGACTAGGATCGAAAGAAGATGTGATATATTGTTGTTACATACACACCAGCTAACCTGCTTAAAGCCTCAATTAAACCACACGCTACCAGTGGTCCATCCAGTTGTTAAAAATGCTGTCATCATTACCAGTAAACACCACCAAGAGCAACGTACTTAGAGGTTCTGTGTGTCTAAAGACCCTTCTTGTCATGATATCCACCTAAATTCGTGTAGAATTCCGCAATACTCTCTCCCATATACACACCGGTAATCAGAGGCGTAGCTATCATGGGGCTAGCCGGGGCAGTGCCCCGGGGCCCCTACCTCCAGGAGCCCCTCGGCCTTCGTGAGCGACGATCGAAAAAAGTCACAGTAGAGCGTCGAAATTTTTATTAATTTTTCTTACCCTCCCACCCTATCGTCCATTACATCTCCTTCCCCTCAAACCAAGTAGCCGCACTGGGCCACAGGCTGGCGGAACAATCCTTCTAATTGGGCCTTCATAAGACGCGCTGCCGCCAGGAGAAGCTGCCAGTCAATGTGTCCAACAATCGGCACACTTCAGTCTGCAGAAGTAGCGGCAGCATCAAAGCAGCTCACAGCAACAGTTGCGTCTTCCAAGTGTTGCGGCGTGACGGCTCGGCGCAATGTGAAGGATCGCGCTCCTCCAAATACAGTACAAATACATTTACTGTACAGTACTTCTTATTGGCAAATAGAAGTGTACAGCTCGAATATCCAAATAAACAACGTTTCCGAATATCCATGTCCCCAAATTACTTCGAATAGTAGACGTTATACTGTATATAATAGTGCCGCGAGAGACCACGTACACCGACTGCCGGCGTGACACAGTCGGTGACGCTATCCTGCCGAAATTGACCCCAACATGGAAAGTTCGAAAGTTATGTAAGAAAATTATTTAAAAAATATGCATTATTAGAATGTGAGGTTACGGAAGTATTTACCGCAGTTTTATTCTTCTGCAGCAGCCGAAAGGTCGTTCAGCAAATTAAAAATTATCAAAACGCATCTGAGGTACAGTATGTGTCAAGCTCGACTCGGACATTTGGCGCTCATAGCAATCGAAAACAAGGCTGCATCAAGTCTAGCTTTAACAGACCTTATTGATGATTTTGCAAAAACCAAAGCCAGGAAAAGATTGTAAAATAATTGTTAAAATAAAATTGACTACTTTTTAATTGTGTACTCATATTATTATTATAATGTACTGCAGTCACGGAAACGCTTACCGATAATTACAGATCAGAAATCATATATTTTCCAATTTTCTGCAATCTATTAGTTTGAAGCATTGTATTACTCCAGTAGTTATTCTATCATGGAAACACGAACGAAATCCCCACGACTTGAAAAACGCCACTCATTTAGTTCGTGATACACAGTGAGGCACGAAAAATAATTATGAATTATTTTCAAGGACTAATAGTATTCGTGTTACAAGAAATAGAAAAATTCCCAACTTTCAGAACACAATGTTTTAACACATTGCCACGTGAGTTAAATATAAGTCACAGGAAGTCTTCTCTTCGGGCCACATGAAGTAAATACAACTCACGGACATTTTTCCATTTAAAGCTCGGTGGTGCAGTTGTAACTCACAGTAGCTTGCTGTGACTTGGTGTTAAAGTATGTTATGGCCCCAGTAACAAATAATGTTCCTGGCCTCCAGTTTTCAAGAGCTCAAGAGTAGTTATTGACACTTGAAATCGTGAATTATATATAACTCACATGGCCCAGTCATATTGGAGTTTCCTTGTTTTTATAATTTGTTATTTGATGTTACACATTACTTATACAGTAGATTGTATATCACATACAGTTTTAATTACATTCTCTAATTGCAACAACAATGAAACAGACTGAAAACATTAGGTAATTCCGCTTTGTATCTCTAACGCCTGCCGGCACTGTGTTTTATGAAGAAACACTCTTCGCAAAAACATGAATCACAGTTTCTTACATTTCAATGTAGTTTGTTTACATTTCTTGACAGCTTGCTCTCATCCAAATTTATTCTTCATTTTTTCGTGTCATCCGTACACCTATTACTTGCTGCTCCCATGTTCACAAGAGTACAATCTGCAGGCAGCTCGGTGGCTACGGTGAGAGGTTTCTCAGGGGCAACGGCATCTTCTGTATGGAGTAGTCTCTAAGTCACTTTCTCTTTGAATTCTGTGATTGAGATTATCTTGTTGATGTATCGGTAAATCACAAGAGCATTAACCAGTGCTGACGCTGTCAACAGTTCAACTGCAAGCTTGCTGTTCCATTTCACACCCCGCCCTAGACAATATAGGACTTCATTTGACGAGAGAGATCTATAAATGACTGATTATAGTCAACTATAACTGCTCGTTTTTTCTTTGTGCCCCTCTTGGTTTGAACGTCAGCTTCTTCCTCTTCATGAACAGTACTCAGCATTAGCACATTCCTGTTATTTATTCCATTTCAGTAGTATCTTCATCTTCTTCACTTAAGTCCATAACTTCATCTAAAACCTTCTGTACATGCCTTTGTTCATCTACGTAACTTCTACGAGACACTTTCTCCTGCTACAATATCACTGTGTTACTGAGCAAACAACACCGAATAAAGACTGTAGTAACAATCCAGAAAAACAATAATGGAACTGTACGCAAATAATGTTGTGGAATGAAAGACCTAACAGAAGTACCAACCTAAAATTATTAGCGACTTAGCAAATGACAAACCTGGAACTTTCTCTGGCACCATGTGAGTTATATGTAACTCTGTCTCTCTCTCTCTCTCTCTCTCTCTCTCTCTCTCTCTCTCTCTCTCTCTCTCTCTCTCAACATAAAATAAGGTACTAAATTGCAATATATTCAACTTATTTGTACTTAAATAGCTTATTTCAAGCAAACTAAAGCAGAATATGGAAAAAAAATAAATGGTCCCTGGAGGTCGGTAACCCAAGTATACCTTTGGCAGTCAATATGTTAATATACTTATTTTAAAAGAGAATGGAATAAAACAAAATATTAAATGTATACAGCATATTTAAGTACAGTAGAACAGTATTGAGCATATGATTTGTTGTGGGGATGTGACAGGTGACAGCAGGAAGGGGTGGGGGAGGGGGGTTGGAGGGCAGAAGGTGCGGGAAAGGACAGACCACTGGAATGGTCAGGCATTGCCGTTCTTTGTGCGCCTGCAAAACGGAGAGCGAGAAAGCGAGCCCCCACTCTGTCTACCCCATTACGTCGCAAAACGAAATTAAAAGGTGTTTTACAACGTTATAACGAGCCTTCCACAGTGCACTTCATAAATCACAGATGACGTATTGCGCAAACAGACCTGGAGAGTGCGCATTTTCCACAAAATGCGTTGCGCCAGGAAACAGGCACGTTTATTTTCCGCAAATGCGTGAACACTGAAAGGAATAAAATGTTCAAATGTTTGTAAAGTCTATGGGTCTTAACTACGGGGTCATCAGTCCCTAAACTTACAAACTAATTATGAACTAACTAAGACTAAGGACGGCACAAATATCCATGCCCGAGGGGGGCAGAATCTACATACCTTTCTGCACACTACCTTGCAATGGTAGGCAGGAAATGGATTCGGCATTATGTGGCTTTTTTCTGGGAACGGCGCCTTCCCATACCATAAGAACTATTCGCTCTTCAATTTACGTTCATACTAACACTATACCCTCCGCCACATTCTGCTCAGTTCTTCTATGTGAAAAACAAACAACTTCTCTGTGTTTTAACGTAATGGTGAGAATTCAGCACTTCACACAATTTTTAAGGTACATTTTTACCCGCACACTATTTGTTTATTCAGCTATTTAAATGTTTCATTACAGTCACGGATCATAAGTTTTATGTAATAATTACTTTGTCTCAATAGTGAATTGTGCATCAACACGCTGCACTAGTGCCCTCTACCCCACTGTCACGATAATAAGCGAAGATATTATTTTTTCCTGGCCACACACTAACATATACTTCAAGAAGCCTGGTAGGGGCACAGCTCAATCCAAAGTGTTTCATCAAACAAAATCCGGCAACTTACTTTTGATTAAACCATCCTACACGAATATTTCCCCTATTTTCCTTCTAACACTGGGCTATCAACGAAATGAGCTAACAGCGCAGTAGTTCAGCGAGAGTGAGTTGTCCGCCTGCTGTCACCGCGGACGAAAAATATCCCATGGGGCATTTTCATCCGTATGTCCTACCCAAGTCCAACTCTGGCTCTAGCCCTCTGCAAAATTTCATCCAAATCACCTAGTAATTTTTCCGTGAAAGCATAACAAACAAACAAACTTACACAATTATATTAGAGAGTACAATTAAATATTATCTGCTGCGGGAAACATAATAATTTACATAGTAGTATTTAGGTTTGCCTTATTATGTCTTCCAGTGGTCGGTAATGAGCTGATGCTGAAGAAGTTTCACATCTGTACAGTTTTAGTGTAAAGTGAGCCCCAATGTCATTTTTGCCCCGGGGCCCTTGGTGACATAGCTACGCCACTGCCGGTAATACAAAACGTGCTGCCCTACTCTTCGAAAGTAATGATTCTAATCAGTACTTGGAAAATGTTAATCTTGTGCAATTAAAAACAATCACGTCTTCTAATGACGATTCACAACATCACACATTCGGTGCTATGCCATTCGTTACAACTGATAAACAAACGTAACACCCAACCAAGCAGTTCGATAGAGAACCAAATGTAAAGTAATATAGTTACAAACCTTCTGAACACACAACCCCATACAAATGTAGCTCATCCATTAGCAGATAAATATCTGCAGCAGCAATATTTTGTGGAAAAACGGCAAGTAACATTCCACATAAAGGGGCTCCAAACATTTTTACAAAGAGCTTGTCACAGCACTTTGAAGACAGCCTTGTACTCACCCCAACAGGTCCAGGCTCGTCCACCTGGGGATTTCAACACTGAAAGCATTGTGGAATGTAGCTCATCCATTAGCAGATAAATATCTGCAGCAGCAGTATTTCGTGGAAAACCGACAAAGCACTTCAAAGCACTTTGAAGACAGCCTTATACACCCCAGCAAGTCCAGACTAGTCCTCCTGCCTCCAGTCTGGCTGGTGCCATATCCACCAGAGCTTTCAAACCAGTCTGAGCTAAATGAAACTTCTGTCTCAATCAGATACATTTACAATCTGAAGAAACATCTCAGCAAAAGCTCACGAATATTTAACGGCTACATTCAACAAATCCAGAGTTCCAATTACAAGTCATAATCCACTGATTAAGAATGCAATGCTTGACACCATTTATAACAGCTAATATCCTAACACCTCTTTCATAGTTACTCCCGCCGTTTACCCCGCTGCCTGAGCAGTGTCACTAACTAGATGACGAGGCATTTGGCTATTTAACACATTTATTGATACTAAAAAAGAATATAGAGCCCCTTTATGTGGAATGTTACTTGCCGTTTTTCCACAAAATATTGCTGCTGCAGATATTTATCTGCTAATGGATGAGCTGCATTCCACAATGCTTTTGCTGTTGAAATCTCCAGTGTGTTAATGGAGGTAGTGGAAATTCCCCCTCGAAAGTTACAACTGAGTGAGATTCTTGGAAAAGAATATCCCAGAGTGGTAAACAGTCTATTATTGAGCAGACAATGTGTATAGGCGCTGGTGTCGACCGTGCGCTATTGTGAGGAGCAGCAGCAGTCGGCCGCTCGGTGTGGCGGTGGGGCGTTAGGGGTGAGGGGTGCAGCATGTTCGTTACTGCCAGGGGGACTGGGGGGATGTGTCCCCCGATATTTCTTGAAGGGCAGCTTCACTATTTTTTCTTTAGTTGACAATAATGTCCAAGATTCCACTAATCAAACACACTTAAAGTTCTTATGCAGAATGACGTAATCGTTTACAAGATTACCATCATGTTAGATAAGCAATTGTTACTACTGTA
Source organism: Locusta migratoria (assembly GCA_026315105.1). Classification (NCBI taxonomy): domain Eukaryota; kingdom Metazoa; phylum Arthropoda; class Insecta; order Orthoptera; family Acrididae; genus Locusta; species Locusta migratoria. The sequence goes on along the minus strand of CM048744.1, from coordinate 310,740,051 downwards.
TTTCGACACACAGCTATCGAGCATTATCACACTACAGTACTACAGACAGTCTGGAGGGTCAAGCAGTCAGGAGGTGTGGCCACCTGTCAATCACATGACAAAGAAGCTGTCAACCGAAAGAGCTGTACATGATTTCACGAAATCCACCCAATTGTCTCATTAAATCAGGCCATCTCGACGCCTATTACTAAGGATGTCATAGTCAGTTCATTTGCCGAGTGTTAGTGTAAAGTTACAAGAAGTGCATATAAGAGAACAGCTTTGAAGACAGTAACAGACGATTCATCAAAACTGTGCTTGTTTAAAATGAAATGGTACAATGGCAAGTAAATATATATTACACAAGTAGCCTCAGCACCTTGCGATCCTTGCACATACATGCTCTCCATTCTTCTGTTATTCATCACCTTATTCCTGATGTGCCCATTGCTTTCTACCCCATTCTGTTTCCGCTGTACCTGTAGCAAATAGCGGTCTGTAGTTCCGTTTTACACAGATCTGTGAAAACAGAACTAGAAATATTTCATCTATTATGTAATGTAAAAGTCTGGAAGAGGCAAAAGTCGATTTGCTTTCTATGAAAAAAGACGTTCATGAATTATCTGCTAATATTCAAGCGTACCAAGTATTTACTTGTGTGTCCTGCTGTGCTTGTGTGTCAAACTAAGGAAGTAGAATGCAGTTTTTCTACTCTAAGACAATTGGACAACTATCTGAGTTTGACAGTAACACAGCAGAAACTCAATCAAGAGGGATTTTGCCTTGTGCACAAGTTGCTGTTGGATGAAGTAGAGTTCAAAAATATTGGAAGAATATTTATGTACAGTGCTGACAATAGAAGATGTGTATTTGGATAACTGTAGGATTATGCAAGCACGGCGTGACGGTTTTAAGATGTTGGCCACGAGCGCCCTCTGTTGCAACCCCACTAGCGGCCGCCACTGAACTGTATCGGTCACTTGGCAATAGGACAGGCACTATAACAGCCACGCATCAGTAGTCAGGCCTCTACCTGGTTTAACTTTGTATAAGCATTACACTAGTCTGCAGTCATGAAACTTATGGCAAGTATTGTACTATTTCTGCTAAATATATATATATTGTACTAATCTAGCTTAGTGATTCTAGTTTCTGCTGTCCCCTTGGCTGATCACCTCAGACTCCGTACCCACACACACGTGCATCCTATTTCCCTGTGTTTGTCTCTCTCTACTTGGCCACTGACACCAAAGACAACCGGCGACAGAGAGACACAAAAGTGGCGATGAGGAGCGATAGAAGAACCTTGGACCAGCTGACTTGCAGCAGCCAGACAGCAGTAGTCAGAATACACAGAAATTGCTCCCGTCCACCCGCCCTTATTATAATACTTTGGGAGAAGATATTCTGTTATGTGTTTTGCGGACTATTTTGTTGCAGTGAGTCCTCTTTACATGGCATCTGTGTTTTGCTGTCATTTTCTTGTATGCGCGGCACCTAATCGGTCAGCATGACCAATACCCCAAACCCAAACTTAATCGAAATTATTCAGTTACAGATGGCACAAATCACGCAACTACTCCAAGCGGTGGCCCAGTTGATGGCGCAGGTAGCTCAGCAACAACAGCCATCGCATCAGCCGCCCACACCTGCCGCTGCACCTCTCCCTTCATTTCGCCAGTATGATGAAAGGGAGGAAGAATGGAGCGATTACTTGGCGCAATTTCAAGAACTTGTCACGGCTCATCAACGTACAGGTCAGACAGTCAAGCACTTATTCTTATGAGTGGTGGGCACCAAGACCTTCTTATTACTGCAGAAACTTTTCCCCCACGGATCTACTCACGATCTAGACTTTGATCAACTTGTAGATGCACTGCATGCTCATTACAAGAGAAAAGTTGTCATAGCCGCTGCGCGGTACCGATTTTTCAGACTGAGCAAATCACCAGATCAAACACATCACCAATGGTTCACAGAGTTGAAGGGCTTAAACCGCAAATGTAAATTTACTTTCTCTTGTGGACTTTTTTATAGTCGCGTTATGTTGAGATACGCTATAATGCAGAACATTCAGGACCAAAGAATTAGGGCAACGATTCTGAAACAATCTGACCCCTTATTAGATAGTGTGCTACATCTTATTGAAGCGCATGAGACCTCTGAGTTGGCAGCTGTAGAAATGCCAAGCCACAGTGTTAACTCAGTGCGCCATAACGGACGCTTTCCTAGCCGCGGTTCTCAGTTTAGCCCTAGTGATTCTTACAATTCTACCGGCCGTGCTGAACAGTCAGTGAACGGTAGCCAGTGTAAAAGCGCAACTCAAAGGTCACCCCATCGTGTTAGTCAATGTAATGTGAATAACAGGCGCCAACGCTCTTTCAGAAAAACGTTCGTAAATCGTGCCTCCAATGTATATCTCACCATAAAAGTGCGCAATGCCCTAGTCGCAACGTCATCTGTTATCAATGTGGCAAATCAGGACATGTACAGGCAGTGTATATGCAGAACAAAAATTTCAAGACCAGAGCCATTAGAAAAAGTTCTTCACAGAGTGCGAGAACAGTTCATGCTGTCAATGTCATACACGCTGTGAATTTGGACAGTGCTTCTATTGATTCTCAAATGCAAGAAAGTTCTTCTGTGCATATGGCTAAACTAGGTAGTGAGCCACGTCGCAAGCGCCATCAAGTGTGTTGGACGTTGCAACAAAAAAGGGTTCAGGACAAGCAAAATGACTATGTACAGTGCAATCCTGTAGTGAACCTAGTGCCTTCTGCACCTTCTCCTTGTAAAAGTGCCCAGTACTGTGTAGCTAGTGACTGTAGACTTGATGTAGCTACTCAAAGTAAGTTTAGTGGAGTAGTTGGTGAGTCTCGGGTAGCCTCACATGCTTGCGCAGAAGCCGATCCGGCGGTAGTGCTTTCTAGAGACAGTGTGGTTAACCTGCTGTGTGCCTATTCTACGCCTCTTCCTTCCGTACATGGCATGCGCATGTGCAAGTGCAGCAAACAAACTGTATCTGATATCGCCCACATTATCGCACCTGTCGTACACCACAAGCAAAAACTTTTTGTGACTCTTTCCATAGACAATAAGACTGTGCAGTTTCAGCTCGACACTGGTTCCACTGTAACATTAATGAATAAAGACACTTATGAACTTCTGGGTTTGCCAAAAATGTCGCCGTCTCAACAAGTGCTAACAGCATTTAAAGGACAAAATATTCTCATGCTGAGAAATTGTAGCCTGCCCGCCTCTTTTCAAGGTGTAACCAAAAAAGTTGCTTTTGTAGTTCTGCAGGCCAAATCTTCTCAGAACATTTTTGGACTCGATGGCTATTACTTGTTTGGCTCATCAATTCAAAGAGATGTGCTTCAGATTTCGTCAGCAGTGCCTCAGGACAAAATCAATGCATTGTGTGATAAGTACAGTGACTTGGTTTCGCTGGGTCTAGGTTGTGCAAAAGAGTTTGTACCCCAGTAGATATTTGACATTATTCAGATGACAGAAAAAGTGTTTCATGTGAATGAAAAACTGTTCCTGGAATCTCGAATGTCACTACAAGCAATGGGTGGAGTAGCACATAAATCAATAAATAAAATTGTTCAAAATATTCTGCCTTGTCACTGTTTCGTAAAAAACTTGTGCTCGTATTTTTAACTACCAGAATATACATTCTTCTGAGAAAATATAACCGCCAGGCAGAGAAGAATGCCACAGCAAAATGCTGTAGTAAAAGTATTGCCATGAGAAATGCAGTGAATGTATTTTAAGATGCAGTTACAATGTAAATAAATTACCTTTCAAAATTATTAGACAAATAAATTAATTGGTTATTTTGTATTTTTTATTCTTTTCCTTAGAGACCTAAATAACTATCTTCAAGTATAAAAAATATTAAAGAAGCTAACATGTAAGTTAAAGTAGACATTTGCATTTTAATACATACCAGTACTTTAAATCAAATATATTAACTCCAATGACTTGGACAGAAATCTCTTATCATTACAGCATATATTACTTTTAACAAAACGTAGCTTGAAACAATTTTACTACCAGTTTGCTCAAAAATAAAAAGTCTTGATCTCACAAGGGGAACACCAAGTATGATAAAAACAAATTTGCGACACATCAAAATTCGTTTGTACCATACTTGCTGTTCTCGATCTCAGATTACCAATTTTTCCTTAACCCGCGAGAAATCGCGCCTTTAAATATTACGCGATCGATCCTGTGTATACCATTTTCCTGACAGTCAAAGAACGGTTAGTAATGTACTTAATTTGTTTAAATAAGTATTTCTAGTTACGTTTATAAGAAAACACACATATTTGACTATTTAAAATTGGTAAAAAGGCAATTGTTTTAAAATTACTGTGAGCAAAATGCTCACATGCCAGTGGTCGCGGGTTAATATTCTCAGTGGAAGTGATGAAACGATTAAAAATTTTAGTCCATTGTTAACTAAATGTAGTCACACCACGTCGATGTACAGGCCGATTCTTTTCATCATAAATGGTAATTGAACAGTGCCGCCCGTAGCACTGCTATTGTGAGACAGGCCTACAATGGCGGCGCCTGCCCGGTTGTCAGTACTCTCCCAATACAGGGCTCTATAGTTGAGTCGAAATACACATGACGCTAGTGACGGAAAAATACCAACCGGAAATGCTTGTAATTTGGCAGTCAGAAGTATAGTATCTGTGATGTCAAGATCTTTGAGTAGGCTACACAACGCAACATGACAGGTTAGAATGTAAACAAAGCAGACGATTCATGCTATTTTGGTTAACACTCGGTTAGTGTTTATCTCGGTCTGTTGATTACTTGCGAAATAGCTTGTTGTTTCTTTACTTATTGCTTAGTTTTCTTTACTCTCAGAGTGTAAATTAACAGAATAGTACGGATCTTATGGTGACTATTCAACTAATTTAAAAAGAATATTCAATAATAACGTTCTTTAAATCATGTATCCAGCTACAATCAATGTTGTCTTCTGTCTGTCTTCAGCCTGCTGTCTTCTGTCTCGGAGTTTTCAGTCCACATTTGTTTGATTTTGTAACTGACATTTCGCTACTACTAATTGAAACTGAGATTGGCTAGCACTGTTAAAGTTCCAAACTTCATTGCTTCTGGTGGGTGAAACTTGGTCAATGTCAACAGCTCGTACTGGGCGAAACGTGTGACAAACCTCCAACTACGACAGAAAATCTCGAGACAGATACCAGTGGACAACGAATGGTCATAAAAGCTTAAAAGGTACAGTAGATAAGAATTTGGGACACGTCTTTACAACAGCTGTATTGCCCATCTTTTCATTGCCAATACTAATAGATTGTTTGGAAACTACCTTGTACCCACAATAAAACATTTTAATGCGTACTGTGTTGCAGTTTTGTTCCCCTAAAACATCCAAACAATAACAACCACAGCTGCACACTGTGTCATTAGTTCATTTAGGGCCCCTTTTCTGCAGATAGAGAAGAAGCTGCTTATAAAATATTTGTATTACCACATTACTCAGACAAACCTGAGTTAGGCTAGCAACGTTATCTTTATTAATGATCCCACCAATGCAAAATGTCTACTGTCAAGTCTCAAATACAGAAATATTTATCCTTTTCTTACTACTTTGTTAAGTGATGTAACCCATCCGAAAAGATCATTACATACAATGGTTTGTTATCTAGACGGTATTTCCCTAACACACACTCGGAAATAGTTACTTATTCGGAAATTGCCATCGAAATAAGTGTTTCGTTCTTCATAGTTTAATAAGTTGTAAATGTAAATAAAAGACAGGTACGCAGAAAAAACTTTTAATACATTCTGAGAAGTTCAATTAAAACGAGAAGATGAAACAATGAAAAAAAAAAAGAGACGAGGTGATCGGCAGCAACAAATACACAATGTATTTGAATTACGAATCCACAACATTATCCATTACGCTACTATTTTTTAACCCTTTATTATTATTATTATACAAAGCATTTATACATAATATGTGAAAACAAATTATCTACTATTGCTTCTACTATTGCTTCTTTATTTTATATTTTCATTATGTTGTTCATCTTCTGTTGGTTTGTTGTAGCTTCAGAAAATCATTGTTGCACATCTTGTGATACTTCCTCACATTTAACTTATTTACATTCTTATTTCAGGGTATAAAAGAGGAAATTTTGAAATTGTTGTTTATATTTTGGTAGCTTCTGTAATTTGTTGTGTTCTTCTTTAATATACATCACAAATTCTTCTAATGTTGTAGTTTTGTTTTTAATGATGTAGTTTATAAATTTTCCAAGTAACCAGAGACAGCTGTTGTGTTTCATACTAGGGTATAGATTCCAGTCTGGATATATTATATCTTCTACCTTTATTGCATTTTCTGACGTCCTGTTGATAATTGCTAGCTATTTTCACGTCCACTTCCAGATGGTATTTCGGTCTCTGCAAACAAAGGTATGTGCTATTGTGTCTACCAATTGGCAATGGTCACAATATGGGTCAAGCTTCATTTTTATTTTATGCAGTTTTTCTCCTGTTGGAACTTTTTCATTAACTATGTCATACTACACAGATTGCTCGTCAGTCGTAAGGATCTTATTATTTATGTTTTTCCAGATATTTTCCCACCTTTTGTTTGAATATTTTAGCTCTATAGGGTTTCGTGGGTGTCACCTAATTAGTGAAATGTACAATTTCGAAGTGGTATATCTGTGAGCAGCTTCTTGTAAATAACTTAATTCTGTATAATATTTACAGACATAGGCCAGTTGAGCATTAATGTGTCCCACATTTACTGGCACCCTCTGATCTTTCGGGGCCAAGGTAGTAAAAAGGTATTTGATAATACCAAGATGGGCACTCTGTAACATTTTTGTGGTTTGCTTAATAAACAATGCAGAGCACTGTGATTGAACATCCTTGACTGCCAAGCCTCCATCAGTGCGAGGCAAAGTCATTGTTTGGAGGGACACTTGTTGCCTCTCCATACGTACCAGTACATGGCAGATAAAATTTTGTGTACTATATAAGAAGAAATTGGTAAAATGGCCCCTTTGTAATGTGTCTTGCTGATAATATAAGTGTTTATAAACAGCACTCTTTGCAGACGATTTAATGATCGGGTTGTGTGTTCTTTGAGTGTGGCTCTTATAGTATTCAGCTTATGCTCCCAATTTACCTTTATCATTTCATGTGGATTTGGTGTTAAGAACATTCCTAAACAGTTTACCTCGTCTGTTCTTTGCAACCAGGTGGTTTGCATATGATCACTGTTGGGTCCAATGGCCAAAATCTTCGACTTATGCTCATTGAGCTTTGCTCCACTTGCATTGGAAAAAGACATAATAATTTCTCGAACAATTTCAATCTCTTGTTTCGTGTTGACAAGAATTCTTATGTCATCCCCATATGCATGACAGACCGTTTTGGTGTTGAAAAGTTTTAATCCTTTCAGACAGAGGTGGAAATATAAAAGTAATGGTTCCACAGCTATACTATACAACATCATGGATAAAGGACATCCTTTTCTAACAGACTGATTAATTGGCACTTGGTTAGTTAACTGTCCATTGATCTTTATTCTGGAATGTGTTCCAACTATGCAATTTCGTATCAGGTGACAGAAAAGAGCATTAAATCCTATTTTACTCAACACTTTTAGCAGAAAACAGTGGTTAATCCTATCGAATGCTTTGTTAAAATCTAGGAAAATCACAGCAGATTGACAATTACATAACCATGTTAAATATAAAGTATCTCTATATTGAGAAAGAATGTTCACCATTGATCTACCTGTACCAGCTGCTGTTTGGTATGGCCCAAGTGTCTTACCAAGAAGTGGTTTCATTCTATTATTTATGAGACGAGTAAAAATTTTGAAGTCAGAGTTGAGTAGAGTAATTGGTCTGAAGTCCTCTATTTTAATACTCCGTGACTTTTTTGGGATAAGCACGACCATGCCTTCAGTGAATTCTAGTGGAAAGCTATCTACCAACAATTCATTGTACATTAATGTTAGTTCACTTCCAATAACATTCCAAAATCGTATATAAAACTCTACTGGGATGCCATCTATACCGTCAGCTTTGTTTCGTGGAGATTCCGTAATTGTATTTTGGATTTCATCTTCCAAGATGGTTTCTATAAGCTCTTCATTTTCGTTGAGGTTAACTATTGGTTGTATATTAGACAAAAAATCTTCCTGTACACTCAAGTCTGTCACAGATTCAGAAAAAAGATCCGAATAGTACTGTACAATATGTTGCTTAATAGCATTCTGATTGTCATAGTTGTTTCCTTGCTCATCCTGGAGGTGGTTGATTATCTTCTGTTTGCCTCTCTTTGCTTCCCTTACCATCTAGTATAGCGAAGTGTTTTCTTGATAGATATCAGTTGTGGAATGCACTCGCACTTTTTTCCCTTGCAAAGACTGGCGTATCAAAGTAGTAATTTTTGCTTTGATATATTTTATTCTATGAACATTAGCTGTTAGATTCGTTGGTTCGTTGTACAAGTCACGTAGACTTAGGAAATAATATTCCAGTGTCCTTCTCCACCAGTAGTTCTTTGCTCGTGAAAACCGAATAATGTATCTTCTTATTTGCGGCTTTACAACTTCAAGCCACCAGGTAATGCACTTTGGGTCTCTTGCTAGACTTCGAAGGCATCCCGTCCATGTCTCGATAATTTCTTTTTGTAATTCCTTGTCATCCAGAAGCGACAAATTTAGTTGCCAGACCCCTCTTCCTAGAAAACATTGTTGTTTTATGTAGTTAGCCGTTATGTGATAGGCACAATGATCTGAAAAACTTACTGCCCATATCTCGCATTCAACCACATTTTGTGTAAATGTTTTAGATACGTAAATTCTGTCTAATCTACTTTTAGAGGTACTACTAACGTATGTATAGCCAATAGAGTGTGGGCGGAGATGAACCCATGTATCTATTAAGTCTAATCCAGTTGTTAAAACATTCAGCTCCTCACAGAAATTAAAATTAGGGTCTTTATCTTCTGGACGCAAAACACAATTGAAATCTCCTCCCAGAATAATATGTCGAGTGTCTGTTAACAGATGCACTATTTCATCACGAAACAAATTACCTCTTCCTCGTTTGCCCTTGGAGCCAGTTGGGGCATATATATTTACTAATAACAAGTCTTGTATTTTTGTCGCTATTCCACCTCCACTTTCAAGTATAGATTGTGCTTGGCACGGTATGTCCATTTTGTACATTAATGCTGTCCCACAATCCTGACCACTATTTAAAATAACATCATAACCAAAAATATTAACAATTTTATGTGTAACCACTTCTTGAATCATAACTACGTCCACATCAGATGCATATAAATAATCTTGTAGACATTTAATTTTGACATCGGATTCAATTCTATTGATATTAATGGAAGCTATTTTGTATGCTTGCATGAATTTGAGGCAACTATTCTTGATTGGTATCCTCAGATCACAGAGTCGACTTGTCTATAAGATTATTATCTGTTGTGTCCATGGGTTCCAATATCTCACCTTCTAAATTCATTTTGACATCTTCATTATCAACGTGATGAAGTCTCTTCTCAGTACTTTCCACTGCTATGCTTTCTGTTTTCAGTATTTTCTTTGTTCTTTCCAGTTTTCTTGTTAATTCCTGCTTTACATCAAGCTCCTGTTTCCGTGTCTGTTTGGGTTTTGCAGCCTGCTGTTTATTATTATCTTTGACAGCAGTCAAATTTTCTGTTGAAATGTTGTCTCTTCTTGTCTCTTTATCATCCTCTGCTGATAGGACTGCTGTCTCCGTTACACTATTCCGTCTCACTATTTGAGAGTTACTCTGGGTACAAGTTCGATCCACTTCTGTCTGTTCAGATGGCGGCGTGTATTGTATTGCATGCCTGTCTGCTGTGTCGTGCATTTCGTTGGTTCCCTCCCCCCGGCCACACGTATTTTCGCTAGAGGCGGCCGCCTCGCGGCCTCTCACTGTGTCATTTACCGCTGCCTGCTCCAACTGTACTCGGCACCGGCAGCACCACGCTCTGAGTCGGCGTGTCTGCTAACTTCTGTGCATATGTTACATTTCCTATTTGACTAAGCCGGTCTAATCGCTGTAATTTGGTACGCGGGCATTCACTTTTAAGGTGTCCTGTAGCTCTGCATATAACACAAGTTCTTGGCTGCCCATCATATACCACCAGTGCTCTAAATCCCTGTATCGTAATAAAAGAAGGCACATGTTTTGTCAGATCAATTTTTACGTTTCTGACTCCATTGTCAACATTGTGGTGTTTGTGGCCTTGCCATTTTTCAACTGTAATTTGAATAACCTTCCCATACGGTGAAAGGACTTTTCGAATATATTCGAATTCCATTTCAAATGGAAGATTGAAAACTCGAACTGATAGTAGACCTAAACCTGTGTAGGAAATTACAACATTGACAACTTCTCCTTTACAATTTTGAAATTTTGCGTTACCTTCAGTCTGCGTTACAACTCTAACACAAGTTTCATCGTCTATCAACTTTGCATACACAGCATTACCAAGAAAATCGTAAGTGTAACCAACAACTTCTTCATCTTTCAACCCAAGGTGACCGTAAAACCAGTCGACAATTTCATACCCATACGGAAACGAGAACTTTGTATTCATGGTGTGAATATGGTGAATATGAAATCAGTACTCACAAGTTCCAGCTGTCGGCGTGCGTCAGCAACAGCGATGCAGCCGCGCTCCGCCACAGCGCTGCACAGCACAGGCAGTCGCAGCGCACACGTATTCTAAGTCGCTGCCGCAAAACACTCTTTTCTGCTATATCTTAGTGTTTTTTTTTTTTTTTTTTTTTTTTTTTTTGGTCCGAGCACAATTTATAACGTCTCTGTGTCTTTATTTTGATGCCTGTTATGTTGCTAGGCAAAGATGCTACTTACTATGACACACGTTCAAAAGGTTCTTTCAAAGTAGATACACGTAAACTAGAATAGTTACGCTATTAATATGTTACAAAGTACTATTCATTTGTAAGGTAAGCGTTTTCGTGATTATTCTTAAAGGCATCATAATGATATACTGCAACTTTAAACGTAACCATTTCTGAATAAGCTGAAAATAAAATGGCACCTTTCACATCAAGCCAAAGATTCTACCCGTTCTGTGCACAGTCTTTGGTCCAAAACGGAAGTGATATATTTCCGCCGCTAACGTATACTGTCGAAATACGATGAGCCCTGGTGCTTGCGCCAATAGGCTGTAAGCGCTGGCTGCATTCACAGACCATTGGAGTACGTCAAACGCGAACTTTGCTCTGCGCATGCTCGCGTCCGGCTGCACTGTGCGCTTCTGCCAGTTCTGTCGACACAACAGTGACTGTTAGGTATACTCACAGGCAGCGAACTAACTACTTGCGACGTGCCTTCATCCCTTTTCTCCAACCGGGGCGGTCTCCCAGGAGCCAGGGATCATCGTACTTCAGCCCGACTACAGTATTCCTTGTTGGGGCGCGTCGGAGTTCTGTGAGCTATCTTATGAATGTTTTGTTATTGATTATTCTGTTGTTTACTGTATCTGAGAATTTAGTATCTTTGTTCAAACGATTTTCCGAGTCTTTCCTTGTTCCTTATAATTCATATGAGCAATAGTTTGAAGAATAGAGCTATTTTATTTAAGTTTTAATAGTCGTCGAAGTAATCCTTCCATAGAAGAACAAGAAATTTAACGCCGCATGTCTCGCGGCAATGGTGACCCTGACGTGATTGTGGACAAGGATACCTCTTCCAGACGTAAATTGTGCACAAGGATACATTCAGCAACGCATTTACATCAGAAACATGCACCCTGGTTATGAAGACTAGCGGTACGACTGCCGCCTTTCTGGCCGCACAACTCAGCATTGTGGTTTTTCCTGATAGAGGCGAGCTTCCTTCGTGTAGGTGTGACGTCTCATACTACAAAGTTTGCTTTTGTTATCAGTCAATTGGACCGTCGGTATGCTGTCCAAGTTCACGATATCATAACCTGACGGCCAGAATCAGGAGCGTACACGAAACTCATAACAGAATTAATGTGACGCATATCTGCATCACAAGAAGAAAGAGTGCAACAAGTACTAACACAGAAGAATATTGGAGACCGGAAACCGTCACAATACCTACGTTATTTCAGGAATAAGCTCGATTCATATACGGTACTCGTACTCTGTGGAACAGTAGATTGCCGGCTCAAGTGAAAACTATCGTCGCGCCGCAAACAGATATGCCGCTCGACGCCGTAGACGATATAGTCAATCGTATTCCAGATGCAATTGTGCCAACTTCCTATTCTGATACGACAACGGTATGTATCAGCACGTCGGTAGGAACCAGACTGGCTACAATAACCTATGGAATACAATCGAAGCCTTAAACAAACACCTGCGTGACAATGTCGAGCCCTCAGTAATCAGATGAGTGCACTGCTGGCCAGTTACAACACTCTAAGACCTTCCACACAGAGATCACGAAGCCGATCGACATCAAAAGTGTATGTACCCACCACTGGCAACTCAGAAGCAGCAAATGTGTGCTAGTATCACCAACAATTCGGAGACCAAGCTCATAAATGTAATCTTCCATGTACATCAGGCAGAAGTAGATGCGCCAGATACTATGAAAGATTATTTACGTCTTTCGCTTTAAGAAATGCCGCACAAACGTGGCAGAAATTCATAGATTCAGTGTTGGGAGGATTGCCAAATTGCTTCGCTTATTTCGATGCTATCTTGATCTTTTCAGCAACGCCAGAGGAGCAGAAACATCATCTTACTGAAGTTTTCGACTGCCTTAACAAATGCGGGATTGTTATTAACACATCTAAATGCATATTCGGGCAATCAGAGATAACGTTTTTAGGCCACCTGGTTTCGTCAGCTGGTTCACGTCCTCTACCAGATAAGGTTGAAGCTATTCTCCATATTCCTAGCCCAGAGACAACCAAGGGATTACGCAGGTTAATAGGAAAGTTGGGCTTCTATCGCTGCCACCTTCCACATGCGGCAGAACTTCAGAAACCAGTTACAGCCGCTCTGTCCGACCCTAAAACAAAAGGCAAGGTCCACGTGCAGTGGTCGCAGTCGATGACTGACGGTTTGAAGCTGCATTGCTAATGCCACACTTCTTGCTCATCCTGTTTTAGACGCAACTTTGGCACTAGTGGTCGACGCTAGCCAGGCAGCGATGTGGCAGTGTTACATCAATATCTTAACATCTCCTGACAGCCTTTAGCTTTTGTTTCACGGAAAGTGTCCCCTGCGCAGCAACGGTGGAGTGCTTACGTCCGAGATTTATTGGCAATATACACGTCGATAAAATATTTTCGCATGCAGGTAGGTGCAAGAGTATTTACAATCTACACGGACCACAAGCCTCTGACCTTCGCTTTTCGCCAGTACAATGACAATTGTTCTCCGAGACATCTTAATCAGTTAGAGTACATCGCTCAATTCTCCACCAATATCAAGCAAATTTCTGGATTGAAGAATAAGGAAGCAGACTGTTTGTCCTGCCTCAACGCAATCGCAGCAACAATCAATCTCGCGCGTTTCGCGAATGCGCAACAGCACAATGCGAAATCTAAGAATTATCTAACCATCAATGCTGCAACATTTCACAGCATGTTCACGCGCCAGTAGGCAAATTCCCGGACACGATCGACAGGTTTTCACACGTCCACATAGACGTCGTCGGGCCACTAAACCATCAGAAGGCCAACGTTATTTGCTAACCATAGTGGACAGATTTACACGCTCGGCAGAAGCAGTTCCTGTTGACAATACATCAGCTGAGGCACTAGCAACTGCATTTATTTCCACTTGGGTCGCACGTTTTGGATGTCCACTTCAGATAACTACTGATAGAAGACAACAAATTGAATCTGATTTTTTTACTCAGTTGAGCAAATTTTGTAGCGCCTCACAGCTCATGACAACTAGGTACCACCAGCCTGCAATGGCATGGTAGATAGATGGCACAGATCTCTAAAAGCAGTGTCATGAATCAAATTAGATTTCAGTTTAAATTCCAGCTTAATACAGCTTGGCCTCCACAAGATAAACATAATATCTAGATCTAGACGCATCTTCATAAAGGTGTAAAATGTAAGTAAAATTCATCTTCCAAAATGATGTATCTTCATAAAGTTTTTAATGCAAAATGAAACATTCCAAAAGAAGCAAAGAAATGTCGTTAAGTATTTAATACACAAAGCTAAATTAGTAACACTATGTTCAAAGTTTGTTGGTATTCACAGAGATAAGATTGCTTAAATCTATCACAGACGTTTGCTTCCTTGCTGAACTGCCCCATACTTATTTCACAGCAGCGGCGTCTATTAGTTCTTTGGTTCACTACAGCGCCTCTATCGCTTTTTTGCTGTACTACGCCATCCATACTTCAAGCAGAGCCTACATCTAAATATTTTTCCGTGATCTCACTTTTATGAAACGAAGTTTCTACATGCAATCAGTAAAGTAGTTTAGGAGATTAGGTGTTTCTAATAGATGAACAGACACTTACTGAAAACACTTAAGATTACGATGTATCTTTTTTCCGTGATCTGATTTTGATTTAACCATGCCTACATGTTGCCCTGATATGCTTTTGAAACGTGTTACAAATAGGCATATCTTCATGAATATGATGTAGCTTACATCATAAATTAGGGATATTCGCCATTTTAAACATTTATTTCACGATCATTCATATCTCTTGACAATGTATTGAAGCATGGACCTAGGGTATGTTTGTAATAAGTATTTCATTAATGAAGTAGAAACCCAACTGAAAACAATTATTATTCTTACAGTTAGCTCTCTTTACGCTAGATGCACTATTGTTGCTCCAAGCATGAGACTTAAACTTCCATAGCAGTTGTACATATACATTAGACTGTGATATCAGTCTGCAATTGTATTCCGGTGGACTACGAAACTAACAGTGCGTCTATTGGTTCTTTGCTGCATTACGCCGTTCTTTCCTAGCATGAAATACACCTAAAACTTCAAATTACAATATATTTTATTTTCCTGATTTGATTTTGATGAAATGAAGCCTATATGTTGCCCCGGGCTATTACCAATTCACCTGTGATACCCAATGAATGTTCGTTTAGTACTTTTAGATATTTGCGGTACTACAAAATGCTTATAAGCATAGTGTGCACATAAAACTTCGAAGTACGATATCTTTTCTTTCCCTGTTGTAATTTTCATGAAAAGAAGCCTACCATACATTATGCTTCAAGCTATTCTAAAATTACATGTGAATCCTCATGAATGTTCTTGTAATAATTTTTTAGATTACTCTCTACAAACAGAGAGATATAATTGCTTTCAGAAAAAAGTTTAAATTGCGATATCTTATTCGTACAGATGTGTTGTACAATTGTATAATCTTGCAGGAATATACTGATTTGTATAAGTGCTGTATGGCAGTCAAATCAGTTACGAATATGGTCAGTAGTGTGGTAACTTGAAATACAACCACATCTGCCAACCCTGGTGACATTGGTTGTGGTTCTTGAATGGGTACTGGTACGTTTGTATTAAATGTTGGTAATTTTGGATTGATTCTGGTTGAACATAATTTTGACCAATGTGATGTTTTAGTACATAACCATCATTTAGCCTGATGAGGTAATGTACTTGTCCAAACTTTTTTATGACAGTACCAAATTTCAATTTTTATTTATTATTTGAATAGTAGCATTTCTATACCTGATCTCCCACACTTAACTGGCGAGTCTTCTGTTCATAATTATTTATCATATGCTTGACTGGCTTGAATGCATCAAATCGAATATGGATTTGTCAAAGCTAAAACATTTCTGATGGAGATTTTCTATTGATTAAAGGTGTTGCTCTATATCTGAAAATTACTTCTTGAGTTTTCTTTTGCATTGGAACTGGATCATCAGTCATGGCTGCTAGTCTTCGGTTTAGAGTTTGAATAGTTCTTTCTCCAATACCATTAGTAGCAGGATGTCCTGGAGCTATAAGTTTTTGAAATACTCCTGCTTCGTTACAGAATGCTTTAAATTGACCACTGGTATATATTGCTGCAATATCTGATATTACAATATCTCAAAAACTGTGATGTGAGAAAATACTCAGTAGTGATTCAATAGTTTAAGTGGATGTAGGAGCTGTTGAGCTTATTTCAACCTCTACCCATATTGATTTTGCATAGATTAAAACAAGAAAATAATATCCCTGAAATGGTCCTGTATAGTCAATATGGAAAACATTGCCATGTGTTTTCCAGTACTTTCCATGGATGTAGAGGTGTTTTTTGCAGGACTATTTCTAGTACGAGCACATGCAGTACATCCTCGTACAAGTCTTTCAATATCTTTGTCAATTGATTTACAGTAGACATATTGGTGAGCCAATTGTTTCATTTTTGTGATACCAATATGAGTCCAGTGGAGTTCTTGTAACGCTGCAGGTTGAAGTACTGGAGGAATAACTACCTTTTGACCCCTAAATATAATATTATTGTCAATTGTGAAAGACGACCGTCTGTTGTCTTCCATATACTTTTTGCATATTTCTGTAAAGTTATAATTTATTTAATGTTGTTAGATTATCATTTTGTTAAAACTTGAACCCCACTCTTTTCAAGGCTTCAGGAATAGCATTTTTATTTCGTGTGTTAAAATATTAGTTAATATTGCTAGGTTTTTCTTATTTTGTTATGTTAATAATTTATTATTGTATTAATTAATGTGGCATAAGTATAGTTTCTCCGCTACGCCACTGTCCCTGTGAGACTGTGTTCTTGTCTTACTTTTAAGTGGATGTGCGAGAATCTATGGCTGTCTGAGTGTGGGGAGTAATACCTCGATTTGCATCGTTCTCTCTGGCTGTGTCAATAGCTGCTGATGCTACCAAAGAGGTTTCTACACCCTTTGGTTACTTGCTAGTCGGCAAGCCCTCTCCAGCGCGAGTCTCGCTGTCCGTCCCCACCACCACTGTTTCATGGGCTTTCCAGCTTCCAATAGCTTTTCACGCCCCCGTGGCCACTCAGCTGTCTATTCTGTGCTAGTCTTCTCGTGAGGTAAGGTTGACTCTGCTCTTATGTTTCCAGCTGGTAGCGTTTCATTGTCTACCACGTTTAACTTAGACTCGTGAACTTAGAATAATTTTTTGGAATATTTTCTCTGATCGTGTGCGGAAATGTATTCTCGTTTTTCAATTCAGTGATTTCCAAAAGATAAATGCGGTGTGTGTGATTCTAGTTCCAGTTTGATACTGGCCTGGTATGTTAAAGCTTTTTGTGATCATGTGGCGGTGTATGAAATCTGTGTAAATACTTTCTAGCTTTGTGGGGACCGATTTCTAATAGGTGATATGTTCATTTTTGTACAGTGCATGTAAAAATCTTTTCATCGGTTCCTTCCGTGAGTGATATGTGTTCCACGTGGTTGGTTCATAGAAAAAAGCCTTCAGCTTCCACTCTCGTTTGTTCTATGCCCATCAGGCAAGTAAGTATGCGAGTATGCTTCTGATTTCCACTAATATTTCACGATTTTCTCTCCCTGCCTATTTTAATTTGCCATTTCTTCTCCAACTTGTAGTACGCACTCTGTCATTGTCAGTAATTCTCTCTAAGCCTTGTACAACCTCCTTCAATAGATTCCTTATGTAATTCTAAACATTTCTATGGGTTGCATGCTGTAATACTTAATTTTATTTTTTCGACTTTGTAATTATTTCACTTTTATGAGTTTTTTGAGACTGGACTTCATCCGTCACTGTAAGTGCTACCTATCGTGTGTAGCTACATTTCTTTCGCTTCTTCATGTAATTCTAAGCATTTCTAGTGGTTGCATGTCGTAATTCGTATTTTTATTTTTCGACTTGGTAATTATTTCATTTTTGTGGTTTTTCTGAGACAGGACTTCATCCGTCTCTGTAATCGCCCCCTATTGTGTGTAGCTGTATTTCATTTGCTTCTTATATTAATCTAAGCATTTCTATGGTTTGCATGCTGTATTTAATTTTCTTTATTTTTCGGAAACTGAATTTATTCAATTTTATCGGTTTTCGGAACCACATGGGTCCGAGTTCCGACTTCCGGGGTTTGCAGCTAGTCACCTGAATTCACGCCACTTCTCATATAAAACCAGTACCTAGATCGATTTCTAACAGACTGCAACTTAATAATCCACCGTGATTTTGTATAATGAATCCGATTTTCAACCACTTCACCTTCAGTGGAATGCATTCATGTAACGTAGCCGTGCATCACCGTTAGCGTATTTGCTCGCACTCCAATTCAGATGTAATTTAATCTGGTGCTGTACACACGCACCACCTCAAAACAGGCACGAAAGACCAGAGCCAGCTTCAAAGTATTTTTGTATATTGTGTTTTGTGCTACGTCTGACATGCTGAATTTCGCCTATGATAGCGACGCCTGCTTCCGCCTCGTCTCAGGACGTTGATTTTGGTGAGTTTCGCTGTGGCATTGCGTGTGTGTGAGCGAATGAATGTTGTTTATGAATCCTTCCCCCCAATTTAGGCTGGGCACCATCTGCATTAATCCATGTAAGAGATGCATTTTTATTGTATTAACAAAATTGGTTTCCCATGTTGCTTGTTTTCTGTCTGAATAAACAAGTTTAAGTTCAGCATAATCTGTGAGTTGCCTATAAATTGTAGTTTTAGAGCACCTTCCCTCTTTTATTTAATATTGTTCTTCACAAGTGTTGAGAACAAGCTCAGATGTACTTTTCTTATGTCTAAATTCCGTTGCGCCATAAATGTTTTCTTAGCCACCTTTCTAAGATAACTGTAATTGTGGTGGCTTGCTTATTAATGTCTGTGCGTAATAACATTTGAGTTGCTATGTATATTGACCACTGTAGCATTAACTTCCTGTTATTGAAGTAATTTGAAACAAGTCAGTTCTTAGTTTGGACCAGGGAACAAGGATTTATAGCAGGGAGTAACCGGTAGTTCACACGAACCTCATTTGCTAATTTTAGTGATAAAACAAGGTTCTTGTTTCGCACAATGGTCGACTCTTAACTGTGCTATCTTCCTGAAGGTTCTTAACAGTTTTAGTTCATAATTCATCCTTCTATGTTTATTCTTTAATTGATTCAAAATTGTTTACTGAAGTTGTTGATTGTATCAGATGTCATACATTGAGCATAGGAACTGATAACTGATCTTTATAGACAATCTACATTCATGTTTCCAGATCATTTCTTGGAAATGACTTCATAGTTGAATCCAGGCAGAAAAGCTGTGTACCGTAGTAGTCTTGCTGAAGTCATTCGAGGAAGCTTCTGATCCTGATGAAAAAATCGAACAAGGGGTTGATTACCTGTTACTCATTTAAATGGTTTTGCAAAAATATATTGAAAAAAAAAATGGAAATGGAAATGAGTGTATGGCTTTCGTGGCCGGGGAAACCCTTGTGGGTTGTTCGACCGCCTTAGTGTAACTCTTTTTTATTTGACACTGCGTGGGCGACTTATGTGCCAATGATGATGATGATTAGGACAACACAAAACACCCAGTCCCCTGCCGGGAATCGAACCCGGACCCCTGTGTGGTAGTCAGTAATGCCACTGCTGAGCTAATGTCGAAATGAGAATAATTCTTTTCTGCTTGTGTTAATGATCTAGTAGATGTTCTACTCCATTAATAAATGTGTGTCAATACTCCTGCAATCCCTGTCGGAGTAGCATCACAAGCTAGCTGAAATGGAAAATAATGATTGAAAGGTATAAGAACTCGATCACTTGCAATTTATTAAATGCCTCTTCTTGTTTGCTCGACCAGATGAATCTTGAATTTTTCATTATTAGTTTTCATAAAGGGTCTGTCATAGTTCATGTATTTGGTATAAATCTGGAATAATATGTTATCATTCCCAAAAATCGTTTTACTTCTTGGAATCTCCATAATGGCTGCTACCTTACTGGGTGATTTTGAAATTTTGTTTAGTTCAATAATGTGTCCTAAAAACTCTATTCTTTCTTGAAGAAATGAACATTTTCTTCCATTAAGGTGTAGATCATACCTTTCTAGTTGATGTAGACAAATTTCTAGATTTCTCTTTCATTCTTTTTTTGGTCTTGCCATGGACTAGATATCATCAAAATAAGGTTCAGCTTTTGGAACGTCTCTTAATATTTGGTCAGTAATTCGGATGATGCTGTGTTGATACCAAGACCATATGTTCATTCTGTACAGTCCACTGCGGGTTGAATTTGTTTGAATGGTATTTGATTCCTCATCTGCTGGTATGTGCAAATATGCTTTATAGAGATCAAGTCGACAAAAATAACTGGAATTTCGAAGACTATTGAATATTTCTTGAATCTTCTGTTTTGCAGTGCGCATTTGTTAAGCGTTTGTTTACACCAACCTTGTAGTCCACACATAGTCGCACACCTCCATCTTCTTTAGGAATAACTACTAAGCGTGAGAACCAATCACTTGTTTCTGTCTTTGATGTGATTCCACCTGCTTGAAGGAAGTCTAATTCTTTTTCAACTCGGTCATAGGGTGCACATGAAACTTTTCGATTACAGTGAAAAACAGGAGTTGCCATTTCTCTTAATTTAAATAAAACTTCGAACATTTTTACACATCCTATCCTCTCTTCAAATACTTCTGGAAATCTCGTGACTAATTCATTCACCTTATCACCTTCATTGATACAGTTTACAATTGGAATGGCTTTTTTATCTTGATCTATCTCCTGCAAGTCAATTTTTAATTTTCGAATCCATGCTCTACCTACTAAGGCAAAATATTCTTCTGGATCAATATGTACGTCATATCTGATTGTTTTATGATTGTATTTAACATTCACACTGATTTTTCAATCTGGGACAAAAACATTTTTTTGGTATAAGATCGAAAAGCCAATGTAGTTGGGGTTAAAGGTTCATTTATGTTTAATTTCAAAAATTGACCTCTTGGCAAAAATGTATATCTTGAGCCAGAATCAACTTCAAACTCAACTTCTTTCACTTCAATGTATACTGAGGTGAAAAATTTTTCATTTACACCTCTAGATTTATGAATGTCTATCATTTGAAGCACACCATATTCATTGAAGCTATTTCAATCTTTTATTTCATTAATCAGGGATTATTGGATTTATTTCATTGCTCAATTAGTGTTCGAATACAAACTTTCACAACCTGACTTGTTTTCTTACATTCAATACATATTAATTTGAATTGATTGACCCTGCAGTCGTTTTATGTGTGATTATATTTCCCACATCTGAAGCATAATCCATAAATATTTAGACCACTGTATTTCACTTTTATTGTATAAAGATTGTTAGAGAGTTTTTGTCGATTCTTCTGATTACTTTTTTGTAATTGTCGTTTTTACTATTTCGATTATTCTACTGACTTTCACTTTGGAATCTTTCTTGGTCTTTCGTATGGCAATTTCAGATTTTGTTTACATCGGTTGTGTGATTTGGTCAAAGACCTTGTAAACATAACTAGACTCCCTGATGGTGCTGCTGTCGTGGTATAATTTGAATCTTCGCCCGGCCACCATGGTAGTGGTGAAAGTCAGATAAATATGAGTGTTGTTAGCAGGTAAATCGTGTATTAAATAGCTACTGTGAGATACATACACAATTCATAGTCACGCATGTACTGTTTGACTATTGCACTGTACATGAAGCATGGTGAAGAGCTGTCCAGCGTTTAAATACATATAGCAATATAAGAAAGGAATAAAAAATCGAATACTTTATTCCCATTGTTATTTCTCAGGAATACAAGCAGCCCTACTACTTGTGTTCAGAGGTAGTTACTCTTGCTTAACAAACTGTTAGTCATGACAATATAGGATTGAATGAAATAAATAACAGGTTTTTACAATACTGGTAGTACTTAAAAAGAAGCTACTTTAGGCAGTACTGGCGGACAGTAAGATCAAAAAGTTTCAGTTTATGATTGTGTAAAGTAACTATTGGGGTCACAAAATTAGTTGCCTCACTGCAGTTCAAATTTTTGTTTATGAAATTAATATTAGCAACTTGTAACACAGAATTTAAAGGTAATCTGCTTTACATATAGGTATAACAACTAAAAGGGGTTTGCAGAACTGCGTATAGTTCCATATATGAACGGCACATAGCCACACTGGATGCACATTGTGAATTTCAACCTTGTGATGATAGTTGCTGACTTTTGAGCAGTTCACTCTGCTATAAGGTATTTGGCTTACAGCATTAAAAATGCTAATTTTCTTACTAGATACCCTAATGCTAATGTTAGACGCCTTAGTTAAGAAAACGTTATGGCATGTTTCGTGTTCTTAAAAGAATTTGGTAGTGGCTGGTCGCTGTATCTTAACGTAAGAAGTTACTTTTCAGTTATGTATCTGATGGCATATTTCACTTTCAGAATCGATTTTAAACATTAGCTGTTTCAGGCAGCCCTGTTTGATTTTTTGATGCTATGAAATATCTAAATATTGGAGAATACAGCACTAAAGAAAAGACGTAAAGTGTGAAACTCTTCCGAAATTAATGTTTGTACAAATACTCTCTCTAATCAAAAGAGCATTACGCACATTTAAAGTTGTCGCGGAAGTTTGCCACCACAATGGCCGCCGAGGCACTATTCAATTTGTCTGCTGTTTGCAGTCGGCCGCTTACGCGATTGTGGGGGCTTGGATTTGGTGCTGTTGAATTTTATGCCAATTCTTTAGAATCGATTTTCGAAGTTTCGAGAGCAATGGCTTTTGAAGTTACATCGTTGAAATTTGTGACTTTGTTTTCGAATTGTGTTGTCCTTAATCCCTCATATGAAATGTGCCCAAAGAAAAATATCAGCAATCGGTGATTTACAATTGCATGGTGAGATATATTCGCAGTCCCCAATGTCAGATCTTAATGGGAGCTGCAAATTGTGCAATCGATTGTGTATCAGACTGGTATTTCGGTAAAAGCTGATGTTGGGCCACTAACACATTTTTCTTTGGGGATATGTTTTTCATATAAACTGGTTAGCTACTTCAAGTTTGTTGGGTCTAGGGGAACTGCAAATGCTGCAACAACATTGAAATATTTTGCGTCAATTGAATTCAATAATAATGTAGCAAAATGTGGTTTGTTACTTTTTATGTTCTTTATGTATATCTAAATAATTTTCGAACCTCTGTTTGTAATATCGGAAAGATTTCCTTTTTGAGCAAAAGTTATTGAAATTGGGTAGTAAGTTGAGTTAACTGCGTCATTTTGAGGCAGATTTGATGTTGACTGTCCTACATTTTGCTTAGTTTGTGAGCTCAGTATTTGTTCTAGCATTGATTTTTGGAATTGCATAAACTGACTGAATTGTTTTTCATCCATTTTGATTGTAAATTGTTCGATGCAATGTCAAAATATTTAAGGTTCGGCATGGTGCTAATATGTTATAATGCCAACTGTTGTAGTCGTAACAGGCAGTATCTTCTAATTTAATATTGTGGTTATTTCACGAGTTTCTTCATTAAGAGTTGAAGTTTTTATATAGTAATTAGACGAATTTTCAATACAGAACGTGTTACTAATGAAGTAGACATGACATCATAACTCAGTCCTTTGTTTGCTCAACTTTTGCAACTTTTTATTACAGGTTTGCATAGTCATCTTTCTCCTCATCACCAATATGCTGTCATGCCTGTACACACATTTTGATTGTAAATTATTAATATACCAGGTGATCAAAAAAGTCAGTATAAATTTGAAAACTTAATAAACCACAGAATAACGTAGATAGACAGATAAAAATTGTCTCACATGCTTGAAATGACATGGGGTTTTATTAGAACAAAAAAAAAATTAGGAATTAAAAAATGTCCGGCAGATGGAGCTTTATCGGATCAGAAAAGCAATAATGAGCTCAAAAAATTAAGACAAAGCAAAAATGATGTTATTTGCTGGAAATGCTCAATACGTTTACCGTCATTCCTCAACAATAGCTGTAGTCAAGGAATAATGTTGTGAACAGCACTGTGAAGCATGTCCGGAGTTATGGTGAGGCATTGGCATCTGATGTTGTCTTTCAGCATCCCTAGAGATGTTGGTCGATCATGATACACTTGCGACTTCAGGTAACCCAAAGACAATAATCGCACGGACTGAGGTCTGGGGACCTGGAAGGCCAACCATGACGAAAGTGGCAGCTGAGTATACGATCATCACCAAACGATGCGTGCAAGAGATATTTCACGTGTCTAGCAATATGCGGTGGAACGCCATCCTGCATAAAAATCGTACATTCCAGCAGGTGTTTATCAGCCAGGCTGGGGATAATGCGATTCTGTAACAAATTGGCGTACCTCTCACCCATCACGGTAGCAGTTACAAACCCAGAAGCATGCAGTTCCTCAAAGAAAAAAGGCCTGATAATGGTAGATGTTGTAAATCGAACCCATACCAGGACTCTCTCATCGTGCAATGGAGTTTCCACGACAGTTCTAGGATTTTCAAAATGTTCAAAAGTTTGTAAATCTATCGGACCAAACTGCATGGTCATCAGTCCATAGGTGACATACTTTTTAAACTAAGGAAAACTATCCTAACGACGACAAACACACACACCAGTGCCCCAGGGAGGACTCGAACCTCAGACGGCGAGCAACTGCGAACTCCACAGCGAGGCACCTTAGATCACTCGGCTACTCCACTGTGGCTCTAGAATTGTCGGTAGCCCCAATTCGGCAGTTGTGGGCGTTGACAGCCCCTCGGAACGTGAAATGAGCTTTTTCGGTCCACAACACGCTCTACACCATCTTTTGAAACACCCACACCGTAAATGCCCTCCGCTTCACTAAATCGCCAGGTTATAGTTCATGATGCCGATGGATTTTGTAAGGATAGCATTGGAGGGTGCGCCGAAGTGCCAACCAAACAGTAGTGTATGGAATGCTGGTGCGACGTGCGACTGCATGAGCGCTGTCTTCCACGTGCATAGATGAACCCACTATAGTCTCCATTTCTTCCTGAACTATCTCAGCAACATTGCGCCTTGTGCTTGGTCGACCACTACGGGGTGTATCGTCTAAACAACCCATGGCTTCGAACTTCGAAATCATTCTCGCCACAGCTGCATTTGTCAACAGACCTTTCCCCTTTTCGAATCCCCTTCTTATGGGGATAGGATCGTAACGATGAACAAGCACATTACCCAATCTGATAATACAGCTTCAGTAAAAGCGCCTTTTCAGGTGATGCCAACAATCTGTGACTGCTGGTGCATCTGACGTTAAACACTAAGCTTGCTTCCTTGCTGATGCATCTGATTCTCTCTCTCATTACAGCTACTTTTATACACGTTTTTCATGTGCAGTCATTGATGTTTTGCTGTCCAGCGAAATCTGTCGGACTTTTTTTGAACTTTTTTTTTTTCTTTTTGGTTCTAATAAAAACCCATGTTATTTCAAGCATGTGTGTCAATTTTTACCTCTCTGTCTAAGTTTACAAATTTTTACTGACTTTTTGATCACTCAGTATACAGAATGAATCAATAAAACGTTAAGAACTCTTGTTAAGAACTCTCTGTTTAATATTCAAGAAACAAAACGTTTATCTAATGTGGAGTTGACATGAATTGTTGGCATAAGGTGACATGCGCACATGAAGATGCTCGTGTGAACCCCCAAAATCTAAACTGGCGCACGTAGAAACGAAAATTGAGGTCGGGTTTACTTACTTGAGAAAGTTGGCTTCCCCCACTACTCATTCGTCATTTCCGCAAGATGGCTGTTGCTGTTGAATAGCTTGTTTATAGTGTATGTTTGAACATTCGCGTGTTGTAACTCGAGTATAATTGTTTACAGTTTAGTTTCTGGCACTATATGAAGAGTATCCATGTCTGTAGCAGAGGCATGCAGCGGGCCTGTACTGCCTGCCTTGCCTGTCGAGTGAACCTGGCCACGTGCTGCCCGGCCTGCCAGCAAAAGCCGCATCGGACAGCGCCAGGCAGTGCGGGTGCCTGTCTACCCGTCGAGCCCCAGCCTGCCCGGCTGGTCATGTTGCTCTGCTGCTAGCTGTGGCATGCGTCTGCCAGCTGCTAAACTCTTATGCCGTGTTTCTAGCCCGTGATTGCTCCACGATGGAGCAACCACTGTGATTTTGTGGAGGCACCGCTCGTCACTCACATAGCAGGTGTTTCAGCCTCAGTGACCTTGAGCACCCTGTTCCCACCTGGCGGCCAGACCTTTGGCGCACCAAACAGCCCTATTAGCTGCTGTGTAAGTGGTTGGAAGTTCAGCGGCTGGTATTTTGACGCCGCAGCGTAAGAGCGGAGGAGCAGCTGCTGCAACCGCACCTATAAACAGGTCCCACACTGCCTTATGAGAAAGAGCGCACTGCCAAACTGCCGCGATTGCACCACCATGGAGCAATTGTGGGCTGTGAACACAGCATTAGCAGGAAATCCACTATTCAGATTTTCACGCTGTTCACGGTAGATATGACCACCCCACATCAGTTTATATACTTAGTTTTTCCTTACAAGCTTTACTTTGCATGTGAAAAAATAAAATATCTACTTTTCATTCTTTGTGAGTTTTTAGTTTCATAATGCTTCTCACTCGATTCTGAAGAAACATTGGGGTTAAAAATCTGAGTTTTGGACATGTGATAGTACAGCATCTTAGGTTTCTAACAAAACATTCAACTTTCCATTTAAAAATCGTGTATTGAAAAAGTTAGATAGTGGGAAGCTTACTGACCTATGCATTTTAGACCATACATTACCGCAAGTGAAATAGCTGGCTCGTTTCACGAGAAATTGTGAGTTAATGACCAGCATCAGTGCCGCGATAGCAAGTATATGTATTCAGCACACGTTCGAACAGCATTTCTGTGGACATTTCACTAAATTGCTTGGTGTATCCTTGCTGAAAGAAAAAAAAGAAAAAAAAAAAGGATTAGGTTCTTACGTTCAGTTACATTTGAGGTCATTACAAACGATTAACTTGTAGAATGTTGGAAGATTCAGCTTACAGTCAACCACTTCGAGGGAAGTAAACTAGTTACTGTCCATTACAATCCATACATGCAAGGAACCATTGTTGTTGTTTTATTTTATTTTTTCCCCTTTTCCCTTTAGCTGGGGGGGAGCTGAAACACCAAGATAGTCACCACTATTTGAGAGGTGAGTTTCAAGGTCGCAGTGATGAGTTTTTTATCGCTTAACAGTCTTGCATGTATCTTGAAAACACTTATAATATTTCCTCACTGAACGAATTGTCAGTGTACTATCAATTGCGAGATAAAAAAAATGTGCACAATGCCTACGCTATGATTAATACAACGTCTTGCACAGAACTATCTGCGCAGTCCTGCATTACACCACTCACAGTGCCATATGTAGCACTGTTGCACCGAGCCCGGTTGGTACCTGCTCGCCCGGCGAGTATTGGGATTCGACGGCGCATCATGACTTGGCCACTGTGTATGTGGTACAGTGGGGCTTGACTACCTGCGGTGCAGGCAACAGAGTCCATCGGCCTGATTCTGGCAAGCTCGGGCGGGTAAGTGTGGCTCGCTGCCCAGCTCTGGTCTGTAGAACGTACATCTGCCCAATGGTGGATACAGAATTTTTTCTGAGGGGGTGGGGGCACAAAGCGAGGAGGATGAACAAGTCCTTAAAGGCGTTGTGAGACGAATTTTAAAATACACACACACTCACTCTCTAATTATATGTAAGATGTAATTTCATTACCGTCTTATAACTGATATAGAAAACACCCAAAATATGCTCCAAAGCCATAGTCGCTTCTTAGAAAAAACTGTTTAATATACTTCCATCTAACTATTGGTATCATTAATGCAGTATTAGGTTCTGTACATTATGATTACAAAGATATTACAATGATAAACCACATTAAATATGAAAAGTATCAAAAATTACCACAATATAAAAAAAAAAGACCAGAGAATTCAGAGTCTGAATACTGTGTGTTCAACTGTGAGCACATTTGTTTCATCCTTCATCGTCATAAAGGAACACTTGACCACAGCTGAATTTAAATCGATTTGTAACTGTTTCTCAGCTTGACCAGATGGGTATATGTAAATCCCTGTACAGAGGAAGCGATGAAAATTGGCATTGGTTTCTCTGCATGTTTACAATTTTCGAATAATTGGACTGTAACAATGAATCAGACTGACCTCTTGAAAACTCAAACAATTGTAGAATAAGATCGAAAAATAATAACCGGATTATCAAAATATGTAGATTCATATAAAACTGTTTATAATGTGTGGCAGTATTATTTGTTAGTGTGTAGGAAAATAATCGAGAGTTATAAACACCTGAATGCGCCAGCCTGAATGCAGCCCTAGGAATTGACGATTTTTTTCACATAGTTAAATCCTATAACTTTATTTACATATGAATAAAATGTACAAAAAATCACATTTATCTCTCAAACAATCACAAAACAATAAACGAATTTTATTTAGTTTTATCGTAAAATAGTGACAAAAAAGGACCAAGAAACATTTATGTTAATTACATGGATTTTGCTTTTTTAAACTCAGAGTTACTTGCTGTCTGTAAGTAAAAGTTAATTATTCTTATGCTGAGATTCTCTCCCTCGCTCTCTCTCTCTCTCCCCTTTCTCTCTCTCTCTCTCTCTCTCTCTCTCTCTCTCTTCCGCTTTTTCTCTCTCTCTCATTTTTGTCAGACCATTTGGGGGTGTGTGCACTTGTCCCTGTGCCTCCCACCCCCTCCTAAATACGCCCAAGCATCTGCATCTGTCTATATATAAGTGTAACATAGCAGTCTTCAAAATACTGATTAAAAATGGACAACAAATTAGTTTCAGATGCACTCCTAATACCTTGTATATTGCATCCAGCACTTCAGGCATTAACATGTATATGGTGGAGTTGGGAAGGCGATTCATATATCACAGTGAGGCAAATGAATAGCCGGAAGCAATGTATCTCAGAGCGACTTGTAACTCTAAATGGGCAGGAATAGCATCCCACATTAAAGAGTTCTTTCTTTGAACAGAAGGCCATATTAGTCTTAATAAATGTTCAGAATTGATTACATTCATCCTAAAATGATTTTCAAAGGACGCTTCATCCTCGTTTCCCAGTTCTGTGATCAACACTGCTGACACCCCCAACTCATTCCTCCTCATAATCCGCTTCCGTATGCAACATCTGGGTCTTCTTTCTGCTTAAATATTATGTGTTTTTCTGCATGGCGAGTAAAGCCACTACTGTGAGGCTGCACGAAGCACATCTGTTGGTGCCATATTAAAAGGCTGCACTGGACTTGCTTGGACTCAAAATTTCCGCGCTCGTGTGAACGGTCACTTGCACAAGTTGAAGTCCATTGGCGCACGTAAACATGACCATGTCAACTGTCCTTAAGATACAACATATCACAGAAATTGTATACCACCATGGAGAAGTAGAAGCAGCGAAGAGATACTATAGGCCTACTGGCAATGTAAAAATTTTGTGGCGATGGTATAAAGTAGTATTCTGGAATATCAATAAAAATATAACATTCAGTCATATATCGTCATTGTCATAGGTGATAAAAAGCATTATAGATATGAGACATCTGAGGCCATGTTTCTAGCCTGTGGTTGCTCCGTGGCAGAGCAATTGCTGCGGATTGGCAGTGTGCTATTTCTCATAAGACAATGTGGGCCCTGTTTATAGGCGTGGCTGCTGCAGCGGTCCCTCCGCGCTTACCTTGCGACGTAAAAATACAAGCGGCTGCACCTGCAAACCGCTTATACGGCGGCTAATAGGGCTGTTCGGTGCGCCATATGTCTGGTCGCCAGGTGGAAACAAGGTGCTCAAGGTCACTGCGGCTATGAAACATCTGCTGTGTGAGTGACGAGTGGTGCCTCCACAAAATCACAGCAGTTGCCCTGCTGTGGAGGAATCACGACCTGAAGTGTGATATTGAGCTGTTTAAAACAATTCTTATATACAGAGATTGATCAATCCATAATTCTTCTCTGTTGGTACTTCTTTGAATCTTCATGCCTAGGTACTGATTAACGTCCCCTAAGTTATGCATATTAAATTGTAATTGTAATTATTTGTTAAAAATGTCCATTTGACTTTCACTTTTGGTCAGAATAAAAAAATCATCTACTTATATGGCCATGATTATGATATCTTCCTTACTTCTTTTATTATAGTATGTACTTGGATCAGCGTCTGACTGTTTCATACCATGTTTTGCCAAAGGTTTATGCAAACATTTATTCCAGTAGTGCTCACTTTGCTTTAATCCATGTATACCTTTCTTTAAATGCCAAATTTTCTTTTCTCTTTGATGAGGTCTTTCAGATTCATCAGGTTGGTATCACGTATATTTCCTCTTCTAGTTTTCCATTGAGATAGGCAGTCTTCACACGATTTGATGTATTAACAGGTCTTACCTTACTGCAAGAGCTAAAAGATATCTTATCCCTCAAGCGGCAGCACTGGTGCAAATGTGCTACCACATTTTTTTAAATGCTCACTGTTGTCGCAATAATGGAGATGTCATATTTATGCGTTAGCGTTTCCTCAGTTAAGCCTTAACAATGATGTCAGTGAAGGTTCTGGTTTCTAGTGCATGGCTGTATCCATAAAAAATGTTTCGTTAGGGAGTGCATCACTAGTTATAGATTTGCACTGCACTGCCCCCTGTCATGTAAGTGGATTTGAACTGTTTCATGTTACATCTCGCTTTCTTTGCAAATGGATTTGTGTCAATTTCTAGTAAATATTTTTGTATAAATTTTACCCTACATATTAGAATACTCGACAATTTACATTTATTTCGTAAATAGAAGTTTAACTCTCGATAAATTGTCCTCTAGTATCTCCTGATTAGCCATGCTGCAGTTTCCGTCAATCTCATTTGTAACCCTTTTTAAGCCTTACACAATGTGAAAATGAGTGTGATTCTACTACATAATTTAATCTTCAGGTCTCTAACAGATAAAGAAGTAGACGTCTTTTGACAAGTAATGAAAATCTTCGTAATTTTTGTCTAGATTCCTAAACAGATCGTGAACAGGATACTATTATTCAAATGTAAATCATATTTCCAATCCCGAACAAGATTTCAGATGCAATGTATCTGATAATGAAGACGGTACCACTCTGTGGAGTAAAACACCATACAAGCAGCATTCCAAAACACTGAAAAAGAATATCATGACATCTTTCCTGGTTCAAAAGGGAATGCAAGAGCATAAGGTCAGAGATGCAAGCTCTCTCATTCGTGATAGTTGATAATATGATTGATGAGGCAATTATGTGTACTAAATTCCACATAACACAAAAAAGCTGACACTAATTATTCAAGAGACAGGACCTACAGGGAAGTAACGAAAGAGGAAATGATAGTATTGCTGGTTTTATTATACACAATTATTGTCCACTTTTGGTATAAAGTTACATTTGTTATTTTTATACACTGAAGGTAATTGATATACTAATTTAGATATTAGCAAATGTAATATTTCTACCTTTATATTAAGCTATTTTTGTCATTACAATCACTTAGTACCATGGAATACACAGTGGTAGCAAATCTGCACCGTGCTGTTGCTGAAGTTTTTATAATTGGCACTACCACCCGTTGGTTAATGATGAATATTTCACCACTGGAGAAAAAGAATCACTATAATCTATTCCTTCTATCTGAGAATAAAATTTAACTACTAATCTAGCCTTGAATTTCGGCATTGTACTCTCAGGGTTTTTAATACTGAACACCCATCTTATTTTCAGGCATGTCAACCCATTTATATGTATCATTATCAAAAAATGACTGTAGTTCCTTTTCTGTAGCATCTTTCCAACTTTGAGCATTGGTACTGGCCAAAGCTTCATCAGCTGTGGTGAGTACATTTTTGAAGGTTTGAGCGACATACATTTCATAATCTGGATAAATTTTTGGTTTTGCCACACATGTAGAACGCATTAAACTAACTTCTACATTACTTAGATTATTTTCTGTTGAATCTTTTCTCTCGGTTGAGTTTTCTTCATCATTTAAAATATCTTCTGTTGAATCGACTTCCTCAATTTCATTCTCAGGTAGCATATCACTTTGCTCTTTGTCCTTATCTTCCTCTGTTTCAGTCTCTACCTTTTCAGAAATGTCACAGCCTACATTTCTTTGGTAGTCCGCCTCCGTAGCTCAGTGCCAGCGTCGCTGACTACCACGCAGGGGGCCTGGGTTCGATTCCCGACAGGGAACTGGGTGTTTTGTGTTATCCTAATCATAATCATCTCATCATCATTGTCACGTAAGTCGCCCATGCGGCGTCAACTAAAAAGACTTACACAAGGCGGCCGAACAATCCCGCAAGAGATCTCCTGGCCAAGAAAGCCATACGCTCATTCCTTTGGTACTTTATGTTTAGAATTGTCTAAAAATACATTACGGACCAATAAAATTGTTACACCAAGAAGAAATGCAGATGATAAATGGATATTCATTGGACAAATGTATTATACTAGAACTGACTTGGGATTACATTTTCACACAATTTGGATGCATAGAGCCTGAGGAACCAGTACCCAGAACAACCACATCTGGCCGTAATAACAGCCTTGATATGTCTGAGTATTGAGTCAAACAGAGTTTCGATGGCATGTACTGGTACAGATGCCCATGCAGCTTCAACAAGATACCACAGTTTATCAAAAGTAGTGGCTGGCATATTGTGACGAGCCAGTTGCGCAGCAACCATACACCAGGCATTTTCAGTTGGTGAGAGATTTGGAGAATGTGCTGGCCAGGGCAGCAGTCGAACATTTTCTGTATGCAGAAAGTCCGTACAGGACCTGCAACATTCGGTCGTGCATTATCCTGCTGAAATGTAGGGTTTCACAGGGATCGAATGAAGGGTAGAGCCATGGGTCGCAACACATCTGAAATGTAACAGTCACTGTTCAAAATGCCATCAGTGCGAACAAGAGGCGACCGAGACGTGTAACCAATGGCACCCCATACCATCATGCCAGGTGATACTCCAGTATGGCCATGACGAATACACACTTCCAATGTGCGTTCACCGTGATGTCGCGAAACACAGATGCGACCATGATGATGCTGTAAACAGAACCTTGATTCATCCGAAAAAAGACGTTTTGCCATTCATGCTCTCAGGTTCGTAGTTGCGTACAACATCGCAGGCACTCCTGTCTGCGATGCATCATCAAGGGTAACCACAGTGATGGTCTCCGAGCTGATAGTTCATGCTGCTGCAAACGTCGTCGAACTGTTCGTGCTGATGGTTGCTGTCTTGCAAATGTCCTCAACTGTTGTCTCAGGGATCGAGACGGGGCTGCATGATCCATTACAACCATTTGGATAAGATGCCTGTCATCTTGACTTCTAGTAATATGAGGCCATTGGGATCCAACACAGCGTTCTGCATTGTCCTCCTGAATCCAACGATTCCATATTCTGCTAATAGTCATTGGATCGCGACCATCGCGAGCAGCAATGTCGCGATATGATAAACCGCAATCGCGATAGGTTACAATCTGACCTTTAACGAAGTCGGGAACGTGATGGTACGCATTTCTCCTCCTTATATGTGACATCACAACAACGTTTCACCAGGCTACGCTGGTCAACTGCTGTTTGTGTATGAGAGATCGGTTGGAAACTTTCCTCATGTCAGCATGTTGTAATTGTCTCCACCGGCGCTCTGGAAAGCTAATCATTTGCATATCACAGCATCTTTTTCCTGTCGGTTAAATTTCGCCTCTGTAGCACATCATCTTCGTAGTGCAGCAATATTAACCCTTAACTACTATCTGTGGTCTCTCATACCGCTACGACTTTGTGAGTCGAGATATTTCACACACCCCTGCCAAGCTAAAAGGACTCTTCCGTGTACCTTCTTGGTGGCCAACAAGTTCCACATGCCAGCATTCCTGCAGTGTTGGTGGTCTTTGTTCCGTATTTATGAGCCTTGCGCGGCCTCACTGACCGACCATAGTGTTTGCATGCTGCTGGTGCAGGCTCTGCCTCATAGCGCCTGGCCAGTCGGCTTCGTGAGCGCGGCCTGCTAAGCGACAGTGCTGTGGCTTTGGCTTCTCTCTCGCTGTTGTTGTTCCGTGTGGTGTTTCTCCATGGCAGGAATAGCTGAACGTTCTATGCAACGCATTTTACGTGAAGCAGATGTGGATGATCAAGCACGTTTCGGTGAATCCTCCGATGCCTTTGACGACATCGATAATGACCCTGATTTTGAGGTATTTAGTGAACATGACACTAATTCAGAGCCGGAACCTAAAAGTGATGAAGATGTGACACCTGATGACGATGAAGCAGCTTACTTCTTCGGTAAGAACAGATGTTTTCGATGGCGATAAAAGAAGCCAGCAGCCAACGTAAGAAAAAGGCAACAGAACATCGTCTTACAGCATCCTGGACTGCGACAGACAGCTCAAAGTCTTGGAGAAAACACTTCTGCTTTGGAGGTATGGAATCTGTTCTTTACACAAGATATTCTAGACGAAATCGTTCTATGGACAAAACAGGAAATATCGCAGCTTAGAGCACATTATGCGAATGATCACTTGTGCTATCTACAAGATGTCATTGAATTGAAGGCACTAGTTGGCCTGTTAGTGTATTCAGCGGTTTTCAAATCTGGGCACGAATCTGTTTGCAGCCTGTTTGCAACCGATGGAACAGGCAGAGATATTTTCAGATGCATTGTTAGTAAGGAAAGATTTCTTTTTTTTTTATTGTATTCATTACGATTTGACAACCCAGATGATCGGGAGAAGAGAAAGGAAATAGACAAGGCAGCAGCAGTGTCACAAATCTTTCTGCGTATAATAGAAAACAGTCAACTTTGCTATTCTGTAGGTACAACAGTATGTGGTGATGAAATGCTTGTACATTTCCGTGGAAGGTGTGGATTTAGAATGTGTATGCCAAACAAACCGGCAAGATATAACGTGAAAATTCAGTGTTTGACCGATGTTAGTACAAGTTACTTGTATAATGCATGCATTTATTCTAGAAAATGTAGCGATGGTCACACCCTTTCAAACCATGAGAAAAGTCATAGTGTTCCCACACAGGCTGTTCTTCGTCTGGTGAAACCTATTGAAAACACTGGAAAAAATGTTACAGGTGACAACTGGTACTCATCTATAGAACTAGTCAATTAAATTTCAAAAAAAGGTCTCACATACGTTGATACACTGGAAAGAAACAAAAAAGAGATTCCACCGTAATTCCTACCCATTAGGAAATGTTGAGTGAAGACTTCTATTTATGGTTTTACAGAAGACATGATTCTGGTTTCCTTTGTGTCCAGAAAGGTCAAAGCTGCAATACTGGTCTCTTCTCTGCATCATTCAGAAAATAAATCCTGTATCAGGAAAAACCGAGATCATCCAGTTTTATAATACCACAAAAGGAGGTTGGGACTGTCTCGAACAAAGACGTGCAGGTTGGTGAACAAGAAGATGGCCTTTGGCAATTTTCTACACTTGAGTGGATGTTGCGTGTGTTGTAAATTCTTATGTGATACATCAATCGTATCCAAAGGCAGAAGTAATGACAAGAATGAGCTTCACGAAGACCCTAGCAAGATATCTAGTTGAGCCTTATATGAAGCGAAGACTTTCTATTGGACACTTGCCATGAGAGGTGAGTGGCACGGCGTTCGCGTCGCTAGAGGCGGAAGGCCAATGTGGAGGCTGCACGTCCGTCCGCACCCGTTCGTCCTGTGAGTGAAAGTGTGGCCACTCCTTCAGCAGGGTCCGAGCAGGTGCACGGGGGGAGGGGATTATTAGTTATTGGGAGCTCCAACGTTAGGCGCGTGATGGAGCCCCTTAGGCAGATAGCGTCCAGATCTGGAAGAAATTCCAATGTGCACTCGGTGTGTCTGCCGGGGGGCCTCATCCGGGATGTGGAGGCGGCCTTGCCGGCGGCTATCGAGGGTGCGGGGTGCAGTCGACTGCAAGTCGTGGCTCACGTCGGCACCAATGACGCTTGTCGCTTGGGTTCTGAGGACATCCTCCGGTCCTACGAGCGGCTGGCAGAATTGGTGAAGGCTGCTGCCTTCGCACGCGTGGGGCAAGCAGAGCTGTCGATTTGCAGCATTGTTCCCTGGGTTGATCGGGGTCCTTTGGTTTGGAGCCGAGTGGAGGGTCTGAACCAGAGGCTTTGCCGACTCTGTGACAGTCATGCCTGCAGATTTCTGGATCTGCGTTATCGGGTGGGGAATTGTAGGGTGCTCTTAGATAGATCAGGGGTGCACTACACTAAGGAAGCGGCTACTCGGGTAGCAGAGTACTTGTGGAGTGCACATGGGGGTTTTTTAGGCTAGGCGCTAACTCTGATGAGCACTCGCCTGTCAGCATTCAAACAGCGAATTCAGACCACGTTCGGAACAAAAATTCGAACATAAAAATATTAGCCACGAACTTACAGAGTGTTAGAAACAAAGTTCCCGAATTTGCAGCGCTGCATGGAAGTTATTGCGCTCAGATAGCTTTAGGCACCGAAAGCTGGCTAAATTATGATGTGGGAAGTTCAGAAATATTTAGCGAAGCGTGGAATGTATATCGGAAAGATAGATCTGATACAACTGGAGGACGAGTGTTCATCGATGTGGACAAAGATATTGTTTCTACTGAGATCGAGGTTGAAAGTAACTGTGAAGTTATCTGGGCACGTCTAACAGGTCTAAAAGAAGTAAAGTTAATAGTTGGGTATTTTTACCGGCCCCCCAGTGCTTCTGTAGCAGTTTTAGAATCATTCAAGGAAAGTCTGCACCAGGTAGTGCATAGGTATCCGGGCCATGTAATATTAGTCGGAGGTGACTTCAACCTTAAGAGTATAGATTGGGGCCTCGCTAGTTACATTTCAGGCGGTACAGACAAGCAGTCTTGCGAGCTACTTTTGGACACATTCTCCGAAAACTGTCTTGAGCAGTTAAACCGGCAACCCACGCGCAATGGAAATATTCTAGACCTTATAGCCACAAACAGGCCTGACCTTATTAACGATGTCTGTGTAGAGACAGGAATTAGTGATCATGATATTGTCATAGCGTCGATGGTGACCAAAGTTCATAAACCAGTCAAGAAGGCTAGGAGCGTGTTTTTGTTGGGAAGAGCCGACAAGCAAATGTTACGATCGCACTTAGAAAATGAATGGGCATCGTTTAATTCTGGGACTATGGATGTAGAGGAATTGTGGACTAAATTTATGTGCATTGTTAATAAAGGGTTAGAAAAATATGTGCCAGTAAAGACGATTAAGGATGGAAACGATCCACCGTGGTATAATAATAATGTTAGAAAGCTGCTGAGAAAGCAAAGGCTGTTACACTCTCGATTCAAAAAAGAACACGCAAATGATGACAGGCAAAAGTTAGTAGAGATTCGTGCGTCTATAAAAAGATTGATGCGTGAAGCATACAATAATTATCACAGCCATACCTTAGCAAAAGATCTTTCCGAGAACCGGAAAAAATCCTGGTCCTATGTAAAACCGATAAGCGGGTCAAAGCCCACTGTCCAGTCACTAGTTGATCATTCCGGGGCAGTAATAGAAGAAAGCAAACGGAAAACTGAAGTTCTAAATTTAACCTTTAAGAAATCTTTCACGCAGGAGGACCGCACAAATATACCATCATTTGATCAACGTACCAATTCCGAAATGGGGGACATAGCAATAGGTATTTCCGGTGTAGAGAAGCAGCTGAGAGAGCTAAATACGAAAAAGTCTGCTGGTCCGGATGGAATACCAGTTCGGTTTTACAAAGACTATTCTGCGGCATTGGCCCCCTACTTAGCTTGCATCTATAGCGACTCTTTAATTCAGCACAAAGTTCCCAGTGATTGGAAAAAGGCACAGGTGACTCCCGTGCATAAGAAAGAAAGGAGAACTGACCCATACAATTACAGGCCAATATCGTTGACATCGGTTTCATGTAGAATTTTGGAGCATATTCTCAGTTCGAATATAATAAATTTCCTTGAAACGGGAAAGCTTCTTTCCATGAATCAGCATGGGTTTAGGAAACATCGTTCATGTGAAACTCAGCTTGCCCTTTTCTCACATGACATCTTGTGAGCCATGGATGAAGGGCAACAGGCGGATTGTGTTTTTCTCGACTTCAAAAAGGCATTCGACACGGTGCCACACTGAAGACTGCTAACGAAGATACGAGCATATGGAATAGGTTCACAGATTTGTGACTGGCTGGAAGACTTCCTAAGTAATAGAACGCAGTACGTTGTTCTCGACGGCGAGTGTTCATCAGAGACGAGTGTATCGTCAGGCGTGCCCCAGGGGAGTGTGATAGGACCGCTATTATTTTCTATCTTTATAAATGATCTGATGGACAGAGTAAGTTGTAATTTGCGGCTGTTTGCTGATGATGCTGTGGTGTACGGGAGGGTGTCGTCTGTAACTGACTGTAATAGCATACAGGTTGACTTAGACAAAATTTCTAGTTGGTGCGAAGAACGGCAGCTAGCTCTCAATGTAGAAAAATGTAAGGTGATGCGCATGAGTAGAAAAAACAATCCTATAATGTTCGAATACAGCATTAGTAGTGAGCTTCTTGATGCTGTCGCGTCATTCAAATATCTAGGCATAACATTGCAGAGCGATATGAAATGGAACGAGCATGTAAGGACAGTTGTGAGTAAGGCAGACAGCCGACTTCGGTTTATTGGGAGAATTTTGGGAAGATGTACTTCACCTGTAAAGGAGACCGTGTATAAAACGCTTGTACGACCACGTCTTGAGTATTGCTCAAGTATTTGGAACCCGCAGCAGATCGGTTTGAAGGAGGACATAGAGGCGGTTCAGAGGCGAGCAGCTAGATTTGTTACCGGTAGGTTCGACCAATGCACGAGTGTCACAGAAATGCTCCGGCAACTCAATTGGGGATCGCTGGAAGAAAGACGACGTTCTTTTCGTGAATTTCTGTTAAGTAAATTTAGAGGGCCGGAATTTGAAGCTGAGTGTAGTACGATCTTGCTGCCGCCTACATACATTTCACGTAAAGATCACAAAGACAAGATAAGAGAAATTAGGGCTCGCACGGAGGCTTATAGGCATTCTTTCTTTCCTCGTTCAATTTGGGAGTGGAATAGGAAAGGAAATGCCTAGTAGTGGTACAGTGTACCCTCCGCCACGCACCTTACGGTGAATTGCGGAGTATGTATGTAGATGTAGATGTAGGTAGATGTAGATGTAGAAATTGAATATATCTAGAGAGATCATCTATGAATGTCACGAAATAATAGTTTCCTCCTAAGGGCTTACTCTTCATTTGTCCGCAGAGATCCGAATGGATGATTTGCAAAACATATGTAGATCTACTTTGACTTGATTTAAATGGTAGCCTGGCCTGTTTCCCCTGCAAACACACTACACAAGACACATCATTCCTTCCATAATTTTCCACACCAGTTGACACATTCTTTAATAATGGCATACTTTTCCTATTCAAACGTGCAAGTCTCCTATGCTACAAAAAAACTCTTGGCAGCATAAACAGGAATATTTTAAAATTTCAGTAGTATCTTGAACTGTATTTCATTTATAAATACCCCTTAAATTTTTTTCAGTAGCAAGACTATAGCCACAAGAGTCAATTATTTTAGCTCCATCTATATCAAAGATAACTTCGTTACCCTTCTTTACTATTTCACTTACTGGCAGTAAATTAGTTGCAATATTCTTGACATAATGTACATTATGAGCAGTAACAGTTTCTTTTTCCCCATTGACTAACAGATTAAGATAAACTATTCCTGCAAGTTCACACTTTATCTTAGACTCATCAACTGTAGAAATTGCCATATCAGTCTTTGTGAGAACTTCATACAAAACTGATGAATCTTTAATAATGTGCACAGACCCTCCTGAATCTAGAAACCTTTCTACATGTTCATCACTTTCTTCACTAAAGGAATAGAAAGCAGAAAGTGCCGTACCTTTCTGTATAGATTTCCCATCAAGGCTACTAAAATTAGTATACTTTTTTCTTTTGTACTCAACCTTTCGTTACATTGTGATGCAAAATGTCCAGTCTTCTGGCGTCTGGAACATTTTACTGGCTTCTTCTTCTTGTATTTGGAGTATAAAGCCGACGCTGCCTCCTTCTCTGGTGCATAAGAACTTGCACAATTTTCACGTCCTGTAGAATCTTTACCTTCACACTCCTGTTTGCTGTAATGGGTATTCCTGAACTTTCCAGGCCCATTGTCATTGGTGAATACTTCTCTGGTAGTCCAGATAACAACAAAGTTCCGATCCATTCGTCTGCATTTTCGAAACCAATGTACGCAAATTATTTTGTTTATGTATTCGTCTACGCTTTTGCACTTGTTCAGTCTTGTAATAATAGATCATGAAGTAATCCCACTTTTCTGGTTAAACCTACGTCTTCAAATGCGTTTTTCAATTTGTCCCATAGCTCCTTTGCTGACGTAGCTTTTTCTATGTGTACATAATTTACTGGATCAATCAAAAGGATTAGTTTTAATTCTGTCTTCCGATCCTTATCGGAAAAACTTGACTCAGTAGGTTGCAATGTACCATCCATGACGTCCTACAGGACTCAACGGCGAATCTCCACGTCGCATAATTCTCGCGACCTAAAAGCCGCTCTATTTTCGGTACTTGCGTTGTACCCATATTTACAGACACTTTATTTTCGTCGCATTGCAACTTATACAAACTTTACACACTTCTGCGCAAATAACACGTCCTCATAGAATTTATTACTGCGCTTTATAACTACACGTTTCTTCTTATATGTCAGGGCATTATTGGGCCCATAACCTGTTAGATTCTGTAACTGAAAAATAAGGTGCGTAATTATTTAGGGACAAAATAAAACTTTTATTCACGCACTTCAGAAGCGTACAGTAAAGCTAAGCACAAGATAACGTTGCTAATCAACAACCATAGAAACAAGGAGGTTATTCTAACCTCCTTGTATAGAAAATTATATACAAGATAAATAAATTAAAAAAAAAGTCGGTACACTGAAAAATTTTTTCGTTGACAGATCTCCAACAAAAATACAGGCTATTTCTGAACTGCATGTTTAACTATCTGATTAAAGTTATCGAAAATTTTATTTCTTTTAAGCTTTTTTCACCGCTTATAGCCTATATCACATTTCTTGACTGATCCGACATTTAATTTCCTTAAATGATATGAAGATACGTATTATATGTACGTTCGAAAACCCCATTCGACTTTGCTGGCAGCTTCGAGCGGGGGTCTGTGTTTTGATATGTGGGATATCGTCCACCAAGCATCTCAGTGTTTTTGTTTGCACATCTGAGTTGTGAGATATGGAGGACGAGTTAGAAGATCGTGTGCTGTACCAAACATATATATCGCATATGAAACTGATATCGAAGTTTGCTGTTGGGGTTCCCTTGAACACAAATTCAATTAGCTGCATGTGGCGTTTCTTGCGAATATATGTCTTAAAACCAGAAGTATTGTTGTTTAGTGCAATTCTATTTTTAATCTTATTATATGTACAAGCTCTTGATGTATGGAGCCGTTCATTGCTAGGTAGATTACAGTATACGGCGTTAGGTCGCTCAGCTGCACAAGTGCATAAATTACAGTATTTGGTCAGTGGACCAGTAACTGGAGGTGAAAAATTAAGCTGGGAACTGCGCGAAGGAAACATAGCGGCATACGCAGTTCAAGGTCGGAGGCCGCGGATGGAAGATCGTTTTGTTGTGAATGAAGATATTAATAAGACTGGTGTATCGTTGTACGCAGTGTTCGATGGCCACGGAGGCGAGGTTACTACTCCTCTTGTTTTTATTTTTATGTGTGGTGTTGGTAATTGTATTCAGACAGTACCATATTCTAATTCCTAAAATTCTACTGTGGCGTTTCTTATTGGGTAATTGTAATATTACAAGTGAGAAAAGCACTACACTTCTGTATCCTGCCTGATTCTAACCAACCTGTGATATAACAGTCAGTAGCTATCCTGTGTTCCATTGTATAGATCGCTAAGATTTGATGCATTGTTTCTTGTTGTTGATGCGTAATAACCTATTTTCTTTTACGCTAAATCAGAAATTCACTCGTGTCCACAGTTAAAGCAACAGTAAAAAATGTTCCAAGGTTGCGTCCATTTTGGCACAAGACTGTATAAACAAATGATAGTAAATTAGAAACAGTGTAAAGAATACAGAATGAAAACAACTGCACTTCAGTTATGCCCGCAACATATGACACCAGATTGTCATATCTGGTTAAAATGGTCAGTGTGGGATGTGACCACCTCTGCCAGCAATGCAGGCTTGATAATGAAGGGACATGCTGCGAGTGATGCCATCTACATTTTATTGAGACATTCGGCCCACTACAGAGCTGCTTGTAAGTCTTGAATAGTGGTTGGTGAATCCTGATATGGTGCAACCCCTCTCCCTGTGCATCCCATGCATTCTTTGTAGGATTCTTTTAGGGACAGTGAACGAGGCAAGCCATGCATGTAATATCTTCAGTTTACAAGAAAATATCAAACGCTCTTGCTTAATCAAATTTAGCATCCAACAGTTTGAAATCAGCACCTCGTAACAACAGTACCTGATGTACCAAGGTCTCGTCAGGATACCTGACAGTGGTTAAACCTTGCCTATTTATCCATACAAGATCATGAAGAGGTTTTCAGGTGGATCCTCTGCAATATTGATTTCTTTGTGTAATGTTTGGTTCATTAGATTGTTCCACATTCCCTCCAGATGCAAAGATTAGATTAGATTCCTACTTGTTGCATATATCATGTATATGGCACATCCTAATGATGTGGAATGTGTCACATTAAAAAAGGTGTCTGTACAAGATATGGATCAGTTGAAGTCCATGATACGACCTGTTGGCTTTGACCGATGTTAGACGAGAATTTTTTTACAAGTGGAACATAGGTTATAGATTCTGATTTTGTGTTTAGAAATGTCTCTGATACCGCTTTGACCAATGACGTCATACATAATGGAGAGATACTACGAACACATGTTTAGCACAATATGGTATCGGTAGTTGGATTTCACCTAAATACGTCAAATCTATTTAATGATACCACGTTTTCAAAATACATTTAATAATTAGGTAATTTTAAAGAAAGCTT
This sequence comes from Locusta migratoria, assembly GCA_026315105.1. Taxonomy (NCBI): domain Eukaryota; kingdom Metazoa; phylum Arthropoda; class Insecta; order Orthoptera; family Acrididae; genus Locusta; species Locusta migratoria. Next base: position 310,696,892 of record CM048744.1, on the reverse strand, counting down.
GCACTCGAAGTTGTACAGCCTGAAATGATATATTTATGTTGAACATACAATTGTAAATCGATTGAGTGTTACTGAACCGGAGATTCAGGCGCTACGCGCTTTCACTTCTAAAAGAAATTCTTGTTTAACCTATACCCAACCTTCTTAGGGCTACGCTACAGATAACTTTTTTTAAAGTGAAAGTTAGGGCATCTTCAAAAATATCAGACATGTAAACAGTGAGTACCAGTATTGAAACCACGCGCAGGATGGAAAGACGTAAAGCATGACGTCATTGCTCAAAGTGGTATCTGAGACTAGATTTGACCCGAATTTTTGGGCTGAGACCTGCATTAGATGGTACATTCTGTTCTTGTAATCTGTGATTTACAAGGATAATCGCGGATTATTCATTATGTACAAAGCTTACTGCAAAGCTTGCAGTTGCTTGCCATTGGAGTTTGAGTCTTCCCTTGGGCATGGGTATGTGCGTTTTCTTAGGTTAGTTTGATTAATAATGATGGATATTCTCCACGGAGACGACAAATTATTTTTTCAAAGGAGATAGATTGGCTGGCCAGTACTTACCTTTGTGCTTTACTGCCGATAGTCACTTCTTCAGGTAGGAAAGAAGGGAAGAAAAAAGGAAGGGGAAGGTAATTGGTAACCTAGGTATTTGAGGATTGTGGAAGGCAGAGATACTGTATATTAGTACTTAGCTACACCAAAGAGGGTATATATAACCAAAGAGGAAAGATCAAACAGTAAAGAGAAGTAAAGATGAATGAACGAAATGATGCTGAGGGGTTGAGGAGGGGGGGGGGGATTGTCTAAAATGTTTTTGATTAACAAGATGGAAAGAGATAACACACACACATACAGAGAGTAATATATAATAGACAAAGATTACTCACCAGGCAAAGGAGCACAGGTGTGACAGCATCACAAATAAATAAATACACACACACATACAAACACAAGCTTTCGCAACCCAGTTGCTTCTTCAGGCAGAAGGGAAGGAGAGGGAAAAGTCTGTGTGAATGTATGGGTGTGTGTGTGTGTATTTGTTCACCTTCCTTTTCTTCCCTCAAGGTAAGTCTTTCCTCTCCCGGGATTGGAATGGCTCCTTACTCCCTTCTACATCTACATACATACTCCGCAATTCACCGTAAGGTGCGTGGCGGAGGGTACACTGTACCTGTACTAGGCATTTCCTTTCCTATTCCACTCCCAAATTGAACGAGGAAAAAAAGAATGCCTATATGCCTCCGTACGAGCCCTAATTTCTCTTATCTTGTCTTTGTGATCTTTACGCGAAATGTAAGTAGGCGGCAGCAAGATCGTACTACACTCAGCTTCAAATTCCGGCCCTCTAAATTTACTTAACAGGAATTCACGAAAAGAACGTCGTCTTTCTTCCAGCAATCCCCAATTGAGTTGCCGGAGCATTTCCGTGACACTCGCGCATTGGTCGAACCTACCGGTAACAAATCTAGCTGCTCGCCTCTGAACCGCCTCTATGTCTTCCTTCAAACCGATCTGCTGCGGGTCCCAAATACTCGAGCAATACTCAAGACGTGGTCGTACAAGCGTTTTATACGCGGTCTCCTTTACAGTTGAAGTACATCTTCCCAAAATTCTCCCAATAAACCGAAGTCGGCTGTCTGCCTTACTCACAACTGTCCTTACATGCTCGTTCCATTTCATATCGCTCTGCAATGTTACGCCTAGATATTTGAACGACGCGACCGCATCAAGAAGCTCACTACTGATGCTGTATTCGAACATTATGGGATTGTTTTTTCTACTCATGCGCATCACCTTACATTTTTCTACATTGAGAGCTAGCTGCCATTCTTCGCACCAACTAGAAATTTTGTCTAAGTCAACCTGTATGCTATTACAGTCAGTTACAGACGACACCCTCCCATACACCACAGCATCATCAGCAAACAGCCGCAAATTACAACTTACTCTGTCCATCAGATCATTTATATAGATAGAGAATAATATCGGTCCTATCACACTCCCCTGGGGCACGCCTGACGATACACTCGTCTCTGATGAACACTCGCCGTCGAGAACAACGTACTGCGTTCTATTACTTAGGAAGTCTTCCAGCCAGTCACAAATCTGTGAACCTATTCCATAAGCTCGTACCTTCGTTAGCAGTCTTCAGTGTGGTACCGTGTCGAACGCCTTTTTGAAGTCGAGAAAAACACAATCCGCCTGTTGCCCTTCGTCCATGGCTCGCAAGATGTCATGTGAGAAAAGGGCAAGCTGAGTTTCACATGAACGATGTTTCCTAAACCCGTGCTGATTCATGGAAAGAAGCTTTTCCGTTTCAAGGAAATTTACTATATTCGAACTGAGAATATGCTCCAAAATTCTACATGAAACCGATGTCAACGATATTGGCCTGTAATTGTATGGGTCAGTTCTCTTTCCTTTCTTATACACGGGAGTCACCTGCGCTTTTTTCCAATCACTAGGAACTTTGCGCTGAATTAAAGATTCGCTATAAATGCAAGCTAAGTAGGGGGCCAATGCCGCAGAATAGTCTTTGTAAAACCGAACTGGTATTCCATCCGGACCAGCAGACTTTTTCGTATTTAGCTCTCTCAGCTGCTTCTCTACACCGGAAATACCTATTGCTATGTCCCCCATTTCGGAATTGGTACGTTGATCAAATGATGGTATATTTGTGCGGTCCTCCTGCGTGAAAGATTTCTTAAAGGTTAAATTTAGAACTTCAGCTTTCCGTTTGCTTTCTTCTATTACTGCCCCGGAATGATCAACTAGTGACTGGACAGTGGGCTTTGACCCGCTTATCGATTTTACATAGGACCAGAATTTTTTCGGGTTCTCGGAAAGATCTGTTGCTAAGGTATGGCTGTGATAATTATTGTATGCTTCACGCATCGATCTTTTTATAGACGCACGAATCTCTACTAACTTTTGCCTGTCATTATTTGCGTGTTCCTTTTTGAATCGAGAGTGCAACAGCCTTTGCTTTCTCAGCAGCTTTCTAACATTATTATTATACCACGGTGGATCTTTTCCATCCTTAATCGTCTTTACTGGCACATATTTCTCTAACCCTTCATTAACAATGCATTTAAATTTAGTCCACAATTCCTCTACATCCATAGTCCCAGAATTAAACGATGCCCATTCATTTTCTAAGTGCGATCGTAACATTTGCTTGTCGGCTTTTCCCAACAAAAACACGCTCCTAGCCTTCTTGACTGCTTTATGAACTTTGGTCACCATCGACGCTATGACGATATCGTGATCACTAATTCCTGTCTCTACACAGACATCGTTAATAAGGTCAGGCCTGTTTGTGGCTATAAGGTCTAGAATATTTCCATTGCGCGTGGGTTGCCGGTTTAACTGCTCAAGACAGTTTTCGGAGAATGTGTCCAAAAGTAGCTCGCAAGACTGTTTGTCTGTACCGCCTGAAATGTAACTAGCGAGGTCCCAATCTATACTCTTAAGGTTGAAGTCACCTCCGACTAATATTGCATGGCCCGGATACCTATGCACTACCTGGTGTAGACTTTCCTTGAATGATTCTAAAACTGCTACAGCAGCACTGGGGGGCCGGTAAAAACACCCAACTATTAACTTTACTTCTTTTACATCTACATCTACATCTACATACATACTCCGCAATTCACCGTAAGGTGCGTGGCGGAGGGTACACTGTACCACTACTAGGCATTTCCTTTCCTATTCCACTCCCAAATTGAACGAGGAAAAAAAGAATGCCTATATGCCTCCGTACGAGCCCTAATTTCTCTTATCTTGTCTTTGTGATCTTTACGCGAAATGTAAGTAGGCGGCAGCAAGATCGTACTACACTCAGCTTCAAATTCCGGCCCTCTAAATTTACTTAACAGAAATTCACGAAAAGAGCGTCGTCTTTCTTCCAGCGATCCCCAATTGAGTTGCCGGAGCATTTCCGTGACACTCGCGCATTGGTCGAACCTACCGGTAACAAATCTAGCTGCTCGCCTCTGAACCGCCTCTATGTCTTCTTTCAAACCAATCTGCTGCGGGTCCCAAATACTTGAGCAATACTCAAGACGTGGTCGTACAAGCGTTTTATACGCGGTCTCTTTTACAGGTGAAGTACATCTTCCCAAAATTCTCCCAATAAACCGAAGTCGGCTGTCTGCCTTACTCACAACTGTCCTTACATGCTCGTTCCATTTCATATCGCTCTGCAATGTTACGCCTAGATATTTGAACGACGCGACCGCATCAAGAAGCTCACTACTGATGCTGTATTCGAAAATTATAGGATTGTTTTTTCTACTCATGCGCATCACCTTACATTTTTCTACATTGAGAGCTAGCTGCCATTCTTCGCACCAACTAGAGATTTTGTCTAAGTCAACCTGTATGCTATTACAGTCAGTTACAGACGACACCCTCCCATACACCACAGCATCATCAGCAAACAGCCGCAAATTACAACTTACTCTGTCCATCAGATCATTTATATAGATAGAAAATAATAGCGGTCCTATCACACTCCCCTGGGGCACGCCTGACGATACACTCGTCTCTGATGAACACTCGCCGTCGAGAACAACGTACTGCGTTCTATTACTTAGGAAGTCTTCCAGCCAGTCACAAATCTGAGAACCTATTCCATAAGCTCGCATTTTCGTTAGGAGTCTGCAGTGTGGCACCGTGTCGAACGCCTTTTTGAAGTCGAGAAAAACACAGTCCGCCTGTTGCCCTTCGTCCATGGCTCGCAAGATGTCATGTGAGAAAAGGGCAAGCTGAGTTTCACATGAACGATGTTTCCTAAACCCGTGCTGATTCATGGAAAGAAGCTTTTCCGTTTCAAGGAAATTTACTATATTCGAACTGAGAATATGCTCCAAAATTCTACATGAAACCGATGTCAACGATATTGGCCTGTAATTGTATGGGTCAGTTCTCTTTCCTTTCTTATACACGGGAGTCACCTGCGCTTTTTTCCAATCACTAGGAACTTTGCGCTGAGTTAAAGATTCGCTGTAAATGCAAGCTAAGTAGCGGGCCAATGCCGCAGAATAGTCTTTGTAAAACCGAACTGGTATTCCATCCGGACCAGCAGACTTTTTCGTATTTAGCTCTCTCAGCTGCTTCTCTACACCGGAAATACCTATTGCTATGTCCCCCATTTCGGACCTGTTATGCGTGCCCAGATAACTTCACAGTTACTTTCAACCTCGATCTCAGTAGAAACAATATCTTTGTCCACAGCGATGAACACTCCTCCTCCAGTTGTATCAGATCTATCTTTCCGATATACATTCCACGATTCGCTAAATATTTCTGAACTTGCCACATCATCATTTAGCCAGCTTTCGGTGCCTAAAACTATCTGAGCGCAATAACTTCCATGCAGCGCTGCAAATTCGGGAACTTTGTTTCTAATACTTTGTAAGTTCGCGGCTAATATTTTTATGTTCGAATTTTTGTTCCGAACGTGGCCTGAATTCGCTGTTTGAATACTGACAGGCGAGTGCTCATCAGAGTTAGCGCCTAGCCTAAAAAACCCCCATGTGCACTCCACAAGTACTCTGCTACCCGAGTAGCCGCTTCCTTAGTGTAGTGCACCCCTGATCTATCTAGGGGCACCCTACAATTCCCCACCCGATAACGCAGATCCAGAAATCTGCAGCCATGACTGTCACAGAGTCGGCGAAGCCTCTGGTTCAGACCCTCCACTCGGCTCCAAACCAAAGGACCCCGATCAACCCTGGGAACAATGCTGCAAATCGACAGCTCTGCTTGCACCCCGCGTGCGAAGGCAGCAGCCTTCACTAATTCCGCCAGCCGCTCGTAGGACCTGAGGATGTCCTCAGAACCCAAGCGACAAGCGTCATTGGTGCCGACGTGAGCTACGACTTGCAGTCGACTGCACCCCGCACCCTCGATAGCCGCCGGCAAGGCCGCCTCCACATCTCGGATGAGGCCCCCCGGCAAACACACCGAGTGCACGTTGGAATTCCTTCCAGATCTGGACGCTATCTGCCTAAGGGGCTCCATCACGCGCCTGACATTGGAGCTCCCAATAACTAATAATCCCCTCCTCCCGTGCACCTGCTCGGACCCTGCTGAAGGAGTGGCCACACCTCCACTCACAGGACGAACGGGCGCGGATGGACGTCCAGCCTCCACATTGGCCTTCCGCCTCGAGCGACGCGAACGCCGTACAACCCGCCACTCCCCTTGCGGAGAAGGCGGCTAGACGACGTCCGGTACACCCGAAGGTGCCTCGGTAGCAGGGACAGAGAGCGTAGCGTGAGACACCTGAGGTGTCCCACTCGACGAACCAGACTCCCCACAATCGCTGCACCCCGAGACAGCAGCCTGTAGACGGCTGACCGTAGCCAACAGCACGCTCAGCTGTTCGCGAACCGTGGCCAACTCCTCCTGCGTCCGCACACAGCAGGCACACATCCTATCCATCCTATCGATACAATTAACAGCAATTAACAACTTTAAAGAAGCCTAGTACTCTAATGAAGGCGGCTGGCTGCCGACTTAACTGTGGTCAGTGGTAACTACACTGTCGAATCAACAAAACTGAGTCCGGCAGTTTACCGCTGTTAACGCTACGGCACTCGTGGCAGCTGGCACTGGACTGTCTGATAACGAGCTTAGTAACGGTCTCTGACTTGTTTTGAAATACACCGGTCAAAGACGAAGACTAAACACAACGGTATTTATCAAATACGATAGAATAAACAATTAAAACAGTAGTACAAACGAAATCTGCAAGTACGCGGGAATAAACCTCTTAAAACAGTACTACCGAAAATGAACTAGACTGGCAAATTAAATTTGACACAAATTAAATTCAGATACTTAGCGCTGTAACGATGTGGCACGTGACAGCTGGCACTGGACTGACTGATAACGAGCTTAGTAACGGTCTCTGACTTGTTTTGAAATACACCGGTCAAAGACGAAGACTAAACACAACGGTATTTATTAAATACGATAGAATAAACAATTAAAACAGTAGTACAAACGAAACCTGCAAGTACGCGGGAATAAACCTCTTAAAACAGTACTACCGAAAATGAACTAGACTGGCAAATTAAATTTGACACAAATTAAATTCAGATACTTAGCGCTGTAACGATGTGGCACGTGACAGCTGGCACTGGACCCTCATTATTTCCTTTTCCCTCTCCTTCCATTCTGCCTGAAGAAGCAACTAGGTTGCGAAAGCTTGCGTTTGTGTGTGTGTGTATTTATTTATTTATTTATTTATTTATTTGTGATGCTGTTACACCAGTGCTCCTTTGCCTGGTGAGTAATCTTCGTCTATTTTTTATATAATTTTTCCTGCTAGGAATTTTTGCGTCTTAATATTGGTATAGAAAAAAGAGGGGGGGGGGGGGAAGGTAAGGATGGGGGGTAAGAAATGAGTAATGGATGAGTTGAGGATGGAGGGGTTAGCGTAGATTTAGGCCAGGAGGAGAGGATATGTTGGAGGGAAAGTTCTCATCTTCGTAGCTCTGAGGGATTGGTGTTAGGTGGTAGAATCCAAATGGCATGTGTGGTGTAACACTTGCCAAGGTCCCTGGAATCATGCTTGAGGAAATACTCTGCCAGAGGATATTGGGTGTCAACCTGGCAAACGGTCCATATCTGACCATCCGCCCAGCCAATTTGATGTTGGTCATACCAACATAAAGGCTACACAGTGGACTAATGTCAGTTGATATGATAAGTGTTGTCTTGCATGGGGCCCTGCCTTCAATAGGGTAGTTTTTTCCCGTGGTGGGCATGTTTCGCAGTGGGATTGGTTACAGAGGTAGGAACCATTAGGTAGAGAGGGTGGTTTGGGGATGTTGTAAGGTTGGATGAGGATGTTGCAGAGGTTGGTAGGATGGTGGAAGGCTACTCTATATATTTACAGAGGGAAACATTCCTGGCAGAAAAAATACATATAAAATGTAGAGATAGTTTATCTTACCAGATGAAAAAGCACAGGTTTGTTGATAGACACACAAATACACATACACCCAAACACTTAGCTTTCGTAACCCCATTTGCTTATGCAGAAAATAAGCAAGGAAGGAAAGGGAAAACCCACACCCTTTCCTTTTATCTTTCTTTCCTTGCTCTTTTTCTGAAGAAGCAACCTATGGTTGTGAAAGCTAAGCATTTGTGTGTGTATCGATGAACCTGTGTTTTTCGCCTTCTAAGTTGAAACATTCTCTCTCTCTCTCTCTCTCTCTCTCTCTCTCTCTCTCTCTCTCTCTCTCTCTCTCTCTTGTTTGACTTACCCAAAGAATAGGCTCGCCGGTAGACACAAGAAACCCAAATAAAAAAACACACAAGCATTCAAGCTTTTGCAACCGTTGGTCACTTCATCAGGAAAAGAGGGAGGAAGGAAGGAGGGGGGAAAGGGGAAGGATGTGGGTTTAAGGGAGTGGATGAGGGGTCATTCCAATCCCGGGAGTGTATGACGGGTCATTCCAATCCCGGGAGTGCAAGGACTTGCCTTAGGGGGGAAAAAAAGGGAGGTAAACAAATACACACACATATACACATGCAAACACACCTAGGGAGACATTTGTAGAAGCCTACACGAGGCAGACATATGCTTTCTACAAATGTTTGTTTATGTGTGTGTGTTTGAGGGTGTATTTGTTTACATTCCTTTTTTTCCCTCTTAAGATACATCCTTCCACTTCCGCGATTGGAATGACCCGTCATCCACTCCCTTAAAACCCGCATCCTTCCCTTTTTCCCCTCCTTCCATCCTCTTTTTCCTGAAGAAGCGACCAACGGTTGCGAAAGCTTGAGTTTTTGTATTTGTGTTTTCTGTGTCTATCGGCGCATCTATGTTTTGGGCAAGTCAAACAATCTTAATTTTTACACACACACACACACACAATCATCGTATATGGCTGCTACCAAACAAAAACAATCTGAGCTTTTGCTCTATGTGTAATGATCACATTGTTGGTGGGATATGAACCCTCAATATCCCTTCCTTTCTTAAAGTCTTATTCAGCCACTGATATTGCCATTTGCAGTCCTAATTTTTCCCCTCCATCCATTTAAGAGTCCATGACGACCTCTTACACGATGATCTTCCTTCAGTGTTACCCCTTTGGGCATTCACACGATACTCTCTAATGCTGACTGGGATTCATTTACCTCTTCCATTGCCTTTGATATGGCTGTTCGGAGTACAACTGCAGCCATTCTATTAGCAACTGGTTTTGCTACCTCTGTTCCATAGAATTACAATCTTGGAAGACAATACCTCACTGAATCACAGAAATTGCCTTGGCCAGTAAGAAACCTTGAAATAGCTCCATACCTGGGTTGTCCAACTAATAAAACAACAGAAAGAAATATGCTGGAAACGCTATGTTACTACTATTGGACTGTATACACCCCTCTTACACATCTTCTTTTATTCTGGTATATTAAACAAAACCAGCATTGAGCTATACTTATCTCTTGGATTGTTCAGTGTCCAGTCTTGACGTTTGTTAAATGTTTTACCTAGGTTATGTCCAGGATTTATTATTGACAGTATGGAGTTGTTTGTCCATTTTATACATTTCATTTATTTCAAATACTCCATTTCAGCAGCATACAGATGCACAGTTACATCCATCATACAAGCTCAATTTTTCCAGAACATTCACTTAATCTTATGTATGCAAATGTCATTTCTTGCTTTTGAATAACATTACAGACTTAATTTTCATTAAATTTCTGTACATAATATTTTAGTTAGGCCTAAAGATTTTTGATACAAGCAGTATGTAAAATAATGCTGAAAATATATAATTAAATATTTAGTCAATTTCAGTAAATAAACAATACAGACAAAGATTTTTAGAAAAATGTAAAGATGTATCTGTAAATAAAAGTGTAATTATCTATTTTAGAACCAGGATGGAAAATTACTGTGTACAAAATATTTGATGTTATGTAAATATGTAAGAATATTCTCAAACTTTTATTACATATTTACATAAACATTACAACTGTTGAAATGAAAATAAAATAATAAAGTCTAAAATTGTATGTCCAAGTGTGCACAAAGTTTAATTTGAGCAACATAATACCTATGTCTGCTGATTTTCTTTTTTCTTAATGACTTCCAGAGCATGAAATATGTCTTTTGTCGGTATTATAACCCTCTCTCATTATTGTTGCTCCAAGACAAAAACTACAGGTGCCAACGTGTGTCACTGAAGTGGGAATACACTATATGTAGGGAGTCGCTTGCTTTCCCATGGTCGTGCACACCTGTTTCATGTACTGTGACAGTGCATTGCTTTCATTCGATTATTGTTTTTGATGCTAAACATTCTGTTCGATTTTCATCTAGGCCTCTCAGGATTGTTCAGCAGACTGAACAATAGTGGTTCAAAACTTGATGAAATCTCTGATTTTGACACCACATTTTATTTTTCAGTGTTAAAACAACACATTTCCATTACAATATAAAATCTTTCTCTCTGGTGTAAATGTATGCCTGTCTATCGTATGTTGCAGGATGAAATGAAAAATAGCAATTTATTTCCTATCAAACAATGGATTTTCCAAGAAGGATTCAATAATATTTTTGGGAAGGATAGCTTCTACTCACTACACAAATATCTCGATGAGCCACAGAAAGGCACACTTAACAGTTTACAAGTTACTAAAAAGCTTTATGCACCAACAATTTAACTAGGCCTTGGCCAATCAGATTTCACACGTGGTACTGTTAATGATGTGTGGCCTCTTGCGGGAATGTGTAAACTTGTAGTGTCCGGTCAGTGCTCCTATGACCATATTTATGCTGATGATAATATGGTTTTTGTTCTGCAGGACCTAATTGAGGAGCAAGATTCCAAGGTCATGGAACAAGTCAGTACATGCAATTTTAACACAAGAATGGTAATAGAGAAACTTAAAGTAGTCCAGGCACATAACAATCTTAAGTCAAAGTAAAAAGACTCAATAATGATTAAAAGGAATTAACTTAATTTTTTAATTCTTCCAAGAGTTCCATGACAGAATAAAAGGAGGGACCCATGAGGTAACTCTTGAATTTAAATTTGAAAGTGCTTGGGTTAGCACTAAAATTCTTGAGGAAGCAGCATATTGTAAAAAGGATGCTGCAGAATACTGAACTTCTTTCTGAACAAGAGTTGAGGAGGTGTGATCCAAATGTAGATTTGATTTCCATCTAGTATTCGCTGAGAGAAAGCTGCTAACTAGTGGGAATGAGCTGACATTGTTAACAACAAACAACATTAAAAAAAAGTATGTATTCTGATGCCACTATCAGAATTCCTAGAATACTGAAAAGGGGTCGACACAACATTCCTGAACTTACACTACATATTGCTCGAACTGCCTTTTTCGGAGCCAAAAGATATCCTTTTGGAATCAATAGAGTTACCCCAAAAAATAATGTATGTTATAAGCAAATAAAGCAAGCATAGTAGACTACTTTTCGTGTTGAAAAATCACTTATTTCGGATACTGTTCTAATGGTATTTATAGCAGAATTTAGTTTTTGAACCAAATTCCTGAACATGAGCTTTCCACAACGGCTTACTATCTATCTAAAAGAAATCTGAACTGTTCAGTCTCACTTTTCATATGCCCATTACGTGTCATCAAAATGTCTGATTTTGTTGAATTGTGTATTAGAAATTGTAAAAACTGAGCTTCTGTGATTAAGCATCAATTTATTTTCTACATGCCAAGAACTTATCTCAGGAACAACATTATTTGATACTGTGTCAATATTACCAACAACATCCTTCACTACCAAGCTGGTATCATATATTACAATCACCTGTTATACTTGAAGGCATATCATTTATATAAATAAGAAGCAGCAGTGGTCACAGACCAGACCCGTGGGGCACCAGACACATAACTGTGCCCCATTGAGACTGTATGTCATTGCAATTTTTAACACTGTGGAGAATTACCTTATGCTGTCTGTCAGTAAAGTAAGAGGTGAACCAGTTGTGAGCTGCTACTCTTATTCCATAATGTTCCAACTTCTGCAACAATATTTTGCGAACAACAGAATCAAAAGCCTCTCTTAAATCTAAGAAGGTGCCTAATGTTTGTACCCTTTTATTTAATCCATCAAGTGCTTCACATAGAAACAAAAATATTGCATTTTCAGTTATTAAACCACTTCTGAAACCAAAACTGTACATTTGACAACAACGTATGTGAACTGAAATGATCAATTAACCTTGAATGTAGGCCTACAGCCTTTTCAATAACTGTAGAAAAAACCAATTGCATATAAATACGTCTATAGTTGCTACATTATCCCTTTCTCCTTTTTTATGAAGTGGTTTTACTGCTGAGTACTTTAATCTGTCAGGAAACTGACCATTCTGAAAGGAAAAAATTACAAATATGGCTAAGTACGTTGCTAACGTATGGAGAACAGTGATTTAAAATTCTGCCAGATACCCTGTCTTATCTATGAGAGTCCTTAGTCTTTGGCGGTTTAATTATTGGTTTAATCTCCCCTTTGTAAGTATCATGGAGGACTATTTCAGGTAACAGCCTCGGAAAGCTATTTTCTAACAATGTTATATTTACCTGTAGAAACTAGGGTTCTGCTTAGTTCACTTGCTATATTCAGAAAGAGATTATTAGATACTTTACTTACATCTGACTTAGCAGTAACAGAAATATTTCTACTATACACTGACTATATCCTGAACCTGGTGCTGCTGACCAGACACTTCCTTCATGACATACCAAATGGTTTTCATTTTATCCTGAGTATTTGCTATTTTTTTGCATTGTTAATAACATTTTTCAGAACCTTACAGTACTGTTTGTAACATTTGAGCTACTGCAACTTCTTTCTGACTGCTTCTAACATTTTTATACCATTCCTGCTTTGTTGTACATGATACTCTTATCCACTTTGTCAGTCACCCGGGCTGCCTGTTACTGGAAGTACCCTATTTCGAGCATTCTGGTGGAAAGCATTATATTTGTCATCTATGTTATCAGCACTATAAACATCTTGCCTTTCTTGTTTAAAAAGGTCTCAATTGCAACTGGATTAGCTTTTCTAAATAGATTATAATTATGTTTAACATTTGTAAGAGCATCATTAAAATTTTGCATTATGGTCTGAAAGACCATTTACTATTCCGCTAACATTGTGCCCCTCTAATAACGAAGAATTAAAAAAAAAAATTGTCAATGTTAGAACTGTTGCTGCCGCCTTTCTCTCTATTTGGAAAGAATACTGTTTGCATCAAATGATAGAAATTGAGATCTAACAGCAGCCTTTTTCATGGTTATCACACAATTAATGTTGAAATTACCACATACAACTAAATTTTTGTGCTTCCTATAAAGTGAATCCAGAATCAACTCTAGCATGGGCAGAAACACTTTACAATCTGAGTAAGGGACCTATAAATAACAACAATTAGTAGTTTAGTTCCACTAACATTCAAAATTTCTAAATCTACATCCATACTGCGCAAGCCATCCAGCGGCGTGTGGCAGAGCGTACCTTGGTTGACACTATCAGTTCTCCCTCCTATTCCAGTCACACATTGTTTGCGGAAAGAAAGATTGTCGGTATGCCTCTGTCTGGGCTCTAATCTCTCGTTATTTTATCCTCGTGGTCTCTTCGCGAGATATACGTAGGAGGGAGCAATATACTGCTAGACTCCTCGGTAAAGGTATGTTCTCGAAACTTCGACAAAAGCTCATATTGAGTGAGAGAGCGTCTCTCCTGCAGAGTCTTCCACTGGAGTTTATCGATCATCTCCGTAACGCTTTTACGATTACTAAATGATCCTGTAACAAAGCGGGCTCCTCTATTAACTCCATCTGGTACGGATCCCACACTGGTGAGCAGTATTCAAGCAGTGGGCAAATAAGTGTACTGTAACCTACTTCCTTTGTTTTCGGACTGCGTTTCCTTAGGATTCTTCCAATGAATCTGTCTGGCATCTGCCTTACCGATGATTTATTTTATAAGGTCATTCCATTGTAAATCACTCCTAATACCTACTCCCAGATAAGTCATGGAATTAACTGCTTCCAGTTGCTCACTTGCTATAGTGTAGCTAAATGATGAAGTATCTTTCTTTCTATGTATTCACAGCACATTACACTTGTCAACATTGAGATTCAATTGCAATTCTCTGCACCTTGTGTCAGTTCGATGCAGATCCACCTGCATTTCAATACAGTTTTTCATTGAATGAAACTTTCACTATGCAGTGGAGTGTGTGCTGTTATGAAGCTTCCTGGCAGATTAAAGTTGTGTGCCGGAACCGGAACTAGAACCTGGGACCATTGCCTTTTGTGGGCAAGCGCTCTACCACTGAGCTACCCCGACATGACTCACGGCGCTGCCCAACAACTGGCAGAATTGAAGTTGTGGGGTGGTGTCGTGAGTTGTGTTGGGGTAGCTCAGTGTTAGTGCACTGGCCCGCGAAATGCAAAGGTCACAGGTTTGAGTCCCAGTTCAGGCACACAATTTTAATCTGCCAGGAAGTTTGTTTTTCAGTGTTACAACCTTTCTTTATACCACAGCATCATCCACAAAAAGCCTCAGTGAACTTCTGATGTTATCCACGAGGTCATTTATTTATATTGTGAACAGCAATGGACCCACAACACCCCCCTGTGGCAAACCTGACATCACTCTTACTTTGAAAGACTTTTCTCCATTGAAAATGACATGCTACATTCTCCACATCAAATATGTTTTCTGTGCAGTGTTTTGAAACATCGATGTATTGAAATGGAATATTGTTGTTTACATAACCACTCCCCCACACTGCAAGGAACTCCTAGAGAAGAAGGCAGCTAACATGTATCCTGGCAAAGGAAGTCTCTGAATTATCAAATGATTTGAAATTATTGGTATTTCAGAGTACTTTTTAGAGTAAACATAGTAAGTACATTAACTTTATCTCTGATACCTTGTATGTTTTGATGAAATATAGTAATTCCCTTAGTAATTAGACTCTTAAACTTTATCGAAAGCGGTTCCTTTGTTAGAGAGACTTCCTTTAAGCAGGAATACCTATCGGCTGTCTTCAGTCTAAAAAAGGTCAGCCCAAGCACTAACTATTATAGGAATTTTTCCAAGAGTGACACTCCCACTCCCTACTACACTGTCACCTATGAGCTTTGCAAACCTCTCCTTCCCATAACTATTGAGATGCAGACTGCACCTAGTTGAATCTGACCTTTGGATAGTCTCAGTCAGTACCACAGCAATGTGACCCGTGTTCTCCATCAATAATGTCACCTCAAGGTAATATGCTTGATGGGTGTATTAAGATGAGGCCAATCATGAAGCTACAACAGTTGCACAAAATGCACATTCATGAATTGCTGGCAGTTTCAGTGGCTAGTCTTTCCAGGTACAGCAGTCTTTGGTTGCCTCACAATATGTGATACTACAGGACCTGTGCTCTTGATTGACCTATATCCCATCCAGTTGATTGTGTCTTAGTTTCCTGTGTCAAGGACATGAACTACCTCTTAAATCATCTCTCGACCATTCCTTCCTTGTTAGCACTTGTTCCGTACTCATTACTATTGACACCACTTCGCTTTTCCCCGTATCAGTAGTTCTGCCAGGGCTGATCTCTACCTTTACTATTATATTACTAGCCCCTACTCATTCATTACACACCTGATCAATTACACCATTTGCTCATAACTACGACTTCTTTATTGTTGAGATATTTGGTAGAGCTTCAAATGAATCTCAGTTGTTGCTGTGGATACTAACTTCCCAGATACTAACTTTTTATGAGGTATAAAAAATCCTTCCTGGCCAGCATGGTTTCTAAACCACTTGTGTAATGCAGGATTTTTGAAGCTAGCTTCTTGTTAGATACCTGGAACTAAAGACACTGCCATCATATCTCCAAAGCCTCAACATCTTCTCTCTCATCTGCTTCCTCTCAGCCTCAACTGTCAGATTACTGGATGGTAATTTGTGATTCCTATGAACACTGTTCCTGCCAAGCACTCTGTGCAGCATATATGGCAATTAAAGTCACTTTTAATCATTTTCTTCATGTGGGGCACCACACACCTAAATTTGTTGGTCATTTGGAAGGTTCCATCTTAGTTGTCAACTGTTTGTGAACAGCCAAATTGTTAACTTTCAGATTTCTCCTTTAATTACTTTGTAATTACAATGTAAACAAAGGAAAGAAATATGCTTGTATCCTGCCTGATAGGTCATTCAGTCTAATTGAAAGGTGATTGCAGAAACCAATAGGTTACTGCACCAAATTAGAGTGTCCTGAAACTGAAAGTCCTACAGCAAAAATTTTCTAAAAATATCATACATTCAGTTTGTTTACTAGAGGATAGTATCTACCACAAATGTTCCTACTTCCATTGATTAGGAATGTTTATTATTTGTTTTCCCATTATATTCTTTCTTTTTGGCAGAAAAATAATTTTGTGAACAGCACATTAAAATAGAAAATGAATTTGCTCACTCTTCTTCAACATATGCCACTTAAATGACCTTTTATCTGTCAAATTTGTCACATACACAGGAAATTATGGTCTGTCCACTGAGTTACTCATTTGTTGTTGCACTTATTAGATGTGGCTAATTGCCAAGTACTCAATATAATCCTTAAATATGATACACACTGTTCCACACTATAATGCAGTTCATTCATAAAAATTATACCCAAACTTTTTGGTTACATAGTTCTGTACACTGAAATATATATTTCTTGATGCTGTTGATAATAATGCAGCATTAATAATTACTGTAAGGATATATGCAGTTGAAAGGCATACACTAACGGTGGGAACTCCTCCAGGTTGGAATTCGACAATATAATGAGGATAGTTTGCAACTCACTGCAAAAATGTACGTTGAGCTGCAACAGGCGCATAAAAGAGCCAATCATACACACAGAAATTCAGCTTTTCACCATTAGCCTCTGTCGGACAGGCACACTTCACATACACACAACCCTCATCTCCGGCTACTGGAAATGCTGCTGGCATACAAAACTCAATGTTTTTGAACTGAAGTACTAAACAAAAATCTGGAGGACAGGAAGTAAATTGTACAAAACCTATATTAGAAATATTTTCCAGAAATCCTGAACACTGGGGTGATCTTATGGAAAATAAAATTTACGTAGTATCATAAATATTTTGAAGAATTGCTTAATGTAGATCAAAACTTCAATGATGTGTCAGATTTTGAGATAGAATGGGATAGGAAATTTGATGGAAACAGTATCACATTTTAGGAAATGGAGAGAATGGCCAATAAACTACAGTGCAATAAAGTGGTTGGGATAGATGAAATTAAGTCGGACCTCATCAAATACAGTGTAATGTTAGGTCTAAAGTGGTAACACAGGATAATTTAAACAGCGTGGGAGTCGAAGCAGGTTCCGTGTGGGACGAAAGCAGTAAACATGCCAATTTTCAAGCATAGAAACAGAAAAGATTGTAAGAACTATAGAGGTATTTCTTTAATTAGCATTGTGTGCAAAATATTCTCAGGTATTGTCAAAATGAGGGTGTGATTGTTAGTTGAAGCCAACTTGGATGAATGTCAGTGTGGGTTTAGACCTTCTGGAGACTGTCAGGACCAGATCTTTAGCTTATGGCAGATAATGGAAAAGTGGTGTGAGTGGAACAGGGAATTGTATCTGTGTTTTATAGATCTAGAAAAGACTTATGACACTGTTCCTACAGGGAAGCTCTTGACAGTTAACAAGATTATGGAATAAGAGGCAAACTTCTGCAGCCAATTAAAGGTCTTCACACATGCAAATTATTGATAAAGCAGGTGAAAGAAAAAGGATTAGGAATGAAAGGTATGACAATGGCTGCATTAAGGCATTGAATTGAAACGATGGTGACAAGTGAAAATGAGAGCCGGGCCGGGAATCAAACCCAGGTCCCCCACTTTGGGCCAGCAGTCGTCCTAACCACTTGGCTACCCTTGATTGCCTCCTGTCCATCTCAAACCTCCTCAAAGTCACATGCTATGGCTGTAGTGCCCCTATTGTCCATGCCCTCTTACACTCGTTATGAATTTCCGTGCAAGGTCGATCTTATCACATCTGCAGTGAGTAATTGAAGCTAATGCCATCTTTGCATGTAAATACTTATCATATTGGTGTGGCCAAGATTACATTTTCACTTTTCACCACTGAAACATTCCAGTGCCCTAATACAGCCACTGTCATTCCTTTCTTTCCTAATCGTCCTCCTTTTCCCTCATTTATCTATAATTTGCAAATGCAATATGGCTTCGAAGCAGGTGTAGTGTCTGTTCTTTCAGACATGTCCGAAAAAACACACACCACACCAAGATAATAGGTCTTTATGTAGATTGACAGGCCGCAATTAGTTGACAATAAATTGAGTTCATAGTTCACGGTAGTTTCAGGGTTAAGACAAGGCTGTAACCTGTCACCACTGTTGTTCATACTATTTATGGATAGTATGCTGAAAACAATAGACTGGCAGGATAAGATTAAAAGAGGTGAAAACACAATAAGCCGTCTCACATATGCAGATGACACAGTTGTAATGGCAGATTCTATTGAAAGGGTGCAATCTAATATTTCAGAGCTTGATCAGAAGTGTAAGTGTTACGATATGACGATCAGCATCTCCAAAACGAAAGTAATGTCTGTGGGGAAAAAAATTTAAAGCAGATTTACTGCCAAATAGGAGGAACAAAGTTAGAACAGGTGGACAGCTTCAAGTACTTAGGATGTATTTTCTCACAGGATGGCAACATAGTGAAAGGACTGAAATCAAGGTGTAGCAAAGCTAATGCAGTGAGTGCTCAGCCAAAACCACCTAGAAGACAAGGCCTCATATCTGATGGTGCCTACATCACACCTAAAGGCTACAGCCGCCAGCTTACTGGCCAGTCGTGAGACCTTGTCTTACAGGTGGTTTTGGCTGATCAGTCATTGTAATTTGCTACATCTTGATTCCAGTCCTTTCACTATGTTGCCATCCTGTGAGAAAATACATCCTAAGTACTTGAAACTGTCTACCTGTTCTAACTTTGTTCCTTCTATTTGCACTAAATCTGTTTTAAATATTTTTCCCACAGACATTACTTTCGTTTTGGAGATGCTGATCTTCATATCATAACACTTACACCTCTGATCAAAAAAGGTAAAGCAGTCAACAATCCAAACATTCGTTTGAACACCACATTGCTTTACTAGGCATGGTCCTATTTGGAGGTGGTATGCCGTTGCCTTCCTCCAACCTTTGAACTGACTTACCAGCCAGTTATAGGGGGACGTACGGTTGAACCTGTGTTCTGAACCACGGTGCTACTTGATGCTTTTCACATCAACAACATTGCCAGAGGTGAAAGAAGTGGAAAGTGACAGATAGAAACCCTAGGACCCGGCAGGGATCGAACCCGCAACTTTTGGATTGTAGTCTGGCACTCTAGCACTGTGCTACCAAGCCTGATCAAGCTTTGAAATATTAGATTGCACCCTTTCAATTGAATCTGCCATCGCAACTAAGTTGTCTTCATATGCGAGACTGCTTATTTTGTTTTCACCTATTTTAATCTCATCTTGCCAGCCTATTGTTTTCAACATACTATCCAACTATGAACAACAGTGGTGACAGGTTACAGCCTTGTTTTACCCCTGAAACTACTGTGAACCATGATCTCAATTTATTGTCAACTCTGTGGCCTGTCAATTGCTAATTTAAAATATAACTTATTTTATGACATATATCTGTGAGTGTATTTGAAAACTGTTTCCCCAAGAAAATTGTAAAATATAATTGAAAGAAACCATGGCTTACTAAAGTATTAAGGATATCGCTGAACTCCTGTGCAACAACAAGAAAGTAATCACCAAGAAGGTCATATGTTATAAAAACTGCTGTTCTACATTAATAAAAGTTTTTAGAAAGTCTGGAAGTATGTGTACCGGTATCATATCTAAGATTAGTTCCTAAGATAATAAAATTAAAGTAATTTGGAGTATTGTTGACAGGTAAACAGGGCAACAAAAACACAATCTGAATGAAAAATTTGCTAACAAAAAGTCAGAAGACATGGTTTTCTTCAATCGGGATATTCACAACAGTCCATCTTGTCTTTAATCACGGTATCTGTAACAGTCATTAGATTCAAAAAATTTTATTTGCTAACGTATGCACTATCAGAGTTTAGAGACATATGTCTCATTATCAAGTGCATCTGAAAAATACAATCAAATAAAACAGTGACATCTGCCATGTAAGAAAATGGCTACCATACATCTTTACTAAAATGGTTCAGAACAAAGGGAGTATATATTCTTAGTGAGTCCATAAAAAATTACATGTAGCAACAAATTAAAATGGTGGGCCCCTGGTACAAGCAATAAGCTGGAAGGCACTGTTGACAACTTGGATGTGACATGTCCAATCACAATGCAGGGCCTGCATGTAAAACAATAAGTTGTATAATTAAAAAAAAGCAGACCATTGAAAAGATAGCAAATCAGCACTGTAAAGACGGAAAATTGGGTGTATATTCCATGCACTTAACCTCACCGAACCACAAATGTAAGCCACATGTAGAAATGCAATTTACCGAACTGCCCGATCACCCCTTCCAAGAGCCACCATTGCAATTGAACTGCCGGCAGGCATGCAAGCACTGGTAACTTCAACTCTGCACTGGTGGTGCCATCCAATGGCCAAACTCTTGTTTGTTGTGGTCATGATCCTACAAAAAGGAGCTTAATAACAAGCTCTCAGTGCCTCAGAACGTTAACTTGACAGAATTAACGTACCAGAGAGCCACTAGTAACATGACATTGCACATGGAGATATAGGACGCAAAATTAAATTATGTACACATAATTAAAAAATAACTTGACTGATACACTGTATACCAAGAGGACCGATAGGAAAGAATACTGCAAAAAGCCACTAAACCATGTGAATGGGTGGCACCAAAATTAATGATGAAATATTCATTAAATCAGGCTGCAATTATGACCACAAACATCTCACCAGCAATTTCATTTATGAATATATGTGAAAACTATGTTAAGTCGTAACATTAGATTCGTTTATTTAATGATAACAAATACCTTGTAAATAAGTGAAATTGTTGTAGAACATTGAGCAGATCGCTTTCGTTTTCTGTAAGTATCGTCATGTTATGCCAAATATTGATGGTAAGTACATTCACAGTAGGTTCGTAATTGTTTGGGGATATCTTTGTCCCACACTGGTGCTGTAAACAACACTTATATAGGCTATATAAATATAAAGTATATGAAGATTACTTACCAGGTGAAGGAGCACAGGTAGTGGTAGCAACACAAATAAATAAAACACACACACACACACACACACACACACACAAACGCTGGCTTTCGCAGCCTAGGTGCTTCTTCAGGCAAAAGGGAAGGAGAGGGATAAGGAAATGATAAAGGTTTTATTCCTTGTCCCTCTCCTTCCCTTCTGCCTGAAGAAGCAGCTAGGCTGTGAAAGCCAGCGTGTGTGTGTGTGTGTGTGTGTGTGTGTGTGTGTGTGTGTGTGTGTGTGTGTGTTTGTGTGTGTGTGTGTTTTATTTATTTGTATTACTATCACTACCTTTGCTCCTTCGCCTCATAAGTAATTTTCATTTACTTTTTATATATATATTTTTCCTGCTAGGAATTTTTCCTCTATATGTGAATGTCTGTTTGGTGTACATTTATCACATCTGAACCAGAAGTCATAAAGAGCTAATAATTTGTACAGTTACTAATGTCCACCCAGAGAAGGCTTTAGGCACAGTTTTATGGCGATCGGATTAACATTAATGTGAATGTCTGTTCGGTGTACGCTTATCACGCCTGAACAACAAGACGCAGAGACTTAAATATTTGTACAGTTACTAATTTATACCTGAGGGAGGTTTTAGGCACGGTTTTTTAGGGATCTGATAGATATTTAGTAATTTGAAGACTATAACGCAAAATGCGGAACAATAATGATTCTTTGAAAATTATATTTACTCTTTGATAATGGTTTTATTGGTTGCATTGTTGCTTGAGGGTTGATAATGATAAAAGGGTGGAGTATATTGCGATGGAAAGTTATTGGTGTATATAAAATTCTACGTGTGTGTGTGTGTGTGTGTGTGTGTGTGTGTGTGTGTGTGTGTTAATATTTCGCCCTGCAGCGAAAACAGCAGATCACAAACGAATGGTCTGTGTGTAATTGTTGTCCAAAGTCTCTCATTGTACACCATAGCAGTTCCATGCCGATAGCTATAAGGCGGTGAAAGATATGGTGGTTGAAAGTCGTCAAATTATAAAAAAAAATTCCGACTGAAGGCCAGCGATGACGTTTGTGACTCTATAGCAAAGAGGTTACGTACAGCGAAACATGATGCCACAGCCCATATCTTTGGTCTATGCATGCTACAATGTCTTCAGCTCTTTCTCTGTAAGGATAAGCATCCGAATAAGGAAATATAAGAAAAGAAAATTATAGAGGGGAAGTTCCTAGTAGGAAAAATATATATAAAAATATAGATGAAGATTACTTACCAGGTGATGGAGCACAGGAAGTGATAGTAGCACAAATAAATTAATAAATTCACACACACACACACACACACACACACACACACACACACACACACACACACACACACAAATGCCAGCTTCCGCAGCCTAGCTGATTCTTCAGGCAGAAGGGAAGGAGAGGGAAAAGGAAATGAGGGTTTTAAGGGAGGGGATAAGGAGTCATTCCAATCCCGGGACAGGGAAGACTTACCTTGGGGGGGGGGGGGGGGAAAGGAGGGTAAACAAATACACACACACCCACACATACACAAAAACGCAAGCACACCTAGGCAGACATACTGTAGCATGTAGTATGTCTGCCTAGGTGTGCTTGCGTTTGTGTATATGTGTGGGTGGGTGTGCATTTGTTTATTCTCCTTCCCCCCCCCCCCCCCCCCCCCAAGGTAAGTCTTTCTGTCCCGGGATTGGAATGACTCCTTACCCCCTCTCTTAAAACCCTCATCATTTCCTTTTCCCTCTCCTTCCCTTCTGCATGAAGAAGCAGCTAGGCTGTGAAAGCTAGCGCGCGCGTGTGTGTGTGTGTGTGTGTGTGTGTGTGTGTGTGTGTGTGTGTGTGTGTGTGTATTTATTAATTTATTTGTGCTACTATCACTTCCTGTGCTCCTTGGCCTGGTAAGTAATCTTCATCTATTTTTTTAGAAATATAAGAATAATTAAATAAAGCAGTAAAAAGAAATTTCTTTTACTACTTATATTTAAAAAAAATTGATTTGACGTTTCATGCATTACATCAAGTGATCACTCTGTGATATTATTGCAATCATTATTGTTGAATTTCGTGATTGGATTCTTCGAAACAAGTGCATTTTTACCTGTGATTTCTTATATATTCTCTGATAAATGTAACATATTTTTAGAAAAAAGGAGATGGACAGAGAGAGAGAGTGGATACGAAAAGTGCTAACTCAAGGTTTGAATAAATAAATAAATAAATACCCGGGCAATGCTGGGTTTTCAGCTAGTATATATATATATATATATATATATATATATTTTACACTTGATTGTAACTTTGACTCCTTTAATTTTTTCCTATCATTTAAGTCAAAGACAAATTGATTGAAGTTACTTATAGTATGTTAAGGTGTCATTTAGTTTTAAAACATTTTATTGCAGACTTGTGCCTTTTTTTGTGCCAAGTTTCAGTAAACTTACTACTTTTTTTTATTTCAGTTTGCTGCGAACTATGCCCGTGATAAACTGATTCAAAATTTGTATAACAAAGTTATTGAACTTAAAAGATTGAAGGCAGAAGGTAAATACAAAGATTGTGAAAATGTCACACCTCAAGTGGAGAAACCACAAGAATCAAATAAAACAGGAGGATCACCAGCAGTAGACAGGAAGAAAAGCTTCAGAAAAACAGCTTCACAAACAGATGATTGTGTAAAAAAACGTGCTGGTGGCATACCTGGTGTAACAGATCCTGAGCTGCTGCAGCGACTTGATTCTCTCACTACACGAACTATAACACGAGAGGCACGACCCTCAACTGCTCCTCCACCTCCTACGAACCCTCCAATTCGATACCTGGATGCATCGGGTACAATTGATTATGGACGACTTCTTACAGATGAAGTACTTGCTGCAGACCATCTGTTAGTTGAAGCAGCTAAAAAGAGTTTGGATGTTGCAGGTAACTTTTGCAACTTCCTTATGCTGATAATAAGTGTAGCTCTACTTAGTATTCTGACGTACTGTTCTTATTATGCTATTGGTATAGTTAGTGTAATTCATAAATGATACCACCTCAAATGAACTATGTTCTATCTCATTATTTATTAATCCCCATATATATGAAGCAGCATTCAAATTTGAAGGATTTTGGATACTGAAGGGAAAGCCTGTCAAGAGACTAATGAAGAATATATTTCAACTTGGCACAGGCTTTATTATAATCAATAAAAAAATCCTTGAAGCCATCACAGACCTCACTCCAAAAGCAATAGAATCACCACAATTTCCCGTAGGAAAGCAAATAAGATTTGTACTATGTTGAGTGTTTATTTTTCCGCATATGAGACTAACAGAACAGACCCATAGAAAGTAGAATTTTGGAAAGACATGGAGGAAACACTATCCAAGATTCTAACCAAGAATATTACCCTACTTCAATGCTCAACTTTGGAAAGGAAAAAAGAAAAAAAAATAATAATAATCAGAAACACCATTGAGAACAATCCAACCTACAACAGGACGAATCAGAATGGCGAACGACTAGTGGAAATTTATAAGAGCTTTGATCTTAAAATGAAATTGACATCATTTAATCATCTGCCTAGAAAACATGGGTATGTCCCAATCCTGTACTTTAAGACTTACAGATTGACTATACAGCGATATCATGATGTGAAGGAAACTCAAAATGTCATGTCCTCAAAGGGTGAAAAATTAGACTCAGATCACCCAAATTAAGTTAAAAATTTCACCAAGAGTCGATCATACTAAAAAACACTGCCTGTATCATGAAGTATGCTTCAGAGAAACTTACAACCAGAGATTTAAACATGAGCCTGAATCAGGATTATCAAGCTTATGGGAACAGTTGAAAGATGCACTGGTTGACAGCACAAAGGAAAATCTTTGCCTGGACAAGAGAAAGAAACATGTAAAGTGGTCAGCAGAAGGAGACATAGCGATCTGAAAATGTCAGGAAGTGTGGCTTGTTCGCTGTGCTTCTAAAACACAAAAAAATTTAATGAACTTCGAAAAGGTAAGAGAAAATACTGCCAAAACTATTGGGGGGGTGGGGGGGGGAGATACTTTGAAGAGTTCCTGAACTGTGAAGTGCCATCTGAGACATTTAGAAACAATGAGAAAGAACATTTGGGAAAAATGATCAACTTTCAGAGGGTTGGTCATGAGCAATAATAAGAGGGGGAGTTGGAAAATGTTTCCCCTGTCAACTATGGGCAGAGTTGTGTACGAAAGGAGGAGGGAAAAAAAAAAAAAAAAATAGAAAGTTATATTAAAGATAAGATGTATCTTTATTTTTCTACATAATTTCAAAGTACATTGAATCATTTAACAAACAGATTTATAAGCGTGAAAATGCTGTCCAGGAAAAAAGTGGGGCATTGCATACGGCGTTGAACAGCTGTGGGTGAAAGGCGACACAGCAGGTGAATGTGCACGTGCAAGACACTGATACACCATTGGATAGAGGTCAACCATGAATATGGCAATAATCTTGTGTTCTGAATTGTGACGGGGGATGAAATGTGGGTCCATCGTTACCTGTCTGAATCGAAGGCCGCATCTATGGAGTGGAAACATCCATCATCACATGTCCAAAAGAAGTTCAAAAGCACTCTGTCTGCAGGTAAAGTGCTACTCACCGTTTTCTGGGATGCAGTGCTTCTTTCATATACAACACCCTGATTTTTTCCTGGAAGGCTTTTTGAAGCTTAAAAAGTGGTATGACAAATGTCTCATTGTACTTGGAAATTATGTAGAAAAATAGATATGTCTTATCTTTAATGTCTCATTTAATTTTTTTCCTTTATTTCACAACTCTGACCACAGTTGACAGGGGAAACTTATTTTCCAACTCCCCTTTGTATGTCCCATACACAAAAAGGAGATAATACAGAACCTGGGAACTACAGGGGAATATCATTGATACATGTGACCCATTAGGTATTCTCTAAAGCTTGCTGAACAGAGTGTAAAACAACTAAATTCACAGATTAATGAATACTGAGGAGACTTCAAAAAGGGGAGGTCATATACAGAACAAATTTTGAAACATTATCATGCATTAAAACAGAGGAGCAAAAAGTTTGTGCCTACATTTGTAGACTTCAAGAAAGCATATGATTCTGCAGATAAACAAGCACTGCTCCAAATTTTAGATGAAGTGAGTGTTGATAGAAAATACAACAAACTTCTTAAACAAATGTAAATCGTCTCAACATCCAAGAGTGGGAGCACGAGTAAACAAAATAAATTATGAACATCTACAATAAGAAGAATATTTTGAACAAAGCAAAATTGAAACATTTCCAGACACTATCTACCCTGACAGTCTATAATGCAGCAGACACTCTCAATGTAGTAAGAACCAGACTGATCAAGATGCTAGACGTAGTGGAATGAAAGATTTTCAGAAGAATATTAGGACCCCAAAGAACAGAAGATTGACAATTTAGAAAATGAGTCAACCAGAAACTGTACATGAGGATCGAAAGAATATCTGAGATTACCAGGAACATGTTCTTCAGACGCATCCTCAGAATGGATCAGGGTAGGTTACCATAGCAAATTGTGCAATTCATAGTGAACAAGAGAGCCAAGGTATGGTGGATCCAAAGATCTACAAGAAATGTGAATAAGAAAATCAGAAATATATAATGGGATTTTTAAATAAAAAAATTCAGACCAAATAAAGTTTTAAGAACAGAACTAGACCCAGAACAAAATTGTCGTGGACAGAATGGCGAAGAAGGTTGCAAACTATGAGAATGAAAGAATATTGGGAAACAGAAAAAAGCTAACTCATTCCAACACATGAGACTGCTGCAGAGAGTAGAGCATTCCAAGAGAATTAGTTATACCCTGCTCATGTGCTCTACACATCTGCATTGTCCTTTATAGTGAGTGTGATCACACACACACACACACACACACACACACACATACACTATTTGCTAACTCTCCTCTGAAGAGTTTTAAGAAAAGTCAACTGTGGGCTGGGAATTATTTCATCCCTAATTTTGAAACATACTGTTTGAAAGTACAACACACTGTGTAGCCTACTACATAATGGCTTCTATGGTACCATACATAGAATTGTTAGCATTATTTCTATAAGGTTTGGACAGAAAATATTATTGGCTAAAAATCTTCAAACTCCTGCCAGTACAAAACTATGGGTATCAGTGATGAAGAAAAAAAGGAGATAGATGATAAGCAATCTTTTTGAAAGGCAGTTGCTTGCCATATCTTAGCTGTACCAAGTGACCAAATTGAAATGACATTGTTGGGTGATAAATTAAGGTAATGATGGCACTTTGATGTGATTTTAGGCTAGTATCTGCTGTTTGATGTTAAGTATTGCTGCTAAATACCTGGTCCTGTTTTTCTGTGTGCTATGTAGCTTCATTTATACAGAATTCACACAAGAAAGTTTAATTTGAAAACTTATTTTCTTTGCAGGTCTGAGGTTTTTGTTGTTGATGGTTTTTGGAAGGGACTAAACATCGACAGTTATCAGTCCCCTGAGCTTTTTTTAGTGCATTTGATAAATGGTGACTCATTACTGCCGAAGTTCTTTTGATGTTCTGTTTACACTTAAATTGTACAAGAAACTGACATTTCAGTAACATTGATCATACAATGATTAAGAAATAAGAATGCTCTGTCGTTCAGTATGTTCATTAAGTGAATCTTATCATATTTTATTGTCAGTAATGTGAGGATAGGTACCCAACTCACTGTGAAGATGATATCTGAGCCAGAGACAGGCATGTAGAAAAGACAATTACATTCACACAACTGAGGGAGGGGCGCAATGGTAACACACTGAACTCACATTTGAGAGGACAGTCCACCTCCGACCCTCCAGATTTAGGTTTTCTGTGATTTTCCTAAATCACTCCAGGCAAATGCTGGGTTGGTTCCATTCAAAGAGCATGGGTGATTACCTTCCTCATCCTTTCTCAAAAATCTGAGTGAGAGGTCTGACTCTAATGGTCAAGCTGTTGACAGGATGTTAAACCCTAAGCTTCCTTCCTTCCTATATTCACGCAACTTAAATTTTGAGTCGTAGCATTCATTAGAAAAAGAGTGCATGAGTGTGCATGTGCTGTGCTTAGTGACTGTATGGTTTTATTTGTGCTCTTTTCTTGATGAAGGCTGTAGCTGAAAAATTAAGTTGTGTAAATGTTTTTGTCTTTTCTACTTGCCTATTGAAATGTTATTTTATTAAATTGAAATTGAATTGGACTGAAAGATTAGAGAGAGGAAAAGAAAGTTATTAAAATTTGGGTGATTCTTATTTTGGTATTTGTGGTTGACTTAAAACTAGAATTAATAGTATTGTTTGGAGTGGTCTTAAATGTGTAATTACATCAGTCTTAGTATCTGTTTTATAGTCCATTTATGTAATTATGTAATTCTGGAGATGAACTATGTATTCTACTGTAGTTAGACTTTGCAGCTTAAAAATCTGTGTTGGCACCTTATGATTCTCTTTGTATACCACTGTACAGATGTATCACCAATCTTAGGGCTCCTCTGGCATAATCAATGACTACCTCATGCTTGGTAAGGAAGTCTTCACCCATTAAATCTGTATAGAGTATATCCTACTTCCCTCCTACCAGATGAAACTTATATTTCACTCTTAATTCATGATCTATTTCAAAATTTTGAATTGACATTCCATATTATGAACCATTGAGACTTGCAACACCTTTAATTTTATACTTTCTTCAGATCTTATCTGGCCTGGGTTCAAAGATAATTCATATTAAACAAGCTAATCTGGGTGTCATTGTCCAAAAGTAATTTTATTTGACTCTTTGTACTCTGTGGGCATTTCATTTCCACAAATTCAATTTTACTTTCACAGTCGACTTTAAATAGCTTAGCATAAGGTGATTGTAATCTTATGCTTTCTAAACTTTTTTTTATACATAATTGATGACTCTTTGGTCAAAGATTCCTCAAACAGTCTCAGTTAGGGTATTATTTGGAACTGACACACCATACACTACCTCATGAAACTGGTGTTGAAGTAAATCTACTTTGCTTTCACAGTCTGCAATCGATTCTGTCTTTGATTGCATACTGGAAAACATCTTATACACATCGAAATCCAAGGTATGCTTGCAAGTGTTTTCTAATAAAATATTTTTCACTTCTTCCCATGTGAAAGATTTATTCATAAGGAGTTTACTCCACCTACTCTTCTTTTCCTGATCCCTATGATGGACACTACTTTGCCACCAATCCCTCTGACAAAAACTCCAACAAGATCCCCAATCCATCTTGGAATAATATGGCTCCTCCCAGTAGCTCTCTCCAGAATCAGTTTCTCTCCTGACCTCAGCAGCACCATGCACACCTATCTTCTACATGCTCACCAAAATCTGCAAACCAAATGATACAGGATGCTCTTTTGGCTGGTTAATGTGCTCCTACTGAAATAATTTCTGCCCTCATTGAACAACTCCTTTAAGCAGTTCTCCAAAATCTATCCCACCATATCAAGGATACTAACCACTTCCTTCACTGACTCTCCACTATCGCCACCCCTTTACCTCCTGGGTCCTTACTTGTCACAGTAGACGCCACCTTCCTATACACCAACATCCCACATGCCCATCGCTTTGTCACTCTCGCACACTACCTCTCCCAGCATCCCTCTGAATTCAAGCCTGATACCTT
The DNA here is from genome assembly GCA_026315105.1 of Locusta migratoria. Lineage (NCBI taxonomy): Eukaryota > Metazoa > Arthropoda > Insecta > Orthoptera > Acrididae > Locusta > Locusta migratoria. The sequence goes on along the minus strand of CM048744.1, from coordinate 310,666,887 downwards.
AGTCCTCAGAAACCTCACCAACTCTTACCCTAACAAAAAACTACTTTTCCTTTGAGGGGAAAGTTTACAATGACATCCATGGCACAGCCTTGGGCACCCACATGGCATCGTTATATTCCAACCTGTTCATGGGCCATGTGGAGGAAACGTTCGTACCACCCCAAAAATCCAAACCCCATGTCTGCTTGCCACCCAGTACTATCCTGGACTGGAACAACTAAACTGCACCCCTCAGGGGCTCAGCATTAATTTGCTGAGTACGGGCTTGGCTAACCCGGGGTCCTGAGCTGTGGGCTGTGTCGCGCCAACAGTCCGCTACACCGTAAGCTCTGTGCGTGCTTCAACGACCATTGTTCGGCGCGACGGTGGAACGTTGTACGTTTCAGAGCCCGGGGATCTTGGCTTAATCGCCCGGGTCGCGAGGACGGTACAAACCTCTATAAAAAAAAACCTCAATCTCAAGGTGTGCTACGTGCCGAGGAGATGCATGGCTGTTGAGGTTGAACAGCCGTTAGCGAGCAACCTCTGAGGAACCTGCCGCACCTCAGTTGTACAAGGCCTACCCAGGCAAGTGGGGCTCTGCCTGGGTGGACCTCTTTTCCCTAGCTGCTCGTGGGACGACAATGAAACGAGCAAATAAAAGCATGGCCAGTCGCGAAAACGGCGTCTCTAAGCGTGGCAAGACAATTCAATGCGTCTACATATGACCCTAAAGCGTTTCCTTCCCTCGCCACCCCATGGGAGGAACGACAGGCCCGGAATCGATCAGATCCATATTCGCCACAGTACCTTGTTTGTGCGCGTGTAGATGGAGAATCATTCATGACCACTAAGCCGCAGTTTTTTGTGGAACAGCTAGAAGATAAATTCGGTGAAATAGAATCATTTTCGAAAATGCGCAGTGGGGCAGTGCTGATACAGACGGCGTCCCCAGCACAGTCGAGGGCATTACTTGCCTGCGACAAGCTGGGTGATGTTCCAGTCAGTATCACGCCTCATAAATCACTCAACATGGTCCAGGGTTTAATCTACCACAGAGACCTCCTCTCTCAGACCGACGAGGAGTTGAGAGCATACTTGGAACGTCGGGGGGTTCACTTCGTTCGGCGAGTGCACAGGGGACCTAAAGACCAGAGGGTTGCCACCAGTGCTTTTATCTTGGCCTTCGAAGGCGATACACTGCCTGAGAAGGTCAAGGTGATGGTATACCGGTGCGACGTAAAGCCCTATGTTCCTCCCCCTATGCGGTGTTTCAGGTGCTGGAAGTTCGGGCACATGTCCTCCCGTTGTACTTCCAGCCCTAACTGCAGGGAATGTGGGCGACCATCGCACCCAGACGCCCCATGTACTCCACCTCCAGTATGTGTGAATTGTGGGCAACACCATCCGCCGTGCTCGCCGACCTGTGGAGTATTACATCGAGAAAGAAAAATCATGGAGATAAAGACCCTGGGCCGTTTGACATATTCAGATGCGTGGAAAAAATATGATCGGCTCCATCCGGTAAAGATGTCAACATCTTTTGCCGCAGTCACAGCGGCACCACCTTTACTGCGGTCAACTGAATCCGTGTTTTCTCCTTCCGTGAGCCCTATGGGCCAACAACGATCTACTGCCCCCTCGATGGGTGGGAGCACCACTTCATCAGTTGCTCCCACAACACCACCAGTGGGAGCAAATACCTCCCCTCCATCGGGGACATCAGTCCCCGCCTCCCAGCCGGAGAAGGAACAGCCTCCTCTGGCTCCTCTCGCTCGGAAGGGGTCCCTCGGGACACTCCCTTCCGAGGCTTCTTACAGTGAACGTGGGGATCCCAGCCGACGGCTGAAGGGTCCACGACCTGCTGGTAGAAGGGCTTCTCGCTCTTCGTCCAACCCAGATGCCACTACTGAGAAGCCCTCCCAGGCCTCTAGACCAAAGGGCCAGCGAGAGGGACGACAGAGAAAAAGCAAGAAGGAGGCGACTTTGGTGGCTAGGAAGCCACAGGCATCCTCATCCTCTACTTCGGAGGATGAGGTTGAGATCCTCGCGTCTGCCGAGGATCTCGCAATACTGGGTTCTCCAGCATCCAGGATCGCTGACACTGGCGATTCTGAACAGTTGGCAGCAGATGTAACTATGGATGAACCCAATTCGAAAATTTAATATGGCCTTTCAGCTCGGCGACCACGTAATCCTTCAGTGGAACTGCGGTGGTTTTTTCAACCACCTAGCTGAATTGCAGCAGTTGTTGTGCCGCTTCCCTGCGCTTTGTTTGGCATTGCAGGAAACGTGGTTTCCTGCCCAGCGGACCCCGGCCCTTCGCGGCTATCGGGGGTACTACAAGAACCGGGTGGCATATGACAGAGTTTCAGGAGGGGTCTGTCTCTACGTTCTCGCAACTGTCCCCAGTGCTACTGTGCCTCTCCACTCGGCTCTGGAGGCAGTTGCTGTTACAATTCGGGCGAGGCAGGAGTTCACCATCTGCTCCATCTACCTTCCTCCAGATGAAGCTGTCTCTATCGCCGATATCGCTGCTTTAATAACACAGCTACCCCCACCGTTTCTCCTTTTGGGAGATTTTAATGCCCACCACCCATTATGGGGTGGAACGCAAACGACAAGCCGCGGTAGAGATGTGGAGGCACTTTTGTCACAGCGAGATGTCTGCCTCTTAAACACGGGTGCCCCCACACACTTCTGTGTGGCGCGAGGCACATATTCGGCGATAGATCTTTCTGTTTGTAGCCCGAGCCTGCTCCCGCATCTCCAATGGAAGGTCCATGACGACCTTTGCGGTAGCGACCACTTCCCTATCCTCGTGTCGCTGCTGCATTTCCAACCTGCCGGCCACCAGCCTCGATGGTCTCTCCGAAGAGCTGATTGGCAACGTTATACCTCAGCCGCTGTGATTCCTGTTTCACTGCCAGCTGATGTGGACATGGCGGTTCACCAGGTCACCAGCTCCATAGTCTCAGCCGCTGAGGCAACTATCCCCAAAACATCTGGCTCCCCCCGGCGCAGGTCCGTGCCCTGGTGGACAGCAGAAATCGCCGAAGCCATCCGGGATCGTCGACGGGCGCTCCAGCGCCACCGCCGTCATCCCACCACGGACAACCTGATCGCCTTTAAACGGCTCCGGGCCCGAGCTCGACAGCTCATCCGACAGAGTAAGCAGGACTGTTGGGAGCAGTATGTCGCCACCATTGGCTCCCGTGCATCCTCATCTCAGGTGTGGTCTCAGGTTCGGCGCCTCTTTGGGCACCGACCACCAGCAGCAATTTCCAGCATAAACATTCGGGGCACCGTCTGCACAGATCCCACTGCCATCGTTGAACACCTGGCGGACCACTACGCTTGCATCTCCGCAACTGCGGCTTACAGTGCAGCCTTCAGTGCACTGAAAGCGCGGGTCGAAAGACGGCATCTGTCATTCTGTACCCACCGTGAAGAAACGTACAATGCCCCTTTCAGTCAATGGGAATTCGAAACTGCCCTTGCTGCATGTCCCGATACCTCCCCGGGACCGGATCGTATCCATAGCCAGTTCCTTCGCCACCTTTCAGCAGAGTCCCAATACCACCTTCTCGCCCTGTTCAACCATCTATGGGCAGAGGGGGCTTTCCCATCACAGTGGCGGGAAAGCATCGTTATCCCCGTGATGAAACCTGGTGCTGACCCACAGGTGGCTGATAGCTAACGTCCGATCTGCCTCACCAACGTTCTGTGCAAGCTCTTAGAACGTATGGTGAGTCGGCGGCTCATGTGGATACTAGAACGTCGGGGTCTGTTGTCCCCACGACAGGGGGCCTTCCGCCAAGGCCGCTCCACTGTAGATAACCTGGTAACTCTGGAGTCGGCCATCCGTACGGCTTTCAGCGGACGTGAACACCTTGTTGCCGTCTTTTTTGACCTCAGGAAGGCCTACGACACCACCTGGCATCACCACATTCTGGCCACACTGCACGGTTGGGGCTTGCGGGGCTCCCTCCCGTTATTTATACAGAACTTTCTTTCGCTTCGCTCTTTCCGAGTTCGTGTCAGTACCTCTCTTAGCTCACCCCGTATACAGGAGAATGGAGTCCCGCAGGGCTTGGTCCTTAGTGTTCCTCTCTTTCTGATCGCTATCGACGGCCTTGCTGCGGCATTGGGATCAACCGTATCCTCCTCACTCTATGCCGATGACTTTTGCCTATATTTCAGTTCTCACGGCATGGGTGTCGCTGAAAGGCGTTTGCAGGGGGCCATCTCAAAAGCTCAGTCCTGGGCCACGACCCATGGATTCCAGTTCTCAGCTGCCAAAACACGGGTCATGCACTTCTGTCGCCGTCGGGCAGTCCACCCAGACCCTGAGCTGTATTTGGGTCAGTATTTGCTTTGTGTCGTTCAGACGCACCGTTTTTTGGGGATGCTGTTCGATTTCCGGCTCACGTGGGTCCCACACCTGCAACAGCTGCGGAAGAAGTGTTGGCGCCACCTGAATGTCCTTCGTTGCCTAAGCCATACCACTTGGGGAGCAGCTCGTACATCTCTCCTGCAACTGTATAGGGCTTCTTATCCAATCCCGTCTGGATTATGGTAGCCTGGTATACGATTCTGCAGCCCCTTCTGCACTGCGTGTCTTGGACCCAATACACCATAGTGGCGTACGTTTAGCGACAGGTGCCTTCCGCACAAGTCCCGTGACAAGTCTCCTTGCTGAGGCTGGGGTTCCCCCCCTCCGAATCCGCCGGCAGCAGCTACTGGCTTCGTATGTCGCCCGTATTCATGCCTCACCCGACCACCCAAATCACAGGCTTCTGTTCCCAGCTGCCATTCTCCCTTCCCCACGACGACGTCCATGGTCGGGTTTCCCGATTGCGGTTCGTGTTCGTTCCCTTCTTTCTTCAATCGCATCCCGTCCTATCCCTACCACATTCCGATACCTTTCCCATACACCTCCATGGTGCATGCCTCGCTTACAGCTTAGGTTAGACTTGTCCGGTGACTCAAAAGCCTCCGTTTCGCCAATGGTCCTGTGTCGTCAGTTCCAGGCACTCATTGATTCTTTCCGTGGTGCAGAAGTAGTATACACCAATGGCTCCCTTGTGAACGGTCGTGTTGGGTACGCCTATGTTCACCGTGATCATGTTGAGCAGCGTTCCTTACCCTGTGGGACTAGTGTTTTCGCAGCTGAGCTGGTGGCTATCTCTCGCGCTCTTAAACATTTCCGTGCCTGCCCCGGGGAGTCTATAGTTATCTGTACTGACTCCCTGAGTGGCTTGATCGCCCTAGACAAGTTTATGCCAAAGCACCATTTGGTTCAGTCTATTCAGGACGCCGTTTTCGCTCTGGGCGAGTCAGGCCGTTCGGTGGTGTTCATTTGGACCCCGGGCCATGTAGGCATTCCGGGTAACGAACGGGTTGATCGCCTGACCAAGCAGGCCACCACATCATGACCCTTAAAGATAGGTCTCCAAGACCAGGACTTCAGGCAGCAACTGACCCGTAAGGTTCTGGGGATTTGGACCTCGGAATGGGCTACCTTGACTGAACCAAATAAGCTGCGCATAATCACGCCCACCACGGCCGTCTGGCGATCCTCCCTGCGAGCCTCTCGTAGGGAGTCAGTAGTCATTTGCAGACTGCGTATTGGACATACGTGGTTGACGCACGGCCATCTTCTACGACGAGAGGACCCACCAACTTGCCGTTGTGGCGCCCTATTGACTGTGGTCCACATTCTGGTGGACTGCTTACTTTTAGCCGACTTGAGGCAGTCTTTTACACTGCCTTCAGAGCTTCCATTGATTTTATCTGACAATGCCTCTATGGTCGATCGTGTTTTGGGTTTTATTGGCGCAACTGGCTTTTATTGGTCTATTTAGTGGTGGGGCCTATAAGCCCGCCCTGTCGGGCTTCAACCCCTCCAGAACAATAGGCCGCTGTTATTTTACGGTTTATGACTTGATTTTCAATTGAGGATTTTAAAGTGTGCAGAGTGGCTGACTCATCGTGTATTATTTTGTGATCAGTCAGCCACACGCTTCTGCTGCCTTGTTTTAGCTTACTGTCTATTTTGTCAACTTCTGTCTTGTTCTTTGTTCTTTGTTCTTCGTTTCGTGTCATTATTTTACCAATGACTGTCTCTCTGTGCCCAGAGTACGCTGGACCTCGGGTACTATGCGACGAAAAGGAAACTTTTAGAAGTTAACTCTTAACAGGGAACAGGGGACTGATAACCCAGCAGTTGAGTCCCCTTTAAAAACCCAACAACAACAACAACAACAACAACAACAACTAAACTGCATCTTTGGCCAAGGTTTTGATTTTCTGTCCATAATTCTCAGAAATTAGAGAGATCCTGCCCAAGATCCTCCCCACTCCTCCTAAAGTGGTGTTCTGTCACCCTCCCAACCTCCATAACATCCTAGTCCAACCCTATGCCATCCTGAAGCCCACCCTCCTGCTACAGGGATCGTATCCCTGTGGAAGACCCTGCTGCTAGAACTGTACAATCCACCCACAGAGCATTTCCTATTCCAGTCTCATCACAGGCTTAACCTACCCAATCAGAGGCCCAACCTTCCATGAAAGCAGCCATGTAATTTTCCAGCTGTGCTGCAATTACAGCGTTGTGAGTGTCCTCGCCCCCCCTCTACTCACTCCTACTCTCTTACCTTCCCACTCCTTTCCTAAGTTGCATCTCGTTGCACCTACTTAGTACCCACATGCTCTGTAATGCCTTGCTGTATCCATCACCAACACTGCCACACAGCCTTCTGTACCCCCTCCCCCCCTCTCCCCATCCTCTCACTGTAATGTGTGAATTGAATTGTGGCAGTCAGAGATGACAGATGTGTGACTGTGAAGTGTGCCTGTTTGATTGCGTGAATACTCTCTTTTCTGAAGACGGCTAATGGCTGATGTCATAAGTTTTGTTTGCGTAAGTGCCTTTTTCATGCACCTGTCACAGCTCATTGTATATCTTTCCTGTGAGGTGTAAACAACCTTATTATATTGTCGAATTCCAACGTGGACTGTCCATTATTGTACTTATTTCTAGAAAGACGTTCCTGGTAATGGTGTGGACAACAGATTTCAATTGTCGTGAATGGTGAACTGTGGAGCTGTGAGAAAATCAGACAAAAAAGAACCATAGCATTTGATAAGATGACATGTTTTAGAAGTATGTGGAAAATTAGGTGGACTTGATTAGAAATGTAGAGGTTCTTTGCATGATTGGCAATTGAAGGAGCTTATGGAGAATACTGACAAGAGACATGATGATAGTACATATGTTAAGACATTAGAGAATAACTTTGGTGGTACTAAGAGGAGTTGTAGAAGGTAAAAACTATAGAAGATAAAGATTGGAAACACCCAACAAATAACTGAGGACGTATGGTGAAAGTTATATGCTGAGATGAAGATGTTGACACTAGAGAGGAAATGGTGACAAGTTGCATCAAACCCTCCAGAAGACTGATGACTTGCAATGGTGGTGGTGACAATGATTCAGACAATGTTTCTTCTTCTTCTTATCATTATTTACTACTACTATTGCCGCCGCCGCCACCACCACCACCACTACTACTACTACTACTACTATTATTTATTATTATTACATTCACATGGTCTATCACAGTTTTGCAGAGTCACTAATTTGTCTGTCCTTTAATTTCTTTAATGCTTTGAAGTGTAACACCCTGAATCATTAACAAACTATAGACAGTAAAATAGTAAACCAAATCTTCTGATTGGAAAGTTGTGTTTGCAAGGCAGACGAAATATAACTTCACTAAATAAGTGTAATGATGATTAACATATCTGACAGTGGTTTGTGCAAGCAGAAAAAAATGCATGGAATGCAAATAATTTTTGTAGATGGTTAGGAGGAAGGGGGCTGTGCTTGTGTTTTTACTATAAATGGAGGAGTTACCTAAAAGGTAGTAACATCTGTAACATGTTTTAGAGCTTTACAGATCACTTACTTACAAGTGAGTTGTCTCGTTTCAAAATATTTTATTTATTTATTTTAAAACATGTCTTTTGTAGGACTTTAAGAATTCTCTCTTATTTTTAAGCATCCTCTTGTAGAAGCATTTATCTTCCTCTTCTTTAATCATCTTCTCACTGCATCCTATGGTCTAAGTCCCTATCCACTTTTTGACACTCCACGGTGTTTCAAAATCTTTTCTCTTTCATGGCCCTATTGCCATTGAGTCTTGTGTTAGAACATAACAACAAGGATTCTTTCGCCCCGTACTGTGGTACTAGATGTTTGAAGAAAATATAATTTTAAGAACCACAAAGAGTTACCAATAAAATAAACTTATTTACTATCAGATTTGGTCCACTAATCATAATCACATAAAATTATTTAGATCAGCTTGCATTATATCATTTTTACTACAATATGTAAAAGTGAAATTATGTGGATACATAATTGGAACTGTTATTTGTAGTAGTGTGCATTAATACAATTAAATAATCTATGTTCAGTTTCTGTCTTCCTTTGTGAAGTCCACTCTATAACATAATTGTTTCGCCATACCTGTTTTCTGTGGTTTCTTTACTGAAACGAAATTTTTATGTACAGGCACTACTGCTCTTATTGCTTTGTTGGAAGGCAATCAGTTGGTAGTTGCGAATGTTGGAGATTCTAGGGGAGTGATGTGTGACAGCCGGGGCAACGCTATACCACTATCTTTCGATCACAAACCACAACAGGTAAGTACATATGTTTGTTTGTATGTATAATTTCAATAATGTTAGATGCAGAAAATGATTAGTTATCCTCATTAGTGTTATGAAGTAAGTCAGTAACTGTCTGCTGTTCAATTGTAATCATCTTTATCTAAAAATCGAAAATTCAAGTTGGAATGCCAATAACAGAGGTTAGATAACAAATCACTGTAAAGACAGTCGCTGAAACCTTGACAGGCATGTAAAATAGACATTCACAGAACTTAAAATTTTTGGCTATGAGTTTTCATTGGAAAAAGAAACACATACCTTCAATCAGACACAACTCGAGCACACATGATCACCTTCTCCAACTGTTCCAGTGCAACAAGTGCCTTGACAGTGAGTGAGGAGAGGAGCAGAGTGGAATATGCAGGATGACTGTAAGGGTGTGAATGGAAAGTTCTGCACTGCATAATGGATTGTAAAGGCTCTGATAGGTGGGAATGAGAGATCACTATGGAATGCAGTAAGTAGAATAGGCGAAAAAGAGGATGTGTACAATTGTTTGTGGGGCAGGGGCAAACTGTAAAATAATAACAATAAAAAAGAACAATAATAAAATAAAAATAAAATTAAAGGTATATTGAAATAGTAAAGAAAAACAACGTACAAAAAAGTGGGTGACACACAGTTGGAACAGCTGCTAAATTTCTGTGCCACTTTGGGCTTATCATTGACTATATACCATATTTGCACAAATATAGGCCACATATGAATATAGGCAGCACCTAAACTTTTGACTTGAGATTCTAGGGAAAAAGATATCTTGAGTACAGGCCTCAGGTTTTTTATTTTATTTATTTATTTTCGTCTAATCTAACTTTCTCCTAATCAGAAACAAATGTTAACGAAATAATGTCCACTTTTCAACAAATTCAGAACAAATATGGAAAACTGTAAATCAATGAATAAGAAAGCGAGTTGACAGGCCGATCGGAGGCAGATAGTCATGCAGCGCTTCAAGTGAGGGGAGAACGAACCAAGCCGTGTTACTGGGCATTTGAAGGGTTGTATAGCATAGACATGTGCTGTGGAAATATTGAGTTTATTTGGGGTGTGTGTGTGTGTGTGTGTGTGTGTGTGTGTGTGATGTTTTGGCTTGTAGGTGGTAGTGAGGAAAGAAAGAACGAGTTACACCACCAAATGTAAGCTTCACGTTGCCCTGTCACAGCAAGGAACATGGAAAGCGGGAAGCTGGACATAAATTTGACACTGATAGAAAAAAGTTCGTAGGTAGTGTGTAAGTGAGGACAAACTATTAAAATGTTGTGCATTTCACAGACAAAAATGTAAATATCCCGATGTAGGAAAAGACTTGCTCGACTTCATAATTCAAAACAGGAACTGTGGTTGTGTTGTTACAGCAGAAATAATTCACTTGAAAGGCTGCAAAATAGCCTCGAGTTCCATGTACATCATTTCATGGAAATTACCCCAATGAATGTCAAAGCAATGAATCTGGTCGTGATAAAATACGTTATTTTAAAATGTAGGATTTGAACTTAACATCGGTATTAGCTACACAAATAAGTTGTTCCGCCATCCCTGTGGAAGGTGTTACCAATGTAAACATCACAGTAAGTACTGCTCCAACCAAACTAAACTTTTATCGCGAAGATTAGCTTCATTGACCGCATCAAATTGAAATCATTTCTGTACTTAGGGTGTGTGGGTCTTACGTCCCGCTTTTGTTTAAGGCCAAACAGTCGTCTGCTATGGCTGGCTGTGGTACAGAAAGACACCATACGATTTATATCGAAACATCGACTTCACGAATTGCCGTGCCATTTTTGTGAATGTGTGCAAAAACATAGATGCAGTTCTGTGAAACAGTTACTGTACCATTTTTGTTTGAGGACTATATATTTGGCATAACTGAAGACTGGGATACCATCTGTCAACTTTGACTCGTGACGTCATCAACATTTCAGAAAACCCATATATGGGATATCTTAATACTTATGTATTGTAGATAATAAATAATCTGAAGTTATCCTCGTAAATTACAGATAACAGAATGTACCATCGATCGCAGGTCTCAGCCAAAAACTTCGCACCTTCGGCACTCACATGGAAAAACAGAAAAAAACCTCGGTAATCTATACCTTACCATTAGAGGGAAGCTAAAGATCAATTTTTAAACACAAAATATTAATATAATCTGTTGTGTGTGTAAACAAACTATCATCTTTAACTCAGCCACCACATAATTACTCGTGCCTTCTACAAACATGCACTCACCTCAAAACTACCGCGCTGGGATGACATCACAGGTCAAAGCTGAAGGGCAGTATCCCCCTCTTCAGGTGAGCTCAAAAAATTACATGCTCACATTTATTTTGGTTTGAGAAATGTAATAAAGTATATGGCTCACCTGAAGACGGGATACCGCTGAAGGTGCAAATTTTTGGCCTGAGACCTGTGATCGATGGTACATACTGTTATCTGTAATTTACGAGGATAACTACAGATTATTTAATATCTACAATACAGAAGCATTAAGATATCACGTGTATGGGTTTTCCGACATGTTGATGACGTCATGGGTCAAAGTCAATGAATGGTATCCCAGTCTTCAGTTATGACTTACGGGAAAAGGGGGGGGGGATGGAATCACAGTTATAGGATGCACCATGATTTTGGGAGCCAAAATTTGAAAAGAAAGTTTGGCCTATATTTGAGCAACTATGGTAATAACACATCAAGAAGGCAGTCAAGGTCACACGTGTTTACAGCCGCATGGAAGAAGCCCAAACAACCTGTCCAGCACTTTCCTCTTCAACAAATACCCTACAGACCTCATGGGCAAACAGATCTTGCAAGCTGTCCATTCCTCCCCTTCCAGCAATAATGTTCTTAACTCAGACCATCCAGAAGCTTCCCATAAGTGACCAGTACCATCCCGGCCTGGAATGCCTTAACAAATTGTTCCTTCAGGGCTGCGACTTACTCAAGTAAAGTCATGAAATGAGATCATCCCTTCAAAGTATCCTCCCCCCATTGCCCAGGTAGCCTTTTGCTTTCCTCCCTACCTAATCGTTCCTACCCCTGTAAGTGACCCCGGTGCTAAACCTGCCCAATGCACCCTCCCACAACCAACTACTGTAGTCCCACCACAACTTATCCCATTCATGGCAAGGCTAATTAATATGTCATTTACCAACTGACAGGTGTTCAGTGCACTGCATTTTATAGTAGTTTGCCCGCCAGCAAATTGGCTGAACTCATGAATGATCACATAAGAACTGTTTGTCCCCCAAGCACTCAGTATCCAGTGGCAGACTATGCCCTCAAACATAACTCCAGGGTCATGTTACACCTTATGTGCCATTGGCTACTCCTACCTAGCACCATCCCCCCCCCCCCCCTCCCAGTTCAACATTATTTGGTTCACTTATTTTATCCTGCAATATCTTTGACTTTGAGCTATCACTCTTCAATCCATCTGTACTTCATGGTCTAACTATTACTACCTGTGGCTTAGCAAAAATTTTTACAGTGAGTTTCTACCTATCCTCACAATATTAATGACATTCCAATCTGGACATGCCATTATTACAGAACACATTGGGTTTATTACACTGAAAGATTAGAAGAATAATTGACAAATTACCAAATAGTCACAGCCATCAGAAAATAATCATACATACACTCAGCCACAACTCGTGCACAAAAGACCCTACCATATCTGGCTGTAATGGCAACTGGTACTATGAAGTTGTATTGGGAGGAGGGGTGGGGGATTCGGGACAAGGGTGAGGATGGAGAGAGAGAAAGAGAGTAAATATCCCAATCCGATTTTCCATTGTAAAATTTACTTTCCATAAATATGAAAAGAAGAGAACTGTCACAGTATCTGCTGTTTAACTCATTCTCTAACTAAAATAATTTGGCAAACTGAAGCAATTATCTTTCCTTGGCTTAAATGAGGAATCATGCTATGTCATTTGCTGCAAATGGCTATGTACACTACACTACACTGCTAAGTCACGGTCTCGATTTGTTCACGCTTTGATCTATCAGTTCCATTTAGTTGTCATTGTTGTTTGTCACCTCTGGTTGTCTCGTTAAGTGTTGACTATTAGCGGCGACTCTCCACTGACTCCTTTGGTTGGTAGGTCGTTTTCTAGTCACCCAGTCAGTAGTCTGGTCTGACGTCGGTCGCAATTCTGCTGACAGCCTCAGTCAGTCGGTCGTTTATGAATCGCTCCCGACCTGGTCCGACCTTCGGTCACAGTATATATGTTAGAAGAAATGTGTTAATCTTAATGGTGATCATGTTGAAAAATAAATACAGTATATGATTTTGAAGCTTAAGAATCATACTTTATGCCCTTTGTGATCAATCTTGATAGAATTCTATAAGCAAGTGTGCATTACTTTCCAGCCTGCTGTCATACAGTCCACATCATTCTAATCATATGTGCTTTCCTCTTTATTTTTTCAGGTACGTGAAAAGAAACGAATAAAAGAAGCTGGTGGATTTGTCACTTTTAATGGTGTGTGGCGAGTGGCTGGCATATTAGCTACTTCCCGTGCTCTTGGTGATTACCCTTTGAAAGATAAAAAACTGGTAATTGCTGATCCAGATATTTTGACGTTTGATCTGTCAGACCATAAACCACAATTTCTAATATTAGCTTCAGATGGCTTATGGGATACTTTCACAAATGAGGAGGCAGTTGCCTTCATTAAAGAGAGATTAAATGAACCACATTATGGTGCAAAGAGCATTACTCTGCAGTCTTATTACAGAGGTTCCTTGGATAATATAACAGTTGTTGTAATCAATTTCAAAGAACAAAAATGGAGCTATGCAAGTGCCAAGAAAACAGATTAAATTTTTTGTGTGTGCTTTTATTTGCACAATCAAGATAATGTAACCAAATTTGTCATTGTTTCACAAAAACCTGTTCGTAACACAGTTTTAGAAAGAAGTTTATGATTGTTGGTGTTGTATGAAATATGTTTGAATCTCTTTCAGGGAGGGAACTGAATAAAGTTACTCTAGATAAATTATTTTTGTGACTTGCTGTATTTGAGATATGTGGTTATTGATTGAACTTGCCTTTTGTACTATGTAACTGTTATTAAATCTGTTTTTGATGGTGACTTGTATTTTGTGAACGTTTTTCTTGAATGTTAATTCACTTGTGATCTAGTCAGATATGTGTTGTTACACAAAATTTATGTACACATGAGTGTTATATATTTATATGTACAACAATAAAATGTGCCAAAATCTCTGTATAGCACTTTATTTTACTGCTTTGTGTACCATTTGTTCGTGGCATTTGAATTTTGAGAAATATGCTGTTTATCATGTAGAAAAGACCACATGTGCAGAATAGTGTCTGTGTTGATGGAGAATGATTTGGATTAATAGTTGACTTATTTCATGATAAATTTTGATGGAATAAAGGAATACCTCTGAATTAGATACTGATTTTCTGAGAATATGAAATATCCTAGAGATAAAGTGTTATCGGTAATAGTAAAGAATTAGTAATACCCATGGAAAAGCCCTTGCACAATACCACATAAGTAGAATCTGGTATTATGCACGACCATAATATCAGCTACAGTCCATAAGAATTTAGGGATAATTCTGCATGCCAGCCACTTGTGCTGACACACCAGCACATCAACAGTAAGGTGGACATCAGTTGAATAACCCAAAATGACATCCCCAAGCACAATGTAATTTTAGAATGTAATCACCAAAGACAATCTAAACAAATGTTAAAATATCATTTCAGCCTGCACAGAGTTTACTGATGAGGGATAAAATGAGAACATTGGTTCATACAGTTTTTGATGCCATGTTTCAGATATCATTCATATGACAATAGGCTGCAACATTTTGTAAAGGCTGTTGCTGAGCTGCAGACAGACACACAGAGTTGTCCTTAGAACACATTCTATAGTCTCAATATGATTCTGGCATCCACACGCTGCCTCGTAATTCCTGCCTCCCACCTTTATTTTTTGCCAATATTTTCCCCTTTTCTTCTCATCCAAATTTTACTCCCCCACCTCCCCAGTTGTAGATCACATTGTTGTTCACCCTAAAGTTTTCAGCCACAGCCTCCATCAGAAAAAGGAAAATACACATTCGTTAAATCACAGAGGTATATTCCCACACAGGTAACCTCCATTCTCAGCTACCATGCCTCAAGTGTTGTGTCAGCAATGACTGAAATTTACAGTGGGAAGGCTAGGTGGAAAGGCAGTGATCAGTCTAAGAGATGAAGCCTGCCTGATGAAGCAAGCAGGGAAAAGAGAGCTGAAAAATATGAGCGGTAGTGTTAGCTGGGGAGGGGAGGGGAGTGAAAAAGGGATGAGCAACAAAGGGGAAAATAATGGCAAACAGCAAAGGCAGAGGTGATGCAGAATGGATGGTATGGCAACTGTTGGAGCAGGAGTTGAGGAAGTAGGATACTGTAATTTGAGATCTGCACAGTTCAGAAAAGCTAATGGTGTAGAGGAGGAGCCAGGTGGCCCAGTAGTGAAGCAGCCAGAGGGATCATATACCCGTGGAAAGCCCCGATGCAAAACTGCTCAATCCACCCAAAAAGCAATTCCCATTCTGGTCCTAACAAAGGCTTAGGTGTTTTCACACTATGTCAGTGACAAGTCTGGTGTCAAAACCATTGGTTTGAATTTCAGTGTTCACTCTGGTGGCTGGACCGTGATAGGATGGCAAGAGCTGGGCTATGGCACGCTAGCAACATTGGGAATGTTTAATAAGCCCACCGTGAGCTGGCTTATGGTGCAAGTCGGTGGAGTTGTGCTTCAGCTTCTGCAATAAAGATTCCAGATACCTCCCTCTTTTTTTGTCAGAAGTATCACTGCACAAGGTTTTTTTTTCCCTTAAAATAGCAGGTTTACATTTCACAATCAGTGAATAAATATTACAAATATTGTTGTTATGTGGGAAAAGTTACTTAGTTGATCTGCATTTGTTTAGTCCGTGTATCTTCATACATCTTTAACAACAGGCAACTGAGGAGTCATATTTTCTTACACACTTTTATCCTTCTTATTTGAAATGCTGATCAGGAAACACCTTGGAAACAAATTCATGTAAGAATCTTAAGAACCTGGTAAAATGAAGTTAGATCTTTCTGACAAAAATCCATTGAAATACAGTTCCATTTGTCATTACATGAACTTCATCAAAGATAATATTTTTTAGGACAGGTTGCTTACTCACCACAGAGACATCAGATGTGCACAGAAAGGCACAAATAACAGAATAAAACTTGTAGTTTTCAACCTTAAGGCATATGTCAGCTAAAGAGAAACACTCAGACATACCTGACCACTATCTCCAATGACCACTATCTCCAAGGACAAAATAGCTATGATGAAGGTTTAGGAAGATATTACTGAAGATGATAATTATTTCATGGTATGTCACAGCAGTCCAATAAACTTTCTCCTTCCTCAGAGAGGAAAATTTGTAACAATTCTGCACTAATGTATCTTTTGTTGTTATGCTCCTATGAAAACTAGTTATGTTTTGAATTTGTCTCTTAAATGTTTTGCAGCACTTAATAAAATGTATTAAGATTCATTCTACAATATAATGAGGACAGTTTACAACTCGCCATAAACACATATGATCTGCTGCAACAGCCACATAAAAAAGACACACACATGAAACACTTAAGCCATAAAAACGTAACTTCCAACATGGAGGTCGAAATGTCTTACATGTTTAATCATTTTGTTTTAAACGTTGATGATAACCACACAGTGGTCAAAATTTAGATCTGAATAAATTAATATTTATGACTGATTGCTGAAAAATTTCTACAAATCAGTCAGTCATTGAGCACAAGTGCCACCATGGAATCAATAACTTGAAGTGTGTGAGTGTGTGTGTGTGTGTGTGTGTGTGTGTGTGTGTGTGTGTGTGTGTTTTAAAGTGCCTATTGCAGCTCGTCATACATCTATGTGGGGAGATGCAAACGGTCTTATTATATTGTTGAATTACAAGCTGGACTTTCTATTTTAAGATTCATTATGTAATACGAATAATATTTTTTGAGAAAATTTACTAGTTCTAGTCCATATGGTATTTCTTCTGTGCTGCCGGCAGCGGTGGCCGAGGGGACTGAGGCGCTCCAGTCGCAGTGTGCAGGGCCACTACGGTCGGGGGTTCGAATCCCCCCTCAGGCATGAATATTTGTGCCGTCCTAGTTCATAAGTGTTCATCAGTAGTTTGTAAGTTTAGGGACTGATGACCCCGTAGTTAAGTCCCATAAACTATACTGTATATCTTCTGTGCTTAAAAACTCAGTGCCACTGCATTGTCAAACCAATATCTGTTAAAGTAAAGAAGTTATTTTACTATATGATAGTCTAGAATAGGTGGTGGTGGAGAGGGGATTCCGTTACCCATGCAGCTCATCCTGTCTAAAAGAAGAAAAAGGTAGGGGAGGACTGTGCTTGAGGGTATACAGAACATTTCTATAATTCTTTAGACTGCACTTACATTCAGTCTCCAGCCTTCCAGATTTGTGTTTTCCATGATTTCCCGAAATCGCTCTAGACAAATGGTGGGATGATTTCTTTCAAAGACCCTGGCTCATTTCCTCCACATCCATATAACCTGAGCTTGTGCTCCATTTATAATTGAATTGCCATATTGTCAACAGAAAGTTAAAACCTAACCTACCTACCTTCCTCCCTCCCAGCCACTCTCTCTCTCTCTCTCTCTCTCTCTCTCTCTCTCTCTCTCTCTCTCTCTCTCTCTCTCTCTCTGTGTGTGTGTGTGTGTGTGTGTGTGTGTGTGTGTGAGAGATTCTGAAGAAGGCTCTTTGGACTGAAAGCTGAAATTATTCAAAATGTTCAAATGTTTGTTAAACTTACGGGACTTAACTACGGGGTCATCAGTCCCTAAACTTACAAACTACTTATCAACTACCTTATACTAAAGACGGCACAAATATCCATGCCCGAGGGGGGATTCGAACCCCCGACCGTAGTGGCCGTCAGACCGTGACTGGAGCGCCTCAGTCTCCTCGGCCACCGCGGCCTGCTGAAATTATTGAAAAGCCTTTTAAGACATCAAGATGTCTGTCAAGGAGTAGCAATGTATTCTATTCAAAACATTGTTGTTAATCCTTCCTGAACTTTCCATTGATTAATTATTTTGATATGTTGATGTTGCAAAATGCAGGACTATAGCTATGAATTTATAATGAGAGGCAGCACATCATTTTGCTTAAGTGATAAGTTGCACTGTGTTTTAGTACCAACAAATTATGATGATCAGTAGCAAACATATTTATAGCAGTTTATTTGGTTAGGTTTAACATACATGTTGTGAGTGGAAATTCATTTCTGTGTGTGCATTAATTGAGCAAAAATGGATGCAGTGTGTCCACCACATGTGGTGATGCTCCAGTGGTGCATGCTTTTTCCCTCCCTTCTCAGGTTTTGCCCGTATTCCACTTTTTAATACATTAAGTACATTGTGTGTGAACTCTTGGCACTAATAAACAAATTTTATCATATAATCTAATTTTGTTGTCAGTTCTGTTATTTTTAGTTTTTGACACATTATGAGGTCTCATCTATAAAATTATATATGTTGCACATAATTTCTCACCTATTTGTTGAACAAGAGATTTTGGATACCAATATAGGAAGTATATATGAAGGTATTACTGAATAAAGATTTTCTTTTATTCCAGTCATATAAGTACATAATTTTCCAAAGAGTTAAATATTTAATTTACACTTTTTATACAGCCCCCAGTTTACATTAAGTAGATAAAAACATAATAAGAGACACAGGACTGAAATCTATGGAGGGATACAATGATTGTAACAATCTAAGGTTCTGAAACCGTTAGAACCAACTGTTCATTTTTAAAGTAAAATAAGGAAACTTAAAGAAGACAAAACTAAGTATAATACAGTCAAAATTTCAAATGTTGTTTCATCAGAAGTGTAAAACAGCTGAAGGATATAAATAAAAATAGGGACTGGTGAAGTTATATAAGAGTAAAAAGACAAATTCACCACTTATGCTACGTAGCAGAGAATGCAGTGGGCTGCCCAGAGAACAGCGCAAAAGCAGGGTGGTAGTAAAGGAGTAGTGAAATGTGAAATGAGGGTGAAAAAGAAGTTTCCCTGCACATCTTATGGTTTATGTATTCTTCGTTTATTTATTCTTTCAGTTTCCTTTTTGTTATTTTTCCTTTACATACACTTATCTTTTTCCTCTCATATTTCTCTTTTTTTTCACTCCCTGCACTCGTCTCTAAGTATGTGACTGCATTCCCTTCACACTTTGCCACAGACTTATTTATCATTTGATATTTCAACCACAGGATTGTTTCTAATCACAATTTGCAATTAGTTCATTTGTTTATGTTGATAGTAGTTGGAATGATTCATGCTTACATTCAAACGTACCACATGTATTACAATTTCTCTTCTCCCTTTAACTCCTCATATTCAGTAGGGCTAAAAAGAAATTGAAATTGTTGTTAAAAGATAATTTTAGAAGCTCATGAGGGCCAGAGGTCTAATAATAATTTTTATGATGAGCACAAATCCTTAGTTATTTTTATAGTGTTTGTTTTGTGGTTTTTTCTTAAATTCATTGTATGTATTGCTTGAAAATATCAGGAATCCCCTGTCAGCATTTAGCAGCATTTGTCATGTCACCATCAAAGGTTTCCTGTCGAAATGTTTCTACATCTGCTTGACTATCTGCATGTACAGCTTTCATCTTCTCTGGCTGTTATTAAAAGAGAAATAAAAAGAGTTTGAGTTATTTGTAGAGCAATTAATTGGAAAACCATTACATGAATAAATGGAACACAGCAGGTTGCTTTTAACTATCATAACAAATTTGAAGTTCAGTAATTGATAGACAATGAAAAATAAATCACAAAAATTTGTTTTAAAATGCAGAGGATTTTATACATCTAATATGTCTTGTAAACAAATGTTCTTTTAGGGGGCATGCATCATGTTTCTCAAAGGAACTGAAGCACATGAAAATTAAATAAATTTTACAATGTTACAAGGATTGAGTGCAATTTGCTGTAAAGAACGATTGTTGGACTGCAGACAGGCATATAGAAAAGACAATCATACTCATTCAACTGAAGCTTTCAGTCACAGTCTTCATCAGAAAAAGAACAAATGTACATTCATATGATTACATAGGTGCAACTCATGCATGCCTGCATTAACCCAGATAGCGCAGAATTATTTTTGTCTTAAATTTTTTTTTCAGAAGCTATTAATTACCTTCATATGACTCTTCAAGATCGTTATAAGTGATTTTTTTCACAATCATTTCATTAGTTTTGCAATACTCAGCCCTCCTTCCTGGAAGATTGTCGAAATGAATGTTTCACAATTTTAATCTGATAAATCATTATTATTAAAACATAATTTAATATGAAATATATGCATATAAATGTCACAAAAATTAAAGAAGCCCAACTTTGAGGAATTCTTCAATATCTTCTTTATGAACATGAACTTCGCACCTGTATCCAACCACTTTGCAATCAGTAATACAAGCTAAATTTGATCAGAAATGGGTGTAGGCTATTCAAAAAAATAAAATATGACATGGTGCATGAATTCTTAAATACAAAAATGAAAAAGTAAGTTGCCATTCTTGTCCTGGAAGGACGTCACCGCTATTGGGGTTAAGATTGTGCCCCAAGACACCTCAAGTGAAAAAAGGCTCAGTGGCTAGGGACAGTGGTCATGTTTGCACGTGTGTGTGTGTGTGTGTGTGTGTGTGTGTGTGTGTTCTCTTTTTCTGTCTGTTTCTGTGAATGCTGTGACTAAAAGCTTTAGTTATTTGAGTATGCTTGTCTTTTATATACATACCTGCCTTTTGCTCTGTGATTGTCTTTATGGTGAAATGCAATCTATCATCATAATATTGTTGATATTCCAACATGGACTTTATGGTGTAATATACATTCTAGAAATTTAGAACTGAATTACCTTAGGATGCATAAGAACTAATGGTAGTTCCGCAACTAGTTCACCTCCAAGAGCACCAAGATAAAGTTTCACTTTCACAGAATATGAGACCACTATTCCAAATGCATCTCGCTGTTCTGGAGAGGCAAGCCTGTAAATGAAATATCATTTATTTAAACTCTCAACAGTTTGACACTGGTAAGAAACAAAGAATTTCAAAATTGTAATTGTTAAGAACAAGGAAAAATAGTTACGGTATATCAGTTTTGTAACTGTGTCTTTTGAGTTTCAGTAGGCATTAAATTACTGATTATGAACAACATTTTAATGTGCTCATGATTATTCTTGCATAAAAATCTTTTGTTGTTGTTGTTGTGGTCTTCAGTTCGCAGACTGGTTTGATGCAACTCTCCACACTACCCTGTCCTGTGCAAGCCTCTTCATCTGAGAATATGTACGGCAATCTACATCCTTTTGAATCTGCTTAATGTATTCATCCCTTGGTCTCCCTCTATGATTTTTACTCCATACACTTCCTTATAATGCTAAATTGATAATTCCTTGATGTCTCAGAATATGTCCAACCAATCTATCCCTTCTCTTAGTAAGAATATGCCAGAAACTCCTTTTCTCCCCAATTCGGTTAAGCACCTCTTCATTAGTTACATGATCTACCCATCTAATTTTCATCATTTGTCGGTAGCACCACATTTCAAAAGCTTCTATCATCTTTTTATCTGAACTCCTTATCGTCCACGTTTCACTCCCATACAATGCTACACTCCAGACAAATGCTTTCAGAAAGGACTTCCTAACATTTAAATTAATATTGGATGTTAACAAATTTCGCTTCTTCAGAAATGCTTTTCTTCCCATAGCCATCCTGCATTTTATATCTTCTTTACTTCTGCTATCAGAAGTTATCTTGCTACCCACATAACAAAATTCGTCTACTACTTTGATTGACTCATTACCTAATTCCTTCAGCATCGCCTGATTTTCTGACATTGCATTCCTTTACCTTAATTTTACTCTTGTTAATGTTCATCTTATATCTTCCTTGCAAGACACTGTCCATTCCATTCAATTGCTCTTCCAGATCTTTTGCAGTCTCTGACAGAATTACTATGTCATTGGCAAACCGCAATGTTTTTATTTCTTCTCCCTGCACTTTAATGCTCTCTCCAAATTTCTCCTTCCATTCCTTCACTGCCTGTTCAATGTACAGATTGAACAACATTGGGGAAACGCTACAACCCTGTCTTACTCCCTTCCCAACCTCCGCGTCCCTTTCTTGCCCTTCGACTCTAATAACTGCTGTCTGGTTTTTGTATAGGTTGAATATAACTCTTCGCTCCCTATATTTTACTCCTGCTATCTTCAGAATTTGGAAAAGTGCATCCCATTCATCGTTGTCAAAAGCTTTCCACAAAATGACAAACGCTAAAAACGTAGGTTTCCCTTTACTTAGTCTATCTTCTAAGATAAGTCATAATGTGAGTATTGCCTCCCGTGTTCCTACCTTTCTCCTCAATCCGAACTGATCTTCCCTGATGTCGGATTCCACAGGTTTTTCCATTCATCTGTAAATAATTTGTGTTAGTATTTTGCAACCATGACTTATTAAACTGATAGTTCTGTAATTTTCACACTTGTCTGCACTTGCTTTCTTTGGAATTGGAATTACGATATTCTTCTTGAAGTCTGAGGATATTTCCCCTGTCTCAAACATCTTACATACCAGGTGATACAATTTTTTCATGACTGGCTCTCCTAATGATATCAGCAGTTCAGACAGAATATATTCTACTCCAGGTCCTTGTTTCGACTCAAGTCCTTCAGTGCTCTGTCAAATTCTTCTCGCAGTATCATATCTCCTAACTCATCTTCCTTCACTTCGTCTTCCATTTCTAGAATACTGCCTTGAAGTTTATTTCCCTTGTATAGGCCCTCTATATATTCCTTCCACAGTTCCGCCTTCCCCTCTTTGCTCAGTTGCTCAGTACTGGTTTTCCATCTGAGTTCTTGATATTCATACAGCTGCTTTTCTTGTCTCCAAATATCTCTCTTATTTTCCTGTAGGTGGAATCTATCTTTCCCCTTGTTATGCATTCTTCTACGGTTCTGCATCTGTCCTCTAGCCACTCCTGCTTAGCCAGTCTGCACTTTCTGTCAATCTCATTTTTCAGACGTTTGTACTCCCTTTTTCCTGTTTCACTTGCTGAATTTTTATATTTTCTTCTCTCATAAATTAAGTTCAGTATATCCTGTGTTATCCAGGGATTTCTATTAGACCTTGTCCTTCTGCCTACATGGTCCTTTGCTGCCTTCACTACCCTATCTCTCAGAGCTACCCATTCTTCTTCTACTATATTACTTTCCCTCGTTTCAGCCAATCCTTGCCTAATGCTCCCTCTGAAACTCTCAACCACCTCTGGTTCCTTCAATTTGTCCAGGTTGTATCTCCTAACCTTTCTGCCTTTCTGCAGTCTCTTAAGTTTTAATCTGCAGTTCATAACCAATAAGTTATGGTCAGAGTCTATATCTGCCCCTGGATATGTCTTACAGTTAAGAACCTGGTTTCTAAATCTATTCCATTGTAAAGTCAATCTGGTACCTTCCAGTGTCTCCTGGTCTCTTCCACGTTTACAGCCTTCTTTCATGATGATTAAACCAAGTGTTTGTTATGATTAAATTATGTTCCGTGCAAAATTCTACCAGTCGATCTCCTCTTTCATTCCTTTTCCCAGTCCATATTCACCTACTACATTTCCTTCTCTTCCCTTGCCTACTACTGAGTTCCAGCCCCCCATAACAATCAAGTTTTCGTCTCCTTTAACTTTCTGAATGATTTCTTTTATTTCTTCATACAATTTTTGATATCTGGCCGTGCTAGTTGGCACATAAACTTGCATTACTGTGGTCGGTGTTGGCTTCATGTCTATCTTTACTACGATAATGTGTTCACTATGCTGTTCATTGTAATTTACCCGCATTCCTATTATTCATTATCAGACCTACTCCTGCGTTACCACCAACTGATTTTGTATTGATAACCCTGTACTCACCTGACCAGAAATCCTGTTCATCCTGCCACCGAACTTCACTAATCCTTACAATATCTAACTTTAACCTATCTATTTTTCTTTTCAAATTTTCTAGCTTGCCTATGCGATTAAGAGTTAGAACATTACACGCTCCGACCCGTAGAATGCCTGTTTTGTTTTTCTTGATGACGACATCCTGCTGAGTAGTCCCTGCCTGGAGATTTGAATGGGGGAATATTTTACCCAAGAAGACGCCATCATCATATATTCATACAGGAGAGCTGCATGTCCTCGGGAGAAGTAACGACTGTAGTTTCCCCTTGCTTTCAGCCATTTGCAGTAACTGCATGGCAAAGCCATGTTAGCTGATGTTACAAGGCCAGCTCAGTCAGTCAACCAGACTGTTGCCCCTGTAACTACTGAAATGGCTGCTGCCCCTCTTCAGGAACCACATGTTTGTCTGGCCTCTCCACAGATACCCCTCCACTGTCGTTGCACCTATGGTACGGCTATCTGCATCATTGACGCACGCAAGCCACCCCACCTCGTCAATGTCTGTGGTTCATGGGGGTGGAATAAAAATCTACAACCACCAAAAAAATTGTAAACCACAACCAAATTAAAATATAATTAATAGCAAGTAACCTCCTACTTAGCAAAAATTAGAAACAATATACAAATTCTGTTGTGCTATATATCACTGATTCATATTATTTAATCTTTGCTAAAACATCACTAAAAATTAGAATCTAACAATTTTTTCAGTATTTCATGATTTGGCAGTCTTTTTAATAGTTTTGGGCACAGTATCTGATTGTTTACCAGTGATGCCATCTGAAAATGCCCAAGAGCCTCAGCATAACTCCACCACTGAAAGTATTTTAAACATCTATTACATTTCCATCTCCATGAATACCCAAGATCATCATATGCTAGTGAGCAAGTGATTTGACCCATGGTGATAGAAAGTTTGTGACCAACAGAATTTAGCTGGCAAAGAATTTTGCCAACACCATGGCTGAATTACAAATCTCTCCAACAATATATCACACGTGGAGAGAATATTTCAATAAATAAAAGTTGGCAAAATAAAACAATTCCAGGGACGATTCAACAATATTTTTGAGAAGGGTGTTTTGCTATTCACCACAGAGACATTTCAATGACATGCAAAAAGGCACACAACAGAAATCTATGAGACAACTTTGTGGTGAGTAAATAACAGTTTGTCCATACAACGGATCAGATGAGAGACCGCATTTGTAGCTTAAAGAAAAGCATTATTTGCATGTAATGAAAAACACATATAATAAATGTGTGTTTGTGCCTCAGAGAGCAGATATTATAACTCAAAGGGAACTATTGCATTTTTCACTCTTGAAATTGTAGAATTTGTTTTCCAGCAATTGATGGAACCATCTTTAATAATGCTTTGTATATGTGCACAAATACACCACTGTTTAGGTTCTACATTAAACTGACCCCACAAGAGGCTGTGAAAAGTGATTACAGACAAGACCATGCCTAAACTAACTTTATGATGTTCTACCCAAAATGAAGAGTATGTATGTTTAATGTGTTTAAAGTGGTAATATTTGGTAAAAATTAAGGTATGAAATGCTTTACATATTCTTACTTGTATTTCCAATTATTTATTAAATGTACAAAGCAAACATTATTCACAATATAAAATTAACATATACTACACCCCAGTCAGTATACTAGATAAAATCATCACTTACAGGGTTGTTGATGCTAATGTAACATCTTCATGTTTGAGAGTGCCATCTAGAGCAATGCCTCGTCTCCCTCTATTTGATTCTAATGTAGGTATTAGATAAATCACTTTCTGGAGACTGGATCCTGGATTTATAGGACATCCTTCTCTGGAAAAAAGAAGAATATGGTACATATAACATACATTGGTAAAAAAAAAAAAAAAAAAAAAAAAAAAAAAAAAAAAAAAAAAAAAAAAAAAAAACCCACACACACTGTAGAACTTTAATTTGGAAGATGTTTCCAAAATGTGACTTAAGTACACATACCAAATATTGTTGAACTTTCATTCCCAGAGGACAGTAGTTTAAGCCTATGCAATTATCTGTGACAAAATTAAAATATTGTGGCACTCAAGGTCCCTTTTAGGTTCTATATTATTTCTGTCTTTTGTAAATTATTTAGACTCAGTGACGTCCTGTCACAAGTTGACAGACAACAACAATGTATTGATCAAAGGAAGGTCTGCTGAATCATTCCAGAGTGAAATTGAAAAGTGCACCTCCCATGAAATAGTTTTTCTACTGATAAATTTATAATAAATACATAAAAAAGATAAATAAATAAAATAAAATAAAAATAAAAATCAGTCTCAAAATCTTGGACATACCTCCACTATAATCAGTGGTGGACTAAGGCTGTTGGAGGCCCAGGGTGGCGGCAAAACAAAATGAGCCCCCCCCCCCCCATCCACTTTTAAATACATGTGTTATTACAAAAAAGTAAATTTTGAAATTTGGACGCCTCCCAGATAGAGAGGTACAGAAGAGTCTTAAAAAAAAAAAAAAAAAAGTGTGCTTTTTTTTAAGGCTTCTTTCGAGGCATTTGGAGGGCCCCCAAGACAAAAGGCCCAGGGCAGTCTGCCCCTTCTGCCCATCCCTGATTAGTCCTCCACTGATTATAGTCAACTGTACAAATATTCATGAAAATCACAAAAAAATTACAAGTCACAAAATTCCATGGAATACAGTTTCAATATGAACTAAAAAGAAAAGCATGCATATTTTCTATAACTTCTCCATCTGATCACGGTGTATTAAAAAAATGGAATGTCCAGGATGTACTAGAAATGGAAAGGATAGATTAGATTGCCATTCATTATATAGTGAAGCATTAAGTCACAGTCAAACCCAATGAAAATACAGCTTCAACATGTAAGCTTTCAGGAGAAAAAGAAGAAGAAAATCCTCCTTTGAAGTAGAAAATACACATTCACATAAGAACAACTAGCATAAACATGGCTACTGCCCCAGTCACTTAGGCCCAACTGTGGGGCACACCTGCATCCGACATGTCAATCAGGGATGAGTGGCAGAGGTGGGATGTGTAGGAACATGCTGTGGACAAGTTAGGGCTGTTAAGTACAGATTTGGGGGTCTATCATAGAGAGAGGGGAGGGAAAAGGGAAGAGGAAAGATGTAGAGAAGGAGAAAAACTAGAAGGTTGATTGGTGGAAAAGAAAGCACAAGCAGTATTATAGTGGCAGCAGGGAAGGGAATGCAGGATAGGAAATAACAAAGGTTGCAACCAGGGGCATTATGGAAATTAATGATAAAGAGAGAGAGAGAGATCGATCCTACCAGCTGGGATTGATCAGGGGATCGAGTGATAGAGATTGTAAAGTAGTCATTGAAATAAAGTACACTGTTTTGGCAAAGACACCCATACTGAAGAACATGTCTTCTGGAACTACTTATGAGTCACTATAACCTTTTGCAAAATATTGAAAATATTCCACACATGAAGTGCTTTTCCCCTCAACTACTGTATGGTAACCCTTGGTGTTGGACAGCATGTTAAGCAACTAGATGGTCCAGCTGTCTCTGGGTCACAGTGTTTGCTGCTTAGTTTGTTTACCACTTGCTAGCTCTGACAGGTAACTCGCTTTGATTGAATAGGAGATACCTGTGACCTGACCTTAGTAGATGGTAATGAGAGGATGTATGGACAGGCTTTGTGTCTAGGTCTATTGTAGGGACATGAGACTGGAGACTGGGTGAGCAGGTTTAGAACAGGGATGAATAAGGATATGTTGTAAGTTCTACAAGAGCTGGAATACCACTGTAGGTGGATAGTGTGTGGGATATTCCTCATTTCAGGTCACAACAAAATGTGAATATACCCATGTTTTTTACTTCAGAAGAATGAGTTATTTGTCAAAATGCTTAAGTGTTTAGCAGTACTTTCATTGAGCCTGACTGCAACTCGATACTTTCTTTATGTGGTCAGTAGCATTCTTAGTGTTTTCATAATAATGTTATTTCATACGGTGTTATAACACAAAGTGCATCTGAAAAGTTCAGTTAATGGTATCAGGAAATATAGGAAACAATAGTTACAAACAAAATACCTTTATTGGCCTTCAAAGTAATTGCCATTGCCTACACTTCTGACATCGGTTGTACAGCTGTTGGAAATTGTCAGCAAATGCTTCACGTGGAATCACTCAAAGCACTGAGGTCACGCATTGTTGGATCTCCACAACTGTTGAGAGGTGTAAGCCTTTCAGGGCTAATTTAAGATGGGGAAACAGAAAGAAATCTTCCAATGCCAAATCTGGAAAATAAGGAGGGTGTGGAAGCACAGAGACCTTGCCTAGTGAGAAAGTTGGTCACTTGTATGGGCAGCATTGTCGTGCAGGAAATTCCACTGTCCACTTCACCACCGTACACTTTCAAAAACACTGCCTGGGTCTCTGTCATTGTTTTGCCTAATTTGAAACAAAACTTGATGTTGACATGTTGCTCTATTTTGTGCTCCACATTGCAATGAAACGAGTTCTCACACTGACCCTTTTAGCTGGTTCACAGTGTATACCATCACTTCACTGCAGTGCTTTGCATGATAGGGGGTGTTTTTCAACATAACTCTCAATGTGTAGGCACCTCATTCTCATGAGTGCAGTTTGAAAAATCTGGAAAAATTCACCAAACTTTTCAGATACACCTTCTATTGTTTTCCTGTTCGTATGTATCCATCAATCATAAGCCATATCACCATGTCATTTTTGTCATCATATGATCTCTCATTAAGCCACAACACCAATACAATGACTGGGTGTACATGACATGGTACCACTTTCACTAAAATGAAATAAAATTACTATTAAAAGTTGTTATAATTTGCTTACTGTGATTCAGCACTTGCTACAGCAGAACGAGATTGCCCATTTTGAAAAAGTACAACATCAACACCTTGCTGAACCATTGCTTTAATTTTCTTAACAACCTTGTTACTGTTATTTCGAATACATATATTGACACCAATTTTTTCTCCATGATGGTAAACCTGCAATCAAAACCAATAAAGACAAAACTGATAAAAATGAAACAAAAATTTATTTTGTAGACATAGATCATCAAATAACAACTCACAGATCTTAATTTCTAATGAAATACTTTGGTGGAAGGTACTATTAGTATAAAAGAAATGTATTATTGTCATTTTATAAACACTTCTTCTAGTGAAAGTCTCATCACTGAGCTTGATCTTGGGGGCTTTGGAAGGTTTCCTCTGGATGGTTCAAAACAGGTTGGCTGGCATAGGATGGTGCCCTTCAGGAGCCAATGGCTGTGCTACAGATTTGATGGTATAATTTCCCCTCAAATGAAAAGTAGTAGTTCATTAGGTTATAATCAGTAAACATATGTCAAAAGGTGTAGTGGGTTTTACTGTCTGAAGGATGTTGGGAGAGATAGTCTTCAAGAATAGCAAGACCATTGGCAGAGTGAAGTCTGGTATACATGGAAGTGATATCAACAGTGATAAAGATTCAAGAGGTAAAGAGATTGGGATAGAGCATTACTGGTGAAACAAGTGGTTAATATCCATGACGTAAGACTAGATTTTAGGCAACTGATGGTGGTATTGGTCAATTCGGGCCAAAATTCTTTCAGTGGAGGCACAGTAACCAGTAACAATTGGGCATCGAGGATTATTTGGTGTGTGGGGTTTTGGGAGCATGTAAAAAAGGTGGTGTGAAGGGCATTGTTATTGGAGTGAGAAGGGTCATGGATTTAGGGAAGAGGTTCTGAGGGTGGCCCTAGGCTTTCAATGTGTCTTGTAGGTCATATTGGGGTTTTTGGATGGGAGCATTCTGGCACAGTTTGAGGGTGGAAAATGACAGGAAAATGGGGAACTGAAGGTGTTAGAAGTTACTGATAATGCTGAAAAAGAATACAAAAATGTTGTACACATACAGAAAAATATATGCATGATATGCAAAACTACACACAGATATACAACATTATCCACAGGTACCCAAAATTACACACCAATAATAAAACAGCACTATCCACCAGATCTAGTCTGCAAACAGATTTCACAGAACATATCCTTCACACAGCCCCAATACAGTTCCTACCCCTGATAATTAGCCACAAAAGAATGCACTCTCATCACACAACATCACACTCAACTGGAACAATATAACTGCATACGTCATCTGGGCTTTGATTTCTATGAACATGCCCTAAAATTAGAGACTTTCTGCCCAATATCCTTCTCACTGTTCTTAAAGTGGCATTCTGTCACCCACTGAACCTCCTAGGCCATCCCTACATCACTCCCAGTCTAAATCCCTTGCCACTAGAGTCATACACCAAACAAAACCTAGGCTCAAGAAAAATACAGAAATACATGAACATGACACAATAACACACTTAAACATGCATGTGCTACATACTGCCACCCATTAATGTAAAAAGGGAACATTCCACATACATCTTCAACTTTTCAATGAGCTTCCCACAAGTATAGAAACTATTCATGATAAAATTTCCTACAACTCTGAAGTCTTATCTATTGTCTCATTGCTTTTACTCTGTAAAAGAATATCTGGAACAATAACTCTACAGACTGACTTAATGAACTGTTCAGAAAACATTACTATGTATCATAATGTATGAAACTATTCTTATGCTACTATGTACAATATATCAGGTCCTACATCTGATAACATTGTGTAACACCAGAGCATATGGGCTAAATAAATAAATCCCTGTGGGAGGTGCTGCTGCAAGAGCTGTGCAATACATGTGACCAGCACTGTCCTTTCGATCCCTGTCATAGGCTTATCCTACCTCATTAGAAGCTGGACCCCTTGTGGAAGCAGCTATGTCATTTACCACCTCTGCTGTGATCACAGCACAGCGTTTTATATTAGTATGATCAATAACCATGAGTATGATGCCAATTTTTTTGTGGAAAGTGGGAGCCCATGTGGAATAATTTAAAATAGTTAAGTATGGTTCTGTTCTTAATTTGTTTATTGTCGTATAATATTTCATACCTGTTTGTCAAGAGTTACTTCCAATTCAAGTTCTCCAGGACTGAGCATAAAGTCTTTCCTCACAACAGTACATGGTTGGCGACCTTGTTTTGAAGGTGCATATTGTACTTTTCTTATGCCAAGTGTGACTGTACTCCTAGATCATGATACAAATTCAGAATATAGTATTAACAACAACTTATGTGTATATTACAAGTATGGTATGAAATTAAGAGAAACAAAATTAATTTTAACTAATCTGATGAAACAAAGTCAAATCACTTTATCCAATCTTTTGCACATAAACACAGGCATTGTGAATTCTAAAAAAGATAGAGAGGGAAATAAATAAAAAAAGCAAGCTCTATAGGTATGGTCCTGAAGACCCAGCTTGAACACACATGGTGTATTCAGCTGGCATTGTGCATGCCTTACTTGGGTGCATGTGCAGCAATTTTGTACACTCTGTTGTGCATTCTCTGTGGTGAAAGATTTTCACCTCAATGTAAATTCATTTATCTTCCTGTGGTGAAACTGTAGAATTACATTGCTATGCCGAGCACAAAATTTTTCTTTGATAACATTCCATGCAGAAAGTAAGTGGAAGTTACCATCTTGATTAATACGTTGTCTCATTGTCAGACAGTCATATTGACATTGATTCATTGACATTTGAGAACCACACATTTTAAATACTGGTAAAATAATTGTATCATGCAGCTCTGTATTCAGCAGCTACATGTTTCTACCATGTGGCACACGCATTGGATATCCTGGCCAGAGCCGTGCAGCGTGCCACATTTACCCGCCCGAGCTCACCTGCGCCTGGCTGCTGCGCTCTGCTGCCTGCACTGCGGGTAGTCGAGCCCCATTGCACCGCTGTACACAGCGAGAGAGCTGCGGTGCACCGTCGAGTCCCGACACTCGCATGCAACAGCGCTACAGGCGGCGCTGCGAGCGGGGGATAGCAGACAGTTCTGAGCAAGACGTTGTAATAATCACAGCGTGGGCTTCATGCACCTTTTATGTTACCTACATTGCAGTTATAAGTTATCAATCGTTATGTCTGAAATAAATAGCGAACAGGACAGATCGTACCAACGTGCAATGAGTAGACGATCCGAGGAAGAGAAAAAAGACGTTTTCAGGAAACTCGCGGAGAAAATCTAAAAGCGTTTAAAGATATCTGGAGACAGCATTGTATGGGAGCATTTTATGTTGATTATAGGTAATGAAAATAAACCTGTGGGATTTACAGAGTGTAATGGCTGCCATAAATTATTGTCATGATGGCAGTACCACTAAGCTGTTACAGCACCTGAATAGCTGCAAAGCTCATCTGAATACTGATTTGCCGGCCGCGGTGGCCGAGGAGACTGAGGCACTCCAGTCACGGTCTGCATGGCCACTACGGTCAGGGGGTTCGAATCCCCCCTCGGGCATGGATATTTGTGCCGTTCTAGTTCGTAACTAGTTCATAAGTAGTGTGTAAGTTTAGGGACTGATGACCCCATAGTTAAGTCCCTTAAGCTTAACAAACATTTGAACAATACTGATTTGAATGGTTGTAGCAATATTCCAGGGTCAGAAAAATCTTTTGTGCTGGAGAAATAAGTAAGAATGTGTGCAATAGATTTGCGGCCCTTCAGCGCAGTTGCGGGAGAAGGATTTCGAGACCTCGCACAGGCACTGACACAGATAGGAGCACAGAACTGCACTGAAAGTGCCAAAGACGTTCTTCCTCATCCTTCAACAGTTTCTAGAAACGTAAAAAGAATAACAGACGAATACCTGTTCGCAAACTACTGGCTTTTTAAAGATTTCCTGTTTACCTTGGCAGAATTTTAGCTAGATAATTAGTTGGACAACCTTGAACAAAATTAAATATCACATCATTGTAGGGCATATAATTTTTTGTCACATACATGAAATACATAGATTTACTAGCAACAAGAAACTGAAGAGATTTAAGGAATAATCTTGTTCTTTATGTTAGAGCCATCACATAGTTTAATATGAAGTTAAAGTGAAACACTGTGTAAGTAAATACTGAGCAAAGTATAAAACTACCTACAAATTTGCTGGAGCCGGCTAACGCAAAGTCAACGACTTTCAACATGTTTAATATTTCCGGCGCGAGCCGATTCGGCTACAGTTTTGCTTCTGCACCACAAAGTTGTGCGATCTGCTTTTACCAGGTGCATTACTGTGCACGTCAATTTTTTTTCCTCGCAACTGATAGTACACTGACAATTCAGTCAGTGAAATCACAAGTGTTTCAAGATACATGAAAGACTGTCCAGCAACTGTGACTTTGAATGTCACCTCTCGAATAGTGGTGACTCCCTTGGGGTTTCAGCTACCACCAGCCAAAGGGAAAAGGATGAATATAAAATAAAAGAAAACAACAACAATGGTCCACATGCCTGTATCGAGGAACAGTAATTAGTTTACTTCCCTTTGAGTGATTAAGCGTAAGCTGAATCTCCTAACATTCTACCAGTTAATCGTTTCTAATGACCTCGATTGCAACTGAACGTTTATTCTTATTTTTATTTATTTACTTATTTTTTCTTAGCCGCAAGGAAAGATCAAGCAATTTAGCGAAATGTCCACAGAAACACTGTTTGAACATGCGCTGAATGTGTATACATGCTATCGCAGCACTAATGCTGCTCATTAACACGCAATTACTCATGATTTGAGACAGCTCTATTACACTCGCGTTAATGAGTGTTCTAAAATACATTGGTTAGTAAGCTTCCCGCTATCTAACTTTTTCAATACATGGTTTGTAAATGAAAAGTTGAATCCTTTGTTAGAAAGCTAAGTTGCTGTACTATCAGATGTCCAAAAATTGGATTTTTTTAACCTCATAGTTTCTTCAGAATCAAGTGAAAAGCATTATGAAACTGAAAATTCACGTGGGATGAAAAGCAGACATGTTATTTTTTCCAAGGAAAGTAAAGATTTTAAGGTAAAACTAAGTTAATAAACCGATGTGGAATGGTCGTTTGTAACGTGAACTGTTTTTACAGTGTGAAAATTGGAACAGTGGATTTCCTGCTAAGAGTGAGGTGGCTGGCGGGCGCGTGCCGTGGCTAACAGCAGAGTGCCACGGACGGCCGGGCGGACTGGCACTCGGCGGGTAGTTCGAGTACCCGTGCTACCCGCCGCCGTCCGGTGGAGCTCGTGCCGGCAGGCCAGGCAGCGCATGGCCAGGCCCGCCCGGGAGGCGTGGCTACGAGCCCGAGCGAACAGCTCAGGCCCGCTGCACGCCTCTGATCCTGGCCTTATAGTATCTCAGAATCTGATAGCCTACAAATGGAACAGGAACAACTGAAAACAACATTCCTAAACAATGGATGTTCATCTCAGCAACTATAGAGATATTACAAATGTACAAACAACAGCATGAAGAAGTGGATGAGGCATCCAAATCAACTGCTTCTCCATCATATATTGGGAGTGTTTAGGCACAAACAGGCAGAATCTTAAGAAGAGAGTAGAATTTTGACATCCTCCTAACATCTCAATGCGTTGGGGATCTGTCAAAGATGACTTAGAATTGTACAAGGCATGTGTTTACATAACTCCATGCGAAAGTGGAAAATCTTATACAGAATAAACAATGAGCACTGTGCAGGATCACACTGTAGTACTTCAACAGCATACTAGATTGCTTCAAGCTGCTAAGCCTGCAGTTTGTGTATATTTTATTTTAACTGGGAATTTGATTCTACATATCTACATATCTACATACATACTCCGCAATTCACCGTAAGGTGCGTGGCGGAGAGTACACTGTACCTCTACTAGGCATTTCCTTTCCTATTCCACTCCCAAATTGAACGAGGAAAAAAAGAATGCCTATATGCCTCCGTACGAGCCCTAATTTCTCTTATCTTGTATTTGTGATCTTTACGCGAAATGTAAGTAGGCGGCAGCAAGATCGTACTACACTCAGCTTCAAATTCCGGCCCTCTAAATTTACTTAACAGGAATTCACGAAAAGAACGTCGTCTTTCTTCCAGCGATCCCCAATTGAGTTGCCGGAGCATTTCCGTGACACTCGCGCATTGGTCGAACCTACCGGTAACAAATCTAGCTGCTCGCCTCTGAACCGCCTCTATGTCTTCCTTCAAACCGATCTGCTGCGGGTCCCAAATACTTGAGCAATACTCAAGACGTGGTCGTATAAGCGTTTTATATGCGGTCTCCTTTACAGTTGAAGTACATCTTCCCAAAATTCTCCCAATAAACCGAAGTCGGCTGTCTGCCTTACTCACAACTGTCCTTACATGCTCGTTCCATTTCATATCGCTCTGCAATGTTACGCCTAGATATTTGAACGACGCGACCGCATCAAGAAGCTCACTACTGATGCTGTATTCGAACATTATGGGATTGTTTTTCCTACTCATGCGCATCACCTTACATTTTTCTACATTGAGAGCTAGCTGCCATTCTTCGCACCAACTAGAAATTTTGTCTAAGTCAACCTGTATGCTATTACAGTCAGTTACAGACGACACCCTCCCATACACCACAGCATCATCAGCATGGATTAAATGCAATGATTCAAAAGTTTTATTATTGTCTGGCAATCAAAATGGTGTCTATCATAGAAAAGCTTTGTGCTCAGTGTTAATGGCACTGATATGTAATATCAATGTGTGAAGATAATCAGAGTGACATCAATGCAGAAACCTTTCACCACAGAGAGTATGCAGTCTGACATACTAACTTCAAGAAGAAGTGCATGTGCCCAAGTAGTCCTTATAAAACAGCAAATCAACACACCACACAGGTGCTAGCATGGATTTAATCTCAGAGCAATTAAAGCTCTACACCAAACCATTGTTGCCTCAAGTTAGGGATACTTGGCAACTCTGAAATTTTATGGTCAAATGTTAAACAACAGATTTACAGGACAATTAAATACAGGCCACAGAATCATAAAGATTGACTACCAATGTGTTCAGAGAGAAATTAGAAAAAGAATAGTCAGGAGAAATTTCCAGCATAAAGAGTGTTAATGGATAATTTAAATTGTTCTTAAACTTATTCCTGTAAAATTTTAGTCTTGTTTTCCCCTAAAGTAAATAACAAGAAAGGAAGGAAGATTAGCATTTAATGTCCCATCAACAGTGAGATAATTATAGGCAGAAAACCAACAACAGCATGTATAGAATTTACTTAAGAGTGAATACACAGTAACAGCAGTGTGTTTAGTGTAGATTATAGAAGATTCTGAAATACTTGAGTTTTAATTTATTGCTGTTATTAATTAGATACTAAGATTCTTGATGTATATAATAAACTTGTTAGATAAACAATAAATGAAATGAAACTTCCTGGCAGATTAAAATTGTATGCTAGAACCGGGATTCGAACCTGGGACCTTTGCCTTTGAAGTTGTGGAGTGGCATCATGAGTCATGTCGGGACAGCTCAGTGGTAGAGCAATTGCCCGCAATAGGCAAAGGTTCCAGGTTCAAATCCTGGTTCCGGCACACAAATTTTAATCTGCCAGTAAGTTTCATATCAGTGCACACTCCACTTCAGAGTGAAAGTTTCATTCTAATAAACGAACTGCTTGCCAAAATATAAGAGAATTGCATTGTAAAAATCAAGAAACCATACTTGTGTTCTCTGTTGGTTGGGCTGGGGTTTTAATGGGACCAAACTACTATGGTCATCAGTCCCTTTTTCCAGTCACAGAGATGTCATAAAATATCGCCAACATGGGACATGAAGTCTTAAACTACATCAAACTGTAGATGGGAGATGTCAGAAATAAAAGAAGCAAATAAAAGGGGAAAAAGAAGAGAGATGTTCTCTGTTACCTACAAAGTAGTCTCCTTGGGCACGTATGCAACAATCTCATAATAGTTCTACATCGTGAAGAGTGTTCAGGATCCATTGCAATTCCACTATGATGTTTTTAATGGAGTTAAAATGTCACCATTCAGTGCAATTTTCATCTGTCTTAACAGTTAGTTGTCACCAAGGGTTAGGTATGGTAAGTCAGGAGGGTTATGGATCATTGCCAGGTTGTTATTGGCCAAGAATTCCTTCACAATGAGCAAGATGTGTGCAGATGCATTGCCATGGTTCACCAATCAGTTTTTGTTTTTCAACAATTCTACCCATTTGCATTGAACATTTTCCATCAGTTACCACAAAGTCTTCCAGTAAAGCTGCTCATTAACACTGTGAACAAACTCCTGATGTACTTTATGGACTGTAGAAACAGAAAATCAGCATTGACTCGATGTTGCTGATAAACTTCTCAGCTTTCTTCAGCCTTGGAGAAAAATGGCATTTTCCATTGTGATGATATGTGGTTCGTATCAGGGTCATAACTGTAGACCCAAAATTCATATTGTAGTAATTAAGAACTAATATTCATCACCTGTCATGACTCTGGGTAACAAACGATAACACTCTCAAACTCTTTGTTGTAGCTCAGTGCACATTGAAACCTGAGCTTTTACTGAGAAGCTGGACAAACTTCAATGCAATTCATCTTGTGTTCAGTTCATCAACTGAATTTCATTTTTATGTACCATAGAACAGCCCAAATCCATTACAAATATCATGAATTGTCTGCCCTCATTCTTTGTGAATCATATAATGCACTTCCATGATCATTTCCAGTGTTGGGGACGTTGACAGATGACCAGAATGGTTGGCATATTCCACAGAACTCAGTCTTCCTTAAAGTGCTTGAGCCATTCAAATGACTCATTGGACTCACACCAAATACCTATGTCAGCATACAGTGGGTTTCAGCTCCAAATTTCTTCAACTTGAAATGGGGTTTGATGTAAATCTATTGCTCCTTCATGTTACAAATTTCACAATTTTCAGAAGCACTGAAACAAGTCTTGCCACACACACCTATGACTCACAGCTACATGCACTAAAGATGACACAACTTTGTGCTGCAGTAGATAAGATGTGTACCTCGAGACATCTAAAATGTCATTCTGCTACTGGTTTGATTAAGGTAATGAAATTCTCACTTTATAGATGAGCATGTGTATATTGTGTGTATGCTTATGTGTATTCTATGTCTCTGTAGAAGGATTCATCTGAAAATTATCAATGCACTCTTTTATTATGTGGCATTCAGTGATTTAGTGCAACTTTATAGTGAGATGCTAATTTTATTCCTTCAATGAGCTATATTCTACCAAAAATGAAAAGTTCAGGTCAGAATACCAACAATATTATGAAAGGAATAGATTGCAATTCAATGTAAGGATGACATGTAAACTGCTGACAGACATAGTGTAAACACTTTTCTCCAGCTGATGCTGCTCAGCTTGCACTGTGCCAGCCGCAGACAGCATTCTTGTGTGTTTGGGTGGTTCTTGCGAGTGTGTGTGTGTGTGTGTGTGTGTGTGTGTGTGTGTGTGTTTGTTTACCTGTCCTTTTTCCCCTAGGGCAAGTCATTCTGCTCCCAGGATTGGAATGACTTCTTACCCACTCCCTTAAAACCCCCATCCTTTCCTTTTTCCCTTTCCTTCCTTCCTCTTTTCTAAAGAAACAACAATGGCTGCAAAAGCTCAGCTTGTGTGTGTGTGTGTGTGTGTGTGTGAGTGTGTGTGTGTGTGTGTGTGTGTGTGTGTGTGTGTGTTTTTTTTTTTTTTTTACTTTTTTTCTTATAAAAGCACATACACAGATGAAAAACTTTATTGGCAACAGGTACAGCAATGCTTGAGCAAATTAGCAACATAGTCATCAAAAGAATTGAGACACTAGTCATATCATGAGATCACCTATTGTATCTCATGTAATAGAAATCTGCCACCCGAATTGAATTGAACCAGTGTGACTTTCACCTTTACCTCTTCATTGTTGTCAAAATGATGGCTAGAGGAGAGGAATTTCTTGAGGGGCAAGAGAAGATGTACTGGCTACTGAAGGTTTTATGCTGCTCAATAACAATGTTCATCCCCATGAAAAATAGGAAGACTTACATTCTGGATGCGCTTCATAAATCTTAAGTAAAGTAGAGTGTCCGTTTGTTTTATTCTGAAATTGATGAAACTTTGCACACTTGATGTTCAAAACAAGAGGAAGATTACCTAAGCTTTCAGATAGTGGATGGTGGAGGGTACCTTACAACAGACTTCAACACCATTTGACGGATCACCATATAAGTATGTTTTTATGTAGAAGATTTTTATACTCTGCATTCCTCTGTATCATGCATGGAATTGGGTACCTTAGAATAATAAAAATGTTTGTATAGTTGATGGGACTTAACTACGGGGTCATCAGTCCCTAAACTTACAAACTACTTACGAAGTAGCTAACACTAAGGACGGCACAAATATCCATGCCCGAAGGGGGATTCAAACCCCCAACCGTAGTGCCCGTGCAGACTGTGACTGGTGCGCTGCAGTCCCCTCGGCCACCGCGGCCGGTCTTAGAATAAACCTTGACACCATTTCACCAATCAAAACGACAGTTAATATCAGTAATTTTTCAAAGATAGAGGGAGGAGGAAATAGAGAGAAGTGGAGGAGGAGATGAACAGAGATGGAAAGTGGAAGGGGTATGGACTAAGAGAGTGGAAGGAGAAGGTGAACAGAGAGGAGGTGGTACTTCGGTTTCAGCTAGTCTTATATATATATATATATATATATATATATAAGACTAGTAAGACTATATATATATATATATAGGCGAAGGGGCACAGGCAGTAATAGCAACAAATAAACACACAGACACACACACACACACACACAAAAATGCTAGCTTTCGCAGCCTAGCTGCTTCATCAGGCAGAAGGGAGGAGAGGGAAAAAGAAATGATGAGGGTTTTAAGGAAAGGGGTAAGGAGCCATTCCAATCCCGGGACAGGAAAGACTTACCTTGGGGGAAAAAATGGAGGGTAAATAAATGCACACACACCCACACATTTACACAGACACAAGTACACTTAGGCAGACATACTGTAGAACTGTAGAAAGCAAAGAAGTTCGCGTCTGCCAAAGTGTACTTGTGTCTGTGTAAATGTGTGGGTGTGTGTGCATTTATTTACCCTCCATTTTTTCCCCCAAGGTAAGTCTTTCCTGTCCCGGGATGGAATGGCTCCTTACCCCTTTCCTTAAAACCCTCATCATTTCCTTTTCCCTCTCCTCCCTTCTGCCTGATGAAGCAGCTAGGCTGCGAAAGCTAGCATTTTTTTGTGTGTGTGTGTGTGTCTGTGTGTTTATTTGTTGCTATTACTGCCTGTGCCCCTTCGCCTGGTAAGTGTACTTCATCTATTTTTTACGTATATTTTTCCTGTTAGGAATTTTTCCTCTATAATATATATATATATATATTCGTAAAAAATAGATGAAGTACACTTATCAGGCGAAGGGGCACAGGCAGTAATAGCAACAAATAAACACACAGACACACACACACACAAAAATGCTAGCTTTCGCAGCCTAGCTGCTTCATCAGGCAGAAGGGAAGGAGAGGGAAAAGGAAATGATGAGGGTTTTAAGGAAGGGGGTAAGGAGCCATTCCAATCCCGGGACAGGAAAGACTTACCTTGGGGGAAAAAATGGAAGGTAAATAAAAGCACATACACCCACACATTTACACAGACATCCTTCATGACATCCTTCCTACTCCACCGAGAGTGTCTTTCCGCCGCCCACCTAACATCCGTAACCTCCTAGTCCACCCCTATGAAATCCCCAAACCACCTTCCCTACCTTCTGGCTCCTACCCTTGTAACCGCCCCCGTTGTAAAACCTGCCCTATGCACCCTTCCACCACCACTTACTCCAGTCCCGTAACCCGGAGGGTGTACACGATCAAAGGCAGAGCCACTTGCGATAGTACCCACGTGATCTACCAACTGACATGCCTGCACTGTGAAGCATTCTATGTGGGAATGACCAGCAACAAACTGTCCATTCGCATGAATGGACACAGGCAGACAGTGTTTGTTGGTAACGAGGATCACCCTGTGGCTAAACATGCCTTGGTGCATGGCCAGCACATCTTGGCACAGTGCTACACCGTCCGGGTTATCTGGATACTTCCCACTGACACCAATCCTTCAGAACTCCGGAGATGGGAACTAGCCCTTCAGCATATTCTCTCTTCCCGTTGCCCACCTGGTCTCAACCTCCGCTAAATTCGAATTCCCACCCACCATCTTAACATCTTTGCCTTGGTTCTCTGGACAGAGCCTCTGCCTCAAGCGGCATCTCTGTCTAACTTCTAACTTCTTTGCTTTCTACAGTTCTACAGTATGTCTGCCTAAGTGACTTGAGTCTGTGTAAATGTGTGGGTGTATGTGCTTTTATTTACCTTCCATTTTTTCCCCCAAGGTAAGTATTTCCTGTCCCGGGATTGGAATGGCTCCTTACCCCCTTCCTTAAAACCCTCATCATTTCCTTTTCCCTCTCCTTCCCTTCTGCCTGATAAAGCAGCTAGGCTGCGAAAGCTAGCATTTTTGTGTGTGTCTGTGTCTGTGTGTTTATTTGTTGCTATTACTGCCTGTGCCCCTTCGCCTGGTAAGTGTACTTCATCTATTTTTTACGTATATTTTTCCTGTTAGGAATTTTTCCTCTATAATATTCGTATCAAATATATATATATATATATATATATATATATATATATATATATATATATATATATATATATATACAAGTTCCCATTTGTTTGATTCTAATCAACAGATATGTGGTGATGTGACCACATCGATCACTGCGATAGCAGGACAATGTGCTTCTTTGCCAGCCAAGTTCTTTGGGGCAGCAGCTTCATTGCTCCCGCCAGCCATGTTAAGAGAGTCTGGCTTTGTATCTAGTGGAGTTAACAATAAAGTTGATTTCTGTAACTCTACTTATGTGGTTTCTATGGGGCCCAAACCCATGAAATTCGTATATTGATGACCCTGAGTTTATATTTTTCCGTTATTTTTGACCATACAAGTGAAACTTGCAACTTTTGTGCCAGTTTTCATCAAAAATATGATGTGCCACCAGCCAACAATTAACGGCCACAATGACTTCACCATTTCATACTTTGCCCATATTCATTTTGAACCTCTTCCTGTTAACAAAGAACTGAACATCCTACCATGAGATTCTAATTTCAAAATGTCTATATTTAAGACTTGCAAAATTTGAACAATAAACCTTCAACCACTCTGCCATGCATGCCGGGGTATCCCTCCACCAGCCACATGATTGGTCAAAAAGTGCTAATTGGCCACCACAGTCAAACTTTATTCTGCTCTCAGGCAGGGTGAATTTGCTGATTGTGCAAATTCAGTTTTTTCTTCAAATTATTCTTTCAGTTCAGATCAGTTTTCTTGCACTCTGAGCGCACCTTTTCCTGCATTCACAATGAACATTCCAGATGATGCCATTGCTGAAAGTTTTGCACAACTGTCTTTCAAGACTGTGAATGGTGAAAGTATTGTTGCTTTAAACTACCATCCTAGTGATGTTGCATTTTCAAATTCCATGTCTAGTGATAGTGTTTTTTACGTGCAGCCATGTGACACATCTTGTGACAAGTCTATCACACTGCATCCACAAAAATCACATCCGCACATCCTCATGGCTGACACATTCAGACTCTAATGACCATTCATGCGAATAACTGTTTATTTGTCACATCCCGGTGCTTCTGCCACATTGGTCTACAACGCCATCTCGTCACACCGTGTCTCAGATTTACCGCTCTCATTTCCTGTCCTGCCAGAAACATCTGCTGTGCCACATGAACTTCAAACTTCCCCAGTGCGTATGCCACATGACACACCTCACCTCCCTGCTGTTGGACTAGACAACATAATACACAAGTCACCTGGGTAATCTTGCCACCTGCATGCTGTCCAAATTCCAGATTTACCGCCTCATTCCTCGCTGGTATTGGCACTGGTCACCTTACAGTGAGCTATCATGATTCACTAAGTACCTTCAAAGGATAATTGCATTCAGGTCAGCACTTATGTTCTCCCCGGCAGTGTAATTAGTGCTGTTGTGCCTGTGCGCAAGGTTACAAGTTCATGTGTCCTTTCTCTATCCCCATGCTGCTCATATGCAAACGCTTGTAAATAAAACTTGGTTGCCATGACAACAGCCTGTTTGGATTCTTCACCAACACTCTGTTCCACTCTGGCAGCTGACCTAGCCACTACTTCAGCAACTTGGCTGTCACGAAAGCTTCCAAGCCGCTCTCTGCCATAGTGTTACACTCGCGCACTCCTGTGGCCAGTGCCGGCTACTATTTCAGTGGCTCTCCTCAGCCATCATTAAAGTTCCAAAGCTGCCTTCCATGTGACCCTGTGGTGCCTTGAGCCATAACAACAAACATCCTGCATGCCAGTAAACAAATGCTTGCCGCTGCATCCATTGATGTTTTGGTCATCATGAGCAGATCTGTGCACAGCCTTCCCAATTCTAGAAAACTATACCAGCCATGCCCTAAGAAACTTGCAGCCGTCAAACAGCAAATCGCTGAACTTTTGGAAACTGGCATCATTGAACCACGGCCCCCACCCACTGATTCCACAGCCACACATCACACCTTGGTGCTCCCCCCCCCCCCCCCACCCTCTGACTCATCACAGCGTACTCCATACTGTATCCTTTTTTTTTTTTTTTTTTTTTTTTTTTTTTTTTTTTTGGGGGGGAGGGGGGCGGCGTCTGTGTGGTAACATGACCACATCAATCACTGCAATGGCAGGACAATGTGCTTCTTTGCTGGCCAAGTTCTTTGAGGTAGCAGCTTAACTGCTCCTGCCAGCCATGTTAACAGAGTCTAACTTTGTATCTAGTGGAGTTAACAATGAAGCTGATTTCTGTAACTCTACATATGTGGTTTCTATGGGG
The DNA here is from genome assembly GCA_026315105.1 of Locusta migratoria. Classification (NCBI taxonomy): domain Eukaryota; kingdom Metazoa; phylum Arthropoda; class Insecta; order Orthoptera; family Acrididae; genus Locusta; species Locusta migratoria. The sequence continues at coordinate 310,623,240 of CM048744.1, read as the reverse complement.
CCCAAACCCCTGAGATTCCCATAGTTATATTTTGATATTGATGAAATTTTGCACACTTCACCTTCGAAAGAAGAGGAAGATCACTCACTACCTACTTAATATTTTATACAGTACATTGCAGAGGGTACTTTACAACAAAACAACAGATTATGGTGTCAATCTATAGTTTTACTCTGATCCTGATGAAATTTTGAACAATTGACCTTCAAAACATCAAGAAGATCATTGTCTTTATAAGATCTCATTTGATTCATGGTGGAGTATACCATACAACAGACTTCAACATCATTTGAACAATCATTGTCAAAATTGGTACATATGTCTATGCAAGTTGTTGTTGTGGATAAGGATTTTATACTTGGTAAACAATTGTAGGGTTCTTGGCAGAGGTTTCTTGCATTGAATTTTGACACTAATCACTATTAAAGCTGATAGATATATTTAATTTTTCATAGACAAGGAGACGAAGGTATGGTCTGTGAAAAGAAGAGGAAACTGACCAAGGAGTGAGGGAAGAAAGGGGGGGGGGCAGAGATGGGCTGAGAGTGATAGAGAGAGAGAGAGGATGAGGTGAACAGAGGTTAGTGAGAAGAGGAGATGAGCAAAGAGGAGCAGGGGAGAGGATGAGATGGACACAGAGAGGATGGAAGAGAGAAGAGGAGAGGTATTAACAGAAGACTAGAATATTTAAATACCCAAGCAACACCAAGTACTAGCTATAATACAAAGGTACACTGTAGCAGCCAGAGGTGGTGCTTGAGTTATGTCTCACTGAAAATTAAAACTTAGGTAAATGTGTTCATCTATTCTACATGTGTTCATCTATTCTACAGCTCAATAACTGTTTTTACTGTTGCTACATATTCTAATATTATTGACTACGCAATACAATTTTCTTCTTCTTTATACATAACTAGCTGAAAACCCGGCATTGCCCAGGTACAGTAAAACTTCTGAATAATGGACACCAATGGGGAAAATAAAACTGTCCACTTTTAAGAAGTGTTAACTGTTAAGAAAAGGATAAAGTACAAAATAGAAACTATAGTTTATGCAAAATGATTGAGATGACAGCCAGATCAGATAACAAAAATCTTGAATAAACTGAAGTCCCCTGTTTTCATGCATGAATCACACCAAATTGCGTCAATAACACAAAGTGTGACCATAAAATGTGCGAATGCCATGCTGCTTCTTGAACCGATCCAGCCAGCCATCATTTTTGAGGAATTCTTGCTCTTTTCCTTCAATCACCTCATAAAAAGTAATTGCTTTTTGAAGAAGTAAAGGACCTGAAATGAAGCCCTAACTCCTTGACGAAGGTGAGTGCTTTCTGGGAGACCAGAGGTCCGCTAACTGGCAAGTTGTTGCTGCGAGCACAGCAGAACCATTCAAAAGTTAAACTGTCCACTTTTAAGCCTGGTGTGTTGGAAAAAGTGCATTTACTTGCAAGGTTATCATCTCCAGACCAAGAATTTAGAATGTCCTTTTTGTTTCTTAAAATGTCACTGACCTGTATTTTTCTGACACCAAACCTTGTGGCCATATCTTTAACACTGAGCTTTTCCTTTTTGTAGACATTGATGATCTTGACCTTTTCTTTCAGCATTAACCATTTCCATTTCTGTATGTTTTTAGCATTATAGTATGTATATAAACTCACTTCCTCAAAAAGAGAAACAGTACTGAATGCAACTTCAACTTACAAAACATTCAAATGATTGTTGTTGTTTATTCAAATGATTGTTGTTGTTTAGTTTACAACCATCTCTTTCTTTCACGCTGTCCAGTATATGGAAGTTTTGACTGTTGTTAGGGGACATATTACAGTCTCTGTGTCCAGTATTGAGAATGTCCACTACTCAGAAACATTTTACCATAATGACTAATGCTGTTTTGCAGGGGAATTTTAAAATGTCTGTTATTGAGAGGAGTTCACTGTTGGGAAGTGACCGTTAAGGGAAGTTTCACTGTATTTATTTATTCCAGTGTTCTGAGTTATTACTTCCCTTCTCTCTCTGTTCATCTCCCCTGTTCACCTCCTCCACCCTATCTCAGCCTATCACCCCCTCCTCTCTCTTTTTATCTTCCCTTTAACCTCCTCAGACTATCGTCTCCTATACTTGTCTATGAAAAATTACTTATATCTGTTAATTTTCATTGTGATTAGTGAAAAGGTGTCAAAAGTACCATCAGTCATGCACTGTATGATATTATTATGTAGACAGGGAAGCTTTCTGTTGTTTTGAAGGTCAAGATCAGAATAAAACTGTAGTTTGTCAAAATCTGTAAGTACAGTACTCTCTGCCATGCTCAATATGAAATTTTATGTACAAGAGTTGTACCAAAAGTAAGGTTCCCATGAGCTGCAGCCTCAAGGGAAAGTTCTAGGCTACATCTGACAGTGCCATGTGCAGCGGTTCCCCTACTCTCAAGCCTGCCTGTCCGCATTTTGCTACGTCGCTCAGTGTTGGCTTGTTGGCTTGGCAGCTGTCAGAGATGGAAGTGTTGATTGCTGCTCCCGCTAAGTGTGAGGTTCGAGCAGTAATCCAGTTTCTCCATGCAAGGAAGTTACCGCCCGTGGAGATTCATCGGCATCTGACTGAGATTTATGGTGAAGAGTGCTTGTCCGTTCAGCACGTCCACAAATGGTGCAGGGCTTTTGCTGAGGGTTGCATGGTTATGGTGTCTGTGTTTTGGGATCATAAGGAGGTACTCCTCACAGATTTCATGCAACCTGGCATGACAATAAATGCAGACCAGAGGGAGTAGTGCTTCTTCACAACGCGCTCAACCCCACATCACTCATCAAACACAGGAGCTTTTGAAGAAATTTGGATGGACTGTTATGCCCCATCCCCTGTACAGTCTGGATGTAGTCCCCAGTGATTATCACCTCTTCCCAACGCTAAAGGAGCACTTAGGTGGCAAATGCTTCAAGAGCGATGATGAAATCCAAGCCGAGGTCACACGTTTCCTTAGTGGGTTGGTGGGAGACGTCTTTGACTAAGGGTTACAAAAGTTGGAGCACCATCTTCAAAAGTGTGTCGAAAAAAATTGAGACTATGTTGAAAAATAGACAAACTTGTGAGCTTTTCATCAATGTATAAATTAATAACAATAAAAAATGTTTTCTATTTGTAAAAAATATGGGAACCTTACTTTTGGTACAACCCTCATAGACAGTGAGTGACCCTCGTGGAAGTGATATGTGCACCAAATTTGTTGAAATCAATCCAATGGTTTGGAGAAGATGTGCAACATTGTTGTGGGATCCATCAGTTCCCCACACATTTAATTGTTTGTATTATCATATCTCCTGAACTATGAGTTGTACAACCACAGTGACTTTCCTCTTAGACGTCAAGGTCAAGTATGCAAAATTTCATCAAGATTGGAACAAAGATTTAGATTTGTATGCAATACAAAATGTAATTTCCAGGACACAACAAGAACCCTTAAAAGAATGCAAGGCGAAGGTTGTCCACAGGCAACACCAGCAAGAGATGACCGTTATCTCTGGTTAACAGCCTGTTGAAATAGGAGGCTGAATACAACTCAGCTGCAATGCATTCTCCCAGCAGTTATGATGCACAATACCAACATAAACAGTCCAAAATCATCTTCAGGAATGTGGCCTCTATGCACAGAGACTATGGTGTGTGTTCCATTAAAACCATGACACCATTTAGCCCACAAAAATTGCGTGTAGGAACATCAGGAATGGAGTCATAACAAATGGTACCGGATACTGTTCACAGATGAGTCAAGATTTTGTGTTCAGCTGTACAATTATCGTTCCCTCATCTGGAAAGAATGTGGAACTCTCAGAAATCCTGCTAATGTGCAGGAAACATTGCCATATATATAATAATGGAAAGTCCAGGTTGGAATTAATAATATAGTAAGGACAGTTTACAACTCACCGCAAAGACGTGACGACGAGCTGCGACAGGCACATACAAAAGACACCCACACACAATGCTTTCAGCTATCAGCCATGGCCTTCTTCAGAAAATAAAACACTCACGCAATCACATAGGCACAAAACACAGTCACACTACCATCACCTCCGGCTGCCGCACTTCAAATCATGCTCTGCAGAGAATCGGGGCCTGCCCAAGTGTGGCAGGTGATGGTTGTGTGATTGTGTTGTGTGCCTGTGTGATTACGTGAGTGTTCTATTTTCTGAAGAAGGCCGTGACCGATAGCTGAAAGTGTTGTGTTGTGTTGTGTGTGTGTGTGTGTGTCTTTTGTGTGTGCCTGTCGCAGCTCGGCGCCACGTCTTTGCAGTGAGTTGTAAACTGTCCTTACTATATTATTAAACATTGCCATATCATGGAGGTGGATGAATGGTGTGGGCAGGAGTCAGTATTGGTGAATGTACAGACTTCTATGTCATTCAGGATGGTGCTTTGACTGCTCAGAGGGATAGAGACAAGATCCTTTGACCTTTTGTTGTACCCTACACTGGTGCCATAGGACTTGGGTTACTTCTGGAGGATGATAATTTTTGTCCCCATAGAGCTGCAGAGGTGGGCAACATGCTTGAAGCTGTGTGAATTGAATGAATGAAATGGCCAGCTAATTCATCAGATTTAAACCTGATTGAGCATGTCTGAGATGCACTTGTCAGATGCACTGCAGCCAGACCAGCACCTCTTACAATGGTTGCACAGCTGGCTATTGCACTCATGGAAGAATTGTCAATGATTCCTCAACGGCTGATTGATAACTTCACTCTGCCCATGTCATGCAGGTGTGCAACTGTACCAGCCATCCAGGGTTATCACACACACCAATTAGGGGGCAATAAGAATGACTTTTTCACTGTTATGGTAGTCCCATGGTGCCTTGTTCCAAGTAAATGCCATTTAAACCTCAAGCAAAGAAATGAGACAGTGAAATAGCAAACTGTATCAAACAAAAATTAGAATTGTAGCAAGTATCTGGATAAAATATGTTACCATATGTATATGGTGTTTCAAAAGGGACTTTACAACTTTGAAAATTCATATTAATTAATTAAAAAGATGCAGAGCTGGTTTTAGTGTTGTTTCAAAGGAAAACATATCAAGTTTTTACCTTAAACTAAAAGTGTTCGACGTTGGTTATCCTGCAGACATCCCATTGGTAACTGATTTCTTCCCAAATTTGCATCAGCATTGCAGGTGTAACTTGCCCAGTGGCAGTGTAGATTCTTGCTCTAAGTTCCGGTAGAGTGGCCAGCAAAGGAGGTACATACACCATATCTTTGATGAAGCCCTAGAAGGAAAAGTCTAGCGGTGTCAGGTCTGGGCAACGGGTAGGCCATGCAATTGACACAGCATGGCCAATCCATATACCTGGAAAATGGTCATTGAGAAAATCCTGGATGTCAGTCAGATAGTGTGGTGGTGTACCGTCTTGCATGAAGTAAACATTTCATTCTCCGTCTGGGGGGGCGTAGATTTTCTTCTTGCTCGATGCATGAAAAACATTCACCTCAGGGCTATCATAGCAAGTTGGAATATTTCATGTGGATTTTCACTGCCCCAAATCCTACAGTTATGTGTGTTAATCTTGCCACTTAAATGAAAAGTTGACTTGTCAGAAAAGATTATGTTGTCCAAGAAATGTTCATCATCATCCACTTGGTCTAACATACCCGCACAGAAGTTCTTCTGGGCAAACTTACCAGTGTTTTTAATTGCTTGTAAAAGTGACAATATGTACGGTTTCAAATGCAAACATTTTCTCAACACACACCAAACTGTTGTATGTGGGACTTGCAGTTCATGAGATGCATGCCAGGTCGATTTCATAGGGCTGTTGGCAAAACTCTGTCTCACTTGCTCAATGACTTCATCAGATGTGCTTGGACGACCTGGTACTTTCTATGTCTTACTGAGCACCCCATTTCTACAAAACATTTATGCCACTCATAAATTGTAGGCCTACTAGGAGGATCTTTAGCATACTTGGTTTGAAATTTAGGCTGAACTGTTGTCGCCAACTTTGATTCTTCAAACGAAAACACACAGCTGGCACACTTGGGTCCAGTGAAGGCAGCCATCTTTAATGTAACTGCCGCTAGCGCTTGATGCAGTGTGATTCCGCACTAGCAAACTACGCGAGTCAAAACTTGATATGATTTCCTTTGAAATAACACTAAAACCACCTCAGTACCTCTTTTTAATAAATATACATTAATTTTTGAAGTTGTAAAGTCCCTTTTGAAACACCGTGTATATTGTGTACAATATCTTACCTGATCTTTTAATTGTTTCAAGCTGTGTATAATGATGTCATATCTCCTGAACTACATTTGATATGTGGTTCTCACCCCTACAGCAGTTGTTACCCCATGGTAAGGAAGACGATAACCAAATTTGGTTGAAATCAACGAGGAGATATTCTAACATTGTCACGTGATCAGCAGTTTTTCATGTATTTCATTGGTTCAAAGGTCAAGAGCGCACAATATCATCAAGATTGGAATAAAGCTGTAGATTTGTATGCAATGCAAACAAATGGGCACTACTTTCTTTATAAAAAAGAAGAAGCAGAGTGTCTCTGTGTGTGTCTGTTTGAGTGTTTGTATTGTATACAGATTTTCAGTTTTATTGTAATCATGATGAAATTTTACATGTTTCACCTTCAAATCAAGAGGAAGGCCAATGGTTACATAAAATGTATTATGACACATGGTGGAGGGTACTTTGTAAAGAGTTTGACACCAGTCATTTTTATTCTGATCTGGGAAAAATTTTGCACACTTAAAGTTCAAAATGAGTGGAAGACCACTGTTTACATAAAATGTTACATGGTGCATTCCAATGATATGTTGTTTACAGATTTTGACTCAAACTTGCATTTTTAGTCAGATCTTAATGAAATGTTGCACACTTGAGCAATCAAAATAATATGAAGATCACAGTCTACATTGTATTTCATATGGTACATGGCAGAGGGCACATTACAACAGATTTCAACTTCCTCTCGACAATGAAAGCTGGAAGATATATGAATGCTTGAATAGATAGAAGAGGAGATAATCTGAGTGGGGAAAAGGAGATAGACAGAGAGGATGGGAAGGAGAATAACAGGTAGAGAAGGAGACTATTGAGGGGATCAGAGGACCAGAGAGAGGGGGGAGCAGATGAATAGAGCAAGGGTGAAGGGAGAGGTGGACTAATGAGATAGGTGGAAGAAATGGACAAAGAATGAGGTATGGGGGGGGGGGAGGAGGAGACTGACATAGAGAAGAGAGAGGAGGAGCTGGGCTAACAGAAGATTGTAATTAATAAATACCTAAGCAATGCCACATTTTCAGGCAGTTTACTACAAAAAATCAGTGTCTGACTGTGTGCATTTCATACAAATCTACAATTTTTTCAGATCTGTCTGATATTTGGATACTTTATCTACTAAACAAGAGGAAGGTAACCTATATAAGATTGTAATATGGTGCATGATGGAGAAAACAACAGACTTTGACATCAATCTACAGTTTCACTCTTATCTTAATGAAATTTTGCACACTCAGCCTTCAAAAGAGAAGGAAAATCATTGTCTATATAAGGATTCAATAATATATTGGAAAAGGATAGGTTACTTAATCACCACAGAGATGTCCGATGAGCTCCAGAAAGGCACAAATAGGATACAACATTAGAGCTTTCAGTCTTTAAGGCTTTCATCATTTAGACACACACACACACACACACACACACACACACACACACACACACACACACATACACACTGTCTCTGGCCACTGTAACCAGTCTATGATATGCATCACAGCTGAGGCGAGAGCAAGCAGTGGTGGGGGTGAGGAAGTGGCAAGGAGAGGAAAGCAGGAGGAGAGAGGGGATGCACGGCATGGATGGGCAGTGCTGTCTGACGGATAGGGCACTAGTTCCTGGCTCAACAATCCTTCCCTGCCCACACTCTATCTTTACATACATCTCTCATCCCACTACACAATTCAGTCCCTTTCCTTCCTTGTCTGTCAGACAGCACTGATGTATTCCCCTACCCATGTTGTGCATCCCCCATCCCCTCCTGCTTCCCTCTCCTTGGCACTTTCTCACCCCCTCCACTTGTTGCTCTCACCTTAGCTGTACTGAGTACCGCAGACTGGCCACAGCGGCCGGAGATGACAGTCATGTCTGTTTGAGTGTGTTTGTGTTCTTAGCCTGCAAATGCCTTAATGGCTGAAAGCTCTAACACTGTGTTCTATTATTTGTACCTTTCTGAGGCTCATTGGACATCTTTGTGGTGAGTAAGGAACGTATCCTTCTCAAAAATATTTTTGAATTCATCTTGAAATTTCTATTGTTTGATTGTCTACACAAGATTTCATATAGTGCTTAGGCCGGTATTACACTATCAAATTTTCTTTGACAAAGAATCTTTGTCCAATATTCTTTGACAAAGAATCTTTGACGTGGTGAAAAGGGGACATTACACTATCAAATTTTTTTTGGACCAAGAATCTGCCAAAATGCATCGAAAATGGCGGATGAATATCTATTATTAACAAGGAGGTTAGAATAGCCTTCTTGGTTATTAACCTCAGCTGTTGCTTACGTATCTTATAAATATCTATTTATCCACTATTGATTGCATGTAAGCCTAAACAGTGCAACGGCTAGACATTTGGAAGACTGACAACATAGGTGACGCTTGCGTCTGCAGTGGTATTCTGCTCTAAAAATTTTAAGAGGTCGAACCAGTACATTTGTCGCTGGTAAGGAGCCTGTGCCCTGTTTCCCTTTCGCTAGTGCTCTGTCATGCCTGCAGTGAACAAAAACTTTCGAAATATGGTATTTATATTTTGTGTAAATATATTTCATATAAGTAGTATTTGTCTGAATAAATATATGCAGGGAATTAAACACTGTCATTATGTATTTTGGTTTCTTCGCTGCAAAAGTGGTGCGGAAGCCATTAATTTTCTTTTTATACGTCGTCTACCGTGAAACCCGCTAATGAATTCTGCAAGTGTCATCTAGTTTTCGACTCGATGCAGCCGGTTTTTGCAATCAGCCTTATATTACTGCATAAATTTTGTTGTTGCGACGACACACAATACGAATTACGTGGTCACGGTTTCAAACTATGTGAAAGGTAGTTTGAAACCGTGACCACGTAATTCGTATTGTGTGTCGTCGCAACAACAAAATGTATGCATTAATTACATAAACTTAACCTCCTTGCGTCAAAAACTGCTACCACGATGCTAGCGCTTCAAGTGGTCACATTTCTCACCGCAGTTAACAAAAGACGAACGCTTTCTTTGATCAAATTTACGGTGAGCTGCTAGATTTGATCAAAGAATTTTTGACCAAAGGCGACTTTGACGAAAGTTCCATATTACACTGTCCAATTTTCTTTGACAAAGATTCTTTGTCAAAGAAAATTTGATAGTGTAATACCGGCCTTAGTGGAGAGTACCTTACAACAGACTTACACTCTAGTTGACCGATCACCAGAAAAGCTGAGATGGATCAAAGGTAACAAGTATTTGCACACCATTATAAGCAACTGAGGAAGAGGAGGATAGCAAACAACTAATGCTGTTGGCACATGAATTTATGATTTCATGGAGAAAGTTTTTATACTCTATAAGACACTACATGGTGCTTGGCAAAGAATATTTTGCAACAAACTTCAGTTTAGTTTCAGTGTAATTTTTCATTGTCCAGGGAGAAGGAGATGGACAGAGGAGGAGGAGATGGACAGAGTGAGCAGAGGAAATTGACAGATAGCTGGGGAAGAAAATGATGGAAAATGAGAGGAACAAATCAACAGAAAGAGGGGGAGGCACATGCAAACAAAGAAATGTGAAAAGAGAAGATAGGCTATTGGGAAACTGTAATAAATACATAATGTAGGAAATGTTATTTTGAATTACACATACCATCTTTTATATAAAAAGGAGGGGAGTAGGAGATTCAAAGAGACAGGGGGATGGATAGAGATGGGGGATGGATGAAGGTAGGGCTGGATAGACCTAGGGAGGAGGAATTAAGTAAGGAAGGAAGATTAGTGTTTAACATCCCATCAACAGTGTGATTATTAGTGATGGAGCACAAGCTCAGATTGTTTTATGTAACAATAGGGAAGGAAATTGGCCACACCTTATGAAAGGGACTGCCCTGGAATTCATCTGGTATGATTTAGGGAAATCATGGAAAACCTAAATCTGTGTGGGTGGAGGCAGATTTGAACTACCATCCACCCTTATATCTTATCTGATGGGAAGGATGAATGGACAAAAAAGGAAGAAAGGGTAGAGTTTAACATCTTGCAGACAGAGGCAGATAGAGAAGGAGACGAACTAGAGGGCAGAGAGGAGGGGAGAAAGAGAAGGAAGTGTTGATAGGAAGAGGAGACAGAAGGAGATTGACAGAGAAAGGGGAGAGGGCATGAGGAGATGGACGGAGAGAGAAGTGAAGAGGAGTTTGCCAGAGAGAGAATGGAGGAGGAGATGGAGTAACAAAACTAGCAAACACATATCTGTGCAACACGTGGTTGTCAGCGAGTATAACATAATAATAGTAACACTTAATTTAATACATAAAAGCCAAGTGTAACATACCTTCTGTGTGTTCGGTCAGTTTCAGATTCTCCACAAAAAACTTTCACAAAATATTTCACACCACAAGGTTCACCTTCATCCTCTCTTCCAGGTTGTAATGTTACTGATGCAGGAGCATTTGGAGGTAGTGTGAAATTAAATGGAAATGCATTTGGTCCAAGTTTCTTTAAGAGTCGCTCCTGTAAATATCACAATCTTTGCTATTTATTGTGTACATTACATATAATTCAAGGTATTTACTAATCTAACTTCTAATGTAAGTGTTGAATAAAAATAGTAATGCCATCATTTAAGACTAAGCAGTGTTAGAATTACAGGCATAATTGTTTTGTACAACTTTGCCTTTTTATAACAAAAATTTATTACAAATTTATCATAATATTCCTTAAATCACTATTATCACATGTAGAAATTCAGTTCCCAACGCTCTTGCAATAAGTGTTAAGGAATTAAAGTTAATCAATATGTTCAGTGTTTCCCTGTTACTTATTTATTTATTTTTGAGTAATGTTATCCAATATACTAAAACTTCCATTGCATGCAAAATAAATAGCAGAAATATCAAATATTCTTTTTGTAGGTCTGGTTATATTGGAGATGTTTGTTTCCACCTGTCGGCACTTGATTGTTGCCAAAGTCAGATGCATCAATTACTTGAGAGACTCATCATGTAAGGTTGCATGTATAGATAAGATACATGTCTATAATGGAGGATAGATAACAACTCACAATAAAGAAGCTCACAGAGCCACTGACAGGCACAAAGAATAGACAATCACATTCACACAACTTAAATTTTCTGCTTTGGCCTTCATCAGAAAAAGAAACACACAAATTTACACAATTGTGAATGTATGTATTTCTTTTTCTTCTAAAGACCATGGCCAAAAATTTAAGTTGCATGAATGAGATTGTCTGTTTTCCATGCCTGTCAGCAGCTTGGTGAGCCTGTTAATGGTGAGTTGTTATCTATCCTCCATTACTGAGATTCCAATCAGATTTTCCATTGTTAATATACATGTCTGCTTTAACTGAATTTAACATCATCATCTACCACTGATACACACTTTTCTTCACATAATTTTGAGTCAGAGAGCCTAATCAAATTTTTATTACCCAATGATGATTTGAGGAGGGATAATATGTGCTTGGATTTCATGCTCTGAACAAATGCAGGAAAAATTGCATTTTTTGATTATTCAGCATATGAAAATTGTCCCAAATTTTACTTTTTGCTTTCAGACTTGGGTTTATTGAAGCATTAACGCTCTTTTTTTTCAGTCTTCTTTATTATATTGTCCACTTGTGAATTGCATAATATAGCCCTTACTTCTCAGTAGAGTCTACAATAAATGTGTTCAAATGTAAAAAAAAAAAAAAAAAAAAAAAAAAAAAAAAAAAAAAAAAAAAAAAAAAAAAAAAAAAATACAACAAATACACAAGGAAGCCCTGCAAAAAGCAACTACTGACATTATGCAGGGGAGTGGCAAATGGGGAGTCATGTGAACTTGCATGGGACATGCATCTGGTCTGCCATTTCTGATGGAACACACATGGTCCAATGAACTGATGTTACACAACTGTGTCAGGGAGGGGGGGAGGGAATGCCATATACAATTTGTGTGATACTGAGAATGTACAAACATTACTGCTTTATTTGTAACCAGCAGAATGAGGAACAAATCAAAGTTCAAAATTTATATCTGTTAGTTTGGTGGAAAAATATCTTTGTATTTACTATCATTGCAGTGTTGAGAACAGCAACAAGAAAACTTAAAATTAAATATGTGAATTCTCATAGACAGATAAAGGAATAGGAATTTATTTGTTTGTTGAAGAGGATAAAGATATAGAATTAAATAAAGTTAGACAGTGTCTTGGTGGCTCAATGATAAAATACTGAACTCTAAATGCAAATGTAACAGTTTTGTAACACACAAATTTTTCTCATTTGAAGGGTAAGTATATGAGCAACTTTTTGGCACACACCTGGCACCTTCCTGACATTAAGATCACTTGCAACAATAAGTACTCCCTCATCCATATGCTAAAGGTTACAAAAAGGTTTTCACAGGAAAGCACTAATCCCCCTCCCCTCAGATCTGGTTCACAAACATACCTCCTTTGCCATATTCTCTCCATTTACCCCTCCCCCCTCTCCCCCCAGAAACCAGTCACAAACTGAAGCACATCATTCAGCAGGACTTTCATTATTTATCATTATGGCCTCAAATAAGGGACATTCTACAGGAGATTCTTTCCACCCTCCATACAGTGGTGTTTCCTGTCCCACCCAGCTTGCACAACATTCTAGTCCATCCCCTTGTCACCACCACTCCAAACTCCTTGCATCAGGGATCATATCCTTATGGAAGATCCAGGTTCAAGATCTGCCCAAAACTCCCACCCAGCACTTCATATCCAATCCTGTCACAGGCCTGGGATACATATAAAAACAATCACATCATGTACCAGGTTTCCTGTTGCCCACATTTCTACATCAAGATAACTATTAATTAGCTGCTGTCTATCAGAATGAATGGGCACTGTCAAACTGCTCCCAAAATAGGCCTACCCTTAAACTTGATTAACATTCAAAATCATACCATTCACATAACTATTTCCTGTGTTACCACCTCTTCCCAATTCATAACCAAATGCCACCATCTTTGCGTGCAGCTTGGCAACAGCACAAACAATGTGCTGCACATGTCTAGCCTCCACTCCACAGTTCTTCCCTCCCACATTCCTATCCATGCCCTCTCCATGATATTCCAGTCACCCCTCTTCCAGCCTTTCACCCTCCTCCCCTTTACCCATGCCACCCCACCCTAAACAATCCATATCATTTGTGTACAGAAAGCAATGTCATATGGGATATCCAACCAGCACTATGTAGGAACAAATGCAAGGCTATGGGAATTGAGTGTATAAATGTACTTTGTGTGTCCTTTTTTTACGTGAATCTGTTGATGACTTAGCACTTCTGCTTTTAGCCGAGTGTCCTCTTTATTGTAAGTACAATAATAGCTTTTTACCTGATTTTTCAACATATGTACTGTTATAATTATTATAGAACTTATTATTTTTCTTGCCACCAATAGAAATAAGTGCAAGTAGAAATTTACTTGCAATTTCACAAAGTGCGGTATCAGTGTAATTTCATAAACGAATTGCATACTGTGACACACACAGACACACACACAAATTCAGTTTGTAAATAAAGGAAATATAGAGCATGAAAAATTAAACGTAAAGTAAGGGAAAACAATCAAGTATAAAGAATACAGAGGTATGAATTTATATTGAAAAAAAAAAGAAGAAAAAAATTGCAGTATTGGTGAGCTAATGATAAGTCAACAGTATCCTTATGTGTGAATTATCTATTCAGTACCATTTAACATTCTTAATTAAAATAGCTCTCTTTAATCTTTGCCAATTAGTTTGAGGCATTGTTCCATTCAGATAATTTAATTTTATAACTGTGTGGGTATCCACTTTATATTTGGGGTATAACTGCTGTAAACGGTATACTTTCAACTGGATCAGTTGTGCATTTCATAAAGTAATAAAATGACAGAAATTGTAAATACAAGGGCTTTCTTAAGAAAACCTTATTTTCTTGTGGAGATGGCAGTCATTTTATCTACTGTCAGTACCTCTACATCTGCACCTCACTAGCCATCTCACTGAGTATGGCAGAGGGTACTTTGTGCACCACTGTCACTTCCTCCTTTTCATCTTACAGGCAAGTATAGTTTGCAGGAAAATTGATTCCCACTAAACTTCCATGTAGAATCATTCTAATTTTATGTTCAGGGTCTTTCATCAAATATACGAAGGAGTAAGGAATCTTTGTGTGAGATATACATAGGAGGAAGGAATATATTGGTAGAGCTAGACAATCATGCAGCCCTTTGTTTAAAATGCTGAAAGTACTTCCAGTACCTTGTATGTTTATACTTGACACACTGATGCCTATGAGAAAGTACGTTATTAGGCATGACAGAACCATAAAAAAAATTGTTACGTACGTAATCACAATACTAGGTTAAAAAATAATCTGCACGTACCTTCAGCAAACACAAGTTTGTACCAAAATGGGCCGTGCAATATGGGAATAAAACTGTTCAATGAACTGACAATTGAATTACAATCTTTATCCAATATTAATGTTTTTTAAAGATCTATTAGAGAATATCTACAGTACCACTGCTTCTATTCTGTTAAGGAATACTTGAACAATAATATGTAATTTTGTAACTCTTGATAATCAAAGTTATGTTCAGTAAAATACTGTACAATGTTGAAAATTTTGTAATTTAAGATAACTGTAGTTACATCCAATATCACCTTGTACAATGTGCTATATGTGATCCATGGGCTAAATAAATAAATAAAATAAACTTCAAGAAATATACATATCTGCCAAGTTTTGGAAAGGGCTATCAATGATACTCATTCGAGACAAAAATATTTAATAATTTTCGAGATACCCAACTTTATGAAAATAATAATAATAATTCTGGGCTACAAACAACAATAATTCATGCTTTAAGTAGTATACTTCAATGAGATCATATCTACTTACACCATAGGCAAAAGTTTTGTTCAAGAACATAACAATCAAGAAGAAATTCAAGTTAAACAACAGGATGTCTGGTGAATACACAAAAGAACTTATTTGATAAATTAAGCAGATATGTGATAACTGAAAAAGGCTTTACACAAATAAACTTGTTTAATAGAACGCAGAAAAGAAGTAATATATTAGACACTACAAAAACATTAGTTGTCCTGGGAAAATCCTTAAGAATTTTTTCATAATGGGAGCAATAAATTCAAAAGTTCAATGATTTGTAAATATATTGAACTTAACTACTGAAATTATCAGTCCCTAGGTTTACAAACCAAACTAACCCAAGGGCAAAACACACCCATGCCTGAGGAAGGACTCAAACCTCCAATGGGGAGCAACTGTATACTCTGCAGCAAGGGACCTTAGAGCGCTCAACCTTTAGTTTTCAAAATAGAAATAGACTCCAGAGATTCATTGCATGTGGCTGATCTGACCTCTGTTCCATGTTTTGTGTAACCACAGCTAAATTTTTTGCAACTTCTGATGTGAGAAACAAATAAACCACTAACATTATAAACTGTACTTATGGACACATTGTGTTCCACCAAAAAGGAAGTAAACAGACTCTCAGTCCCAATACATCACTGTCAGTATTTACAGACTTGAGAAAATAGTTGTTTATTTTATTGTTATCCAGAGAGAATAGCACCATGATGCTTGTAGTGTAGATGAAAGCAACTTTGCGATAATGGTCGAACTCTAGTGACAAACACTGCAAGTGAGGCATTCTGTATAGGCTAATGTCAAAGTTCTGAGTGTACATTTATTTCTGCCAACTTTTTTGTTTGTCCATAAAAGTTCCAGAAGACAAGGAAAAAAGCATCTATGTATGAACATGTGTCTACTTCTTTCTCGGTCTCATGGATAAATAGAGCAAACTGGGTTTCAGATGACTGTTGTTTCATAATCCATGTTTATCATGACCACACAAATGAAGAATTTTTCAAATAGTGTATGTCTTTCAAAATCATGAACTGGAAGATCTCTTCATGATAACTAGTCAACATTACTATGCTACCTTGTCAGTTAATAGTAGGAGCTATTGGAAAACAAATTTGACTACTGTCACCATTATTCAAAATTTTGTTAAGTCATAGCAGACAACAAAAATCTGTAAAAGAATGGTTGCCCCCAATCAACCCTGTTTTCATACCATTAGTCAAATACCATCATTCCAAATTTATTGTATTATCCTTTAAGACCACTCCCATGAACCACAGACATTGCCGAGGTGGGGTAGCTTGCGTGCCTCAACGATACAGATAGCCGTACCGTAGGTGCAACTACAGCAGAGGGGTATCTGTGGAAAGGCCAGACAAACGTGTGATTCCTGAAGAGGGGCAACAGCCTTTTCAGTAGTTACAGGGGCAACAGTCTGGATGATTGACTGAGCTGGCCTTGTAACATCAGCTACTGTGGCTTTGCCACACAGCTACTGCGAACGGCTGAAAGCAAGGGGAAACTACAGCCGTTACTTTTTCCAAGGACATGCAGCTCTACTGTATTAACCTATGATGATGGCATCCTCTTGGGTAAAATATTCCGGAGGTAAAACAGTCCCCCATTCGGATCTCCGGGCGGGGACTACTCAGGAGGATGTGATCATCAGGAAAGACAATACTGGCATTCTACGGGTCGGAGCGTGGAATGTTAGATCCCTTAATCGAGTAGGAAAACTAGAAAATTTAAAAAGGGAAATGGATGGCTTGAAGTTAGATATAGTGGGGATTAGTGAAGTTCGGTGGTAGGACGAACAGGATTTCTGGTCAGATGAGTACAGGGTTATAAATACAAAATCAGTTGGGGGTATTACATGAGTACGTCTGATAATGAATAAGAAAATAGGAATGCGGGTAAACTACTATGAGCAACACAGTGATCGCATTATTGTAGTCAAGGTTGATATGAAGCCAACACCGACCACAGTAGTACAGGTTTATATGCCAACTAGCTCTGCCGGTGATGAGGAGATCGAAGAAATATGTGAGGAGCTAAAGGAAATTATTCAGACAGTTAAGGGAGAGGAAAACTTAACAGTTATGGGAGACTGGAATTCGGTAGTAGGACAAGGAAGGGAAGGGAAGATAGTAGGTGAATATGGTCTGGGCAAAAGAAATGAAAGAGGAAGCCGCTTGGTAGAATTTTGCACGGAACATAATTTAGTTATAACAAACACCTGGTTTATGAATCATGAAAGAAGGTTGTATACATGGAAGAGACCAGGAGACACCAGGAGATACCAGATAGATTTTATAATAGTAAGACATAGATTTCAGAACCAGGTTTTAAACTGTAAGACATACCCAGGGGCAGATATAAACTCTGACCATAACTTATTGGTCATGAATTGTAGGCTGAAACTGAAAAAACTGCAGAAAGGTAGGAAAATAAGGAGATGAGACCTAGATAAATTGAAGGAACTTGAAGTTCTGGATAATTTCAGAGGAAGCTTTAGGCAGCAATTGACAGAAACAAGGGGAAATAAAACAGTAAAAGAGGAATGGGTAGCATTGAGAGATGAAACAGTGAAGGCAGCAGAGAACAAAGTAGGTAGAAAGGCAAGACCTACCAAAAATCCTTGGATATCACTGGACATACTAAATTTAATCGATGAAAGGAGAAAATATAAAAATGCAGTAAATGAAACAGGCAAAATGGAGTACAGGTGACTATGAAATGAGATTAACAGAAAGTGCAAAATGGCTAAGCAGGAGTGGCCAAAAGGCAAGTGCAAAGATGTAGAAGAAAGTATAAACAGGGGAAAAATAGATACTGCCTACAGGAAAATAAAAGAGATATTTGGAGATAAGAAAAAGAGCTCTATGAATATGAAGAACGCAGATGGAAAACCAGTTCTCAGCAAAGAAGGGAAAACTGAAAGGTGGAAAGAGTATATAGAGAGGCTCTACGAAGGGAATGAACTTAGAGGCAATATTGTAGGAAGGGGAGAAGAAGTAGATGAGGATGAAATAGAAGATACTATACAGAGAAATGAATTTGACAGAGCACTGAAAGACCTAAGTCAAAACAAGGCCCCTGGAGTAGATGACATTCCCTCAGAGCTACTGAAGTCTCTGGGGGAAACAGCCATGACAAAACTGTTTCACCTGGTGTGTAAGATGTATGAGACAGGCGAAGTACCCTCAGACTTTAAGAAAAATGTAATAATCCCCATTCCAAAGAAAGCAGGTGCAGACAGGTGTGAAAACTACAGAACCGTCAGTTTAATAAGTCATAGTTGCAAAATATTAACACAAATTATTTACAGAAAAGCTGGTAGAAGCTGACCTTGGGAAAGATCAGTTTGGGTTCAGGAGAAATGTAGGAACACGGGAAGCAATACTCACTTTACGGCTTATCCTAGAAGATAGATTAAGAAAAGTCAAACCTACATATCTAGCTTTTGTAGATTTGGAGAAGGCTTTTGACAATGTTGATTGGAATAAACTCAAGTTCTGAAGCAAGCAGGAGTAAAATATAGGGAGCATAAGGTTTTTTTACAACTTAAACAAAAACCAGACAGCGGTTGTCAGAGTTGATGGGCATGAAAGGAATGCAGTGGTTGGGAAGGGAGTAAGACAGGGTTGTAGCCTTTCTCCAATGTTATTCAATTTGTACATTGAGGAAGCTATAAAGGAAAGCAAGGAGAAATTTGGAGAAGGAATTAAAGTTCAGGGTGAAGAATTAAAAACTTTGCATTTTGCCAACATAGTAATTCTGTCAGATGCAGCAAAGGACCTGGAAGAGCAGTTAAACGGAATGGACAGTGTGCTGAAAGGTGCATATAAGATGAAGATTAACAAGAGCAAAACTAGGGTAATGGAGTGCAGTGTAAGAAAATCAGGTGATGCTGAAGGAATTAGATTGGGTAACGAAGCAATAAAGGAGGTAGATGAGTTTTGTTACTTGGGCAGTAAAATAAGAAATGATGGTCGCAGTACAGAGGATATAAAATGCAGAATGGCAATGGGTAGAAAAGCGTTCTTGAAAAAGAGAAATTTGTTAACATCGAATATTGATTTAAGCCTAAGGAAGTCCTTTCTGAAGGCATTTGTATGGAGTGTTGCCTTGTATGGGAGTGAGACATGGACGATAAACAATGCGGACAGGAAGAGGATTGAGGCTTTTGAAATATGGTGCTACAGAAGAATGCTGAAGATTAGGTGGGTGGATCGCGTAACTAATGAGGAGGTACTGAACAGAATTGGGGAGAAAAGGAATTTTTGGCATAGCTTGACTAAAAGAAGGGATAGATTGGTAGGACACATTCTTAGACATCAAGGAATTGTGAATTTAGCATTGGAGGGTAGTGTGTCGGTTAAAAACTGCAGAGGAAGACCAAGAGATGGATACAGTAAGCAGATTCAAACAGATGTAGGTTGCCGTTCTTATGTGGAGTTGAAGAGGCTTGTGCAGGATAGGGTATTGTGGAGAACTGCATCAAACCAGTCTCCGGACTGAAGACCACAATGACACAACATCCTTTAAGAAACTAAAATGGTCTTTATTACCTCATACTTTGTTCAAACAATCTCTTTTCTATCAAATGTTCAGCAGTCCACATTACCAGTTGAATTTGAGCATTATTAATACTATGAGGAAACAAGCATGAGCATGCATTCAGATAGTGCCTGCCATCTGTGTACTTATGATGCCTGCCACCAGAGGTGCAAGCAGAGCGCCATGCACTAACGTGAGACGAAGAGAGCAGGAGTTGTTTACTTATGTTTGATGTCTACTAGTGACAACTAGTCTGCAGCTAATGAATGCTCTTGGAGCTATAGTGTAGTAATGTGTTTGAGAACACAATACAATGGTGATGAGAGTGTCAAGATTCCAAACATTCGGTCTTTTCTGCTGTTATTTTGTTAGTTCTTTTTCTCGCACTGACAGAACCGGGACTTGCAGAAGTGCTCTGCTGGCTGGTTGACCGTCAGGAGACTCTCAACATGGCATTGGAAAACCAGAATTGCCTTTTTGCAAGGCGTTGGAGACTCAAATGCAGGTACTGCAGTCTTTAGCTGCAGCTATGTCTGGGCCTTTACTCTCCATAGGTTCCAGACGTCACTCTACATCTCTTACCCGCTGCCCTTTCCTCAATATGACGAGACTGCAGAAGAGTGGGAGGACTACGAAAAATGATTGCAGCATGATTTTCAGGCATTTAGAGTTCAGGATGTCTTTTTGTGTTGTGTTGTATTCCTCTAGTGGGTTTCCCCCAGGTTCTTTCAATTGCTGAGTCAACTGGCTCCCTTGCAAGATCCTGTGTCTCTCACTTTTTATCAGATGTGTCAGTTGCTGTTGTCATATTACTGCAAACGTACTCATGTTGTAGCTTCTAGAGTGGAATTTTACAGATGACGCAAACAACCATACCAATCGTATTGAGTGTGGGTGGCCGAATTACACTGCCTCAGCCGCCATTGCAATTTTGTGTCCAAGGTTCACCAGGAATCTTACGCCAATCAGATGGTTAGGGATGTGATTATTTGTCTTGCACCTGATAGAGAAGTGAGGAAGGAAGCTTTGCAAAAAGAAAACTCCTTGTCCAATGTTCTAAACATTTATCAAGCTTTTGAGGTTTCGCGGACCATGGGAAACCAGATTGAGGCTTGGTGTGTGGTATTGGCTGTTCAGTCCTCCACCCCTCGCCAAGCAAAGGACAATGAGTCTACCAAAGCCGATGTGGCTACAATTCAACAATATCCTGAGCAGTCAGGCAGTCAGCATCTTATGCGGCAACAGTCAAAGGCATGTGGCTCGCAACAACAAACACCGGCTCGCTCTCGTTCTCCTTAGCCTTCCTGTTTTGTCACTCACGATCATTCTGTTTGTCCTCGGCGCTGGGCCACATGTCATCATTGCAGAAAGAAGGGTCATATTGCATCTGTTTGTCAATCAAACCCTTCCATATATGATCAGGTTATGGACACTGATGTAAATTGTGTTGCAGTGCTCGCAGCATCCGTTTCTAAACTCTTCCTTGAACTTTAGGAATATCCTCCATGTGCAGGTTGATACAGGAGCAGCAGTCACCTAGTTAAATTCACAAACATATGTTGACTTGGGCTACCCGCCCCTCCTGCTGGTCATTTGCTATAATAAACAAAAAATTCCCATGCTCGGCCAGTTTACCGCTCCAGCGACCTACTGCACTGTGACACGTCCCTTAAAATTTCTGGTGGTGGACAATGCTTCTGCACAAAACTTTTTTGGTATGGAAACTTTTCAGCTATTCAGGTATTCTCTTTCTGATGAGGTCAATCTCATCTCAGTTGAGGTGCCATACCCACAACTGGACGGACTATGCGTGGGATTTTCGTCCTTATGCACGCCTGGGTTGGGTTGCGCCATGTCATTCCAGACTCACATAAAGATGAAATCAGCTGCGCAGTGGTGTTTATTTTGGGTGCGCCCATTACTAGTCACCCTCAGTCACTCATTTAAAGCAGAATTGGAATGCCTCAGGGACCTGGGAGTCATTCGCTGTATATCTTTCATGTGAGTGGGCTACTCCCATGGTCATCTTAAAAAAACTGACTTGACTGGCAAACTGCTACTTTGTGTTGATTTTAAGGTAACAACAAATGCCCAGTCCATTATAGATACTTACCTGTTACCTCACCAGGAGGAGTTCTAGCTAAATTGTTGGGAGATTTTTTTTTTCTTTCTTTCTTTTTTTTTTTTTTTTTTTTTTTTTTTTTTTTTTTTTTTTTTTTTTTTTTTTTACCAAGATAAATTTAGCAGAAACCTATCTCCAGCTCCCCTTAGATGAGGCTTCCCAATGTTTGTTGGTGGTGAACACTACTTTTGATCTGTACCAATATTTATGGCTTCCATTCAGGATGGCTAGTGCCCCCACAACTTTTCAGTTGTTCTTAGAATAGCTCACTGCTCCGATTCCGGGCTGTATAAATTACCTGGATAATATTGTGGTTTTGTTCAGGATGTCTAGTGCCCCACACAACTGTTCAGTGGTTCTTAGAATAGCTCATTGCTCCGATTTTGGGCTGTATAATTTACCTGAATGATATTGTAGTTTCCAGCAAATCCGCAGACGATCACTTGCACAATCTGCAGTCCCTTTTTTGGCCCTACAGTCAGCCGGTCTTCAATGCAATCTGGATAAGTGCCAATTTTTCCAACCTTCTATTGACTATCTGGGTTTTAACATTCCCATAAAAGTGTTTCCTTTCTTCACAAGGAAGGGAGATATGCTGTGAGGTAGCAAGCGCAAGAGTGCATTCAAATAGTGTGCGCCATCCAAGTAATTACAATGCCCACCACCAGGGGCGTGAGCAGGAAATGTAAGAAACATGTCACAGACTAATGCCAGGTGGGGAGAGCAGGAGTTGTTTAATTATGTTTGAATCTGCTAGTGATAACTGGTCCTTGGCCAATGAAGGCTCTTTGAGTTATAGTGTAGTAATGTGTTTGAGTACACAACAATTATCATTCATCATCATTTGTTTAATTCACTGGAAACAGGGAAAATCTTTAAATCTGCTGAAGAATAATACCAGTAATAACATAATTGTTTTGACTAGTGTATATATCTGATTGGCTGAGAAAATGATTTCATTTCATACAAAAATATATTAGGGGGATGGGGGAGCAGGGAGGAGAGAGAGAGGGGGGGGGGCATGAGATATGAGTAATACAAGAGATTTTATATTCAAACAGTGAAAGAAAAGACTACCTGAAGTTTAGTTAGATTATGCTCTCTTTTTTCTGGAGGTGGATATAACTGCTCTGAAGCAAGATAAAGATCTTTTTGGAAATTAAGCCCCATAACTTCATCTTCTTCACGGCCATATCTGAAACTGCATATAACTTGGCCAAATATTTTTCTTTGATCTATGTAGTCTTGGTCAAGTAAAATTACACCATCTGAAACAGTTTATACAAAAGATTTTGTTATGCAGTACTATAAGAATTATACTTTACTTGGAATTTTTATTGTATTTGCTTTTATTAAGTATCCAATAAATCATATTCATGATATAGGACTAGTACAAAATAGTACAAAATATTACAACTAGAGTAACAAATAATTACACTGATAAACAAATACATATTCATGTATTTTAAATGGAGTAAAAAATAAAGCAACTAAGTTAAGCAACAATAATTGTGTGTGTGTTTGAAAAACATAATATTATGATGACACAGAGTTCCTTAAAACACAGGCATATGTATACAGAACATAATGACAAATATGATAATTATACATGCAACTCTAAGTAAACTACTGCAAAGCATATAAAAGAATGACCCATAAGTGATTTACACTCAAATTTTTAACACACGAATTCAATACACTGTACTACCCTAGGTACAAGAACAGGGAAATGCTTGTTCTCTTTGATTGTGGAGAAATTTCTTTTATTACAGTAAGTGAGGATTCGCATGACATTAACATAATATCTTGTTATACAGCAGTATGTGCTAGTTTACTTTAGGTATTCATTTATAGTGTAGTAGCTCATACCTAAAAGATGTGTCTTAACAGTTTTGCTGAATATGCCTATGTCGGATATTTGTGTAATACCATATGATCTGGCAATTTATTATACAGATTTATACTTTGATATAGTGTATTGTCTTGTTTCCTGCACTTATTCTTTCTTTCTAAATATAATTTCCCTCTGTTTCTTGACAGACAAGAGTATATGGAGCTGATAGTAGCATACTGAGTTATATTTTTCTTGATAAACAGTATGGTTTGTAATGTTTACTCACTTGGTGCAGTTAATATTTTCAGCTTTTTAAATAATTCTGTACAATGTGGCTATTTACTGCTGTTTGAGTTAATTCATATTGCTTTTTCCTTAATCATAAAAATAGTCTAAATGTTTTCCCCCTAAGTATTGAGTGTACATATGCATGGTATGCAGCTTCCTAGTAAGTACTGTTACATACTTGTGACAAAATTCTGACATCATAATAAGCTGATAACATCCTTTTTGCTAGAATTCTTGCATGCTCCCCCCATTTAGCTGTCTGTGTAGGAACAGTCCTAAGAACATGATGATTGATACACAGTTCATGGTGCAACCACTTGAGTTGAGGTATAATGTGTTCTATTCCTGAATTATGAAGAAGCGCAAGCTTTTTATTTTCTTTAGATTTAGTGTCAATTTGTTTGCTTTTGACCATTGATCAATATCTTTTAATGCCAAATTGTTTTTTTTCTAGTAATATTTCAGTTGTATATTTTCAATTCTATTATCTAATCTTAATGTTTCTTATTCATAAAAAATGTCATGGTTTTTTTACCGCATAATTAGTATATATTGTAGATTTTCAGAGATTATATGTTTAAGATGCTGGTCATGAACATTGTGTGTCTTTCCATTGTATCTCACTTTCAGTAATGACTTTGTCTGATTATCTCTTTAATAGTAACTACAGTTGTGAAATGTATATCCCTTAAAATGATATACTGTAACCACATTTTCTAGAAAAAGCTGAGAAATTTTATAGACCCTAGCTTCAGAAGAGGGACTCAGGTTTCTGTCAATCAAGTCATTGTAAACAAACATGGGAAAAGTAGCCTGGTTGTGTATATTTCCTTATTTTAACAACTTTGATTTTCTACTGAGCATTTTGTGTAAATATTCTGCAGTTAACATCAAAACGTATAAAAAATATACAAAATGGTAAATGTAATAGTAATTGAATAATTAAAATTTCATAAATATGTCAGTGGAGAATGAATGTTAGGAAAATAGGATAAGTAATTAGTATCCAAACACATGGATCATTGACAAGTGGAGAAACATACAGAAAGTGTTATTAGCTGAGCTTTCAAATGTCAATCAGCAAATGTCCAGCACAGCCATTGTAACAATAATTAGTAATTGCTTGTAGTTATTTTTCATCATTTTCATGGGGTAATTCTTTGTGACTGGTAGGATTTTCTTTTTTCTTTTCATTTTTGAGCACACTCTTTTATACAATTTACAACTGGTTTTCACCTGATTAAATAACAAAAAACAACAAGAGGAAGAAGAGTGGACAAACAACTATGGTATTTGGAATAATTTTTTTTTTTTTTTTTTTTTTTTTTTTTTTTTTTTTTTTTTTTTTTTTTTTTTTTTTAGTTCGTTTCGGCCTACTAGGGACCACGAGGCTCGTCTTAACTCTTAGCCAGGGTCTTCTGCTTTTTCTTGGCCCAGTACGCCTTCATCTTCTGGCTGTGAGCCTGCTTCCTCTCATCCGTCCATTTAGGTGTGGTGATGCCTGTACACTTCTTGCTTGTGAGAGATAGTGGGAAGACTCCATGTAGAATGGCCTGACGGTATTGAGTTCAGTTCTCGGTTATCTGTAATGGGATCTGCAATTCCTCTAAGTCTGATCTAACAGAGATGAACCACTTAGCTTTGGACGCCTTTCCCCTGCTTGTCACTGTGAGGATCTTCTTGGTTAACCTTGAGTGATTCAGGTGAGTGATGTGCCCGTAGAAGGTCAGTTGCCTTTTCCGCATACATGTGACTATGTCTTCCTGGTGTTCATACAGTTCGTTATTGTGCCTTATTCTGTAAGTACCGTCTTCCTCTCTTATGGGTCCTAATATTCTCCTCAGGATCTTCCTCTCTTTAAGTTCTAGTTTCCTGAGTGGACCCTTTCGATTCATCAAGAGGCACTCGGAGGCATAGAGTGCAGAGGGTCTTACTACTGAGTTGTAGTGCTTCAGTTTTAAGTTCTTGGACAGGTACTTGGAGGTATAGATATTCTTACATGAATGATAAGCTCTCTCTAACTTGGTGCACCTGGCGTCTATGGCCAAGGTTTCACTCTCACTTTCTGAAATCCATTCTCCCAAGTACTTGATTGCAGGAACTTTACAGATATTATTGTGTCCTTGTGGGATTGTAGAGGAAGCCTGCTTGATATTGGTGATGAATTCCGTCTTCTGTATGTTGATTTTCAAGCCGGTTTTTACTGCAACATTGTAGAGGCTCTGTAATTGATGAGCAGCCTCCTCCATGCTGTTGGACAATAGGGTGAGGTCATCAGCAAAGGCTAAACATGGTACAATGAGGCTATCTTTCTTGTAGCCAAGCTTCAATCCAGCTTCTGGTGACAAAGTGGAAGTCCATTCTCTGATGATTTTTTCCAGAACACAGTTGAAGAGGATGCACGAGAGGCCATCCCCCTGCCTGACTCCCGTCTGGATGGGAAAGCTCGCTGAGAGTTCACCCCTAAACTTGACTTTGGAGGTGGTGTTATCCATGGTAGCCTGGACCAGTCTGGTAGTCTTCTCATCTAGGCCTAGTTCCCACAAGGTGGAGAAGAGGGTTTGTCAATCTATTGAGTCGTATGCCTTTTCGAAATCTACCATAATGGCTAACAGGGATGTCCCCCTCGGCTTCTATATGAGAGGATTGTTTTGAGGTTTTGAATCTGCTCTGTGCAGGACCTACTCACCCTTGAATATATATATATATATATATATATATATATATATATATATATATATATATAAAATGAAGATTTTTGACTTACCTAAAGTACAGGCTCGTCGATAGAAACACCAAACACACACAAAAACACACAACCATTCGAGCTTTCGCCACCAGTGGTGGCTTCATCGGGAAAAAGAGGGAGGAAGGAGAGGAGAAAGGGAAGGATACGGGTTTTAAGGAAGTGGAAAAGGAGCCATTCCAATCCCAGGAGTGGAAGGACACACCTGTGTTTGGATGTGGATATGTGTGAGTGTGTGTGTATTTGTTTACCTTCCTTTTTGTCCCCTAAGGTAAGTCCTTCCACTCCTGGGATTGGAATGGCTCCTTTTCCACTTCCTTAAAACCCGTATCCTTTCCTTTCTCCTCTCCTTCCTCCCTCTTTTTCCCGAAGAAGCCACCACTGGTGGCGAAAGCTCGAATGGTTGTGTGTTTTTGTGTGTGTTTGGTGTTTCTATCGACGAGCCTGTACTTTAGGTAAGTCAAAAATCTTTATTTTATACCATTTTCCCACCTGGAAGGTCTCCTTCTATAATATTAATAATATATATATATAATGATATATGAAAGATGCATTGACATAGGAAGCATAGTGACTCAAAAGAGTGCTGCTGTCTTACTGGCTGATGATAAAATCTCATATGTTGAAAACAAACAAATTAGATTTGTTCTTATGAACATATGATGAATTTTCGACAATACATCAGTTATGTTGAAATAAATATTGTGTACCAACTGAATTAAATTCAAAGATGGCAAATCATAAGGCATGTGAAGATATAATTATATTAATGAATGTAATCAATGAGAATGAAATAAATTTCAAGATACCATGATATTTAATGATATCAGTGACATTCATTCTGGAGTACTGAATGTGAAACAGAATTTACCTATTGTTAAAAATGAAAATGCATACCAGACTGGGATCTGAATGCAGATCTTCTGCTTTTTGTGAATAATTATAAGATCTGCCTAGATCATAATCTGACTTAAATTCTTGTTTTTCTTTACACATTCAAATAATGGGTGAGCAATGCATAATGTCATCTACAGCATGTCCTCTATATGTAGTCACTTCAATTTTGGGGCTATATATTTATCAGTGGATTATGGACACGATGCAGGTCACAGATCATAGCACCCGCAGAGCGAAATTTATTGAATATTTGAGAGCTGTTAAGGCTTATGTATGCTGAGAAAACTGAGGAAATGAACCATTAGCAAATGTATGAAAAAGAGGGTTAGTCTGAATTTCAAAGTGAACAAATATGCATTAGATA
Source organism: Locusta migratoria (assembly GCA_026315105.1). Taxonomy (NCBI): domain Eukaryota; kingdom Metazoa; phylum Arthropoda; class Insecta; order Orthoptera; family Acrididae; genus Locusta; species Locusta migratoria. Next base: position 310,595,259 of record CM048744.1, on the reverse strand, counting down.
TTTGTATTATTTGAACAAATATAAATTATTATTTGTTGCCGGGAATATATATGAATGAAGAATGTATACATAAGTTCTGTTCAATGATCATTTTACAATGCTATAGAATATGTTAGCTTAATAAAAGAAATAAAAAACCAAGTGTTACACACAGACATATGAATGAGAAGAGAATTTCAGTGGTGTTCAGCTCTGGCCTTGTTGAAGGAAGCATTAGCAGAAGTGATTTAGGAAAACCCAAATAAGAATTTATATAGTGATGAAATTAAAACAGACCATCTGAATAATACCTTGCTGCTCTTATGATTAAAGAACAGTAGACTACCAACTACACTGTCCGAACTTCATCACTGTGCCCTCCTCCTCCTCCCCCTACCACTGATTCCAATGTCATCCAAAGAACGTACCTCTCCTAACTTTCAGTATGAGAGTTTATCTAAGTTCATTACACATTGTACATTTATCTGGATTCTTTTTGTAAAAAGAATTTTGAGTCTAGCAGTTGCAAGATTCTCATTTTTCCTATATGAGAATTTTAAACTAAGAGTGATTTCAAATAGGTGGTGTGTGCCCAAGCTGTTATTTTATAACCTCTAATATTTCTGGACAGAAGTTGCAGAGAAAACAGAAATTGGAATACAGAATTTAACCAAATTTTTCATTTCATGCCAATTTGGTATAGCAAACAGTTGACAAAACATAATTAAGGGATAAAATCCTGCATCCAGTCATCAGACCAGTAGAGGAATGATACACTAATACAAAAATGTTGTAGAAACTTGGAGAACATGTATTCATTCATTTTGTATACAAACAGGTTTAATATTAAGATTAAAAATAAAAATCCACTTATAGTTTGGAGAAATACATAAAACACCAAAGGTTCCATTACTAATATGACTGACAAGATCAGTAAGTGAACATTTGAGCAGGTTCCTAGTAGTCAGGCTATGGAAATATCTGTTAGAATATCAAACATGTTTTTATATCACATCTGGTGAAGGTGTCACTATGTGACATCATCAGACAAAGGCTCATTTTGAGATGCAGAATCACATGTATTCTTTGCACAATTTATATATATTTGTTAATGCAGTATCACTGAAGGTAACTAGTAGTTTGAGAACTGTTAGGGAAGTTTGCCACAGATGTATTGCATCATGAATAAATCGATCACAAACATGAGAGGTCCAATTAAGAGTAATTGTTGCCTTCACTTGTATGGGTATCATGATGCTTAAAAGTTACCAGTACCAGTGTACTTTTAAGTAAGCCATTATTCTTATTCTGAAGCAGAATGCTGTGATTTGTTTTAGTTCATTGACAGAAAAACAGTTAAACAACTAATACCAAGCAATTAACAAAATATTATTAGCTTACCTATTGGTTCAGTGCCAGTAATGTGATCTACAAAGTCCCTTTTCCCCAAATATAATGTTAGTTTTCCATTTGGAGAACATTTCTTAAAAACTTTGAAGTTCACAACCATTGTTGCAAAGTGGTTCTATCACACCTCCTTAAAGAATACACACAAGACATTTAAAATCTGGCTTATATATGCCCCTGCAAGTGTGACGTTCATCCTACATAAGGCTTCTTAAGCCTGTTATTAAGCACATAAACTGCAGGAACTTGGGGTAGATGCTGGTGCATTTATAGGTCTTCAAGTAATCTAATAAGCTTCAAGGACATGAAGGGACTCAATGGAAGACATGTAGAGGAAGTCAGTAACCTATGCCATCCAATCAGTGTTATTGAGTGTATGTTTCTCTGAAAATGCATAATTGTTTCAAATAATACACAATCACAATATAACTGGTACAGCACGTTATATTGTGCATTGGTCCTGACAGACACATTTCCTGCTAAACTGGCTCACAAATATCTGTCATTTTTAAGTATGTCATGCCCTTATTTAATTACAATCTAATATCTAGCACTTCTTTTTCAACACTTCATTTTTTATTTATTTCTTTTATGTAAATTAATTATTAATAAGAAGCTTAGTGATCAATTTTTCTCATCTGAAAGTTGCCTTAACAAAAGGTAAACAAACAATACTTTTTTTCGTGTTTTCTTTATTAATTTATAGAGGACAATTTTTGAAGGAAGCTATGACACTTCTCAGCCAATCACAACATGAATTTGATATTTGTTTCTGTCATTGTAAAACTGACAAGGTTGTCCCATTTTAAACTGCCATGAATGGTTACATCCTTGATAGTTAAATTCCAGTACTTCATTACTAATTAAATAGGACAATACAATGCAATTTCTTATAATTATGTACATTAAATGAAATTTGATTGTGTTTATGGCCTTGCCACTCATCATAGCAAGTACTGATCACATGGAGAACCTCATCATTTACATAGCAAGTACTGATCACACGGAGAACCTCATCATTTACATTTACATCCACAAGCCACATCATGCTGTGAGACATATAGTACTTTATGAACCACTGTCACTTCCTGTTGTTCCAAGGGCATATAGTTTATGATTTGCAGGAAAAAAAAAAAAAAAAAAAAAAAAAAAAAAACGACTGCCAGAAAGCCTTAGTGTGGGTTCAAATCTGTCTAACTTTATTCTCATGGCCTTTTTGTAAGATATACATTATAGAAAGCAACATTTTGATTGCTTCTTCTGGAAATGTATGATCTTGGAACTATGGCAGTAGGTCATACCATGATGCAGAATGCCCTCTCTGGTAAGGCTGCCTCTGGTGTTGGCTAATCATCTCTATGACACTTTTGGACTTACTAGAATAACCTGTAATAAAGTGTGCTAGATAAGATTAGATTAGTTATTCGTTCCGTAGATCCATGTTGAGGGGATCCTTGTGGATGTGGAACATGTCAAGAAACAAAATTTACAAGTTGAATACTAATACTAATAATATAATAATATAGATACATACACTTATAATATAAATACAGATACATATTTTTTTCCTCTTTTAGGTTCCTCTTAAACTGATCTTTATTTGTAGCTAATTTTTTTATTCTTGATGGTAAATTATTGAAAATGTGTATTGAAAATACAGATTTGTTGAGTCGTTTCTGCAATTCTGTGGTGTGCTCCTCCCAACTAAATTTATTATCAAGCTGTAAGCCCAGGAATTTAATACTGTCAACCTCTTCTATCTGCTATTCTTCATACTTAATTCATATGCTGTCAGGAAATCTCTTACATGTTCTGAACTGCATGTAGTGAGTCTTTTCAAAGTTTAATGGCAATGAGTTGGCTTTAAACCATTTATTAATGTTCATGAAAATTGCATTAGCGGACCTTTCTATCACTATGCTTGACGTACTTTTTATTGCAATACTTGTATCACCTGCAAACAAAATGAACTCTGCTTCTGGTAGTGTAACTGATGAGAGATCATGAATGTACACAAGAAAAAGCAATGGCCCTAAGATGGATCCTTGCGAGACACCACATGAAATTTCTTCCCAATTCAATGATGACTGTTGGCTTAATTCACTAGTCACTTGCACTGACACCCTTTGTTTCCTGTTAGTGAGGTACGACTTGAACCATTTTGCAGCATTTCCCATGATCCCATAGAATTCTAATTTACTTAAAAGGATGTTATGGTTCACACAATCAAATGCCTTTGACAAATCACAAAAAAATACCTGCTGCTTGCAATTTATTATCTAATGAATTAAATAAATTCTCACTGTAAGTGTAAATAGCCTTCTCGATATTGGAACCTTTCAGAAATCCAATCTGTGTTTTAGACAATATGCAATTTGTGGTTAAGTGGTTGAAAAGCTGCTTGTACATTACCTTTTCTATAATTTTTGAGAATGCTGGCAAAAGTGAAATGGGTCTGTAGTTTGATGGTATCTCTTTATCCCCCTTTTTGAAGAGAGGTTTAATATCCGCATATTTTAGCCAATCAGAAAATATTCCCGTTATAATAGACTGGTTACACAAATAACTAAAAATTGTGCTAAGTTCACTAGAACATGCTTTAATTAACTTTGTTGATATTTCATCGTAAGCACTAGAATTCTTTGTTTTTAAAGATTTTATTATGGAAGTTATTTCTTGTGGTGAAGTGACTGACATATTCATGAATGTGAAGTTATTTGTAAATGCTAGTTTCAAATATTCAAGGGCATTATTTACTGACCCAGACAATCCCATACTATCAGTAACGGATATAAAGTACTTGTTAAATAGATTTGCCACACTATGCCCATCAGTTACTTATGTCTCAGCTACTCTTAATCCTACCTGCTCTTGTTCCTTTCTGGTTCTACCAGTCTCCTCTTTCACTATATCCCATATTGTATTTATTTGGTTTCCTGATGTTGCTATCGTCTTTTCATAGTGCATTTGTTTAGATACCTGAATACCTTTTTTTAAATATTTTACAGTATTCCTTATATTTAGTTAAATCATTGTCATTGCAACTACTCTTGGCTGTTAGATACATTTTCCTTTCTGTCTTACATGAAATCTTTACTCCTTGTGTGATCCAAGGTTTTATTATAGACTTCTGTTTAATTCGCGTTACTTTTAGAGGAAAACAGTTTTCAAACATGATACTAACATTATTAATGAATACGTTATATTTTTAATTCATGCCATTAGCACTATATACATCTTTCCAGTTCATGTCTTTGAGAAGTTTTCTTAAATTTTCAATTTTTGGTGGGTTGACTACTCTCCTGTATGTACATTTTGCAGTCTTTAAAATCTGATCAGAATCTATACCTAAAACAAGGAGCTGCATATTGTGATCTGACAGGCCATTTATAATTGGTTTTATGATATGATTTTGTTCCTTTGATTTGTCTATAAAAATATTATCAATTGCTGTCCTAGAGGTTTTAGTTATCCTAGTTGGAGAGTTTATGGTATGTGTTAGGTTGAAAGACAAAGTTACTGACTGCAATAAATTTTTACTGGAGGACTGCATAAGAAAATCTGTATTAAAGTCACCAGCAACCAGGATTTCTTTATTTCTTCCTGTTAAATAATCCAATAGAGCTTCTAGATGATTTAGGAATGGATTATAATTTCCTGCAGGTGCTCGGTAAATAGTTACTATCTTGGATGATCTCTCTCTCTCTCTCTCTCTCTCTCTCTCTCTCTCTCTCTCTCTCCTCTTTCAATCATAAGTATTACAGATAGCACACTGATGAGCAGTATTCAGTTTCAGTCAAACAAGTGTTTGGTACGTTACTTTCTTTGTTGATGGATATTTCCTGAGAAATTTTCCACTTAATCTCAGGCTGACATCTACCTTACCCACAATTAAGTTTTTGTAGTCATTACACTTCAAATAATTCCTTATGCATTCTCCTGTATATTTTTGGTAGTAACTGTTCTCAGCAATTGTTCTGAAACCATGTAATCACACAGTAAAGGATATTTATTTCAATGTTTTTGGACATTTGACAATTGTTTATATTGTTGGTCAATTGCAGCTCCATGCATCATGCATCAAAGCACTGCAGATCCTCCCATATTTTGCTAAATTATAGCAACTTATCTATATAATATATAGCACCATGTAATAGAAGATGAAGCTCAGTCATATGGAATCACTATCTACTTTTGGTATAAGGCAAAAGAATATGTTTAATTAAAATTGGTAGTGTAACAGTTTCTCTTCATTTAAGTATTTAAAAATTGTATTTTTAAGTATGTGATTTACCCTACAACATTTCTATTTAGTTTCCAAGGTGTTGATCAAGTAATCACAGTGAGTAATATTTTTTGTGATACCAAATAGTTAAACTTAGTGAAACACTTTGAAGGCATCAAATGGTCATTTTGAGATTTTTACAACTTATGAATTCCTTATGATGTACCCAGATTTAATGTTTTATGCTACTGCAGAAATTGCATCATAATGTATATTGAAGAGATACCTGCTCATGCTCAGTTGACTGTAGACAATTTCTGCATTGACACATTTTACATGGTAGCTGGAAGAAAATGTGCTTATGCTCTAAGGAGAAGGGAGCTGGTAACAGCAGTGTACGGAAAGGATACATCCAGAGATTCCTTTCATGGAAATGACCTAAGGACAACACAAAGTCAACATACAAGCTGTGAACCTGATATGCAACTCTTTAAGGCCCAGTGTGACTTTTATGCACAGATATTACCATCACTTACATCCTCTAAATACCTCTTTATATTTGAAGCAGCATCTGAGAATAAATGTGATCTACATGTTTTACTTGTCCAATCTCCCTTGGTATGTGTCACTCTTTTTCTTATGAAAGAAATAGGTTCAAGGCTAATTATTGCATATGGCAACTTCAAAATAATATAGTCCACAAAGTGAAAAAGTTTGATCATATTTCTATTATTTTTAGAGTTAAAGGATGTTTTTGTTCATGGCCACTTACAGTTGAACATATATTAATTCATTTAACAATCGAAAATCCAGAGCTGAATGTCAACAATAGGGGATAGATTGCAGCTGAGCTGCACAGAGGCACACAAAATAGACACTCACACAAGTTAAATTTTTGGCCAAGACCTTCATCAGAAACAGATACACATACATTCAAACTATAAGTTTGACATAACTCAGGAACACTTGATCACTGCCTCTGGCGAATCCAGTGCTGGAATGGCCAGAGATTGTCGTGTGAGCATGAGATGTGACTGAGTGATTGTTTGAATGTATGAGTATCTTTTTGTGGTGAAGGACATGGGTGAAAATTTAAGTTGTGTGAATGTGATTGAGTATTTTCTGTGCCTGTTTGCGGCACAGTGTTCATGTTTAAATACTGGTAAAAGACACTTACTGTGTTGTTTTATAACCTCTTCAGAAACTGATTACAAGTGTACTAATGATAGGCTTTATGCACACCATAAAATTGAGCACTTTATACTGTTGCATGATAGTACCCGCTAGGTTATTGAAGGTGCTGTTTTCCTGGACAGGGAGGTGTGCTGGGCTTGGTTTGAATCTGCTCAAATGTTCAAATATTCGTAAATCTACTGGACCAAACTGCATGGTCATCAGTCTGTAGCTTACAAACTACTTAAACTAAGGTAAACTAACCTAAGTACAACACTTAGACCCATGCTGTAGGGAGGACTCGAACCTCCGATGGTGAGCAACTCCGCAGTGAGGCGCCTTAGACAGCTCGGCAACTCCACTGTGGCAGTTTGAATCTGCCTAATATATTAATGAGGAGGCATTGGTGGGGCTGGATTTAGTTCATAGATACTTTTACACATCCCACTAATTGAATACTGGCCTAGTACCCAAGTTACACCTCAGTTACATGATTCACAAACATTAAAATAATAATAATAATAATAATAATAATAATAAATAATAATAAAATAAAAAAAAAATGTATGCATAGTTTCACACTATAACACAATATGCAAACAATTAGGTACACACATCTTCTCTGGGATGTGCAGACATATCACACCTCTCCCCTTTTAGGAGCTGGGGTTCACCTCATTGAATGTCCATTTGCTCACAGTCACTATCACTATCATGATCACTACCACTATTGCACAGATGCCGAGGCTGAACCACTGTACATGGCTGCAGTAAGTAGTTGCGATGTGTTGCTTGCCACAACAGTTTCCAACTGGAGATGATAGGTGATGATGTGATCAATTGTTGTGGCTGGGAGACCAGGGCTGAAGGTGGCTGTGTAGATGGCAGCAACCAGATGGATGACACACTCTCTGATGAGGGTGGCATTGGGTGCCTTGCTCAGGATTCGCACTGACATCTGATGGATCAGGCTGTTCAACTACCAGTGTCAAGCTGAAATCTGGAGGAGAGGTAGGCACAGAACCATGCTGCCTGGAGTTCGGTGACCAAGCAGGAACTCGTAGGTGAAGTTACCCAAGATGACAGGTAATTTACCCATCCAGCGTATGAAGGATGCAGAGACGGTGGCCTTCACAGCGAGTGACAGTTGCTGGTGTCCATTTGGGGCGCCTAGCATACATTCTGACCTGAACTGTTATCCACGTACGGAACCTATGACGGGGGTGCTCTTGCTGCACCTGTGGTGGAGAAACTAGCAAGTGAAGTGTGGTGTGGGGTTGCCGATTGTGTAGCAATTCCGCTGGGTTCTTATTGCCTAGTGGGGTGAAGTGATATGATGCCAAGAACCTGCCTAATGGAACATCAGAGGAGGACTGGATATATTTACACATCTGATTTTTAAAAGTCTGCACCATTCTCTCATCCTCCCCATTAGACTGTGGGGCAGAAAGGTGGGGCCAGGACATGGCAGATACCCCGTTGGGCACACAACTCTTTGAATTCATGAGAAGTAAAGTGTGGTCTGTTTGTAACCAGGGTAACAGGATGCCCTTCCATGGTGAAGATCTTAATGAGTGCTGCAATTTTTACAGAGGAAGACAGGTGTATGCAGCATGCAACAAAAGGAAACTTTGAATATGCATCCACAACAAAGAGCCAGAACGAGTTCAAATAGGGTCCCATGTAGTCCACATGTACGTGTTCCCAGGCTGAGGCCATGGTGTAAGTGAAGCACGGGGGGCCGCCTGCTGTGTGGCACATGTCTCACATGTATTTACTAGTCATACGTCAGTGTCCACACCTGGCCAGAAAACATGACACCGCACCAATGCTTTAGTACGGACAAAGAACCTCACACCGGAAAGCGCTAGGAACCACTAGTCGCAATGGAGAAATTGCCGGCTGCAGCAAAAGCACTCTGTCGTGCATGGCTAGCTGATATTGGAAGGAGTAATAGTTGCGGCAAGGGAGAGGGGGGGGGGGGTCGAAAGCCTGTCAAGGAGGAGACTCCGGCCACCCATATTGAACATAATGTACTACTTGATGCAACAGCAGATCTGACGCCACACCTGCAGCAAGGTGATCGGAAGTGATGGGGTATCCCTCAACCATCTGCTGCCCTTCATCATCAATGTGGAAGCACAGAAGTTTATCTTGATCAAAAGCAGCGTCCAATCCAATAAGCAGATGAGACAATGCATCAGTGTTTGCTTTGCTGTAGGGTGGAAAAGGATCTCTTAGTGAGAATGAGAAAGACACAACACCCAATACTGAAGCCTGTGTGCAACTTTGTCTGGTAATGGGGCCAAGGGTTTGAAGAGGGACACCAAAGACTTGGGATCTGTCACTAGATGAAATTTCGTACTGACAAGAGCATACACCATTGCCAGAGCTTCTTTTTCTATTTAAGAGTACATTGACTGGGCCGGTGTAAGTGTTTTGGAGGCATATGTGATGGGATGCTTGGAGCCATCAGGAAATTGGCGCAAGAGAACAGCACCTACCCTGTACTGAGACGTGTCTGTCACCAAAACCAAGTGTGACCAGGGTGGAACATCATTAAACATGGGGCAGAAAGTAATTTGTTTTGAAGTGATGAAAAGGCAGCCTCTAATGCAGAGGACCACTCAAATTTGGCACCTTTCTGTAACAAATCATAGAGAGGATGTGAAAGAGTGGAGGCCACCAGAATAAATTTTTGATAATATGCAATTTTCCCCCATAAGGCCTGTTATTCCTTAACAGACGTAGGGCGCGGCAATGCTGTCACCGCATGCACATGGTCCATAACGGGGGAAACACCTCGTCCTGATAACTCCAATCTGAGGTACTCAATAGCTGGATGAAAAAATTGTCACTTTTGGAGACTGAATTTGAGTCCCTTGTCTTGTAACACAGATGAAAAGGTTCGCATATTTTTCACATGTCCCTCATTAGTGCACCCAGTGACCATAGTGTCATCCAAATTGTTGATACATCCTGGAATCGAGTGTGCAAGTCCCTCTAAAGAGTGTTGGAAAATAGCTGGCACTTTGCAACCCCAAAGGGAAGACGTAAGTATTGATAGAGTACAAACAAGGTGTTGACTATCAGTTTGCTTTTCAACTCCTTGTCTAATGGCAGTTGTAAGTATGCTTCTGACAGGTCTATTTTCGAGAAATATTGTCCACCAGACAATTTCCAGAGCAATTCAAGGCAGGGGGTATACATGTCTATTATGGATTGAACATTAATTGTGGGCTTGAAGTCACAGCAAATGCAGAGTTTGCCTTAGGGTTTGACAATGGCTACCAATGGTTTGGCCCATTCAGCAGACACAACAGGGCGAATAATGCCGGCATCTGTAAGGCGGTCCAATTCCTTTCTTACCTCTGCTTTAAGGGCAACAGGTATTTCGCGTGCTGGAAGAAACGAGGAAGGGTTGTTGGTTTCATGGTAATGTGAGCTTTGAAGGAGGAGACAGTCCTGGCAAGAAAAGAAGAGCATATTCAAAATGAAGGACTCTAAAGACGGATACGGCACTTGGTCCAATACTAAATGAACTTCATCAAAATATAGGGAACCTGAAGGCCCGAAAAGCATCCATACCAAACAGATTGGCTGTCGAGGCTTGATCCACTACGAAAAACGTGATTCTATGGACCACCGAGTGATAGGTCACTGGGGCTGTGAATTGCCTTACACAGGAATACATTGTTGGTTGTAACTCAAAAGCTTCTGTGATGCCGGTTGCAGGAGGGTGATTCATGTATATGTATATGTATGTCTGAGAGTTCAGTAATGTGGCTGCCGCCGCTGTGTCTACCTGCATCTGCACTGCTTGGTTCAGAACTGATACTTCGGTGAAAAGCTTGGCAGGAGAGTGTTTGAGTGCCACAACATTATTAACTTCCATAGCCATATCACATGCAGGTGGCGCCGGTGCTGAGTGGCATACTGAAAAAATGTGCCTTTTTTGCCAACATGTTGCCCAGTGATGTGGGCAATTATTATGTTCATGGCTAGAAAAACTTTCGTGACTGGATGCTGCCCATTTACCTGAGTGAGAAGGCCATCGAATGTACTGTTGAGCTGACCTGTTCTGTCATCAGGCCTGTGACTGGGGTGAATGGTTTGAGGTAACTGTCGCCAACTTTCCTGTTGCATCAGCAGAAGGGAACCGAGTAGAATCGGGTGGTTGAATGGTGACAACGTTGCTGCATATGTCGATAGTGTGGGCAGCCACCCACGTAACCTCGAAAGCCTGAGCAATTTTCAAAACATCGGCAAAGGTGGGGTCATTCTGCTGGAGGGCATGGTTGTGGATTTCCCAGTCAGGAGTCAAGTGTAGGATAACGTCCCGAACCATGCGATCTGCATAGCATTCCTTGTGAACAATAAACTTACATTTACATCTACATGGGATACTCTGAAAATCACATTTAAATGGCTGGCAGAGAGTTCATCGAACCACCATTATACTATTTATCTACCATTCCATTCTCGAATATTATTATCACAATAACAGGTCTCTTAAACGAATTTCCTGATGTTTCGAGATCAGTGCTTTACAAAACGGCAGTGAACGCTTGGTTATCGGAACAGGCAGCAAGATTGTATGAAGAAGCTAATTTAAAACTGGTTGAGAGGCATGATAGGTGTTTGAACAAACTTGGCAACTATGTTGATGAAATAAACTTTCGTTGTGTACTTCTCTTCTAATGGAACTTACTTAAAAAAACACGCCTCGTAAGATTCCATTCTCGAATAGCACGTGGAAAGGAAGAACACCTGAATCTCTCCATTCGAGCTCTGATTTCTCGTATTTTATTCTGATGATCATTTCTACCAATGTAAGTGGCAGTCAACAATATATATTTTCGCATTCAGAGGAGAATGTTGAAGATTGGAGTTTCGTAAATAGACAACGCTGCAGCGATAAGCGCCTTTGTTGTAGTGAATTCCATCCCAGATCCTGTATCATTTCTGTAACACTGTCTCCCCTGTACCGTGACAATACGAAACGAGCTGCCCTTCTTTGGACACTCTCGATGTTCTCCGTCAAACCCACCTGATAAGGATCTCACACTAAACAGCAATACTCTAAAAATGGATGCACAAGCGTAGTGTATGCTGTTTATTTTGTAGTTCTGTTGCATGTTTTAAGGGTTCTGCCAATAAAACGCAGTCTTTGGTTCACCTTTCCCATGACATTATCTATGTGTTCTTTCCAATTTAAGTCTGAAGTAATAGTAATTCATAGGTATTTTGTGGAGTTTACAGCCTTCACTTTTTAATGATTTATCTTTTAAACAAAGTTTAACGGATTTCTTTTCATACTCATGTGGACGACTTCACACTTCTCTTTATTTAAGAGTCAATTGCCAATTTTTACATCATACTGATATCTTATCCACATCGTTCTGCACTTGGTTTTGATCTTCAGATGATTTTACTAGATGGTAAATGACGGCGTCATCTGCAAACAACCTAAGAGAGCTACTTAGATTTTCTCCTAAATAGTTTATGTAAATAAGGAACAGCAGAGGACCAATAACACTACCTGCGGAACGCCCGATATCATCTCTGATTTAGTCGATGCCTTACCATCGATTACTATGAACTGTGTCCTCTCTGACAGGAAATCCCCTATGTAATTGCAAATTTGGGGCGATATAACGTAACCACACAATTTGATTAAATTGCAATGATGGCTAAGCCCCTGAAGTCCGGCCACCCAGGTCCGGTATGACTGGGTTCTTTATGATATATGTAGAATTCCATACTAGAGGTCACTGTATTCGTCCACTGGCAGTAATACCCAGAAAACAAGGAACACATCTCATCAAACGAAAGGGTAGATGGATCATGCAATGGCATCAGTTTATACAAAACCCAATATACCTGAGGAGAACACCATGAAAGAAACAAGGCGCGACACAACATAGGGTCCGTAACATCAAAAGCCTGAAAGTATTGACATAAATGATGCTCATATTTGTCCCATTCTTCTGTGACCTCATCAAAGGAAAGAAAAAGAGGAGGACCAGAGGGCACCGCAATGTCGTGTGAAAAAGTAAACAACTTAGTTAAGAGGTCAATCTGCTGTTTATGCTGCTCATGCTGCTGCTGCTGCAGCAGCACCTGAAGTAACATGGGGTCCAGAGTAGACATAGAGGAGGAAAGAAAAACACATACGATACCCCAGTGAAAAAGGAAGAGATCATACATACACCATGCCCGTAGAACAGGGTCGGTACGGAGGCCATGGAACATGTGTGCAATACAATCGACTCGTTACCAAGTGCTATGTTGACTGCTAACCCACGAAAACAAAACACGCTCGGTTGAAGTCACACATCAAACTGCCAAAGCGTTGCGCCGTGTGTGCGGGTACCTTCTCATATAGAGTGCACTTTGTGCAGCACTCGTGGCACACCAGGGCAGCCTGAAACTCTAGTGTTAATGGCGTTTCTAATTACACAAAGTGTGGACATATCAGGTTGTTTACACTTAGACCCATTGAGAGGGGAGGTAATATTGTAAACACCAAAATTAGTGGTACAGTGTAGCTGTGCGAAACATTTATTACTTAAGGGATAGACCTAGGATTGCTTAAATTGTGTGTTTGTTATTTTATTACATAAATGCAATATAAATATATACACAAATATAAACACACAGCTTTTTATTCCATTTTATAAATCAATCAACAAACTTTATTTTGAAGATGTAATGATCCACTTAAACTTCTTGTTATGGGGAAAAAATTTGCATGAGAAAAATCCTGATGATGTACCTAAAGTTAATGGCAAGGAGTAGTGTGATCTCCCTTTCTGAAAATAGTTGCCATAACATCGTATGGCTCACCCAGTTCAGCCAGCTACCTCACATAAAACCAACATACTTCTTTCCTTTGGAACTTGGCTAGACCTCAGTCTTCTAACTTTGCAGCAAGTTCTTCTTCTATGAAGAAATCTTCCTCTGCTGTATCTGACTCCTCTTCACTCCATTTGTGAGGACCCTGTCTACCATCTGCCACAGAAAACTCCTGCACGTTTTCCCACTTTGAGTTTTCTTTTAACTTTCTTTGTATGGACATGTACTAAAAATAGACGAAGATTACTCACCAGGCGAAGGAGCACAGGTGTGACAGCATCACAAATAAATAAATGAATACACACACACACACACAATCGCAAGCTTACGCAACCCAGTTGCATCTTCAGGCAGTAGGGAAGGAGAGGGAAAAGGAAATGATGAGGGTTTTAAGGAAGGGGGTAAGGAGCCATTCCAATCCCGGGAGAGGAAAGACTTACCTTGGGGGAAAAAAAGGAGGGTAAACAAATGCACACATGCCCACACATTCACACAGACACAAGTACACCTAGGCAGACATACTGTAGAATGTCTGCCTAGGTGTACTTGTGTCTGTGTGAATGTGTGGGCATGTGTGCATTTGTTTACCCTCCATTTTTTCCCCCAAGGTAAGTCTTTCCTCTCCCGGGATTGGAATGGCTCCTTACCCCCTTCCTTAAAACCCTCATCATTTCCTTTTCCCTCTCCTTCCCTACTGCCTGAAGACGCAACTGGGTTGCGAAAGCTTGCGATTGTGTGTGTGTGTGTATTCATTTATTTATTTGTGATGCTGTCACACCTGTGCTCTTCGCCTGGTGAGTAATCTTCGTCTATTTTTTATATTTTATTTTTCCTGCTAGGAATTTTTCGTCTTAATAATCGCCAGGCATGATTCAACAGTTTCCTTTTAACTTCCATTAAATTTGCATTAAATGTAAATGCAACTTTGCAGATATCTACTTTTACATTTATATATTTCTGCACATGATCATAATCATTACAAAAAGAGCATTTGACACAATGATCACTTTCCACTGTTTGAAAATTATGAATATTTTTAGGTCATTTAAGAAAATTGGTGGTTTCTGAATCGTGAATTCACACTACAAGTCATCACTTGGCATCCCATTTTTGAATGGGGTAATTATAATGTAATCTCCAACTAAACTCTTCAGTTACTTTTTATGGCATAAAAACCTATTGATGCACGAGCTACCAAACACTGAACAATGTTTTCTTCTCTGTCTAGAGGAATAAATATGTTTCTTCCAGATTAAGTTTTGTTTGTTGGTACTTCCCTGCCTTAAATCCTGTGAAATATAACAAATATTTCAACCGCATTTTTCACCTTGGCTTCACAAGAAATACAGTTGTGATTGTAACATCCTTGACATTATTTTGCAAATCTTTCACAGTATAACTTGATGGAGGCCTTACACTTTGACATCTTGCCTACTGAAAAGCATAAAACATAGTAGTGGAGCCACCATAAAACTTGTTTGCGTTTATCTTGGTTTCATGCTTTCATAGACCATCAACAACCAAAAACTATGGGAACTACACCAGTCATTGTTCTACAGTCGGTGGACAGAGAGACATTCTGAGACAGAGAGGATGTACAATAATTTTGTATTAAGCGTATTCAGTACGTGCTCAGCTCTGGTTCAAATACCACTAGGAGCATAACAATGATGAAATTTTAGAATTGGCACACAAAGATGTGAATGTGCCAGGAGCAATATCGGCACACAAGATGGATGACAAATGACCATCAATTTTATGTAAGTGAATTTACACAATTTCTGAGAGTGACAGTCCTCCAGTGAATAACATCTGTAATGAAGAGTTATATGCTGTGACAATGAAGTGCTACATGAAAAATGTTATCAAGGCAATAACTAGACAGACATGAATGGTGTACATACGTCCTCACTCAATTTACTTTTGTGACACCTTCTGAACTCAGCAGTTGGAGTATGGATTGTGCTATGTATGATATTGATTATATACCAGTACACACAATTTGATCACGGTACAAAACATTGGTGCAACAGATTGTGTTTTTCAGCACAGATGGACTAACTGTGTGTTTTGTGCACTTACTGTGAAATTTTTTTACTGATTGAGATTTTTTACATTCCTTCCTGACAGTGATAACAGAAGTAATGACTAGAAACAATGGATGCCATATTACATTACCCAGGCAACACCACACCATTCAGTGAGTTCCCAAGCTCAAATGACTCCGCACAACCTCTGGACATTGTGTTGTGAAGCCATGCATGAGCCTGGATCACCACTAAACATGATGCTTGCCACTGCTGCACACAACTGCACACTAACCATGCCATCATTACATTTGAGCACAAGAGCGTATCAAGATATCAGAACTGTAACATGAACCAATGGCCCTCATCATGTAAGACAATGCACTTGTGCATGCCTACATCCTGGAAAAGGTAAAATTCAGAATGCAGCTTCCATGGGCCACTTGCATTAGTGGCTGTTTTCCAAAGAAGTCTGCCATGGCAGTGTGGCATACTTCAGCACCTGTTATCCCAACAGTGCTATTTCTGAGAAATGGCCCAATCAGGTCTTGGGCAAGTGCTGACTATTGGCTAATAGGCCATGTTCTACACCATAAAGCAGGGTTTTCAATCTGTCCAAGTAAAACAATTTTTCCAATATGCCCCCCACCCCCTTCCAGATTGGTAATAATAGTGGTTTCAAATGCAAGTAATTTAATTTTCATTCTATTGATATTATAATAACCAAGAAATCAAGGACACTGCACAAGAGGCTGATGCTGGAGAGGGGTGTGTCTCAGGTGGCTCATTGCTGCGCATTTATGCTCACTTGTCTTATGCTCAGTTGTCTTGAGTACGGTCATCATTATTGTCTCTTTGCACTTTGTTCTGAACGAGCAAAAAGTGGACAAGTTTGTGAAAAGATTTGAAATTCATGCAGCTCTCTACATCTAGTACAAGTAGCAGTGTTGGAGGCGAACCAATGTCGAAAAAACAATTGACTTTATGATGATCATTATTTGAAGTATGTTTTTTACCATCACGAATAATAAACCTCTATATACAGGGTGACCCACTCAACTTTTTCAGCTAGGAGATCTCTGGAACTACATGAGATAAAGAAAAATGACTTTCACGGTCAGGAACATACGACAAGGGCTTATGACAGTAGGTACTATGAGACAGTCTAAAATGTGAAGAAATATTATTTTCAATGCAAACTTATGTTTTTAAATTGATACACCATATTATTTTTTAAGCAATCAATAGCATGAAAAATCACAAAAAGAATGGCATTGGTTACATTGCGATGTGTCAATCACATCTGGAGGAACTGCAAAGCAAAGCATACGTTTGAAATACATAACGTGTGCTGCTAGCATGTGTCTGAGACTCGACCAACATTCTCACTTGAGTCTTGGGACACGTTAGCTGTGTGATTCAGTGTTCCAAACATCAACTTCAATTCGCAGTTCCTCCGGATGTAATTGATGGAATGTGATACAATCAACATCATTCTTTTTGTGTTTTCATTCTTATTGACTGCTTAAGAAATAATATGGGATATCCATTAAAAAAATCACACTAAAAATAATATTTCTTTACATTTTACACTGTCTCATAATACCCACTTTCATAAGCTTCTGCAGTATGTTTGTGACCGTGAAAGTCGTTTTTCAATATCTCTTGTAGTTCTAGAGATATCTGGGGTGAAAAAGTTGAGTGGGACACCCTGTATAAGTTGCAGTATTGTCATATGAAGCCGTCAAAGCATATGTGTCACCTCTCAACCAAACATTCCAAGGAAGCTCGTAAACTGTTGAATTTCTTCAAGAGGAAACTGAAAAACCTTCACCAACAGCAAACTACTATGATTCAGGTAATAAAATAGTATTAATATTTGTTGACCAAAAGTAATGTCATATTGTAAAGTAAGTATTAGTGTCTCTGATTTATCAATACTATTATTTATTTTTAGGAATCCAGTGTCAATAAGACAGCACTGTTAGCTAGCTACAAAGTCACTAAGGCAGGAAAGCCAAGAATATTTTGTCAACAGCACTGGATATGGCTAACAAGTTAAAAAGCATACTATTGCTGATGAGGCCATTGAACCCAGAATAAAAACATGCCCATTGACATTCCAGAACATTTATTTCAAGAATTAAAGAAGAGCCCATATTTTGCTTTGCAATTCGATGAATCTACTGATGTTTCAGACTTTGCAATTTATAGAACTTGCAAGTTTGTAAGCAGATGAAAGTATCATGAAAGGCCACTTAATTTGCAAAGCCTTTCCTGCGAACACTACTGACCTGTCTGTGTACGACGCTTTTAGAAAGCACTTGCGACTTTGAGATTGATTGGACAAAAAGTATCACCATTTGTAGTGATAGTGCTAAATCTATGACTGCCAATAAAAATAGACATGTTGCAAAATTAAAATCAATAATGCCAAATGTTTCATGGATGCATGCTATCTTCATTGACAATCTCTGGCAGCCACAGTTTTACTTTCAGACATATATGATATTCTTCAAGAGGTTATCAAATTTGGAAACTCCACTAAAGGAATCATTTGCAAAGGCATGGGGGCTCTCCATCAAAATCTAATTTATCACCCAGAGGTCAGGTGACTTTAAAAGGAAAGTTTTTGACATGGGTTCTAAAACTAAAAGCTGAACTGTTAATGTTCTGATAAGACTTGAAATCTAAATATGTCAATTACTTTTTGTGACCCTGTTTGACTATTAAAATTAGCATTTCTTGCTCATATTTTTAACTATCTAAATATTTTAAACAAGAGCCTGCAAGGGAGAGAATAAAACCTGCCAAGAATAAAATATAGGGATTCATCGCACAACTTTGTCTGTGGTCAACATATTCAGAGATGATAATGTTTGAGTCTTTCCCTTGCATTCAGAAGACAGTCGAAGAAATAACAATGGATCAGTTGGTCGTAGTAAGTTCTCACTTTTCTTGCGTGACACACAGCTTACATAATTAGGAAGAGAAGCTCTTAAGTTACTTTCCAGAACTGAATATGCAAACTGACAACGGGCAGAGATGGATACTAAACCCTTTCTTGGATATGTTGGTGCAACAGGCTGATTTGAGCATGAAGATGAAAAGAACACTTATAGATGGCATACTTAAAATGGAATTCAATTTGCAGGAGGTTGACATCTTCTTAATGAAGATAAAAGAATGCCCAGAGCTGACCAGGGGAGCTTTGAACTTATTAGTGGCACTCATCGCTTCCTATCTATGTGAATTAGCATACTCCACAATAGTTAACATAAAAATGAAGAAGAGAAATGGATTTCAGTCCGAAAATTATTTGATGGTTTGTATTTAAAAGATGGAAGCTCAATTTGACAAATTAGTAATGAATAAACAGGCACAGCCTTCTCATTGCAATTGTTGTATTTTTATTGTAATTTTTAGGCACCTATGAAGAAAACCTACTAAAAACAATAAATTGTGTTAAGTGTCAAGTATAATACAAATAAGGTTTGGCCATTATTCATCAAACTAAATTTGTGTCGATAAAGCAGTGTGTCTCTGCCTGTAAACCCTGAATTGTACAATTACTGTAAGCGGTGGTTGAAATGTCAGTCATCCTGAAGAATTGTATTAACATCGTACCATTGTTAACTTTACTCTTGATGGTATGGCTTGCGTTCTGGAGCAAAGAAATTATAATGAATAAATAACATAATTTTTACAACAGTAAAACAACGAACAAAGTATATCAAACCTCACTTAATGAAAGCTTTCTGTAAAAGGTTCATATAGCAAGCATACACTGTGTAATTTTGTAATGAGCAGTGTCTGTTCGCTTCTGTATTCGGTTTAGTTTTCAGAACGCATTTCATAAACCACTTTGTCACCTACACAGACCTCTTCAGGTACTTAACTTGGAAAATAAGTCAGTTGGTGTCCTTTGACATTCCGCCTTCTACAGTAGAATCTCCAAGTGACAATACCATTGACAATGTATTTTCATCTGTACCGTTAGTGACACTCCTCATACAGTGCACTGTCTGTATGCATGCCATAATGTGGTTCCAGCACCATCAGTCGGCAGCTTTTTTAATTATTTCAGCCTCTTTTTCTTTTGTAAACAATTCTTATAGCTTTTGCAACACGATGCACTCTAAATATTTCAAAAATGAAGACTGATAATTTCAAAATCAAGTACCCTTTTGCTGGACACCTGACAACAAAGTCAAGTGAGTGAAGTTATCCACACCATGCCATGACTTTGGCACACAGTGGGTTTCAGTGACATTTGTAGGATTTTTAGTAGTCCAAATTCTCATGTGGCATCATTGATGTGTTACTGTCCAGTACCATCTATTGGTCTGTTTGAGGATTTTTCATCACTTTCAATAAAAATTCAAGTCAATTTGTACTTCTGCAATTCTGTGTCTTATTGCACATTCAAATGTTAATGGACTTTTGGGTTATCCTGTACAAAGTTAAATTTCTCCTTTCTACTCCTAATAACACTGTCTTCCTTTCTAGTCACAACCTAGCACACCACTCCCAATTCCCTTGTTATTAATTTTGTAACTAGCCATCCTGAACACAGTATCAATTTGCCTTCCATAATTGTTTCACATCAGAAGGGAACGGCATCATGTCAGTTGATAGGTGTGCTACAAGTATCCCCATGTCACCTGTCACCTTTTCTTGCTGCTCTCGATGTGTCTGAGTGTGTGTGTGTATTTGTTTACCTTCCTTTTTTTCCCCTAAGGTAGGTCCTTCCACTCCTGGGATTGGAATGACTCCTTTTCCACTTCCTTA
Source organism: Locusta migratoria (assembly GCA_026315105.1). Classification (NCBI taxonomy): domain Eukaryota; kingdom Metazoa; phylum Arthropoda; class Insecta; order Orthoptera; family Acrididae; genus Locusta; species Locusta migratoria. Next base: position 310,574,799 of record CM048744.1, on the reverse strand, counting down.
AAACCCATATCCTTCCCTTTTCCTCCCCTTTTTTCCTCTTTTTCCTGAAGAAGCTGCCAGTGGTGGCGAAAGCTTGTATGTGTGTTTGTGTGTGATTTTATTTGTTTCTCTCGACGAGCCGGTCCTTTTGGTAAGTCATCTCTTTTCTATTTTTATATATATATATATATATATATATATTATAGAAGGAGACCTTCCAGGTACGAAAATGGTATAAAATAAAGATTTTTGACTTACCTAAAGTACAGGCTGGTCGATAGGAACACTAAACACACACAAAAACACACAACCATTCGAGCTTTCGCCACCAGTGGTGGCTTCTTCGGGAAAAAGAGGGAGGAAGGAGAGGAGAAAGGGAAGGATACGGGTTTTAAGGAAGTGGAAAAGGAGCCATTCCAATCCCAGGAGTGGAAGGACTTACCTTAGGGGACAAAAAGGAAGGTAAACAAATACACACACACTCACACATATCCACATCCAAACACACTTAGGCAGACATTTGTAGAAACCAATATATATATATATATATATATATATATATATATATATATATATATATATATATGAAACGATTATTAAGACGAAAAATTCCTAGCAGGAAAAATAAAATATAAAAAATAGACGAAGATTACTCACCAGGCGAAGGAGCACAGGTGTGACAGCATCACAAATAAATAAATGAATACACACACACACACAATCGCAAGCTTTCGCAACCCAGTTGCGTCTTCAGGCAGTAGGGAAGGAGAGGGAAAAGGAAATGATGAGGGTTTTAAGGAAGGGGGTAAGGAGCCATTCCAATCCCGGGAGAGGAAAGACTTACCTTGGGGGAAAAAAAGGAGGGTAAACAAATGCACACACGCCCACACATTCACACAGACACAAGTACACCTAGGCAGACAACAGTATGTCTGCCTAGGTGTACTTGTGTCTGTGTGAATGTGTGGGCGTGTGTGCATTTGTTTACCCTCCTTTTTTTCCCCCAAGGTAAGTCTTTCCTCTCCCGGGATTGGAATGGCTCCTTACCCCCTTCCTTAAAACCCTCATCATTTCCTTTTCCCTCTCCTTCCCTACTGCCTGAAGACGCAACTGGGTTGCGAAAGCTTGCGATTGTGTGTGTGTGTGTGTATTCATTTATTTATTTGTGATGCTGTCACACCTGTGCTCCTTCGCCTGGTGAGTAATCTTCGTCTATTTTTTATATTTTATATATATATATGGTATAAAATAAAGATTTTTGACTTACCTAAAGTACAGGCTTGTCGATAGAAACACGAAACACACAAAAACACACAACCATTCGAGCTTTCGCCACCAGTGGTGGCTTCTTCAGGAAAAAGAGGGAGGAAGGAGAGGAGAAAGGGAAGGATACGGGTTTTAAGGAAGTGGAAAAGGAGCCATTCCAATCCCAGGAGTGGAAGGACTTACCTTAGGGGACAAAAAGGAAGGTAAACAAATACACACACACTCACACATATCCACATCCAAACGCACCTAGGCAGAAATTTTTCTGCCTAGGTGCGTTTGGATGTGGATATGTGTGAGTGTGTGTGTATTTGTTTACCTTCCTTTTTGTCCCCTAAGGTAAGTCCTTCCACTCCTGGGATTGGAATGGCTCCTTTTTCACTTCCTTAAAACCCGTATCCTTCCCTTTCTCCTCTCCTTCCTCCCTCTTTTTCCCGAAGAAGCCACCACTGGTGGCGAAAGCTCGAATGGTTGTGTGTTTTTGTGTGTTTCGTGTTTCTATCGACAAGCCTGTACTTTAGGTAAGTCAAAAATCTTTATTTTATACCATTTTCCCACCTAGAAGGTCTCCTTCTATAATATTATATATATATACTACACACTGGCGGCTGCTATGCTCCAAGAGATGACATCTGTCATACTCACATGTTCATTGTTTATCTACGACTAGACTCATTAATGGTAGCACCCACTTTAATGGTGTCCCAACAATTCAGAGTTTTGGTACTCTTCCTACAACGTACACTGCATCATTCATGCAACGCTTTCAGCCAGATATAAGGTGACATAACCAAGTCCAATTCGAGATCCTTCTTGCACAATACATTATAACAACAACAAAAACAACATTTTTACAACACACAGAGTTCACGGACATAACATCTCCATGGATCTTCTTCCATGCAGTTAAGTTCTCCATGGGCAGGCACCATCTTATTCATATATTTGCTCACAGCAAGAGCCTACCTGGGCATCCACCTGGACAAAGAAAAACCCAAGACAGAACTTTCTTTTTTAACAAAATTAAAACCCAAAATAAAAGAATTTGGTCATCTTGTGTCAGTAAAGAGTAATGTAGTGTAAAATGTTACACTAAAATTTAAATCGCAACTAGTGAATGGGGCAGGACAAACAGCTTGAGGAGCAGAGGCTGTTAACACCTAAAATTCACATAGAAGAATGTTATCCCGGCTATAAATTCAATTCCAATGCCACAAACACCACACCAATCATATCATGGAATCATTTATCAACTACAGTAGACATGCCTTTGACCCATGAAAAACCAATTGTAAAGAAGAGGGGTGATTATTGAATGTTAATTCTTCAAATTTTTGGTTGCAAAATCTTAAAATGGCAGTGTGCAATTTCTGTCAATTTTACAGATAAACTGTAAATGTTGCCAGGCATGTTACCCCTTCTATCTGAAACTGACAAAATTTCCATTGGGAACTGAAATCATTTAAAATAAATGGGATCACTGGTATACGGCAGATGTCTCCTGTTGCTCTGCTGGGTGTGTAAGAAGAGTAGTAGCTTTAATGACCATAGTTTGCAAAATTTAATATGCAAATGGGTCGCATCACAAAACTAGCCATAAATAAAGCTTTCTTATTTTGCAATCATTCGACTGCAAGTACAAAAACAAAACAGCAAATACAATTTTTGTACAAAATTGTATAAAACAGGAATGAATAAACAGTAGTCACAAAAACTTGACTTAATGTGGACCAAAGGGTAGGAGAGATATAAAAACAGTAGTAAATTTTCTTGTCAGAAAATACTTTTATTTCAACATTTTAGATACAATGCAGTAACGTGAACTTAAATTGTGCAAATAAAAATAAATAAATAAAAGTAAACACCAAATACATGAACTGTATAAATGTAACTTCTGACTATTTCAATATACCCTTAAATCAAAAGAAAATTACTTTATGGAGGCATAGATATTTTATTCTTGGAAATTAATGAATACAGCAATTTATCTGATAAGATACACTTAGAAAATTACTTTAAGAAAGCATAAACATTTTTCTAGTGAACTTAGTCAACTATTTATGAAGAAACATTAAGTCTATTACAGACACACCTTGTTCTTCAATAGACTTTAGTCCCTTACTATAAGATAATCTTGTTTGGAGTAGTTCACAATGTCAACATCTTTACTATTTTCATAAACTTTTTTATTACCTGTGACAGCAGCAATAATTTCTCCATTGGACATAATGTTTTTCTTGTTATGATCGTGAAACAATTCTTTGACTTACTTTTCAGCAGCTTTTTCACATCCAGGAACTTTGTTCTCAAGGTCCTACTCCAAACTCCTTATGTGTATAGGACTTACAGTCGTTGAAATGTACGTCATATGTAAGTAAAGACTCCAATCTGACTGTCAATTTAGTTGCTTTACATAAAGAAGGCAATATTCACCCAGGGTTTAAGCGAGAAATTTTTGTTTTGCCATGGCTCCTTCCCTTGTTGTTAGACCAGCCTTGTACACTCTTAACCACATCTTACCTCAGATCAGTCAAATGCATGCTATGCTACAATTACTCTGTAGTGTTTATTGTGGGCATGACAAGTAAGCTACTGTCTACTCCAAAATGTGGCAAATCACAATCAGATGTTGCACTTGCTGCACACCACAACACAAATGACTTTAGCAGTTACTTCACTTGAAATGTTTCCAGCCCTAGTTGTGTGAAACTAGTGTGTAAGTTCACCAGGCACCATTTCATTAGTACATGTACAATTTTTACCTTGTTTGAAGATCTTCTGGTGGTTGTAGTATATGTTGATTTAGTTGAGGACCTGCAACCTTCTAAACTGTGCCAACTTATTGAAATTTGTTAACATATAAAAATAGTATATGTAAGGTTTTAGTCAAGAACCTCATTACTTGAGATTAAGTGAAGGTGTTTATAATGCAGTCAGAACCAGTCTGACTCAAAATATAGTGGGTTTTGCTTTGGGTTTTTTGGTTGCAATGGGAGTGAAAATGGAGTGCGGACAGCAGTTTCTGGGGACATAAATTTTCTTCCTTTATTTATATAATAATGTACAAAGTTAGGTTGGCTGTTTCATTAGCTCTTCTTTAAGCAGTAAGCAGGGCAGGCAGTGGGATTGCTCACCCTGCAGGAAGCCAGTTTTGGATAACAGCCGATGTAGGCACTCGGTGCAGCCAGTGGTGTGACTTCAGGTGGTGTTTCCTTGCAGCCAAGATACGGGCAGCAGGAAAGACTGCCAATGTGTGCCATCACAGGTGTGTTGACCTTCTGCTGTCAGGCGAGCAGTGGCCTCACGGATCCAGAGTTCGGCATCTGCCAGCGTCATTTTGTAGTCTGGACTGTCCGTGGTGGCTGGGGTCCCGAGCTTGTTGCCCACCAGCAGTGTTGTAGAGTGCAGGCAGACACAGGGGGGGGGGGGCCTTTTACGCTGGATACTGCACCTGTGACATCCCAGGCTGGACCAGCGTACTTAAAAAAGATTCATCGCAGAACCTTCCAGCTGTCGTAACCAGGGATGAGATTGCCGACGATGCTGACAGACTACACGGGGACGATGTACAACTGTATTCTCATGTTGCACATTGTAGTGGCCTTGATCTCAAGCTGTGATAAGTGTCTTCACTTCGACATTGCCTTGACTGCTTCCTGTGACACAAGAACTGAACAAAGTCCTTACAGCTACAGGTTTTTAATACACCCTTTATTTTCACTAAAACTATTAAAAACCCGTCTACCTGCTATAAACTCTTCCCCTCCACAAAAGAAAAGTAAATAAATAAAGGATTCATCCCCAAATTCTAGTATTTACCTAGCCTTATTTACACTCAAGAAACATGTCTACAAATATCACTGATTCAAAAGTCCAGTTTTTACTTCACCACTTCTTAATCTCATATTCAAAAGCTGGGAACACTTTCTTCATGGCTTTGTTCAGTGTTAGGCTTCTCGGTGGTGTAATGTACCTGCTACAAACCGAAAACTTCCATAAGCTGATGCTAAATAAATGTCACTTCCATGTAGCAAGGTTACAATTACAAAATTATTAAGTTCAACACATAACCAGATTGTCGTCGATTGGATGTATCTTGTAGAATCTGCTTCGCTTGTTAAGTTCTCCACATGCCTGATATTTGGGTTAATTTGCTTGCTGGGTGATATCTTACAGACCTACATCACTTAATGTGAACTCAAAACACAAGTCACACTTTTCATAAAACTATATTCAATAATAGATTACATTGTTGATCTGCATACTGACATACATAGTGACTGCCCAAAGATAGCCTTAATAATGATGCCCCGAGTCTCTCTGCTCGGATCCTTATATACTATTTTCACATGTGACAACAATACATATTATTGTTAGAACCAGGAAGTTATACATTTATCATTAACAACGGATTTGTTAGATATACTTAATATTGGTGAGTAGAGCATTAAATGTTTATTCTTTTAAATACGGTAATTTTGATAAGAATTGCCACAATTAAGCGATATATGATATTACATGTATTCGAACAATAAAATTCATAAAGACGTTAATAACATGAGAATTATGTTATGAATATATCCCTAACATGTACAGTTTTACGTTTTTGCAAGCTTCACTACTGACAGTTTCTTTTAGTTCCATAAATATCATAGTTTCCAAGTAATGCTTAAAAGCTGACCATGTGGTCATGTTGGTTTAAGATTAAGTCTTCAGAATTCACATACTAAATTATTGCCAGTATTGCATTAATGCATCAGATGCCATTTTAACTCCATGTACTGAGTTTGATGAGAATCTAATATCATTTAATATGTTTTCTGTTGTTGTTGTTGTGGTCTTCAGTCCAGAGACTGGTTTGATGCAGCTCTCCACCCTACTCTATCCTGAGCAAGCCTTTTCATCTCCACATAAGAACGACAACCCACATCTACTTGAATCTGCTTACTATACGCGTATCTTGGTCTCCCTCTGCGATTTTTACCCCACACACTTCCCTCCAACGCTAAATTCACAATTCCTTGATGTCTAAGAATGTGTCCTACCAATCTATCCCTTCTTTTAGTCAAGGTATGCCAGAAATTTCTTTTCTCCCCAATTCGGTTCAGTACCTCCTCATTAGTTACGCGATCCACCCACCTAATCTTCAGCATTCTTCTGTAGCACCACATTTCAAACGCCTCAATCCTCTTCCTGTCCGCACTGTTATCGTCCATGTCTCACTCCCGTACAAGGCAGCACTCCATACAAATGCCTTCAGAAAGGACTTCCTTAGGCTTAAATCAATATTTGATGTTAACAAATTTCTCTTTTTCAAAAACGCCTTTCTACCCATTGCCATTCTGCATTTTATGTCCTCTGTACTGCGACCATCATTTGTTATTTTACTGCCCAAGTAACAAAACTCATCTACCTCCTTTATTGTTTCGTTACCTAATCTAATTCCTTCAGCATCACCCGATTTTCTTACACTGCACTCCATTACCCTAGTTTTACTCTTGTTAATGTTCATCTTAAATGCACCTTTCATCACACTGTCCATTCCGTTCATTTGCTCTTCCAGGTCTTTTGCTGTATCTGACAGAATTACTATGTCGTCGGCAAAATGCAATGTTTTTAATTCTTCGCCCTGAACTTGAATTCCTTCTCCAAATTTCTCCTTGCTTTCCTTTATAGCTTGCTCAATGTACAAATTGAACAACATTGGGGAAAGGCTACAACCCTGTCTTACTCCCTTTCCAACCACTGCATCCCTTTCATGCCCTTCAACTCTGACAACCGCTGTCTGGTTTTTGTACAAGTTGTAAATAACCTTACGCTCCCTATATTTTACTCCTGCTTGCTTCAGAACTTTAAAGAGTTTATTCCAATCAACATTGTCAAAAGCCTTCTCCAAATCTACAAAAGCTAGAAATGTTGGTTTGCCTTTTCTTAATCTATCTTCTAGGATAAGCCATAAGTGAGTATTGCCTCACATGTTCCTACATTTCTCCTGAACCCAAACTGATGTTCCCCGAGGTCGGCTTCTACCAGCTTTTCCATCCTTCTGTATATAATTTGTGTTAATATTTTGCAACCATGACTTATTAAACTGATGGTTCTGTAGTTTTCACACCTGTCTGCACCCGCTTTCTTTGGAATGGGGATTATACCATTTTCCTTAAAGTCTGAGGGTACTTCACCTGTCTCATACATCTTACACACAATGTGAAACAATTTTGTCATGGCTGGTTCTCCCAGAGACTTCAGTAGCTCTGACGGGATATCATCTACTCCAGGGACCTTGTTTCGACTTAGATCTTTAAGTGCTCTGTCAAATTCATCACTCAGTATAGTATCTCCTATTTCATCATCATCTACATCCTCTTCCCTTCCTACAATAGTGTCTCGAAGTTCATTTCCTTTGTAGAGACCCTCTATATACTCTTTCCACCTTTCAGCTTTCCCTTCTTTGCTGAGAACTGGTTTTCCATCAGTGTCCTTGATATTCATAGAGCTGTTTTTCTTATCTCCAAATGATTCTTTTGTTTCCTGTAGGCTGTATCTATTTCTCCCCTATTTATACATTCTTCTACATCCTTGCATTTGCCTTCTAGCGACTCTTGCTTAGCAATTTTGCTCTTCCTGTCAATCTCATTTCTTAGTCGTCTGTACTCCATTTTGCCTGTTTCATTTACTGCATTTTTATACTTTCTCCTTTCATCGATTAAATTTAGCATCTCCTGTGATATCCAAAGATTTTTTGTAGGTCTTGCCTTCTTACCTATTTTGTCCTCTGCTGCCTTCACTATTTCATCTCTCAATTTTACCCATTCCTCCTCAACTGTTTTATTTCCCCCCGTTTCTGTTAATTGTTGCCTGAAGCTCCCTCTGAAATTCTTAAGAACTTCAGGTTCCTTCAATTTATCCAGGTCCCATCTCCTTATTTTCCTACCTTTTTGTAGTTTCTTCAGTTTCAGCCTACAGTTCATAACCAACAAGTTATGGTCAGAGTCTATATCTGCCCCTGGGTACGTTTTACAGTTTAAAACCTGGTTCCGAAATCTATGTTTTACCATTATAAAATCTATCTGGTATCTCCTGGTCTCTTCCATGAATACAACCTTCTTTTGTGATTCTTAAACTAGGTGTTTGTTATAACTAAATTATGTTCTGTGCAAAATTCTACCAGGCGGCTTCCTCTTTCATTCCTTTTGCCCAGACCATATTCACCTACTATCTTCCCTTCTCTTCCTTGTCCTACTACCAAATTCCAGTCACCCATAACAATTAAGTTTTCATCTTCCTTAATTGTCTGAATAATTTCCTGTAGCTCTTCATATATTTCTTCGATCTCCTCATCATCGGCAGAGCTAGTTGGCATATAAACCTGTACTACTGTTGTCGGTGTTGGCTTCGTATCTATCTTGACAATGATAATGCGATCACTGTGATGGTCATAGTAGTTTACCCGCATTCCTATTTTCTTATTCATTATCAATCCTACTCCTGTGATACCCCTAACTGATTTTGTATTTATAATCCTGTACTCACCTGACCAGAAATCCTGTTCATCCTGCCACCGAACTTCACTAATCCCCACTATATCTAACTTCAACCTATCCATTTCACTTTTTAAATTTTCTAATTTTCCTACTCTATTAAGGGATCTAACATTCCACGCTCCGACCCGTAGAATGCCAGTATTGTCTTTCCTGATGATCACATCCTCCTGAGTAGTCCCCGCCCGGAGATCCGAATGGGGGACTATTTTACCTCCGGAATATTGTACCCGAGAGGATGCCATCATCATATGTTCATACAGTAGAGCTGCATGTCCTCGGGAAAGGTAACGACTGTAGTTTCCCCTTGCTTTCAGCCATTCGCAGTAGCTGTGTGGCAAAGCCACATTAGCTGATGTTACAAGGCCAGCTCAGTCAATCATCCAGACTGTTGCCCCTGTAACTACTGAAAAGGCTGCTGCCACTCTTCAGGAACCACACGTTTGTCTGGCCTCTCCACAGATACCCCTCCGCTGTGGTTGCACCTACGGTACGGCTATCTGTATCGTTGAGGCACGCAAGCCACCCCACCTCGGCAATGTCTGTGGTTCATGTTTCTGGTACTATCCGTTAATTCTACATGTGCTTACTTTATATTCCAGAATACAGCTTTTATATGCAATAACTCTACTTCCTACCAATGGATGAACATTAAATGAGTAGTTATTAGTTTCTAGGGATTTTCTTACAAGAGTTGCAAGTTGTATTGGTGTTGCCTACATGCAAATGTACATTCTTTAGGTGTTTCCCTAAGTGGTCTGTTTCGTCTCAGTGGGAATATTTAATTTGATGGTTGGCAGGGGTGGGACTTGGGCAGTTCTTCTCTTTAACATATAGTACACAAGACATATGGTTATACAAAACATGCTAATGATTGAATTTAAGGAACTGATGATAATTACCCATCTTTCTTTGTGAAAGCGGTAATTTTGTACATGCTCTGAGAACCATCCTATGGACATGTAGCCCTGCTTTGATGCGATCATCTCCTCCAGGAAAGTGAGTAGAGTAGGGTCTAGTGAGTTTTTAAAAGGATCATGTACTTAGTGGGCAGGGTTTCCAATGGTTGGTATGGCACGTAAATTAAGGTGTGCACCAATTCTAAAGAAACTGTCCTGTTATCAGGGCTACTGAGAGCAGGTACTGGGACTGGGGCTGAATGTGTGAATGGGATCCATCTCTAAATATATAAATCACATTGTACAGTTATTCTGAAGATGGTCTGAAATGTTTTAAATTTGCATAATTTGCTGAATATTGGAAACAGACAAAATACTCACTGGGTTGACAAATATAATAAAATCTAATTTCTTACTAAACAGAAAATATTTGTACACAAATGCAGTTTATGCCATTGGTATGGTAATCTACATTGCACATTTCTGGTAGAAACCAAGCAGACTAACTGTTGTTTAAGGCGCAGTTGATAGAATCCTTGGTACGGTAGTATGGACATGTGTATGGTCAATCCACCAATAATCAGTTTTCTTTCACGCTATTTTGGGCAAATCTCCAGTTTCCTTGCCGTGATGATCCTAGGTTCATGATAAGTTTTCGTCGCTACTTTCCAAAGCAATATTTATTACTATTCTTGTCTTATATTTCCTGAAAGAGTTACAGCTGTTTATTCTTTCTTTTTATTATTATTCTTTCAAAGCTACAGTGGAACTTTGAGACATGGTTTTACAACTATTTTCTTCTTTCAGTACATTCTACATTATTTCGATAAAATATTATAGAAAGTATATAATAAAATCTATTGGTAGTATCAGATGTAATAAGGACCGTCAAAGTATACATTTTGTTAATAAAGCAACATTCATAAATGCATTGTTTTGAACTTGATATGAAGGAAGCTCTAAGTATAAGGGGGGGGGGGGGGGACTGAGAGAGAGGAGTGTTCAAAGAAAATTTAGAGCATGGTTTTGGCATAGTCCGTCGTGCAAGTGGGCTACAAATTCTTTTCTTTCTGTGGCATAATTATCATTAAATATGTTGAAAATTACATACATTGTCTTTTATGATAGTGAAACATGGATGATAAATAATTTGGACAGGAAGAGGATAGAGGCTTTTGAAATGCGGTGTTACAGACTAATGCTGAAGATTAGGTTGGTAGATCGTGTAACTAATGAGGAGGTACTGGATAAAATTGGTGAGAAGAGAAATTTCTGGCATACCTTGACTAAAAGAAGGAATAGATTGGTAGAGAACATCCTTAGACACACAAGAATCATGAATTTAGCATTGGAGGGAACTGTGTGGGGTTAAAATTGGAGAGGGAGACCAAGAGATGAAAACTGTAAGCAGGTTCAAACAGATGTGGGTTGCTGTTCTTTTGAAGAGGCTTGCTCAGAATAGAGTAAGAAAAGACAAGATTTGGGAACTGTGTTCAGGTAACAGAGAAGGGATAAAAGAAGAAAAAAAGGAATGGGAAAGGAAGGGAAGGTAATTCATGACCTAGGTCATGAGGATGGTGTTAGAGGATTGTGGAAGTCAGAGGTACTGTGTTGTAGTACTGAGCCATACAAAGAGAATCATTGACAGACACAAAAACGCAAATAAATAAATAAAACACACACACACACACACACACACACACACACACACACACACACACACACACACACACACAAAGATTCTAGCTCTTGCAACTGTCGGTCGCTTCATCAGGAAAAGAGGAAGAAAGGAGGGGGAAAAGGAAAGGATGCGGCTTTTAAGGGAGTGGATGAGGGATCATTCCAATCCCGGGAGTGGAAGGACTTACCTTAGGGGGAAAAAAGGAAAGGTAAACAAGCACACGCACTCATACACACGCACCACACCAAGGCAGACATTTTTTAAATATGTGTGTGTGTGTGTGTGTGTGTGTGTGTGTGTGTGTGTGTGTGTGAGTACACGCGGACACTTGTTTACCTTTCCTTTTTTCCCCCCTAGGGTAAGCCCTACCACTCCCGGGATTGGAATGACTCCTCATCCACTCCCTTAAAACCCGCACCCTTCCCTTTTTCCCCTCCGTCTTTCCTCTTTTTCTGATGAAGTGGCAAACAGTTATGAAAGCTTGATTCTGTGTTTGTGTGTGTTTTATTTGTGTTTTGTGTCTGTAAACGAGCCTGTGCTTTGGGTAAGTTAAACAATCTCTATTTTTTTATACACTATATAACGTAAAGAAAGTTGGACTTACCAGGTGAGAAGGCACCAGTTCGTTGATAAAAATAAAAACATACACATACTAAACTGAGCTTTCACAACCTAAGGTTGCTTCCTCAGAAAGAGCAGGGAAGGAGAGAAAAAAGGAAAGGATGAGGGTTTTAAAGGAGTGGGTAAGGAGTCATTCCAATCCCAGGAGAGGAAAGACTTACCTTGGGGGAAAAAGCATAGGTATATCCTCTTTAGCATGGCTCAGTACTACAACAGAGTATATCTGACTTCCACAATCCTCTATCATCATCCTCATTACCTAGGTCGTGAATTACCTTCCCCTTCCTTTTTTACCTTCTCTCTAACCTGAAGAAGGAACACAGTTCTGAAAGCATGTCTTCTTTTTTTTCCTGTATGTAACTATTGGTGGTACAGCAGAAAAGGTAAGTACTGGGCAGCCAATCTATCTCTTTTGAAAAATAATTTATCACCTCCGTGGAGAATTTCCATCATTAATCAGAATAGAGTAAGGTGGACAACTACATCAAACCAGTCTCCAGTCTGAAGAACACAACAACAACATCTAACAATGTTATTTTATTTTGTTGCTTATGCTATCCATTGTAATTCTAAGTACATACATGAGAGGAAGTCAGGTGTTTGAATGCTGAAAATACACTCATAAAAATTACATAAGCCCCCTGCTGCAAACAGGAAATTTGACTTGCCATGTAAGTTTTGTAACTAGTAAGTCTATTATTCCACTCTTTTGTAGAAAAAACAATGTAATGTATTTTAACAGCTGAAACAAATGAGTTTACTAGTTGTGCTTCAGGTGCAACATAGTAATGGATTATTGTAACATATCACACCCTGGCAAGAAAAGTCATAACTCAAAATATCCAGCTCCTTTTGATTAACTCATTAACACCTTTCAGTAGTAATGCTGAAGTGGCACAGTTTTTGACTGCAATAAAACTAGCAGAACTTTCCTCAGGTGGATATATGGTGAAATTGACATATGAAGATTTTGCAGCACATTAGGGCATTTCAAAAGTATTTCTCAAGGGATCTCACAATTGCCATTCTTTGACGTGTTACTTTTTTTGCCTGGGTACTGTATGTACAGTCCATTTAATTTTATTTTATAAATTGTTTTACTTTACTTTCACATCACTTTCAGTGATTTGTACACTGCCGAATGTGTCAGTACGCTGCAACAGGAATGCTCCTTGATGAACTGGTGTGATCATACTTTTCTTTTTTTTTATAAAAAGTTATAAGCGAACCAACATGTAAACTGCTATGAGTAATGCAACAGGTAGTATACAATATCCTATCTGCCTACAGTACTGTCAATGGCACTTTGCAAGCTTTCTGTTCAGCAAATGTTTGAAATCACGTCATTAAAGTACACTTGCCGTACCAATTACTGTAGTTTCAGTTGCTAAAGTCCCCAAATCTGTTAGACCTCATTTATGCACAGTTCATCTCAAACAATATTTAACATGGGCCAAAGCCCTCAATATCCTTTCTGATTACAGTTGCCCTACAAATTCCTGTAATTCAGGGGTCACCGAACTACAGTCTATGAGACAGGCATGGGAAAATGTTATGGCACAGTGCTGGTACTGCTGGCCTATACATTTGAGACATTCCCCATCACTGGTTAACACCTCATAAATAAGGAGAACTCAAAATACTTCCCAACCATATGCCCAGCATTCATGAGGCAGATGGTAATGGGTCCCATACTGCATTGCAGAAATTCCTGTTTGAACTGTGGCACATGGGTGCATCTGTCAGTGGACACTAATTAGTCTTGAACTTTTAGTCATACTGATTTGTGCATGGCCTCCCGAGATACCAGATAAGCATGTAGTGCAAAGCACTCTGCAAGTGAGTGGGAACCTGATGCGAACTTCTAAATATGTGCCCACTTGTCTACCTGAAACAGAAACCATGTGTTATGTAGATGGATAATGATTTATCCTCATCTGTTATCAAAAGTGCTAATAATGGTGGTAATTTGTCAGAAATTTTTTCAAGGCCATCTTCGAGTTGTTCCGTTGATAGTAGAACTGGGTCTAAATGCTCATGAGTCTATGCAGCAGTGCCTTCTGCAACACCGCTGTCTCAATATGAGCATCTATTATACTTTCTGCCAGGCTTTGCAGCATTTTAGTGATCACTAACTGCTTATCTGCAACCCCAGACAATCCCTAAATCTCAGTTTGTTATATTTGTCAATGCCTGAACATGTGACATCAGCATGCTGAATGGGGTGTGTAGCTGTCTGGTATTATGTCATTTTCAAGGCTAGATAATTGTGTCGTATGTAAGTCAATTGCTTCCTGGTTGCCCTTCATATAATTTTGCAGTTGCTGCAATGTCTCATTGATGTTCTGCAGAGTCTGAATCAGCTTCCCAAAAACTGTCTTTAGGATTCGTCCACCTGCATCCAACCATTCCACCCCATTATTAATCCCTTATTGTTGCTCAATGTTATGGGTATAATAATGCATTGGGTTAGCAACTGAATCATTTTTCCTTTCTTTGGCAACTTCTTCCTCACCCCTATTTTCTTTGAACTCCCTCCCTCCCCTATTAACAAAGGTCGTACCAATTAAATATCTCCCTTAAATTGCCAAATTCAACTAATGTGAATTACTGTTGTACGGGTAAGGAGCTGTAGTTTAATGTTAATAGGTGATGTCATTTCAATCACCTGAAAAGGACCTTCAAACGTGGAACAAACTTCTTCGTTTTATCTTTTGGCACATAGACATTAATCATCACAACAAATTATCCCATTTGATATTTTGGTAACACTGCTTTACTATTACGGAGTCTCTTTTGGCATTCTAGAGCCTACACGTTCATCCTCATTACCTGTCTCCAAAAAGTTTCCATACATTTTGTAAAATCTTGTACAGTGGTTGAATAATTTCTTTAATAGCCTTATCGCACAAGTCATGGGGTGCTCTTGCCTGTTCACTACCTGACTTAGAAGCCATGCCCAATGCGAAATTGCTACAGTCCCATGAGATTATGAACTGTTTACTGAAATCTCAGAGTCATTTTCAAAATTGAAATTTGAAAATGTCTTAAAGAGTACTGCACTTATTAGTGACATTTATATAACATGAAATATGAAGCAATTCATTTTTGAACTGGAGTACTCTCCATAAGTGACCATAAATTTGTACTTATTTTATGTAAATGCGGGATCTGAAGATGGCAGCTAGACTGCTATTAGTAGTTATGCAGTAATAAAAAATTACAAAAGTTTGATATTTGGCACAATTTTTGCTATTCCTTTATAATTCCATCCTGAAATACTTTTTTTATAAATTTCTCCTTAACCAGTTGTAGACACTGAGGAACACAGTATGGTTTTTCATGAACGGGTGCTTCGTTCCCAGTGTACCAATGGTGTAGCAGGTAATTGGCAAAAGGTTTAAACAGACCCACATAATCTCTTAATAGATCCTCCATAGCTTCCCTATCTTGTCCCTCAATTAGGGCCACCTTATTTTTAGTGTGATCCAAACAACAGACTTTTCTGGCATTGTACATTTTTGTGCAAAATCTTGTTATGGTACATAGCCCACCCCATATTTTGTGACTTATACCTGTCATTGTATGAATTAATAATATAGTAAGGACAGTTTACAACTCACTGCAAAGTCGTGGCAAAGAGACGCGACAGACACATACAAAAGACACACATGTACAACACTTTCAGCTATCAGCCATGGCCTTCTTCAGAAAATAGAACACTCACGCAATCACACAACACAGTCATACAACCATCACCTCCGGCTGCCACACTATGCGGCAGCAGGAGGTGATGGTTGTATGACTGTGTTGTGTGCCTGTGTGACTGCATAAGTGTTCCATTTTCTGAAGAAGGCCATGGCCGATAGCTGAAAGTGTTGTACGTGTGGGTTTTTTGTATGTGCCTGTTGCAGCTAGTTGCCACATCTTTGCGGTGAGTTGTAAACTGTCCTTACTATATTATTAATTCCAACCTGGACTTTCCATTATTATATTATTGTATGAATAAATTTAGACTATGATCATTTGCAATTACTTATAATATATGCATTTCCTTAAAGTGGAAGCACTATAATAATTATTCTGTAATATTTACTTACGAGATTATTACATTTCTTTTGGTCATTGTTATTGTATTTCCTTGTAATAATATGTAAAACATTCTTGTGATTATATACACTTATTTGGAGGTTATTTGTAACTTCATTCTAATATTTTGTATTAGTATCACTTCACATATGTTTAAATGCACTGTATAACATTTTTTGTTCTGTAAATCTGTAATATTCTTAACATTTGTATATTCAGGAATTTTGTTTTGTTTACAATGTTTTGCTATTGATATGTCAAAGAGGAATTATGTGACATGCCAAAGATAAATTATATGTGCAGAATGCCACTAAACCTTAGACAACAATTGCTTTCGGACATTTTCTACTTACGTCGATCAACAGTAACAGACAATGCTATTGTTGAGAGAGTAACCAAGCTGGCTAAATCACGACATCCGATCTGTTGGTCATCCTACAACCGTGTACCATTACTTAAAGTTACATGAAAAGCCACCTTATAACCACTTATATTGTACAATAAGACATTGGCAGTGTTCAGATACCCTTATGAAACAACGTTACATAAAGTATGAATATCCTACATGCCAAGGGAACTGATGGACATGGGCTTGGCGAAGCAAAAACTATGGCAACTTGTCGAGAGTAAATGGCATCAGTATGTTTGTATTTACATGGATGGTTCCAAAACGGATAACAATGTTAGCTACGCGTTTTATATTCCTGCACATGGAATTGGTAAAATGCACAGGTTATCATATGAAGAGTCAGTATATACGTTGGAGTTAATGGCAGTGAGGCAGGCTGTATATTTTGGATTCCATTACTATAACAAAATATTAATTCGACAGATTCTAGAAGTGCACTACAAAAGTTGGAGAATCCTGGTTGGGATCCAAGGACCAACCAATATGTACTGCAAGTGATTAATCTCCTCAGAAACGCTTCTGAAATAGGTATACATATTCAATTGCTATAGATAAAAAGGTATGCTGGAATAGTGGGGAATGAGATGGCAGATCTATTAGCAAGGAGAGGAGCTAAGGAAAGCAGTTTTCAACCAGTACAGCTGCCGTACACTGGTTTGATCGTCAAATTCAGGGTCCAGGCATATTAAGAGTGGGACTCTGAATTGAAACAGTCATGATGACTTAGGGGCAAACATCTCGCTCTCATACAATCTAATGTAACGACTAAACGATGGTTCACAAAGTGCAGGATTGGCAAGCGACATTCGTCCACAATAATAAGAATTAGACTGGGACATGGATGCTACCCAGCACACTTATATAGGATAAAGGTTTGCAGTTCTAAGAGATGTGAGCAGCTTGACAGTGAAGAGGCAGATTTAAATCATATAATATTATTGAGCAAGAAATTTGAACAAGAGCGAGTGGACTTCTATAAAAGACTGACAGCGCTGGGAGTTCCGCTACCTGTGAGTGTTACATCAATCTTATTTCAGCAGCAAGAAGGAAAGTATCGCATAGTAGCGAAATTTCTGAAAGATGCAGACATAACAATATGAAGTGATTGCAACATTGGTTAATGGCGGTACTAGTGGTTTGAGTGAGTACTACATAATCAACTATTCACCTCGGGTCATGTGATTATCGACTATTTGAAATTTTTTTGGTAAATGTAGAATTGTCAATTGTGAATTTTATTGTAATATGTAATGCTAACACTTTAATTTAGAGTTTGGCAATATAGTGCACATGGCACTAAATGCCACTTATAATAAATAAATAAATAAATATATGCAGAATACACTTTAACCTCTTTGTTTCACATCTTTGAGCAAAAAGTTGTAATCCTTTTGTTACATATCAAGAGATCTGTTCTAGCAGAGGGAGTAATAAGCTGATGTTGGCTTATGCTTTTGAATTATGTTTTTCTGTTGTAATTGTGATATATATGTCTATTTTCTGGTAGTATCTGTCCATTTAAGTTGTGAAGTTCAAATGGGCAATAAACCACGTGTTCCTTTTGGAAGCTTGGCATGCATTTATAAACAAAAATTCCTGTTTTTTGACTAAGAGCCCGGGAGTGATCTTTATCGAAAGTGTGTCGCCCACCACAGCAACCCCCAAAAAGTATGAGGTGGTACTCTTTCAGTCTTCATTAAAATTGTATTCATATAATACCTCTACATTTGCTACCAGGGTACCCTTCACAGGGTCAAAATTATCAATACTGACAGGTACCACCTTGGTATCTTCTTTTGATGTACATAGCATACACTGGAAAATCCGATATCAGTAATGGAGGATAGGTAACAAGTTACCGTAAAGAGGCTCGCTGAGCTGCTTACAGACACGAAAATAGATAACCACATTCACACAACTTAAATTTTTGACCATGGCCTTCATCAGAAAAAGAAACACATACATTCACGCAATCACTCAGACAACTAGACACACTCAACTATCATGTCCAGCCAATCCAATGACACAAGCATCTAGATTGAAAGTGAGGTGGGGGGGAAGGATGCTGGGTAAAGGTGGGGATGGAAAATTTCACATTGCATGATGGATTTTATAGGTGGGAATTTGATTTGCAACAATGAATACAGTGAAGGGAAGGGGCAGAAAAGGATGAAAGGAATGTGTATAGGAGTGTGGGAGGGAGTGGGGAGGGGGGAGATTTGAAATGATGAGAATAACAAGGAAAAATAAAAACAGGAGAAATATAGTTAGAAAAACAGGAAAAAGTAAAGTTAGGAAAAAAGGAAAAAATAAAAATTAATTAATTAAGGGGATATTGTAAGTGGTGATACACAACACTAAGGAAGACATGAGGTACAGGATAATGGTTAGGGAAGGAAGAGGGGGGAAAGATGTTAGGCATAGGGTGCAGGCATGGGAAGTTATCTTAGGTTGAGACCAGGATGGTTGCGGAACCGTAGAATTTGTTGAAGGGACAACTCCCACCCTCATAGTTCAGAAGAGCTGGTGGTGGAGGGGAGGATCCAGATAGCTCGGGTAGTGAAGCAGCCATTGAAATCCAGAGTGCTGGCTCAACTGCATGCTGTGCCACAGGGTGGTCTATCTTGCTTTTTGCCAGTTTGGCAGTGGCCATTCATTCTGATGGACAGCTGGTTTGTTGTCATACCGATATAAAATGCTGTGCAATGATTGCAGCAGAGTTGGTATATCACATGGTTGCTTTCACAGGTGGCCCGACCTCTGATGGGGTAGGATAAGCCAGTGATGGGACTGGAATAGGAAGTACTGGGTGGGCAGGCAGGTTTGGGCAGGTTTTACATCGAGGTTGGTTGTAAAGGTTGGCTGGGCGACAGAACACCACTTAAGGAGGGTCAGAAGGGTCTAGGGTATGATGACTCTCATTTCAGGGCATGATGATGGATAATCAAAGCCCTGACAAAGGATGTGATTAAGTTATTCCAGTCTGGGGTGGTATTAGGTGACAAGGAGAACACACTGTTGTGACTGGTTACTGGGGTTGGGTGAAGAATCCCCACACACCACCAATCCTCCCATAGTTCCCAACCTGATTGGTCTAATATGCCCCTACCTGTGCCACTTAATATCTAGCTTGGTGCTTTTAGTCTTTTTCCCCAAGCATACATCTGCCCATGAGCATTTTTTGGGAAACAGTATCCAACAAAAATTTACACAGTTCTTTCCTCACATATTTGGTCAGAAAAAGGACCACCAAAGATTTTGGACATGCATTAACTCTTACTAGTAGCACTGTACAGTGGACACCCAATTTTGCTGTCCTGTTTTACAGCTGAGAGTGGAATAATTATTATCCCAACAATTTCACTCTATCTGCCCAAACTTTCCACATTGTTTACACAATTGTTTTTTTATTTTCCTGCCTTGAGTGTCCCTTATGACCACATCTAAAACATTTTATTTGTATTAAACACTTCATGTGATTTAGTCATCAATTTCAATGCTAATGCTACACCAAATGTCTCGTTTAAAGCTTTATTATTATTATTATTATTTTAACCCTGTCATGAACCACAGAGATTGCCGAGGTAGGTGGCTTGCGTGCCTCAACGATACAAATTGCCGTACCATAAGTACAACCAGAACGGAGGGGTATCTGTGGAGAGGCCAGACAAACGTGTGGTTCCTGAAGAGGGGCAGCAGTCTTTTCAGAAGTTACAGGGGCAACAGTCTGGCCCTGTAACACCTAAAATGGCTTTGCCATGCAGTTACTGCAAACGGCTGAAAGCAAGGGGAAAATAGAGTTATTACTTTTCCCGAGGACTTGCAGCTCTGCTGTATGAATATATGATGATGGCATCTTCTTGGGTAAAATATTCCAGAGGTAAAATGGTCCCCTATTCAGATCTTGGGGTGGGGACTACTCAGGAGGATGTGATCATAAGGAAAGACAACACTGGCATTCTAAGGATCAGAATGTGGAATGTTGGATCCATTAATATGGTAGGAAAGTTAGAAAATTTAAATAGGGAAATGGATAGGCTGAAGTTAGATATAGTGGGGATTACTGAAGTTCGGTGGAAAGATGAACAGGATTTCTGGTCAGGTGAGTACAGGATTATAAATACAAAATCAGTTGGGGGTATTACAGGAGTAGGTCTGATAATGAATAAGAAAACAGGAATGCGGGTAAACTACTATGAGCAACACAGTGATCACACTATCATAGTCAAGATAGATACAAAGCCAACACTGACCACAGTAGTAGTACAAGGTTATATGCCCACTAGCTCTGCCAATGATGAGGAGATCATAGAAATGTATGAGGTGGTAAAGGAAATTATTCAGACAATTAAGGGAGAGGAAAAATTAATTGTGATGGGAGACTAGAATTCGGCAGTAGGAAAAGGAAGGGAAGGAAAAATAGTATGTGAATATGGACTGGACAAAGGGAATGAAAGAGAAGATCGCCTGGTAGAATTTTGCACGGAACATAATTTAATCATAACAAACACTTGGTTTAAGAATCATGAAAGACTCTGACCATAACTTGTTGGTCATGAACTGTAGCTGAAACTGAAAAAAGGTAGGGAAATAAGGAGATGGGTCCTGGATAAATTAAAGAAACCCGAAGTTCTTGAGAATTTCAGAGGGAGCTTCAGGCAACAACTGACAGAAATGGGAGGGGGGGGGGGGGGAATAAAACAGTAGAGGAAGCACTGAGAAATGAAATAGTGAAGGCAGCAGAGGACAAAATAGGAAAACCAGATCTCAGCAAAGAAGGGAAAGAGTATAGAGAGTGGCTCTACAAAGAAAATGAACTTAGACACAATATTGTAGGAAGTGAAGAAAATGTAGATGAAGATGAAATAGGAGATACCATACTGAGAGAAGAATTTGACAGAGCACTGAAGGACCTAAGTTCAAACAAAGCCCCTGGAGTAGATGACACTCCCTCAGAGCTACTGAAGTCTCTGGGAGAACCAGTCATGACAAAACTGTTTCACCTGGTGTGCAAGATGTATGACACTGGGGAAATACCCACAGACTTTCAGGAAAATGTAATAATCCTCATTTGGGAAAGCAGGTGCAGACAGGTGTGAAAGTTACAGAACCTTCAGTTTAATAAGTCATGGTAGCAACATTTTGACATGAATTATTTACAGGATGGAAAACCTGGTAGAAGCTGACCTTGGGGAAGACGAGATTCGATTCAGGAGAAATGTAGGAATGTGGGAGGAAATCCTCACTTTATGGCTTATCTTAGAAGATAGATTAAGAAAAGGCAAACATACATTTCTAGCTTTTGTATATTTTGAGAAAGCTTTTGACAACGTTGATTGGAATACACTTTTTTGAATTCTGAAATCAGCAGGAGTAAAATATACGGAACAGAAGGTTATTTACAACTTGTACACAAAACAGACAGCAGTTATCAGAGTTGAAGGGCATGAAAGAAATGCAGAGGTTGGCAAAGGTGTAAGACAGGGTTGTAGCCTTTCCCCAATGTTATTCAATTTGTACATTGAGCAAGCTATAAAGGAAAGCAAGGAGAAATTTGGAGAAGGAATTAGAATTCAGGGTGAAGAAATAAAAACCTTGAATTTTGCTGATGACATTGTAATTCTGCCAGAGACAGCAAAGGACCTGGAGGAGCAACTGAATGGAAGGGACAGTGTGTTGAAAGAAGCATATAAGATGAACATTAACAAGAGCAAAACAAGGGTAATGGAATACAGTCTTAGAAAATCAGGCCATGCTGAGGGAATTAAATTAGGTAACGAAACAATAAAGGCAGTAGATGAGTCTTGTTACTTGGGCAGTAAAATAACATGTGACTGTCACAGTACAGAGGATATAAAATGCAGAATGGCAATGGGAAGAAAAGCATTTTTGAAAATGAGAAATTTATTAACATTGAATATTAATTTAAGCATAAGGAAAGTCCTTTCTGAAGGCATTTGTGTGGAGTGTTTTTTGTATGGGAGTGATAAACAGTGCGGACAGGAAGAGGATAGAGGCTTTTGAAATGTGGTGATACAGAAGAATGCTGAAGATTAGGTGGGTAGATTGCGTGACTAATGAGGAGGTACTGAACAGAATTGGGAAGAAAAGGAATTTCTGGCATAACTTGACTAAAAGAAGGGATCAATTGGTAGGACACATTGTTGGACATCAAAGAATTGTGAATTTAGTGTTAAAGGGAAATGTGTGGGGTAAAAATCGCAGAGGGATACCAAGAGATGAATACTGTAAGCAGATTCAAATGGATGTAGGGTGCCGCTCTTTGGAGGAGATGAAGAGCCTTGCTCAGGATAGTGTAGGACAGAGAGCTGTATTAAACCAGTCTCCAGACTAAACACCACAACAATAACAAGGTGCTGATATTATGCTTATGGATCCTGTCTACAAAAACTTTGATAGATCCCCTTTTTTCTGAGAAATCCCATTAAGTTTTCCGAGACAATTCCTCCTCCTATTTTTCTACAGAAACCTGAAATTGCACAAGTTTTTGCCCCTTTAGATTCTCCTAGAACATAGCAAAAGTCTTTGCCTTCCATAGATTCTCATCATCCTTCCCTAGTTTCCCAGAAAATGAAGTAACCAAAATTGTAGCTGTAGTATCAACTGTTATTCTATTCCATGTGTTCATCCATCTTTATGAGTTGTTTCCCAACCCAATTATAAAATAACTTTGAAATGTATAAACCACAAACCTACGACGCACAGCTGCTAGTAAGGGGAGGGAGGAGAAGAGCTTTTGATTGGCAAAATTTATTGAAGAAAAACTTTCATATGCAGTTAACTAACTTTCCACTGCTGGTAGAAGGGTGGGGGGAAATGCTATTATAAAGAAGCAAACATTGAAACCTCATTCTGGAATTTGCTGAATATGGAAAGTTTTGCTGGTTTGTGCCCACATAAAAACTATATAAATACACAAATAAATATAGGCAAAAATTTAGAAAATAATTGTTTACTATCATATATCTTCGGCAATAAAATCTCCATTTTTACAGCAAATATGAGGCAACAAATTATGGTCACTAAAAAGAGACCCAATAACAATTACTTCCAACATAAAAAATAACAAACTGCTTGAGTGCTTTCCCTATGTCTTAAATGTCTTTAAAAAGATTAAAATCACATTCTTGAAGAGCACTTAGCAATCACAGCAATCACGATTTACTGGGTTCACCTGGCGCTCCAATCACAAACCATCTGGAGCGAGCTTTCACAGCCTGAGCTCTAACAAGCCTCTTCTTATCATCCAGACACTTGCACAGTTCTCTCACAACCTGTAAAAATATCACACAGAATTCAAAACAATGTAAACATCAGCATCTACATACATACAGGAATTAAAGTGTGAGTGACCACACATCTATTATCGCAGGGTCTCAACTCCTTTATTTCCTCTTGCCAGTATCCACAAAAAGATTAAAGTGTATATTCCATTCTATTATGGATATCAAGTTAGTTTCTAAATTATAAATTTACAGCATTTCTCAGTTTTCTATGGCTATAGCTGTGTATAAAATATTCAACAGCAAAAAAGTAAACATGTGGTACACACAGATGAAAGATGGTGTAGTTGTTTCATCAAGCAAACACCAAGAGAAACTGCTTAATTGACATACTTGAACAATTTGCAGTCTCTCAGCCTCTTACCAGTCAGACAAATAAGATCAGCCAGCAGGATGGAATACCATAATACTGTAGCATTTCCATAACAGTTGTCTTCTGATTGAACCCAACTGTGACAAATGTAACAGCATGTCTCTGAATAGCTTTGATGTCTTTCACTAAGCTGACTTTGTGGAGATCCCTAACAGTTGAAAGGGTCACACCAGTGTTCTGTATGGATTCTCCTTAATATATGAAACCTAGAATTCTCAATAAACTGAAGTATACCATTTAACACAGGCAAGACTAACCTTACACGGTAATTCTATTCCAAGTTACTTTGCAATGTTATTCCTGTATTCCATATGCATGACTTTGCCAAGCAGTACACCACTAATATGTATTCAAAGACTACAACTTGTTTTTCTTATTAGCAGCTACAATTACAAGTATTGTAAACTAATCATTCTCAGTTGGAAAAATATTGGAGAAAATTTGCAGTAAAATAAATAAATAAATATATTCACTTTTAGCTGAATTAAACTATGGACAGGGTTTTAACTTCAACCAAAGTGATGTATCACAGACAATTTCCAAGGAATTCTCAAATTCAGCAGGGTGCTCACTGTTATTGTTGTACTGCATCATTATCATCTACATCTAGAAAGCATTAAAATACACCACTCAGTAAGATAAAGAAAACTATAGAAAATCTGGATTGGAATATCAACAAGAGCTTTCCAAATAATTTACCACTTTATTTAGAAAAGGAAACACACATTCACATTTACGCAACTTAAGCACATGATGGCTATCACCAGCTCCTCCAGAAGTTAAAAAGTAACTAGCCAGAAGTAGAACAATTTGGTTCAAATGATGATATAAATTTTATTTTGGGTCAAAAGTTCATGTTTTCTACTTTTATTTTCAATTTATTTGAAATTATTGTTCAATTTGGTAGCATTAATTGAGAAGGTGCAGTTTGATTGTTTAATTAGCAGTCACCAAATTCAGTACTATTATTCACAAAAACATAGCTCAATAGTTCTAGTATGATTGTGACAGTCTGGTTGGAGTCCGAACAGCGGATACACATAACAGTAAAATTTACTTCATCTGAAGAAGATGGCTGGATTGATAGTCAAAATATTGTGCATAAAATGAAAAACAATAACTGTTAGCACACTAGTAATCAAACATGCAGATATAACAATTAATCAAACATGCAGATATAACAGTTATTCAAACATGCAGATAAAACAGGAAATATCAAAGCTTTTCTTAATGAAATGTAATGTTTTTATTTTGAAGGCCTTAGTTTTTCCTGAACTGTATGAAGAGACTATATACAACTCATAGTAAAAAATTTGTTTGGTTGTAGTCAAGTCTGAGACCAACTAGTGTTTGTTTCACACAGTTCTACAGAAAGCAGTGAACAAAATAACAAAAAGAAATAGTACACAAAAAAAAAAAAAAAGAGGACCAGCTTTAGTTGCTGCATGGCTTTATAAAACAAGAATCCTGAGTGAAAAGCACAAAGAGGAAGTGTTGTAGATGAACTCATGCAGTGAGTGTGGATCTAAGATTTGAATGGGCCAGATCTACCCACTGTCAATTTTGTTAAAAGCCAATTCCCATGGAAACTAAGGTCCTTTGTAGCACAATATTTATGTCAGAGGGATGTTTCCACTCACATCTGTCATAATGGTTGCCGCTTGCACAATTTCTGTACTGTTATACTCTGGTGTCAACATATACCTACTGCACTGTTATGTCTTGTTAGGCAGTACACAGAAAACTTTACAAGTTAACATCATGCAATTTGGTGAGAGTTTCGATGAAGTTCTGAAGACTTAATTGCTAGTAATGAATTTGACATATGTGGCAAGAAACCTCAAATTACACCAAAAGTACACCTCAAAGAACCTAAAGACAGTGCAAGGAGATGACTGTTGCTAACATTATTTTTGAGTGGCTACACCTCCAGTTGTTGCAGTATGAAGATATCATACACTTTCTTCATTCACAATGATTGTGCAAAGTTCCCTCATAGATAATGTGAAATAACTGGATAATATATTTTTGGAACAGACATTTAAGGTTAGCAAAGCAACAACATCCATACTTTCAAATTGTGAAATACTATCAAGTAGCAACAGTGTAAATGATATTACACTTCTAATGCCCACTGAAAATAGTGGATGAGAAGCAGGTTATCCCTGTGTGTGTATTATTTTAGGCTTCTACAGCAGCATTAACATAAAATTGGGTATCCACTCAAGCAGCAAAACAGTAATTTTGCAGTCCTCATTAAAATTAAGCAAATGGGTTACAATATTAAAATCTAAATGGGCCTTACCAGTGTAAATTTTAGATTCAGAAGAAGAATATTAGGTTCAGTTATAGTTAATACAAAATAAAGAGTAAAGATCAGGCAATAGTAGCACTCTAGAAATAAATTACTTCCCCTTCATGGGATGACAAATTACTGGTAGTTCACAACCATTCATTACGAGTACATTGATATCTTTAATTAAACACATCTGATGGAAATACTAACCTGGTTTTTGTATGGCAAAAGAGATTCCGTTGGGTAGAAGCAGAGGTGATAAAGACATTGCAACGCCAAAACACGAACTTTCTGCACAAGAGAAAGCAACTATCTTAATTGCCAAAAATAACAACTATTTAATAAATCAGTCAACTTAAAATTTTGCTTACCATTGACTGTTCAAACTGACTTAACAGTAAGAATTTGGTAATAAATGTGTTCAAATAGTCAACAATATCTTTCTGTCTTTCTTCAAGCAAAGTACAAAGCATCCCCAAGGTGGAGAGCAGTAATGACAAATTCTGCTGGCTGAGGGACTCCACAAGTATTGGAATTATCTGCCAGTTGAAAGAATACATTTCATTACACAGCAAATTTGTTATAATTTAAATTTGAAACCTAATAATTGCATTATAAAGTGCTAAATTTACTGAGATGTATTTAATATTACAAGACATCTACTAATTAACTGAAATACAGGAAATTATACTTATTCTGTTTCTATTTAATAAACATTTACAAATATGATTAGATTGGATTAGATTATTTATTTGTTCCGTAGATCCATATTGAGGGGATCCTCGTGGATGTGGAACATGTCAAGAAACAAAATTTACAAGTTGAATAACAAATAATACTAATAATATAAATACATACACTTATAATATAAATACAGATACATAATTTTTTAAGGTTTATATATATATATATATATATATATATATATATATATATATATAGCTGATAATATAATAATACTAATATAGTATGAGTGCATGCATCATTTGGTACAATTTAGAAATTCACTAATGGAGTAGAAGGAGTTGGCCACTAGAAAGTCTTTTAGGTTCCTCTTAAACTGTTCTTTATTTGTAGCTAAATTTTTTATACTTGATGGTAAATTATTGAAAATGTGTGTTCCTGAGTAGTGGACCCCTTTTTGAACTAAAGTAAGTGCTTTTAAATCCTTGTGTAGATCATTTTTATTTCTAGTATTGTATGTATGAACTGAGCTGTTTGTTGGGAAAAGGGATATATTATTTATGACAAATTTCATTAAGGAATAAATATACTGAGAGGCAGTAGTTAATATACCCAGTTCTTTGAAGAGGCTTCTACAAGACGTCCGTGAATTTACTCCACAAATAATACGTATTACATGTTTTTGGACGTTATATAAAATACATGAACATTCTAAAGGATGTGTCTTATATTTACTAAAAAGTTGATAATAACAGAGAGATGATTCATCACAATAATGTAAAGGATCATACATTTAATTTTTTTAAAATATGTTTAATACATAATTTTGTGGCCATCACATATGAAACCTCATCTGTAATTATACTTACTGCACTAGTCTCTTGGCATCCCTCTGAACTCCCCCCCCCCCCCCACACACACACACCAACACATTTTCCTCCAATACTAAGCTGATGATGGATAATCCATCTCATTCTCTTTTTAGTCAAGTTATGCCACAAATTTCTTTTCCCCCAAATTTTACTCGGTACCACATCATTAATTAAATGAACTTTTTATCTATGCCTCAGAATTCTTCAGTAGCACTACATTTCAAAAGCTTCTATTCTCTTCTTCTTTTAATTACTTTCATCCACATTTCACTTCCATATAAGGTTACTTTTCAGAAAAATGCCTAAAGAAATGATATACTAAGACTTAAAATTAAATTCAATGTTAACGAATTTGTGAGAGACTAATTACTCTAGATTTTTATTGGTAGGAAAAGATTATGTTCACAGTAAATTTTCTAAAGACTGGTGTGATTTTTAGTTTTGGTACCATAATATGACATTGCTTTGCAGTGTCAATAAAATAATTGATTAAATGAGTCAGGTATATATAAAATTTCATGCCCACATTGTGATTCCTGTTATGTTGGACAGATGAGATACAGAGTGGTGACCTGTTTTGGTGAGCACATAGCCATCATAAGAGAATATACATCCAATGAGTCCAATTTTGCTGCTCATCTCATTGAGAGTGAATATAGTGTACCATCTGTTAAACTGCATGTGAGACTGATACAAAAGGGCAGATTTATGGATCTCCTTTAGGAATTGGAAATATTTTGTCACTATAAATCATCTGGATTTGTTAAATGATCAGGTAGTGACCAAGAATCCATTTTCTGGGAGCTATTCAAGGACTGTACAATCAACAGAAACAGGTAGTCCAATATGTAACACCTCACAACATCTAGGTAATGTGTCTTTTTATTAATTCTCTCACAAAGATCTGTTTTGAGCTTTTTTCTCATGGAACCACATCTAACTTTGTTTCTCAATGGAAACTACACCAGATTGTTCTGCACCCGATTTTACATCTTGTTCATAGTTCTGAATTTATATTCTCCCAGTTTTACCATAGATTATGGTATTTATAAGTGATTTCTCACCAGTGCCATCTCTCATATCTTTCTTGGGCAGATGTGTCTATGGTAACATAATGGTACTACAAATGATTAACCATAAACACCAAACACATTCTTTTTGGCATTGTGTGTCTGCATTTTATAATTTAACTGGTTTACTTATGAACATATCAAACTTTTATATATCTATTTTGGCACACATATACATCCTCCACCAGTCATAGATGACTCGCCTTTTTGGACTTGTTTTAATTTTGTCATGTTTAATTGTCATTAAATATGTTAAAAACATAGCTGTGTGTATGTATAATAAATTTTATCCGCAATGCCCTTTTATATCTGTATCATTATTTTATGATGCTGTGCATTTGGACTTTTAAATTTTGTATTACTTCTTTAATAAGCCAGTTACAGTGGTTGAGTTTTATAAAAAGTGATGTGCTTGGTGTTGTGCGAGACAGTCAAGAAGACCTCATTGCCTATTTGACTCTTGAAGTGCAGCCATTATTCATGAAGTACCTGGTTGTTTTAAGTGTGTATTGGCATGTAGATACCAGTTATGGATTAACCTAAATGGATGATGTTTCTAAACATCTCAAAAACAATATTGTCAGAAGGCAGTTTGATCATCATCTCTAACATCACTAACTTCAAAACCTTCTTTGAGTCATGGCAAAGAGATGGTCACACACACACACACACACACACACGTGCGTGCACGAACAGAGGGGAGAAGAAAAAAATAGTTTATTTTTCTTTTCTTTACACACTGTATCATTAAGAACCAGAAATTGAAAGAACAATTATTTTTCAAATGAGATAGATTGCCTGGCCAGTAATTACCTTTTTGCTGTACCGCTGACAGTTACACACAGAACAAAAAAAAAGGACGAAAATAAAACAAGCTTTTGGAACTGTATTCCTTCTTATTACCTGAAGGAGGAATACTGTTCCGAAAGCTTGTTTTATTTTCGTCCTTTTTTCTTTCTGTGTGTAACTATC
Organism: Locusta migratoria; assembly: GCA_026315105.1. Taxonomy (NCBI): domain Eukaryota; kingdom Metazoa; phylum Arthropoda; class Insecta; order Orthoptera; family Acrididae; genus Locusta; species Locusta migratoria. Next base: position 310,544,743 of record CM048744.1, on the reverse strand, counting down.
GGCAGTACAGCAAAAAGGTAATTACTGGCCAGGCAATCTATCTCATTTGAAAAATAATTGTTCTTTCAATTTCTGCTTCTTAATGATACATTGTGTAAAGTAAAGAAAAATAAACTATTTTTTTCTCCTCCCCTCTGTTCGTGCACGCACGTGTGTGTGTGTGTGTGTGTGTGTGTGTGTGTGTGTGTGTGTGTGTGTGTGTGTGTAAGGTAAGTACTGGCCAGCCAATCTATCTCTTTTGAAAAATAATTTATCATCTCCGTGGAGAATTTCCATCATTAATTAAATTATAAGAGAAGTTAGAAACTGTCATCTCTACAAGTGTCAGAGTTTTCCCACCTCATTTCAATAAAAGAGACCATAGAAAATCTTGAAAGACAGCAGTGACTGATGATATTTACCTAGAGTTTATGTTCCACTGTGGTCCTGTGACTGTCAAATAGCTGAACACCTTCTTTTAGAACATCTTAAAGACAGGAATTCCACCAACTCTCTTCAAGAAAACTAAATTCATTGCTATCCTATGATAAAAAAAGATCCTTCTAAAAAGTTGAAAACTACCACATCATTGCTCTTCATAGTGTCAAGATTAAGCTTCTCTAGGAGCTAATTTGTAATAGAATATACTCATAAATCAACAACTACAACTATGTAGAGCAAACTGGGTAATTTCTCATTGTCATTCTGTGTAAGAAATGAATCACTGACTGGCAACATGCTAATAATAGATAATTTGAGAAAGATTTAAAAGAAGAGTTCACAAAATAAATGATGGTTTTCAACAAGCACTTAATTAGCATACACGATTAATGATGGAAATTCTCAACAGAGATGATAAATTTTTCTTCAAAAAACATAGATTGACTGGCCTTATACTTACCTTTGTGCTGTACCGCCAACTGTCACACAAAGAAAGAAAAAGCCTGAAAAAAGAGAAGAACAAGCTTTTGGAACGGGGTTCATTCATCAGTTAGGAGAGAAGGGTAGAAAAAAGGAATGGGAACAGAAGGGGAAGATAATTCTAGACCTAGGTCATGAGGATGACATTTGATTATATAACAAAAGAGGATAGATCAAGCAGTAAAGAAAAGTAAAGATGAGTGAACCAAATTATGCTGGGGGTGGAAAAGGGGAGTTACGTAAAACGATTTTGATTAACAGGGAAAGATATAGAGAAATAAACAGACACAGGCGCACACACACACACACACACACACACACACACACACACACACACACACACACACAATATATATATATATATATATATATAAGACAGGAAGGTAAGGAAAGGGGGGGGGGGTGATAAATAAGTAATGGATAAGTGAGTTCAGGATGGAGGAGAGAGAGAGGTTAGCATAGATTTAGGCCAGGAGGGTGGCGGGAGGAGAGGATACATTGGAGGGCAAGTTCCCATCTGTGTAACTCTGAGGGATTGGTGTTTGGTGGTAGTATCCAAATGGCACGTGTGGTGTAACACATGCCAAGGTCCCTGGAATCATGCTAGAGTGCATGCCCTGCCACAGGATATTGGGTGTCCCCCAAAGCGAACAGTCCATCTGTGACCATTCACGCGCTCAGCCAACATAAAAAGTCACACAGTTGACACATGTCAGTTGATATATGACATGTGTTGTCTTGCATGTGGCCCTGTCTTGAATAGGGTAAGCTGTTGTGCAACTGGAGCATGTGGTTGTAGGAGGATGCATTGGACAGGTTTTGCAGTGGGATTGGTTACAGGGGTAGGAACCACTAGGTAAGGAAGGTGGTTTTGGGAAGTTGTAAGGTTCGGCTAGGATTTTGCGGAGGTTGGGAGGATGGTGGAAGGCTACTCTGGGTGGTGTGGGAAAATCACTTTGGAGTGATGATCTCATTTCAGGGCAGGACTTGAGAAAGTCATAGCCCCAACGGGGCAATTCATTGAGACATTCCAGAAAATGTACAATTGTAACACAATTTGTTGTTTAGCAGTATTATTATTTTATATCTTGTTTACTTTTCTTTTAGATGCAATTCGTCATACAATTATTTTGGAGGAAATCTTACTTTTTTTCTAAAATTATATTGAGTAACAGGGGTGTAATGTGTTTTACTGTTGTCATTTCAATCCATTTAGTTAACAAATGTGATAAATTGTGTGACTACCTAAAAGAACAATATTTAGAGCAACAAAGGAATGCAGAACACTTTGAAGACATTGAATTAAATTTACACCATAAAAATTAACCATTTTGATGTTTTCTATAGAGGATGGAATATGCTAATGCTGCAGAAAATATCTATAGGGTGGTCTAACTGCTATTAGAAAGATTTAGTGCAGAGGAACTGTTTTATCAGTATGTTCACTTCATAACTAACCCCCTGGCATATGAGTATTAAACGAAGGACAAAACTGAAATTAACAAATGTTAATGGTGGATTCAAATCTCTTCACGAAAGGTTGTGTAATGAAACAGCTTGGTATTTGTGAAGCAGACGTCTCTCACATCTTAATGATCCAAGACCTTAAGAAGAGAAAAGTGTATAACGCTTTCCTCAGATTTCATTAAATAATCCCTTTTAGCAATTTGTCTCTTCATTAATTAAAGCAGAAGATAATGAGTACAGTAGTCTCCACCACAATTAGAACTTCCACCTTTCACTGACTCTAACTATGAATACACCACTAAGGAGACTTGATCTGATGGTCGCCTGAGTTACACCTCCAGAGCACTAAGTTATAGTTTAACTCTTCTGTACTTTTATTAGCAGTCAATTCTTAAATTTTGTTTAAAGAACTTTTGGTACATATGGTAAATTTTAGTTAATAACTTGATGGAGATGGCTAAGAATGGCATCTGTTGTGAAAGGTTTCAAGCGGAATTGGGTTCATAAATTGGAAGCTGTGTTGGCCACTGCCTGAAGACTTCAAGGTGCTGAATATCTCTGGTGCCTATTGCGATGTCTAAAATCTCTGGCAGCTACAATCAATACTAAGAACAGTGCACTCCGGAATTTAATAGTAATCGCCTGGGGAGCCTCCACAACATAGCTTTGATCACAAGCTGCAGTTCTTTCATACTTTGTCACTGAATACTGCTACCTCGCTCAACAATGCACACAACAAAATAATTAACACACAGCTTAATCAAGGAATGTGTAATTGTCCCTAAAACATGCAATGGCTACTGGTTCCTAATAGGAAGTAGAACATCAGTAGATCTGCAGCTGTAAATTTTGAGTTTCTTATAGGAAGCTAACACCTTGTTGCAGAGTGAAAGTATCATTCTGGAATACAGCTGGTGTCTGTATGTTACTAATATATGTGACACGAGCTCTTTGTGTATATAAGAGACCTGTGGGCACTGGCTATCTTATTGTGTCTCCTATGAAACTACATACAAATGAATTATATTTAATTTACTTGTCAAGGGGACTGATAATGATGAAATATAACGTTACCAGAGCTTTACCCAATGACTGTTTCATTTCATTTCCAGTAACCTGCACAGAGCTACTTCATCACAATAATGTCGACTGCTACTGATTGAGACAGCAATTGTTGTCTGTTGCCTTAATTTGTTGTAATCTTCTGTATGTGCCAGTCAGATTATATGAGGTCAATGGCAATAAAGAATCTGAATCTACAAAGCAAGAGTTTAACAGGAACATGCTGAAGTGGACAGGCATTACATACCATGAGGATAATTGTTGTGGAGATGGAATGGTGAGTGAATGGGCAGAGTAGCCAGACCTGAGGAAAGGCTGAACTGCTTCGTCAGGGACCTAGAGTAAAGGCCCTGAGCTGCTGTGGGGGTCAAGCTAGGTAGGAAGTACTGACCAGTTTCCTCTTTTGGATGGGTCAGTAGGGAAACTGTGGTAATGTGAGGCTGATGAAGACTTTACCCATCAGGGGAGAGGCCAGTGCTCAACTGTAGCCTGCAGAAAGAGTGTAGGGATGAAGTAAAATGATACAGAGCCCAAGAGAGGTTTAACCTGAATGCTGTAGTAGTCCAATTTTCTTTTTGGGCATACATAGAAGCACAACTGTTATAGATTGCTGAATTCGAAAATGTGGATACATTGCTGAAAAGAAAGGTGTGTAACAGTTACACCCCCTCCTCTCTTACCTGAACATATGTGTGAAGAAAAGGTTGAGTAGATAAGTGAAGTTTGATGTTAATGCTGTAAATCATTAAAGTCAAGTGATTGGTGGAAAAATGAAGTTGTTGGGTGGAGGTGTTGACGGCTTGTGCAATGTGAGTAGATTGTTGCAAGTACAAGGTATGTTATCCAAGAAACCAAAGGTTAAGTGATCTGAATACATGAAGATCACATGCCATATTAACGAAAAATTGGTAAAATAACAGAACTGTTGTAAAGAGTCGCAGTCCTAATACCGTATTTACCTGAATGCAAGCAGCACTTTTTTTTTTTTTTTTTTTTTTTTTTTTTTTTTTTTTTTTTTTTTTTTTTTTTTTACCAGTTTTTGGGATCTAAAAATATGCTTGTGGTTTAAGATTCGGAGGCAAAGCTTCACGAAGTTCCTAAAAATTACCCTAGAAGCCGTCATGAGTAGGTTTCATGAGTGGGACATCTAGATTTCACCCTTTGTTGCAGTGTTTGCAATCTGCTTTTAAACTTTTGTGCGTGTAGTACTATGTTGTATATTATTTTAAAGAAGGATTTTCTTTCTTATTTTTTTTTTTATTTTTTATTTATTTATTTATTTATTTTCTTTTTACATGGCATAGTTTAAGAGAAAAGTACTTTCTTTTACTGAGACGATATTCAATTGCGCTGATGCACATATAGTGCAGTTGAAAACACATGAACTTATCCGAGAACAGAAGATAAAGGATTTCAAAGGAAGCCACAATTATTACATGTAGCTATGAAATATTTTAACCCTTTCACTGCTCTGTACATAAATATTGGAATGTTTCAGGGATCTGCAGATTCTTTTGACAGCTACCGACTGTGTGTAATCCCTGAAATCTCCATTTTGCAAGGTTAGACTGAAATATAAATTTGCAGTCCTTAGTCAACAAGAGGTCCAGCTACTCAGTGCCCCTTATAACATATGTCAAATCTTCATGACGGCCGGCCGCGGTGGCCGAGGGGACTGAGGCGCTAAAATCACGGTCTGCACGGCCACTACGGTCGGGGGTTCGAATCCCCCCCTCGGGCATGGATATTTTTGCCATCCTTAGTCTTAGTTAGTTCATAAGTAGTTTGTAAGTTTAGGGACTGATGACACCGCAGTTAAGTCCCATAAGCTATAATAACATTTGAACATTTTTTCTTCATGACTTAATATTATTTGCATATTCTGTTCCATCTTGAAAATAACTTGTCAGTTTATGAATTATTGAATAAAAACTTTCTTTACAGTTTAAGTAACTTTGACGTTTATTAGGTATAACCCTGAACAGATTACATTCAACCAAAAGTATATCATAATACAAGTCTGAACTGTTCCTAGTTTATATTAACAACGCCAATAACTTTGTTTTCTTTTCATGGAATACTAATTTCTTGCTTATTCATGGTGCAGCAAAGAGATGTTGTTCCATCCACTGTGGTCTTATTATATTCTCTGAGTCTTCTGACGTCCATGAACATGCACAAACACAAGGTTCTGGAGCCATTAAAAGTTCTTAACTCAGAATATACATAAAGGAATATCAATAAGAGGAAATAAATAAAGGGATCTTATTGATCTTTCTTGAACCATCACAGAGAAACATGTAGTCCAATATGTTACACTACAATATGCACTAATCGTTTCAGTGTTCAAGACCTATATATACACAATTTTCTCTCCAAGGATAAAAAGGAAACGTATTTTACATGACACTACTAGATTTCGCATCTTATTTTTGTATCAATAACGATGAACTGCTACAGTCATGTGTCTAGACACACACACACACACAGTCAATGCCAAGAGTAAATGTGCACTGAAAGGTTAATATGAGGGTTGTTTCAAAAGTAAGGTTCCCATATTATTTTTGACACAAGGAATTTTTTAATCAAAAAGAGATTACATCATTGAAAACATTGATCTTTCAGCTATTTTTCTACACAGTCTCCATTTTCTTCCTATGCATTTTTTGTGTTGAGTAATCTACTTTTGCATTCCTGTCTCAAAGAAGTCTGCCACCAACCTGTTGCGAAACTTGGAATCTTCTTGTTGCAACTTCTCGTTAGTCTGGAATCTTGACCGCCTAGTTGCTTCTTCAATTTCAGAAACAGATGGAAATTGTTGGGTACCAAATTGGAGCTGTAAAGGGGGGTGGTCAATGACATCCCAGCCAAATTTGTTGATTAGCTCCTTCATTTGTTGTAACACATGCGGACAGTCATTGTTGTTGTGCAGCATTACACCTTTGCTGAGTTTACCCCTATGACGATTTTCGACTGCCCGTCTGACTTTTTTCAAGGTCTCGCAATAACTTGTTGAGTTTATGGTGGCATCAACACAAAGAGCAGTACACTATGCTGGTGCCAAAACACTGATGCCATGATTTTTCCTGCTGACAGCTGCTGCTTAAACGTTTTTGGTGGTGGCGATCCAGTGTTTCCATTCATGCAATTGTTGTTTTGTTTCAGGAGTGACGTAATGGCACCACAATTCATCCCCTTTAACAATGGAATCAGTGAAGTCTTTGTTATTATGGTTAAATTCACTCAAGAACTATCGAGCACACTTACTTTTGAAAAAACCCTCGTATATATAGTTATTTATCACTGCTGTCTGTTTGTGATGTAATAGAAATTTACATGTGCAAATCTCAAAGGAAGGGCCACTCTATCCATCACAATGATCAACATTGTTCATTTTTAAGTGCGGCTTGAAATCAGAAGTCCCCCCACCTCTCTCCCCACCGTCAAGTCTAATTTGTGGGCTGCGGCTTGCATTCGGGTAAATACGGTACCTGTAATGTGGATATGGTAGGAGATACCTTATTATAAAATTGTTTGGGGAGACAATGTCCAAAACATGTAGTGTAACCATTTACACTACATAACTGCTTGTATCGATGCCAGATGACCAAAAAGATAATTAGCAGGTGAGAGGTCAAATATTGCCCCAGATCTTTTTTCTGTTTAGGTATTGGGCAGCCTGTCAGTAGCAAGTGATAGCAATTGTATTTGAATCATAGAAGTTGCATGGACATTATATATGAAAGAGAAATCACCATGGAATCTTAATGTTATAAGTTCTATGTTAAATTGATTGGCTTTTGTGATTACTGTTGATTTTGATATAGAAGTTCACACTAAGACACAGACATATGAAGTGTCTCACTGTATTTGTGGGAAATAAATCCCATTGTTTTCCATTCAAATGAATGTGTGGGCTATAGTTATTTAGTAGTTAAAGCCTACAGATTACGAAACAGTTTTCTCTCTTTTTGTATACCAACTTTAGCAAAGGAGAAGAAGTCTGACTACACCATCAAGAAGAGTACATCAAAGTATGGAGGAACAGCATAGCTGGTCCTCTGATAAATGAACTATTGTCTGGGAACTACATTTAAAGAATTCTAAAGAAATTATGTAGTAGGTCTCAAGGAGACAAGAACACAGTCACACTACAAACAGACACAAGAGAGTTGTAAATCACAATAAACATATGGAGGTAGAGAATGCAACACTAAGACTAGTTCAACACGGGACAGAACCTATTTGTGTCAACATTTAAGTTTAAGAATGCTCATGATTATGCCTCCCAGCAATAGACTGAGTCTTAATGTATTCAGGCTCAGGATTCAATAGAGCTATAAGCTTCAGGTTGATGCTGATATGAATACACTTTTTGTAATTTAGTTGTAAAGTGAAATGTATGAGATGTAGATGGAAGAGGCACTCCAACAACTCAAGGTTAAGGGTGGAGATATGCAGTGTAACAGCAAATTTTGTATTATACTGCATCCTCATTCCACCAAGAGATGTGTGGATTGGTGTAGTTAAGGGACGGGTCAGTAGTATGGCATGTAATGGGTGCCTGGTGCATGTGTGCGCAGGTACACAGATGCATGTGTGTGTGTGTGTGTGTGTGTGTGTGTGTTTTTAACCAATAAAGTGGATGGAGTGAATTTATAATGGCCAAATTGGTTTTTGTATATTTGGCAGTGCTTATTTGTGATTGTGTAGCATTACTAGGCAATTATGGCGATATTATAAACTGATCCACTTATGTCCACCCTTCCACCTATATATCCAGCTACATGATGTACTTAAAAAACAATAATCACCCAAAACATTTATCATTTGAAATTAGTTGAAGAACTGTGCCAAAGTGAAGTTTCCTTGGTGCATAATGAAAATCTCATATTTCATGCATAGATACTCTATGATTTCATCACATTTTTCTTTAACATGCGGCATCTGCCTCGTTCCATGCTTAGAACAAACAACCAACACTTTTACACTACAGTTTGTCAGAAATATTTTGACGCATATCTACGAATATTTCACAATTTTTGAGTTTGAAGAATGTGACACTACAGTGAATGTACAACAGCAGCAGCAACAACAACAGCACAGAGTTTTTTTACATATGGAAAGACTCAAAAACAATATTTTCATTGCCTTTCTGACCCAAGTTTGGTTGTTAATGCTTCCTATTATACATCACGTCCTTACATACATCCACACATTAAACAGAAACTACTAACAACTGTAGTACAAAAATAAACTTACATCAGAACAGTCTAGGACTAAAAAATAAACTTGATGCACTACTCATTTGTATTGATGAAATAGATTCCTCTAAACCAATTGACATAATTTGCCTATCTGAACATCAAGTGAGCATAGGTGTAGATATGTTAAAAATTCCAGGATTTAAGTTCCTACTTCTGAAAGTAGATATAGAGGGAGAAGAAAATGCCACATTTATCAAAAAAAGCTATAAATTTTTGAGAAAGTGACATACAGTATGACTAATGAGGCACGTAATGTAACAAGAAAGATTAATGCTGTTTGGCTAATGACATGGGTGACCAAAGGTCTTATTATGAGAGGCTGGTAATTGGATCTCCTCTCTAACTGTGCATACTAACTACCGTCTCAGTTTATTTATTCGTTAATGTAATTTGTCATAAAAAATATATCCCTTTTTCCAACAAACAGCTCAATTTATAAATACAATACAGAGGAACAAAAACAATCTAAACAAGTACTTAGAAGCACTTACATTAGTTCAAAAAGGGGTCCACTACTCAGGAACAAACATTTTCAATAATTTACCAGCAACCATAAAAAATTTAGCTACAAATAAAGATCAGTTAAAGAGGAGTCTGAAAGACTTACTAGTGGTCAACTCCTCCAACTTCATTGACAAATTTTTAATTATAACTAAGTGATGTGTGTATCTGTATCCATACTATTAGTATTATTATATTATCAGCTTTTAAAAATGATATACATATTTTTGATATTTTCCACATCCATGGGGATCTCCTTAATATGGATCTATGGAACAAACAACTAATCTAATCTAACCAAAATAACCCTGCTTAAGCTCAACTGCTAAGCTTAAGAATCAAACCCAGCTACTTTAACTGTATCTCTGTTCATTCTAATTTTTATGTCATGTTAGAATGAAGAAACTTTATTTCATTTTTAAGTGTGGCCTACAATCTTTTGCCCGGTAAAATTCCAGTTATTATTTTTGGGTGCAGCTTAGATTCAAGTAAATAAAGTAGATGGCCTGGGACCTAGTGATAGAATGAGTGAAGCTATGATTTTAGCAATGGGCCATCTGCTACAAAGAAACAGGAGTTGTTCTACAATATTCTGTTACTGATCCACACATGCGCAGTGAAGTCTGTGAATATGCTCATGTGCAGAACAGAGCATTTCTATCGAGTTCCTAACATGTGAACTGAGTAGCACAGCTTAAATATTTCAACATCTCTTATGAACAATCTTTATGACAGTACACAAGTCCATGGTTTTTAAGACGACAAACTTAAATTACGAGGGGGACCCACAAATTTTTTTCCCAGAACTTAAGAGGGGCATCAGTCTTAAGTCAAGGTGTTACCATGCTTTGGATAACCAGTTGCCAATTTTGTGTGTGTGTGTGTGTGTGTGTGTGTGTGTGTGTGTGTGTGTGTGTGTGTCGTATTACAATTACCTTTGGTAAGTCGGCCAGTAATACTTGACGTGGTACTTCTTGTAGGATGTGCATTAGTGACAATAAATGGTTACATTTGGCTGTTACAGTGACAGCATTGTGATGGCTTTCAACCAGTTTCACTTGTGCCACTACAAATACATGCTGCCTAAACAGCAACCTGGAATTACAGAAACAAATTAATAACATATGGTATCACAATTAAGGAAAAAACACTTTTAGGTTTTATGACAAGTGTTGTACTCAATTTTAAAATTTATTCACTTTCTTTTTTAAAAACACAAAGTTAAAATACAGCAAGAAGAGATCTATCTAAAAAGATTAATAGGAAATTTATTACTAAGATTTTCCTCATTCAGCTTAAACAATATCAATTAATCACCCAACACCTAAGGAAGGAAGATTAGGATTTAACATCATGGACATCAAAGACGGAGCACATGCTCATACAGTTTTTGCCAAGGATGAATAAGGAAGTTGGCCATGCCCTTTGAAAGGTACCATACTGCCACTTGCCTGGAGTTATTTAGGAAAATCACAAAGAACCTAATCAGGAAGGCTGAACAGCTATCCTCCCTAATGCGAGTCCAGTGTGTTACCACTGCACCACCTCTTTCAGTAACACCTAATGAGAATAACCAAATACAAGAAAACACAGTATTACAATTAGGATTTTTAAAATTAAAAAATAATAAATAAGGTGTAAGAACACTTGAAATATATAGCAAGGGCAGATAGAGAATCATTGCACTAGCAGCTTAAAGTTTATGTTGTTATGGCCTAGCGGGCCATTCAGATCGCGCGCGCCGAGCTGCACGCCATCTGCTGGCGGCGCGCTGTCAAATGTCCGGTGTGATGACTGGGTCATTTGACGAGTGAATTCGGAACAAGATAGATTGTGTTTACGCCAAACCGCATTCACATCAGTGGCAATGAGGTTTATGGTAGTGTGGTCTTCCTGCCACAGTCATGGCAGAGCAACTTAGCGCGTTACTGAAGAATCTTCAGTCATTACCGGAAGTTTTGGCTCAACAGAATGCTTCCCTCACAGCATCTATTGACACCTTGACTAGGGCTGTGACACAACAGGTCGGGTTGCGGTCTTTTGTGTCCATTCCTCCGTTTCCTCCCTTTGAAGACAATGCCGAGGATTGTCCGACTACGAACAGCATTTACGCCAACACTTCATAGCCTTCCAGGTGTGTGATGAAGGTAAGCAAAAAGCTTATTTCCTTTTGTGGCTCTCACCTCGTCTTTTTCGTTTGCTGGGCGGTTTGGCGCCACTTCAGACGCAGGCATCCTTGTCCTTTTCGGATATCTGTTTTTTCTTGTCGGCATATTTTCACCACCACTCGCACGTGATGTCGGCCCGCAAATCTTTCTACCGTTCGTGGAAACAGCCGGGTCAGTCGTACCATGCTTGGGCCAAGGAACTGCAGGTGCTAGCCCGTCGTCGTCTGTTTCGGTCCAAGACGCAGCACGGTGATTCGTAAGCGGACTCTATGGTCCGCGATGTTTTGATTTGTTTTGCTCCTGACCTGGACGTTCGCAAGCAGGCTCTTCAATTGGATGATCCCTCATTTGCGGAGGTTTTGCGTATTGCGTGCGCATTTGAAGCTTCTGAGGCCGTGGGGAGTAAACTTTCCGCTTGGGCGAGGTATTCTCAGTTGCCGATTTGGCCTGGTTATCCATGGTGCCGGTTTTTTCAGTGGCTGTTGTTGCGTCGCCCTCCCGGCGCCACAGCGCTTGCCTTTGTGCTATGGGTGGGGGAAAGGTGACGCGCGTCGCCCGCTTCAGAGAGCAAGCCGATTTCATGTCTTTCGTGCGGGGCGTCCCATTCTCAGGAATCGTGCCCACACAGATGGGCCACGTGTAATCGTTGTGGAAAATTTGGACACATCACCTGAGTGTGTCACTCCTCTGCTCAGGGCCACAAAAAGTCTTCTCACCCTTGTGATTTCGGTGTGTCGCACATGGATATTAATAAGGTTGTTCCCATCGGCGTACAGCCTCCGCATTCTGCTGAAAACTGTCATGCTTCAAGTGGACACTGGCGTGACGACATCGCTTCTAAGTTTGGCTAGTCATCAAGCATTAGGCTCTTCCACTTTACGCCCAGCGCCTCGCGCGTCGGTTGGCTACGGCGGCCACCCTATTCCACTATTGGGGTCGTTTGTCGCCGAAGCTACATATCAGTATGTTAGCCACACGGTACCATTTGTGGAAGTAAACAGTGCGACAGCTATGAATATCTCCGGCCTCGACGCTTTTGGCTTTACTATTACCAATTCTGTCTGCTTGGTTTCCGATCATATTCCGTACGAGAGTCTCACGCAGCTCCGCGCGGATTTCTCGTCCTTGTTTGCGCCAGGTCTTGGGTGTGCTAAGAATTTTTGGGTCACTATTACACTTAAAAATACAGCTCTCCCTGTCTTCTGTCGGGCTCGGCCCCTTCTGATCGCCATCCGGGCTGCTGTAAATCTGAGTTAGATCAACCGATGGCGGAGGGTATTTTGCGTCCTGTAACAGCAAGCGAGTGGGCCTCCCCTCTAGTAGTCATACGCAAGCCCCCTGGGGCCCTGCGTTTATGTGGCGACTTTAAGAAAACTGTAAATTCTCACTCCATCATTCTTTTCCCATGTCTTGCCCAACGGAATTGATAGATCGGTTGTCAGGGGGCCAGTATATTTTGAAGATAGATCTAGCAGAGGCTTATCTCCATTTGCCTTTAGATGATGCCTCCAAGCAGCCGCTAGTCATTTCTACGCCTTTTGGCCTATATCAATGTCAGAGATTGCCATTCGGGGTGGCCAGTGCCCCCGCAATCTTTCAGCGTTTTTTGGAGCAGTTGCTAGCAACGGTTCGCTGTTGCGTGAATTACATGGATGATATTGTGGTGACCGGGTCCACAGCTGCTAACCATATTGCCAACCTCCTCTCCTTGTTTTCCATTCTGGAGGAGGCTGGCCTCTGCTGTAATTTCCAGAAATCATCTTTCTTCCAACCGTCTATCAAGGTCTATCTAGGTCGGGGGTGCATCCCGTGGCTGATCACGTGCGTGCGGTCGCAGATCTTCCCCGTCCTTCTTCTGTTCAAGAACTTCAAGTATTCCTGGGCAAGATCGCCTATTGTCACAGCTCCCTCCCACAGGCAGCCACAGTGTCTCGCCCCCTGCCCCAATTGTTGTGGAAGGGTGTCCCGTTCCACTGGTCTCCAGCTTGCGAGCAGGCTTTTCAATCACTTGAAGCGACCCTCCTGGAGACTCCATGCCTCGCTGCATACACCCCGGGGGTCCCGCTTGTGGTGGCAGCAGCCGCCTCCCAGCACGGTGTGGGGGCGGTGCTGGCACATCGGTTCCCTGATGGGTCGGTGTGCCTGTTGGCGTTTGCACCTAAAACTCTTATGGAGGCGCAGCGTTGGTATTCCCAGGTGGACAAGGAGGCCCTAGCCATCATTTTTGCTCTAAAAAAATTTTATGTTCATCTCTATGGGTCCAAGTTCACCCTATACATTGACCACTGCCCATTAGTGTCTTTGTTCCACCCATCGGCGGCTCTTCCAGACAAGGCGGCCCATCGTCTTCAATGCTGGGCCTTGTACCTCTCTCGTTTTCATTACGAGATACAGTACCACTCGACGACTCATCACGCCAATGACGATGCCCTATCGTGCCTCCCGGTAGGCCCCGACCCAGTCTTTGATGCTGAAGAGCTTTTGTGTTTTGCAGTAGACGAGTTGGCAGTAGACGTAGTCGCCGATTTCCCTATCGATAGCTCACGGATTGCGGAGGCTACGGCTCTGAGCTCCTACACAGCTGCCCTCATAGGACGCTGTTGTACCTATTGCATCCGGGCTCTCCCGCACCCGCATCCTAGCAGGCCATTCAGATTGCGTGCACCCATATTGTACTCAGTGACTGGCGCTGGCCGGCCGAGATAGTTCCCGGCCTAGCCACGGTCGTCTAGACAGCTGACTTGAGCTGCGCGCCACCTGCTGGCGGCGTACTGTCAAACGGCCAGAATGATGGCCGGGTCATTTGACGAGTGAATGCGGAATGAGATAGATTGTGTTTACACCAAACCACGTTCACATCATATGTATCTGAGCTACTGGCAAATCTTTATGTTTTATTTTATTTTATGTGCAGATGACTGATATTCTTTTAGTTACTGGGTGATGTATATTGTACAGCAAGGTTTTTTCTGGATTAAAACAGGATGATGATACAATTTGAACCCGTATAACTATAAAAGGAATAAGTTTATATCACGTCACAAAATATTTGTGCAAAAGAAACTAATTAATAGAAATGATACTAGTGATGAAGTTGCAGTGATACACAATATCTGTATCCTATACAATCTTCATAAATAGTTGTTAAACTGTAGGATATATTATTTTTGTTGATAAGTGTTTCTAACCGTCTTGCAAACTTCTAGCATATGGCCCACAATTCTTTTTTGATTCACAATTTAAACTTTTACTGTTTTGATATGTCAACTTCACTAATGTTCACAATCAGAAATCAAAAAACAGAGAGGAAAGAATATATTTTAATATCACCCATATACAGGGCCGGCGCAAGGCACGTGCGAAACGTGCGGCCGCACGGTGCGGCATTTATCGAGGGGCAGCAAATCTGCTGCTCCCCTTCTTTTTATAGGGCAAACTCAACATTTATGCCCAAGAGAGGATTCGAAACCAAACCTCACAGGGGCGGCTTCGGGAACTGTGGCATGTCGCCTCAACAACCTGCCGGCCGCCCCTGTTGAACAAGGGGAGGGAGGAAAACTAATTTCTTGCTCGCCACTGTGGCAGCACCGTCCTGTGTTAGCCAGAGGAACGGAGAGGGGGAAGCAGTCTGGCGTACACGCCAGTATTCTTATGAGTGGAACGCTGTGGGCGTGTTACGCGACGTCCGTTTACTCACAACTAATTTTTGCAAGTCATGAGTCAAGTGATAGTGATGCACTGGAGTTGAGGGAAGAACTAAAAGTGCTTTCAATATCGTTGAAACCTGGAATAGTTCCAAAAGAGGCTCTGAAGTTTATAGGAAGACATAATTTTTGCCTAATGCTGACATTGCTCTGAGAATTCTCCTAACACTCCCAGTGACAGTTGTGAGTGGAGAGACGAGTTTCTCAAAACTGAAATTGATAAAGACATACCTCCAATCAACATCGAGCCAAACTTGTTTGAATGATCTTGCAACAAAATCGATTGAGCACGAGCTTGCAGAGGACTTAAATTACACAGATCGTGTGAAAGAGTTTGCATAAGCAAAAACCAGGAAGGATCAATTTGAGTAGTATTTTTTTAAATTTTTATATTATATCAGTGTCTTGGTTATTTACTGTGTTGTTTCTTATTTCGTTCAACACTGAATAGTTATTGTAAATATTATTGTTCAAACCAAATTACCGTGAAATTGAAAATATTCATGCTGCGCGGGATTAGGTTCCAGTCCTCCCTGGGGCATGGACGAGTGTGTTTATCCTTAGCATAATTTAGGTTAAGTAGTGTGTAAGCTTAGGGACTGATGACCTTAGCATGTAAGTCCCATATTATTTCACAGACATTTGAATATTTTCGTAAATTCACAAGGCTTATTAAAATTATCTAGATTTCTTCAATAAGGTTTGACTCCATTCTTAAGCAGGTGGCCAGCGACTGTTTTGTTCAAACCTGTAGAGAATGTCACCAATCAGTCGCAATGTTTGTTTTGATTTTCCAGATTTACATAGATTTCAAGCACAATGTGGCTATTCTCCATGCTTTAGGTTATGTTTACATCTATACCGTCATGCTGAACGTAATTGGCAACATGACCATTTAGATTTAAGCACATATTAAAAGTTTTGAGGCTGGCCACCCAGTGGCCGAAATCTAGGTAGATCTGAAAAGTAATAATAATAAAAAAAATTGCTGACATTTCCTAAAGATTTGTTGAAAAAACGGGGGCGGCAATTTCGCAGCTCGCACTGGGCGGCACTTGGGCTTGTGCCGGCCCTGCCCATATAGCACTGTATTATATAAACACTAAAAATTCTAAGGAAAGTACTTTCTGGATTCAATTTGAAACTATTAATTTGTTTATATCACATGGCTTTACCTTACATTGCAGGAGTTGTACAGTGTGAAGAAATCTTCATTTTCTTTCATGATGATTTCAAATCCACTGGCTGTCTCTGATGACACTGAATCATCATGAAGTGTGGCTATTAGAGAGGAGATCCAATTACCAGCATCTTTATGGCCTCTCATAACAAGACCTTTGGTCACCCATGTCATTAGCCAAACAGCATTAATCTTTCTTGTTACATTACATGCCTCATTAGTCACACTGTACTTCACTTTCTCAAAAACTTTCATCAAAACCCTATCCAATACTTCATCTGAAAGAAACACATACAGAAGTCATTGAATGTTTTTTTTTAAAAAAACCACACTGCATTTCTAGTGAATAATGAAAAAAATTGATAAAGCTTTACATTTACAAATAAGGGAGAGTGAATGGATTAATATTAGCATAGCAACAAAGGTGGTAGTGGTGGTGGTGGTGGTGGTGGTGGTGGTGGTAATTTCCACTGATATGTTGTGAAAAGTGATCACCAGGAGTCCAGAGAGGTAGATAGCTGAAACAGTTAATGTAAATAGATAAAGTACAGGACATGTACAAATAATAATAAAGAGAATAGCAGAGGAAAGGAGCCTGTGGGAGATCCTTACAAAAAGGAGACACAAGCCTAGACCTGTAATTGCTCAAATATAGGCCACACGTTTTTTCCTAATTTTGGCGTACAAAATCATGGTGTGGCCTACAATCGAGTGGTGGGGGTGAAGAGGCAGTATGAAGACGGAATTGGAAACTGTTCCACTTGGGCAGCGGTAGTGAGCGGGTCACGCTAGTGGAGCGCTCGCTGTTGTAGGCTACCATGTAGTTGTCTGGTGCGCACTTAAGAGCAAGCTTTCGTTGTCTAGTTGCTGTTTTAACAGCGATGATGCAAAATTGTTGTGTCATTTTGCACGCACCATGGACAAAAGCGGACGTGGTGGACGTAAGTCGCTCAAGAAGAGGCAGCAGACATTCTCCAAGACTCAGCACACACAGCAGTCTGTGCCTGAGACAGAGATCGATGCATATGCAGCCAACAGAGTGCATGCCGATGACGGTAGGCACACAGAAGAACTGATCAACGATGGAAGCGTCGCCAAACAAGAAGCCGAAGATCCTGCAGTGTCGGTTCCCCCTCTCTATGTCTTTTTTATGGATGATGACTGGGTGGAACACGTCCAATACCGCAAATATGAGGCGAATTACAACATGAAGATCAGGACAACGGGTGATGGCAACGTGCTTAAGGTTATTACTGCCAACAAGCATGACTCGGAAGAGCTCTAAAAGACCTTCCAGCAGTACATCATTCCGGAACCGGAGAAGACGCTTCCTGCTGAGAACAGAAAGAAGAAGCTGAAGATTGTCAAGGTTGTCCTCCGAGGGCTGCCATGAATGGTCAATGAAGAAATGATCAGGGAAGAGCCTGAATGCTGGGGTTCTCTGATGTAGCAATCAAGCTACACAACCGAACCAACAGGAGCAAGCCGCCACTGTACGTGATGGCGGTCAACATCGCTACACACGTGTGGCACAAAGAAGATCCGGACCAAATCTTCCACTTGGACAAGCTCCTAGGCATCGAGGTGAAGATCGAGCCACTGCCGGCGGAACTCGACATGAAGCCGCAATGCTTCAGATGCCAGGAGGTCAGCCACGTCGCGAAGTACTGGAGGAACAAAGAGGTCTGTGTAAAGTGTGCTGGCAAACATGCCAGTCGTACTCGCACGACGAAGAAAGAAGACAACCGACATGTGCGCGCTGCGGCACGCAACACGTCGCCAGCTGGTGTGGCTGCAAAGCCTTCACCAACAAGAGAGAAGACGGTGAAAAGAAGAAGACGACGCCCCAAACTCCTATCACAAATGGGAAACGACACGGCAAGACGGCCTACAACTACCACGAACAGCCCAGCTACAGTCCGTCGGCGGCTGCCCCGCCTGCGTGGCCGGCTAACCCCACCTATGGCAGGGGTGTGGGGGGGGGGGGGGGGGGAGCTGGCTACGTGCAGCGGAGCACGCCCAGACGCCACACAGCCACTGTGAGGACCACGCCGTCGTAGCAGACGGCGCACCAAGAAGAAAGGACAACCACCAACGCATCATCGCCCTGGAGGAAACGGAGGCTCGCTTCAGGATAATCATCCACGCTGAGATGGAGGCCACTTGTTGGAAGATCCGGGAGGTGCATCATCAGCAGCTACGGATGGAGATAGGGATGCAAAAGGAAGAGGCCGCGCCATCGCGAAAATTCAATAGCGTCGCCTGGAGACAGCTAATAGGAAGAAACAAACTGAAGAAGTCGTTGGGGCTGTGAGAACCCTAGTGACTATAAAAGAAAGGGAGCGCTACGAATATGAACAACAGTGGCGGCTCTCTGGATCACCAAGGAAGGCACCAAACAGAAAGAACAAAGAAAAAAGAAGTAGGAGATAGGTGGCAAACCACCACCAGCTCTGGCCCAGGTTTCTGGAGCTGTTCCCATGCCCACGGAATATTCCCAATTGGGACAAACCTTCCCCCCTCCCCCAATATAGAAAGGAAAATGAAATATAGTAAAATATAAAAATAGCACCAAGCGAGAGAAATAATGTTTTTAATAAAGAAATGATGACCACCCACACATATGGGTAAACCCAGTTGGCTGAAAAGGGTACAAGCAAGACCTATAGCAGCCTGCTCCACCCCCTCAGTGTGGAGAAAGCATAATAATAATAATAATAATAATAATAATAATAATAATAATAATAAATAAATAAATAAATAAATAAATAAATAAAATGGGATGAAAACAAAGATGCAATCCAGCTAAGGACATTCTGCTAGTCAAATTGTGGAAACTAAAATGGAAGTAAAATCAACATGACTAAAACTAACAGAAAATGCAGAATTCTACTAGGCACATCTGTACTGCTCTATTTCTTTAAACTCACATTCATTAAGGATGAATATGCATTGGTGAGCAGTTTGTGTCCCTAAAATAGGAGCCTAAAAGTGTAAGAAAGAAACAATGTTAAAAACAACGTAAAAAGGAGAATAGACTTCTTGGGGAGGGGGGCGGAGGAGGAATGCTCCAAACCCTGCTGCTCTCAGGAAGTGACAAAAACAGTAGATTCCCTCCGAGAAGAGCATAAGGAAGAACTCCAAGCTGTACTGGTTGACGTGATGGAGCAGAGTTTATTAGACAGATCTCATTTGCACCCACAAATCCACAGCTGACATTGAGCAGGGGAATGAGTAGTAAGTAATGGCTGCTCTAGCCAACTGATCAGCCTTTTCATTCCCTACGATACCCACGTGACTGGGGACCCAGAAAAAAGAAATGGAGCAGGCAGCATTATGAAGGTTAGCGAGGAGATCATGGATACACGTGACGTTAAAGGATGGGAAGAGTAGCATCGGTCTATGGTCCGCAGGCTGCTCATTGGGTCTGTATAGATTAGAACACAATCCAGGGTGGCCTGTCTGATAGAATGAAGTGCTCTTCTAATAACCATCAGTTCTGCCATAAACGTGCTACATGATTCTGGCAGAGAATGGCATTCCATACTAATGGGAGATGTAAAATCTTATCCTATATGACCGGCAGCTTTCCACCCATCAGTGTAGAAGATTGTTGCCCCCTAAAAGTCTGCAAGAAATGGGTGCAAAAAATGCTGGAAGATTATGAGAGAAACTGAAGCTTTTGAACCTTGGAAGAGGTCCAACCAGATTTGTGGTCAGGGCACCATCCGAGGGGGTGTGTGCGCGAATACCACAATGTGTACAGTCAAGGAAAGGAAGATGGAAGGAAGTCCCTGCAAAGGGAAGCGAGCCTCAACCCAATGGGTAAGCCCACTCTAGGGTTAATATCAGGTCCAAAACCATAACCAGCAAAAAGTACATAATATATGCGATGAAGAGGGAACTGTCAAATGACAATGGCATAGGACACCAAAACTGATGCTGCCTAATAGCAAGAGGGAGGATTCCTTATTTGGCAAGTAGACTGTCAACAGCACTGGTCCGAAGGCACCTGTAGCCAAATGGACACCACAATGGTCAATGGGTCTAACAATTTAGGGTAGAAGGAGCTGCCGAGCCATAAAGCTAGCACCCAAAATCCAATTGGGTCTGAATAAGAGCCCGATAGATACAAAGGAGTGTTGTTGCATGATCTGCACCCAATGATAAGTGGGTTACGAAACTGAGGACATTAAGCTTCTGCACGTAGCTTATCTTCAGCTCGAAAAAATGGAACAACCAAGCAGTTTTTTTTTTTTATCAAAAAGGAGGCCCAAGAAATGATGCTGAGCCACAATTTCCTGGCACTGAGTACCCATGCAGAGTTCTGGATCAGGGTGGACTATAGTATGATGGCAAAAATGCATTACCCTCATTTTAGAAGGGGAGAACTGAAAATCATGGGAGAGGGCCCATGTGGAAGCTGGTCCAATGGCACCTTGGAGCTGACATTCAGCTGAGGCGACCGAGTAGGAACTGTACCATTTGCAAAAGTCATCAAACTACAGCGCAGGAGTGACCAGTGGCCCAACGGGCCAACAGAGCTCACCATCACGTTGATGGCGATAGAGTATATCACTTAACACAAAACCCTGTAGAATTCTGTTCTCTTGGATATGTAGGGAGCTGAGTGAAGAACCGATCCTAACCTGTAACATGCAAAGGGTTAAAAACTGACAGATAAAAATTGGTAGGGAGCCTCCCAGGCCCCAGTCATGAAGGGTACTTAAAATATGACGATGCCAAGTAGTGTCATATGCCTTATGTAGTTCAAAGAAAACTGCAACAAGATGATGATATTTAGAGAAGGCCTGTCTGATTGATGTTTCAAGTCAAAGTAGATGGTCTATAGTAGACTGTCCCTCCTGGAACCCACAAGGATAAGGTGACAGAAGTCCATGTAATCAAAGTACCCAGCATAATCTGCCAGCAACCTTCCTTTGAAGCAGTTTACATAGTTCATTTGTCAGGTTAATTGGATAGTAATTGCCCAGGGACAGTGGATCCTACCAGGCTTCAGAACAGGAACCACTATACTGTCCTTCCACTGTGAGGGGACAACCCCTTGGAGCCTCCTCTACCTGGAGGAGATATTGCCACTGTGGAGGATTGAGGTGTTGGAGCAGTTCATTATGGAATGCATCAGGGCCAGCTGCAGAATCATGGGAAGAGGAAAGAACAAGAAGTAGTTCCCATTCTGTAAAGGGGTCATTTTAAGATTCCTCCAAGTAAGAGGTAAAACAAAACTTGGAGACTTTGGCATTTTGTTTCTTGAAAAGAAAGTTCACCGGGAAGACATTGCTGATGCTCTGCAAGAACAGATGCGTCAGTGCAGGACCCATCTGGTTGAGCAAGTCCAGGGATTGAATATGGCTGCTGGCAACCTTGGATGGAGCGGAGCATAGCCCACATTTGCGACAAGAGGACACAAGACCCAAGGACAAGAGGAAATGCTCCCATCATGTCCACTTCCTCTTTTTGATGATATAATGAGCTTTAGTGCGAACACATTTAAAGTGTGGGACAGGTGGTGCTTAACTTGTAGCAGGGCTTGCTGGAAAACTCACGAATCGCTGTGGTAATAGTTACGTTCCATGTAGAACTGGGTGGTGGCTAGGAGGGTCTTCCAATTGGGAACCAGCAATGCTAGCGGTTCAAGTAATCATGTTAGACATATTACAGATGACATCATCAAAACAGTCACATGGGGATGGTGTAAAAATAACCTGGGATATATGAAAAGGCCAATTAACATGACGTAAAACCCAAAGGGGTAGCCTGTCCCTTGTCATGTGGGAGGGGACCGAAAGAATCAATGGGAAGTGGTCACTATGGCAGAGGTCATCATGCGGTGACCAGTGAAATGAAGGGAAAAGGGAAGGAGAAGTGAGTGAAAGATCTATGCTTGAGAAATTGCTGTGAGCAGTACTAAAATGGGTTGGGGAACCATAGTTGAGAAGGCATAGATCTGGTCTGCAAGGAAATGGTCTATGAGATGGTCCCGACTAGTTGCATGAGCACTGCCCCATGAAGGATGACGGGCACTGAAGTCCTCAAGAATGAGGAAGGGAGGGGGTAGTTGTGAGGGAGGGCTGTCATGGCAGCAGACGTAGGCAGCCTGTCAGGTGGGAGGTAGAGATTAAAAAATTGTGAACATAGTGTGTAAGTGAACCCAAACAGCAACCAATTCCAGTGTTGTGTGGAGAGAAATCCATGTACTAATAATATCCATACAAACTAGTGTGCAAACTCCACCAGATGCTTGTAAGGGTCCAATCCAGAAAGCACTGCCATTGAATGTGCATCAAGTGTGATTTATGCAAGCCACAGAGTAAAAGGAAATAAGTTGTTTTAACTCCAGGAGGTGATGGTAATAGGCATTACAGTTCCATTCGATGAGAACAGATTGAGGATTGAGATGGGAGGCAAAGGGATTGAAGCCTACCACGCAGCTAGGCCAATATCCATCACCAATGCAGAAGGGACAATATCCACAAACAGATGATCAGACTCAAGCTCACAATGTTGAGCTGGTTGTGAGGACAAGGTAGGCACAGCTTAGGTTGCACCGGAGGGACCTTGTCCTGTAAAAATTGTTTCTTCTTCTTCTTCTTCTTCGCTTTCTCTCTCACTGGACAGGGAGGGCAGGTCTAAGAGAGGGGGCAGGTATTAGTGAGGTCTGGTATGGTCGAACAATGGGTGACCTTGGTACACTCAGTGGCTAACTTGTGGTAGAAGAGCTCTGGTCTGGTGAACCCCGGGAGGAGAGGCCCTAAGAGGTGGCTTCTTCACTGGCAGGTGCCAGAGAAGGGGAGTACTTCTCTGGATGGGATGGAGGAGGAGGATGCACAGGGAGGGTCAAGGCTGCTACAAGAGAGGGAGAAGGAAGAGGGAGGTGG
Organism: Locusta migratoria; assembly: GCA_026315105.1. Classification (NCBI taxonomy): domain Eukaryota; kingdom Metazoa; phylum Arthropoda; class Insecta; order Orthoptera; family Acrididae; genus Locusta; species Locusta migratoria. The sequence goes on along the minus strand of CM048744.1, from coordinate 310,521,595 downwards.
GAAGGGAATGAAGAAGAAGGGGGAGGGGTACAAGATGTAACAGAGACAAGAGTTGGTACCATAGCCACCGGGTTTAATCATCCAAATTTTTGATGGGCCTTATGAAATGTTAAACAATATAATGACTTGTATTCTTGTATTTTCTTCTCTCTTTTATACATTGGGCAGTCCAGTGAGCATGAAGAATGATGATGATGGTGGCAACTGACACACACACACAGGGACTCCCATCATGGAGTCGGTGTCTGCATTCACCACATACAGGGACTGCTGTGGTGTGGGAAGACATATGCCCAAACCGTATACACTGAAAACATTTCATGGGAGGCGGGATATATAGTTTCATGTCACATTGATAAATCATGATCTTGACCTTCTCTTGGAGGGTATCCCTCTCTAAGATCAAGATAAAGGCACCAGTATCAACTCAATAGTCCTTGGGGCCTCTCTGCATGCGGCGAACAAATGAACACCTCGTCGTTACAAAGATGGGGCTGGAGTTCATCAGTTTGCAGGATGCCACGATGGAAAATTACTACCTGAACCATGTTTAATGACTGATGAGGGATTTTGGACACAAGTACATTGCAAAGATGGTCACAGGCACAAAGAAAAGCAAATTGAACAGTTTTAATGAACAGGGAACCAGAATGCATCTTGCTAATTGATTCAACTTCCCCAAACTTGGCTTCGATGTTTTTGACCAAGAACAACAGCAGTGAAAGTCCCTTTGTCTGTCCTGGTGCAGACCAGGTTATGCGGGAACGATTAACCTGGCCTTTCTCCCTGGGGGTAGACAGGGAAGGGAAGGTCCTCTTGTCATAGGTAGCCACATTGAATGTACTATTCCTGCCTTCAGAGACAGCCGTAGCAAGCATGGCCATTTCCTAGTTTCACACGTTGCCCCGGTACCACCCACTCCGATCTGGGGCTCATCCAATGGGCACCACCCAGCCACAGGCCACCTGGCACAATGGCCATTGCCAGGAGTCCTGATCCCCATCAAGGACAAGTATTGACTCCTTGTCATGCATGGGGAGGTTACAGCTCAGGTACCATCAGTGTGATCCCTGTGTTGTCAGGGGGCTCAGCCAGGAGGGTACGCACACGGACTAGCTACATGTGGTGGGGACTTGGAGGGCATAGTGGGCTATGGTGAGGAGGGAAGGGGGAAAGGAAGGGAGGGGGATCCATGACCTAAGTGCTAGTTGGAGGTTCTTCCCCACACTGTTAACTGTGATTTTGCTGTGGAGGTCAAACCCTAACGGGAACCACTCTGGGCCAAAAACAGGAGTAAACACCAAAGACCACAATCGCTAAAACCATCATTAGTAACATAGGGAATAGATGGGTCGTGTTAAAGAAACACCTAGAGAAGTGAACAGGGGCAGAGGAATTAGGACAGGAAGGAGGGGAACTGGAAAAAGTAATGCAGTCTGGGAAAATAAGAAAAAAGAATGCAATGGCTCGGGGACCTGTGTGTGCCACACATGTACCCACAAGAGCTGTGGGCTCCCTGGGGGAGGGGGGGGGGACACATTCGTGTGGACAGACCCACTGTTACTAATCATCCCCACTTAGAAAGCTGCACAGTGGTTGCAGCTCAGTCTGTAGATCACATGACTGCTTTCACAGGTTGCCCTGCATTTTATGGGATAGGAAATGCATATGATGGGATTGGAGTAGGTGGTGATGTTGGTGGGATGGTAGATAGGGCAGTTTTTGCATCTATGTCTATTGCAGGTATATGAGCCATGGGGAAAGGGTAGGGTGCAGGGATGGACATGAATATTACATAGATTTGATGGGCAGCAGAATATCACTGTAAGGGGGTTGGGAGGATTTCAAGGTAAGTAGTCAGAGAAAGTGATTTAACGGCTCCAGTCCTAGGTTGTACTGGGTCACAAGATGTGTGATCCCTTGTGGCCAGTTGGTGGGTATCAGGGAAGTGGTGGGTGACTGGAGGGCACAACAGATTTGTTTCCAGATAAGGTTGGGAGGATACTTACAGTCTGAACGCGTCAGCGAGGCTTTTGGCATATCTGGAGAGGGACTGCTTGTCACTGCTGATTCAGTGACCAGGAGTAGCTAAGATGTATGAAAGGGACTTTTTTGGTGTGGAGTAGGTGGCAGCTGTCAAAGTGGAGGTACTGTTAATAGTTAGTAGGTTCGAAGTGGATGGCGGTACTGATGAAGCCATCCCTGAGGTGAAGGTCAACAATGAGAAAGATAGCTCATTGGGTTGAGTAGTACTAGGTGAAGTGTATTGGAGAGAAGGTGTTGAGGTTTCGGAGGAATGTGGATAGTGTGTCCTGACTGAATCCAGATTATGAAGATGTCATCAATGAATCTGAACCAGATGAAAGGTTTGGGATTCTGGGTAGTCACAAAGGATTCCCCTAGATGGCCATGACCAGGTTGGCATAGGAAGGTGCTATATGAGTGCCCATGGCTGTACTGTAAATTTGTTTATAGGTGATGCCTTCAAAGGAGAAGTAACTGTGGCAGGATGTAGATGGTGATAGTAACAAGGAAGGAGGTTGTCGGCTTAGAAACGGTAGGGTGTTGTGAAAGGTGTCAATATTACCATAATCAATGCAACCAATGGGCTGCAATCCACCAACTTAAAATATCCATCATGAGAAGTAACTGAAAAAGATACTTTAATGGTCTTGCGCCATTATGGTTAATGTGATCATATTTACTTCACATTCTTGTAAATTACAAGCAATCAGAAGTTATATTACACTTAAATAAATATATGCAAGCAGAGAAGATTATAAAATAAAATTCTTTCAATGAAACATCTGAATAAACAAGTAGGTAATTTTTTTCACATACCATTTGGTGCTTTATTTATTAGATTTCCAACAAGACGGCTCGCTGATCTGTGGGTATGTATATAATTAGTTTCTATGCTCAATAATGTTAGAATGTTTATCAGTTCCTCTCTGCATTGTAAATTGACATCTTGTCTCACAGAACTCAAAAGTCCTTCCAATAAAATTACCTGTGGAAACAAAGATGCGTCAACACATAATTCATCATTTCGTTGTTCACAATACCTTCTAATTACTTGAGACTTAAACATTTAAATCCATTTACTACATATTTTTAGAAATTATGTGACATTAGACAGGTGTCTGTAATGAAGCATGTTGGGATTTATTCCCATCTGTTTGCATTACTGAACCTCCTGATACCACTGTTGCATAATAATAGATATGAATGTAATTAGTCTATTATCATTTTCTTTTTCAAAACTTTTGTTATTCTTTTTTATAATTTAACTAGATGAAGTCATTTTCTATTATTTAACACTGGAGAAGTTTGTTCAATTAGCACCGTATATTTCTGCAGATAAGATGACCTTCAGATAAGACAAGATACAAATTTTCAACAAAATTTTGTAGTTTAAGCATCTGTCTGGCCTATAAGATGACCCCCCCCCCCCCAAGTTAGCACATTTATCTGAAAGCATGCCACATTTTTTTTTCCCCTTCCAGTTTTTGGAATCTAAAAATAAGCCCGCGGTGTAGATTCTGTGACAAAGCTTCAGGAAGTTCTGTAAAATGCCGTTAGAAGCTGCCATAAGTAGTTTTCGTGATTGGTACACCTGGATTTTACCCTTTGTTGCAGTGATTGCGGACTGATTTTGAAATTTCATGTGTGTAGTGCTATGTTGTATCTGAGTGTGAAAAATCTAATCCCCCCCCCCTGACTAAAAAAAAAAAAAAAAAGAGAAAGAAAGAAAGAAATTTCTTTCACCGAGATGACATTTAATCGCACTGATGCACATATTATGTGAGTGAAAACACATGAAATTGCCCTAGAACAGAAGATAAGGGATTTTGAAGGTAACCGCAATTGTTGCATACAGCTCTGAAATATTTTAACTCTTTCACTGCTCTGTATGTAAATATGCTCTAATTATTTCAGTACGATTCTTAATATATTGAGAAATTATTTTTGAGAAGCGACATTGTAAAATCAAGCTGCATAGTTAATAATTATTTCTACTCCTGCTTTATGGCATACAGGTTATCGTATGTATCCTTGTCCACTCAGTAAATTAATAAGGCTCAAAAAGAGAATATTTAAAAAATTGTGCAAAACTGTTTTTTGTAAATCTTTCCTCCATGATGTAAATTTCGTCAGGGTAATATCACAGGTGTGTTGCGCAGTGCAGCTATAGTGAGGCTTTGACCTCCAAACGATATATCTCGAATCGATAAGTTTCGAAATGATATGTATGGAATAAGCAAATGTTTCTGAACTGAAGATTCATACACTACGTGACCTTGGTACTAAGGAAAAAAAAATCTTGTTTGTCCTATAACTAACTTTCACTTTAAAAGTTTCTTGAGCGTAGGTTAAACAAGAAGTTTCTTTCTTTCCCTTTTTTTTTTTGTGTGAGGGCGCATAGCATCTGATCTACTGTCCAGAAACACTAAATCGATTTACAGTTAGTTGTACATTCGATATATATCATTTCAGGCTGAGCTACTTAAGAGCATAAGCTTTCTTGTAAATTACCCAGAAAACTGTAATCTTAGGTTCCTGCCTAACCACATCTCTTAAAATCACAACATATTCTTAAAAATCAATACATTCACATTTTTAGCAATTATTGTTTTGATACTTAACCACTTCGATATATATCAATCGGAGGTCAAAGTCGTGCTATGCAGCACATCTGCGAAATTACCAATTTCAGACTAAATTTCAATCTAATTTTTTTTTTTTTTTTGTACCGTCGTATAAGATGACCTTGAATTTTGGGGCCTTTTTTTTATTATCTTATCTGTGGAAATATAAGGTGAATATTAATTAATTGATGTCAGAAGTATAATGTCAAAGTTCAACTAGTGTTTCTATTAAAACTAGGTAAACTCTTTTCTCATGATATTAAATTGGGAATTACTGTTTTTCGCAAGTAATTATACAGAAAAAATTGCTGATGAATCTATTTTGTTAGATATATGAAGGAAAAACTATTCATTTAACCGAGATTTGTATATTAATTTATCTTTTACTATATCCAGTTGTGTGTAATTGTTTACTTTTCCATTATAATTAATGTAACAAATGCAATTAACAGTAAGTAATTTTCAGTGGCATTGTTTGGGTAATATAAATAGGATGCATTCGCGGCATGTATCAGATTATTGTTTTATCCGTTGTACGAGGTATAACCCACACTAAATGAGAGTATTGTTTAGTCAGTCATCAGAGGCAGAACCTATCTCAGTTCCGAGTATAGGTTATTGTTTCGGCCGCGATGTGATCCACAAGTCACATCAGTTTTGGACTTTAAATTTGAACAATTATTCAAAAGTTAATTAGTGTTGTTAGTGTGGAAGGTGCATCTACCATGATTAATTAATATTTGTGCCACATTACAATGTACACCTTGAACGTTTGTATTCCACACACAAACTGTATTGCAAAGTCATATTATTGATGTGTGGAATTCGTGTGCTTGGTATTAATGGTTGTAATTAATGAGACTTGTAATCTGGCCATAAATGGGGACAACTGGGCCTTTATAAATCATTAACAGTGTCAAAGAACTGCAATCCTGTGTGTAGCCTTCGTAATTTGTAGTGAATTAGTTTTCGCCCCTTGAGATACTAGCTAACTGCTACCGAGAGCTGATCATCAAGAACATTGATCTACGACCAGATACGTCACATGTCATGAGAAAACTTTAAGAATAAAACACTCTGTGACTTTCAAATTGTTTCACCAAGACTGAAAACTTGCAAAGGTTTAAAATAATCTAAAGAGAATCCAGTTCATAACCACTTGGTCATTTGGCATTACTATAGATCTGTAACAATCTGTGAAATTTGAAAGTGGCAATTATTTAAACATCTGCAAAAACTCTAACTCTTAGTGTTCATGACAGAAAATAAAAACACATTCACTAACAAATTTTTGGCCAAAGCTTTCATCAGAGAAAGAAACACACAAACTGACACAATCATCGGACATAAGTCGTACACACCCAACCATAACCACCATCTCTTGCTGCTTCAGCACAACTAGCCTGTTGAGAGTGAGTGGGGTGGGGTGGGGTAGCGTGGGGAGGGAATGGGGGAGGGGCAGGGAGGGATGATGTCAGGCATGTGTGGGGATGGAACGTTCTGCACTGCATGGCAGAAAGTAAAGGCTTTGATAGGCGGGAATGTGAGATGCAGAAGGCAATGCAGTAATGGTGGGTTTGTGTGTGTGTGTAGGGGGGGGGGGGGGAGGGATGAGAAATTGTAACAGAGTGGGTAAATAACATGGCTGCTTTCACAGACATTATCTACCAGACCTAGTCCACTAACAGATTTCCCATACAATATCCTCATACGCCAACCCTAAAAATCAACTGCAAAGGGGTCTCACTCTTGTTGCCCAATGCCACCCTGGACTGGAGCAATTAAATTACAACATTCATTCAGAGCTTTGATTATCTGTCCTCATTCCCTGAAATGAGAGACATCCTACAGAGATCCTTCTGACCCCTCCTAAAGTGGTATTCAGTCACCCATCCAACTTGGAAAATAACCCACTCTATCCCTTTGCCACTTCCAATCCCAACCCCTTACCACAGGGATTATATCCCCATGGAAGTCCATGATGCAAGATCTGCCCAATCCACCATGTGAGTGAATGTCTATCTTTCTCCAATGAAGGTTATGGCCAAAAATTAAGTTGTGTGAATGTGTTTGTCTATTCTACATGTCTGTCTGTGAATCTTTACAATGAGGAGTTACTATTTATCCTCAGATTACCTATATTCCAACTTAGACATTCAATTGTTAGATTTTGCTGAACAGTCTTCTTTCTACCCCAAATCCAGTTTTTTTCCTTTGTTTTTAATCTTTAACGTTTCTTTACTCAATGCATTTCTTTTCTTTCTTTCCTGTACATTTCTTATAGCTTCTTAATCCACACTCGCTCCTATATCTGAATCACAATTAACAGTCTTATCCCTTTACTACACAGATTGTTCATGCAGCATAAATTACTCCTATCTGTCATTCCCAATTATACACATTTCCTCCCTCTTTGTTTTATCTGTGTTATTTATTATTTCTATTTATGTATTTCCTCTTTCAGCACCTACTGGTGCCACACAAACCAAACCAATATGTTATTAATCCTCCCCCCGTCCCCCATCCTCTCTTCACTAATTAAATGCACAGACATACCCATTTCCCCTATAGTTTACAAGCATTTTATACATACTTACCTGTTTGTGCATATTTTTATGTATTATTAATTACCTTTAAGTGATATTGTGAATGTGTGTGTTCTGGGATCATTATTACATATTGGTCGCTGTTTTACTCATTGGTGGGCAATTTTACGTGATGTTGCATATTTGTAGGTATTTTTTTTTCTGTAGTGCTTGGTATTTCAGTGTGTTGGTTCGTATATTTTGTGTACTGGTTTTAATTTTTGTATATTGGTTTATATATTTTTGCATGGTGGTGCACAATTCTATGTATTTTTGTATGCTTTTGGATATCTGTGCACATTCACCTACCTACTCCCTTCACAACTCGTAACACCTTCAATGCTCACTTCTTCATCATTTCTTGTTTACCTAACATAGCCCTTGTTCAAATGGAACCCTGTTCCATCTTTCTGCACCAGTTCAGAAAAGTTTCCTTGGCTAAAACCCAGTCTCACACCCTGTTTCTTAAGCTCTGCCTAAACCATGTATTTCATTCCAATAGCCAAACCAATGAAACTGCTTTCTCTGAATCCTACCCATCCTTTCACAATGACCTTCAGCTATTCAGATTCCACTAGTCCTTATCACTCACAAACTTAGTATTACAGAAACATATCTCCAGGCACAGGCAGCTCTGAAACACCTCTTCTCCCTCTGTAAGATACTACTAATGTGCAATCTCCACTACATAACATTCCATCTCTCAAATTGAATCCCTTGCACTGCAACAGTTGAAGGAGCATTTGAGACACCGCATCTGCTAACTATCCAGCCTGCTGACGTTCAACTACCACCTTGGTGCATCACCACCCGATCCCTATCCTATCCACAGTGTTTCTATTCATGAACTCGTCATAGCACCCAAACTTGTCTTATTGATCTTTTCAACTTGTCACATCCCCCATAACTTCAATACTCCACAACATCCAAAACCTAAACAACCCCAGAACACTATTATTAAACTTTCTGTCAAAAACCCCAACACCATAGAAGAAACAGTCATAGCCTATGGTCTCATCTTCAGCCCTACATCCAAATTTAATCATATCGGACATATCCTTCCTTCTACCAATCCTCTACTTTGCCACCAATCTGTCTAATCAAAGCCAACATAATTTCAACACTGAATCCTACATCTCCCAGTTTGTACAATCATACAACCCCATCACCCCTTGGTCACTTTCCCAGAACTCCTCACCCCGAACTTTGCATCACTGTTCTTCCCTAAGTCTGTTCTTAAGAATACCAATACTTTAGCACAAGAAAGGACAGCTTTACAATACCTCAAAACAGATACCTACCTAGTTATCAACCCAGCAGACAAAGGTTCTATCACTGTTGTCATGAACTGCAGCGAATATGCAGCAGAAAGCCTCTGACAATTGCTTAATTCACTGACAATATGTTTCCAAAAGTCCAACATAAGTTACAATCCATGCTAAAATCCTGTGTTCCTTCTCAGAACCTATCCCAAGAATCAATCTCCCACCTCACCCCAACAACAATATTAAAAACAGAATAGTAGTGATTAAAATTGAAATGCATTTTTGAAATATGTGGTGATATTTGAATTATCTGTGCCAAACTGGAATTCAAGTTCCAATCTCCATCCTGTTAGGAAGAATAGGCTTACTGAATAACACCATGTTAGCAGGACACAAAGAAAGTCTAAAAGCTGTTAGTGAGGTTTTCTTCCTATTAATTCAACAACTAGAGGTTTACACATGGAGATATGCAAGAATAACACCATGTTTGCACTTTTCTCTATGATTTCAGTGTTTTCATGTATGATATCAACAATGAGTATGTGATATAGGTCAACCATTCTACTTAAATTCGTTTCCTTAGCCATGATGTTTTCATATTTGCCCCGAAGAAGAAGCTACAGTTACACTGTTGTCAAAGCAGAAAACTTAACACTAAAGGTTTGAGTATGGTTTGGAGAAATGATTGTATCACTAACTGGTTAAAGTAATAACAGCTCACAATAAGCAGTAATTTTCCATTCAAATCTCATTTTTGCATAGGTTTTCAATATGTGATGCCAGACTAATTACACAACAGCAACTCTAATGCTTCCATGAATATGCACACAAATTTGGCCATGGTAAACTATAAGTCTCATGATTAAAGTAAGAACCAATAGTGCATCGTGTCTGCAAATTTACCATCATCCTGTTGAAGTTTATGGTGTGTGTGTTTAATAAAAGATGGCAATGTGCGTAAATGGTGTAGGCTGTTCAATGAAGAAAGGACAAATGTTCACAGTGAACGATCCACCCAAGCAGGAATGGTTGCGCAGTCTAAGGTTGTAGTGTAACAAGGTTCACTACATGTCTCAAGCTTGAATCAAGATAATCAAATCTTTTTTTTTTTTTTTTTTTTTTTTTTTTTTTTTTTTTTTTTTTTTTTTTTTTTTTATGCATATTAAATTTTTTAATGCTAGAAACTGGCCAGGGAAATCTGTGTTTACCTGGAACCTGCAAAAAGTGTTTGACCTGCTACATCTAAGAAGCTCTAGGATGCACAGAAGAACTGATATTTAGAAGCTCCATGGCAGAAAAAACAAAAGATGTATTGTTTAAGCTATGTGTTCTGTAAGAGTATTCTGTATTATATGACTTTCACATTTGTCTTCATATAGCAGCAGTGTGTGAGTGTGTGTGTGTGTGTGTGTGTGTGTGTGTGTGTGTGTCATCCTTAGCATGAATTACTTGAAGTAGTTTGTAAGTATAGGAACCAATGACCTTGCAGTTTGGTCTCTTTGGTTTCCAAACATTTGAACAATTTTTGAAGAATTATTTGGATGGTGCACTGTCATGAATAAAGACTTAAAATAAAATTAACAATATAGTAATAGGACTCAATGTAAAGACGTGACGAGGAGCCGACACAGACACATAAAAATAGACACACACATAATCATGGCCAATAGCTGAACGTGTTGTAAGTTGTATATGTCTGTCTTTTTTATGTGACTGTCATGGCTTGTCATCATGTCTTTGTGGTGGTCTTTGTGGTTGTAAACTGTCCTATTACTATATTGTTAATTCCAACCTGGACTTTCCATTATTAGACTTAAGACAAAAAGTTGACGAGGCCATTTGCTGAAACAGGCACTTCACTATTGACGAACTGCATAAGAAATTTTTACATGTTTCAAGATCAGTGGTTTATCACATTGTTACTGACTGACTACACAAAAAATAAATAAGAATAAAATAATAATAATGTAGGACTGATAATGAATAAGAAAATATGAATGCGGGTAAACTACTATGAGCAGCACAGTGATCGCATTATCATTGTCAAGATAGATACGAAGCCAACACCGACAACAGTAGTACAGGTTTATATGCCAACTAGCTCTGCCGATGATGAGGAGATCGAAGAAATATATGAGGAGCTAAACGAAATTATTCGGACAGTTAAGGGAGAGGAAAACTTAATTGTGATGGGAGACTGGAATTCGGTAGTTGGAAAAGGAAGAGAAGGAAAAATAATAGGTGAATATGGACTGGGCAGGAGGAATGAAAGAGGAAGTCGCCTGGTAGAATTTTGCACGGAACATGATTTAATCGTAACAAAGACGTGGTTTAAGAATCACAAAAGAAGGTTGTATACATGGAAGAGACCAGGAGACACCAGAAGATATCAGATAGATTTTATAATGGTAAGACATAGGTACCGGAACCAGGTTACAAACTGCAGGACATACCCAGGGGCAGATATAGACTCTGACCATAACTTGTTAGTCATGAACTGTAGGCTGAAGCTGAAAAAACTGCAGAAAGGTAGGAAAATAAGGAGATGGGACTTGGATAGATTGAAGGAAACTGATGTTCTGGAGAATTTCAGAGGGAGATTTAGGCAACAACTGGCAGAAACAGGGGGAAATAAAACAGTAGAAGAGGAATGGGTAGCATTGAGAGATGAAATAGTGAAGGCAGCAGAGGACAAAATAGGTAGAAAGGCAAGACCTACAAAAAATCCTTGGATATCACAGGAAATACTAAATTTAATTGATGAAAGGAGAAAATATAAAAATGCAGTAAATGAAACAGGCAAAATGGAGTACAGAGTCTAAAAAATGAGATTGACATGAAGTGCAAAATGGCTATGCAGGAGTGGCTAGAAGCCAAATGTAAATCTGTAGAAGAATGTATAGCAAAGGGAAAAGTAGATACTGCCTACAGGAAAATAAAAGAGACATTTGGGGACAAGAAAAGCAACTCTACGAATATCAAGAACTCAGATGGGAAACCAGTTCTCAGCATAGAAGCGAAAGCTGAAAGGTGGAAAGAGTACATAGAGCAGCTCTACAAAGGAAATGAACTTAGAGACGATGTTGTAGGAAGGGAAGAGGAAGTCGATCAAGATGAAATAGGAGATACTATACTGAGAGATGAATTTGACAGAGTCTTGAAAGACCTAGGTCGGAACAAGGCCCCAGGAGTAGATGACATACCCTCAGAGCTACTAAAGTCTCTGGGAGAGCCAGCCATGACAAGACTATTTGAACTGGTGTGTAGGATGTATGAGACAGGCGAAATGACCTCAGACTTTAAGAAAAATGTAATAATCCCCATTCCAAAGAAATCAGGCGCAGACAGGTGTGAAAATTACAGAACCATCAGTTTGATAAGTCATGGTTGCAAAATTTTAACACGAATTGTCTACAGGAGAATGGAAAAGCTGGTAGAAGCTGACCTCGGGGAAGATCAGTTTGGATTCAGGAGGAACGTAGGAACCCGGGAGGCAATACTCACTTTACGTCTAATCTTAGAAGACAGATTAAGGAAAGGCAAACCAACATTTTTAGCTTTTTTAGATTTGGAGAAAGCTTTTGACAATGTTGACTGGAATACACTCTGTCAAATTCTGAAGTCAGCAGGGGTAAAATACAGGGAAAGGAGAGTTATTTACAACTTGTACAAAAGCCAGACCGCAGTTATTAGACTCGAAGGGCATGAAAGGGAAGCATCAGTTGGGAAGGGAGTAAGACAGGGTTGTAGCCTTTCTCCAATGTTATTCAATTTGTACATCGAGCAGGCGGTGAAGGAAAGCAAGGAAAAATTTGGAATAGGGATTAAAGTTCAGGGGGAAGAAATAAAAACATTGTGTTTTGCTGATGACATTGTAATTCTGTCAGAGACAGCAAAGGACCTGGAAGAGCAGTTGAATGGAATGGAAAGCGTGTTGAAGAGAGCATATAAAATGAACATTAACAAGAGCAAAACAAAAATAATGGAATGCGGTCTTAGAAAATCAGGCGATGCTGAAGGAATTAGATTAGGTAACGAAACAATGAAGGCGGTAGATGAGTTTTGTTACTTGGGTAGTAAAATAACATGCGATGGTCGCAGTACAGAGGATATAAAATGCAGAATGGCAATGGGAAGAAAAGCATTTTTGAAAAAGAGAAATTTGCTAACATCGAATATTAATTTAAGGGTAAGGAAGTCTTTTCTGAAGGCATTTGTGTGGAGTGTTGCCTTGTATGGGAGTGAAACATGGACGATAAGCAGTGCTGACAGGAAGAGAATAGAGGCTTTTGAAATGTGGTGCTACAGAAGAATGCTGAAGATTAGGTGGGTAGATCACATAACTAATGAAGAGGTACTGAACAGAATTGGTGAGCGAAGGAATTTTTGGCATACCCTGACTAAAAGAAGGGATCGCTTGGTAGGACACATTCTTAGACATCGGGGAATCGTGAATTTTGCATTGGAGGGAAGTGTGTGGGGTAAAAATCGCAGAGGGAGACCAAGAGACGCGTATAGTAAGCAGATTCAAGTGGATGTGGGTTGCTGTTCTTACGAGGAGATGAAAAGGCTTGCTCAGGATAGTGTAGGGTGGAGAGCTGCATCAAACCAGTCTCCGGACTGATGACCATAACAACAACAACAACAATGTTTACGAGATGGGTTTAATAGTCAGGTGGCAAAGTTCTTTGATGCTGAGCATATGGCAGCTTGTGATACAATTAAGTTCCTTTTACTTTATTATGAATTGGTTCTTACACCAATAATGACCCTCCTAAAAGCCTATATTCTCCACTAATTTCTTCATCTTCTTCTCTATGTGCTGCTACCTACATACATAGATCTGAAAGTAAGCCAGGAAAAAACAGCCTTAAAAATGAATTTATTTTATATAGCTGAAAGGAAAACATTACAAGCAATTAGATGCAATGACTACTGATAACCCCTCTCCTCAGTTGCTGTGGACACCTTCATGAAAGCTTTTGAGAAAATGGCCCTGACTTCCACCCCGTTATGCCCACATTGTTGGCTATAGTATGCAAGCAAGAGATTCACTATCTGGCCACAAGTTGAAGTGAAGTTGTGAAACTTCTTTCAGCACTTAAGCAGTCTGCAAAAGAATATACAGTTTCCACAGAGAATCAAAAACAACAAAGTGATACCATTTCTAGAAATGGGTGTATACAGAGCTGTCAAAGACATACTGGGACATGAAGTGTACTGAAAGCCTACCCACAAAATCAGTACCTGCTTGCAGACACCCACCAACTCAGAAGTATTCACTTCTGCATACAATTACTGCCCACATGTACCTGATAAGTGACAATAATAACATCAAAGAAGAAATTAGTAAGCTAGACCAGACTTTTCAAATCAATGGATATGGTAAGAATATTATAATATAGGCAGTGACCAACAAGAATACAAAAGGAAAATAAGGAAGAAAAGCTTCCACTAGTGCCCTTATTATATGTGAAGGGCATCAGTGAACATCTACACCAACAAGGTTTCATGCTGATTTTCCATAATGACCACAGGATTCTCACATAATAGGTTCCACCAATTCTGTATTGAACAATTTTAATACTGCAAAGTATATGAGCTACACTGCAAAAGTGGAACTGCCTAAATAGATGAGACAGGGAGGCCATCCAGCACATGAGCGGGAATTAGTACCACACAATAACTCAGCAACAGCAGAATACTACCATGAATGTAGACAACCTATTATGTTCTACAAAGCCCATGTACTTACAAAGGAGTTGTAGATCTGCCAATTTTATTGTTTTATCTACTACACAAATTGTACTTTAAATTATCACATCTAACCACATTTTTTGTATGTTTCCCACAGACCAGAAGATGACACCACACCATGTTCATCATAAATAAATAAAAGATAAAAATTGCATCTTGGCATCTATCCTCATATTAATTTCAAGAAAAAGCTTCAGTTACAAACACGGGCAGTTCTCATATTTTCTTTGACATATTGCAGAGTCTTCTCAATAAATAGTATATTCTTTCTAACAAAAACAAGAAATGTGAACAGTATGAGTAACAAATATAACAATTTACAGAATACTGGGGACATCCAAATATAAATATATAGGTCATTCAGGTAAGTATCAACAAGAAAAAAGAAATCAGAATATGTGTAGAATAGACTACAAACCAGCTGTGTCTGACTGTCGGGAGACGCAGGATTCAGAGGGGAAACTGGCTTTCCACATTTAAAATAAGCTTCAGGATTCAAGAACCATGGAACGAATTGTGATACCACATCACTTTGAACACTGTAAAACATAAAAGTATTTTTAATTGTGGAACCTAAACACCATTTCAAAGATATCATAAATAAATAATAAAAAAGAAATAATAATTTGGAACTGATGACCTTGCACAATTTAGTCCCCTCAAAATCCCATCATCATCATCATCATCATCGTCAACAACAACAACAACAACAACAAATAATAATACTTTGATCTACTAAATTACAAACAGGAAGTCAAGGAAATAATAAAAATTTATAAGCTGACAACTAACAAGATTTGGATTTATGTAAATATATTTAAAGTGTATCAATAATGGAGGATAGGAATTCTAGGAAGGCTTCAGTGATATTTATGAGAATTATAGGTTGCTTACTCACCATAGAGACGCCCAATGATCTGCAGATAGTTACAAATAATAGACAACAATATTAAAGTTTTTGGCCTTCATCAGTTAGAGACACAAACAGACACACACTCTCACACATACACGACCACTGTCTCCGGCTGCTGTGACCGATCCACAAACGAAAGCTTTAATGTTGTTGCCTATTATTTGTACCTATCTGCAGATCATCGGACGTCTCTGTGGCGAGTAAGAAACCTATCCTTGTCATAAATATTAATAATGGAGGATAGATAACAACTCACCATAAAGAGGCTCGCTGAGCTACTGACAAGACACAAAAATAGATAATCACAGTCACACAACTTAAATTTTTGGCCACAAAATCCTAAAATACAGTTTTTTGAGCAGATCATAAAATGTGAAGGGAAAAAAATTAATAATATACAAAAACAGTATAAGAAAAACAGAATTTTAAATACAGAAGAAAAGGGAAGACATGAAACTGTTGAGACTACACAAAAAAGAGCTTAATGACTAGTACAAAACAATATAAACTGAACACAACTGAATTTCAAACCATTGTACACTAAGTGAAAAAGAGAGAAAATAAATAATTTTAAAGGTCACTAAGAAGAAAGAGTACAAAGAGACAGTAGAGGAAGGTTTGCACAATAATATATGATATGGATATATGGATGTGTAGGACTGACAGTGTGATGGGGCATCTGGGGGCACTGTGACAGAGCAACATAAAATGACATATTTTTTCCTTTCTTTCTTTTATTTTTCTTAGTTAATGTGATATGAGGAATTGCAGAATTTGAAAATCTGAACTTCGTCAAATTAGATCACTTAAGGAACAAGACAGACTTGTGATGCCAATTTATTTTACATGGGTCCCCTCCCACCACAATTCATCACACACACACACACACACACACACAGACACACCATTAAAATCCATCTAACAACACTGTAAAAACATTTACAGATGTCATAAACTTTTGAAAGTTTTGTTTTCCCAAATTCAACCCCCCCCCCCCCACACACACACACAAAAAAGGGGGGAAAAACATTATTTTCACAAATTAATAAAATTTGTGGCTGGATAGATTTACAAGTTGTCAAAAAAGAGGGGGGAGGGGAGAAAGAAATTAAGAAAACATTTCCAGGGTGAAATAAACATTTTTGAAGTAAACACCGTTTATTCCAATTTTTAATACTGGTATAAATGGCTGGACTTCAAAGCCCTAATTTTCTCAAGTCCTTGGTTCCCAAAGTGTTGTTTTGAATAGGAGTCAATCAGTTCATGATTTAAGAAATTCGTAGCACAGTCCCACTATTAATGTAATTCATATTGCATTAAAAGCCATTTACTTTGAAAGTATGGCTTCTCCCTTATTTGCAATTTTTACTCGCGACCTGCTAGAAAACAGATGAAATATTATGCCCATCAACAACAGTTTATTTTGAAGTATTGGAGACTCTTCACCCTGACACCTCTGACAGATTCTGTTTTTGGCAGACACTTGTAGGCTCTGCAACAGTGTTTTGCTGTAGTACACTGAATCTTTTTTCCAACTACGGTTTTATTTTTATTGCTGCAGTATTATTCTGCAATAGTGGGCAAAAATAAAGTTCTTACCAGCTAAAATTACAAAAAACAAAAACAATGAAAAAGTCCTAGAAATCTAAAAAATTCCCCAGGTAATTTCTGGATTTCTCCCGGATCAAAATATTTCCTGGTTTTTCCCAGATCTCCATCTGTCCTAGTGCATACACACCATGATTCAAAAATACAAATGAGATTGAAAAATCAGAGAAAACTGTTAATAATCTTCTAAGTACCTTTTGCTAACTCTCGTAGGACGAGGTTCAAAACACACAATAAATTCTTAACACATACTACTTTTACAGATGTCTTACCTTGACACTTGTCTCCTTATGACACAATCCAGTACTTGTGCAATTAATTTTAAAAAATCTACAAATTGCGAAGCACTGATGATGTCATCAGCCTGCAGTTTCTGGAAGCACCATGAGACTAGACAGGACACAACACCACACTGTTTATATAGAAAGTTATGTAGCCTAGATTCATCATCAGAAACTTCCACAAGCTTTCTGAAACAAAGGACAATGTCAGAATTATGGACAAGCAGGATTGTTCTCTGGAACCGTTAATTACATCCCCTTTAATTTCTATTTTAATGGAATGTACTAGTAGTAAAATGT
The DNA here is from genome assembly GCA_026315105.1 of Locusta migratoria. Lineage (NCBI taxonomy): Eukaryota > Metazoa > Arthropoda > Insecta > Orthoptera > Acrididae > Locusta > Locusta migratoria. The sequence goes on along the minus strand of CM048744.1, from coordinate 310,504,237 downwards.
CACTGACACTTTTGCAATTTTGTTATCTAGTTCACTGAACAACAGTCCTTCAACAGTTCTTGGTGCCACCAATACTACAGTACTATTTGTAGAATAGAGTATATCTGGTATCATACCCCTGCCCCTCCTCTAAAAACCCCTACCTAATATCACTACAAAAAAGTGCTATGAATAAAAAGTGCTACAAATAAGTAATCAATTTAAATGTTTCTCAAAATATTAAGCGCCACAGTCATATTTGAAAATCTAGCGCATAGCACACTGGTTTTTACTATTAAAGACATAAACCATCAGTTACTCAATACTTCATGAATGCTTAGGTTATCAACAACAAACATTCCAAGTGAATGGTAACTAAAATTTTCACTTATTTGTCCTGTAAATTCTACACCCTTTTTATTGTGAATCACTCTGCTGAAAATGGTAGGGTATTTAGTACTCCAGCAGCTTTACACTACTACTTAAAAACATTAATCCTTCTGCAACTTTCCTCTCAACGTATGTTCACACAGGCTTTCAAAATCACACAGTGTGAAACCAGAAACCACATACTAACCCCTAACAGGGGAAGAAAGGAAAAGCATTTAAGTAATTTAAAAGTAGTGGCTTGCACTATCTGCTAACCAGTACAGAATGATATTGGAATTGCAGATTTGGCTGTAACCTGTGGTTATCTCATGCAATATGAAGGAAGTGCAACACTGAATGGAAAGCAATATTATACAAGTACAATGCTACAGGCAACAAGTAGGAATTTCAATTTGTTGCTCTCATTGCACTATCACAGTGTAACATGTTATGTGCACAGTAGCTGTTGTTATTTGCTCCTTTTGGGTGCTTTGGCTTTATCTTTTATAAAAAGTAAATTAATATGACCATTTATACATTTACCTAGCAAACAAAATTAATAACGCAAAACATTAACGTAATTCTAATCTTCACGTGATGACAAGCTGCGACAGGCACATACAGAAAGACACACATATACAACACTTTCAGCTATCGGACACGGCCTTCTTCACAAAATAGAACATTCATGCAACCACACAGGCACACAACACAGTCAGACAACCATCAGCTCCTGTATGACTGTGTGTTTTTTGTATGTGCCTGTCACAGCTCGTTGTCACGTCTTTGTGGTGAGTTGTAAACTGTCCTTATTACTACATTATTAATTCCAACCTGGACTTTCCATTATTATATAAAATATCATCTGAAACATTCTATAAAATATTTTCAACCCATCAGCAAATTAAAAATGCTGACAACTTTGTCACAGCCATAAAACAATGCAACGAAAAAAATATTTTATATCCTCACTTATGTCATTGATAAACTATATAATTATCAAAATTAAAAGAAAAAAAATCTAAGGCCAAATATAAACCAACTAAAAGAATATATTTTCACTGTAGTGGTATCATGTATACCTATTCATTCAGTCCTATAACAACAAAACTTTTTTAGCCTCCAGAAATAAAATTCACACATATAATGAAAATACAAGAACTATTGCACTTCATGGAAAGATATGCAACACAGTACAGACTGGTTTTTTGCGAAAAAGTGAGGCACAGTCTTGGTTTTTCTTTCCTGAATACAGGGTTACAAACTACACCATTTTCTTTGTGTTCTAAGTGGCTCCACATCAGCAAGTGGTGCAGTGGCTTCAACACTAACATTAATGATGCTTTGAGAGATTTAGGTTGCCTTGAGCTATACTCTCTCATTTTCAAGTAGGGCACTGATAGTAAATACATCTGAGATTTCAAGAACTTTGCAGAAGTACAGTTATTGCCTTTCAGTTTCAATAAAATACTGCTGTTTATGGCAGCAGCATCAAGGACACAATAAAAATACCTCATGGACAAATGACTGCAGGTTTTTTAGTTGAGTGACAGTGGCACAGTTTGTCATGCAGATCTATACCCCCTTTGGAAAAATTTCATAACTGAACAATTTCCAGTTTTCAGATATTGGATTCACATCATCTTCATCATGTATGGTAGATAGTAATATAACTTTATTTATTGGAGTAGAAAAGCAACTCAAATCACTTATCAAAACCAAGTCTTCCAGTCCAGATTGTACACCAACTGTGTTCCTTTTTCAGAGCATCCTCATGCAAAAGCTCCATACCTCACTCAGTTAAAATTCAGTGCCAAAAGACTGGAAAGTTGCACAGGTCACTCCAATATTCAATGACGCAATATGAGTGAATTGCAAAATTACACGCCTATATCACTGATGTCAGTTTTTAGCAGGATTTCGGAACATACACTTTTTTTCAAACAGTGTGAACTACCTTGAAGAGAATGACCTACAGACCCACAGTTAAAGCAGATTCTAAAAGAATTGTTCTTGTAAAAAACAGCTCTTGACTCACCTGAACTGATGAGTGCTACTGACAAGGGATCTCAAACAGATTCCATAATTTTAGAATTTTGGAAGGCTTTTGACTGTGTGCCTCATAAACAGCTTCTAAACAAATTATATGTTAATGGAATATCATATCAGTTGTGTCATTGGATTTGTGATTTCCTGTCAGAAAGGACAAAGTACGCAGTAACTGACAGAAAGTCATAGAGTAAAACAGAAGCGATATTTGGCATTCCCCAGGGAAGTGTTATAGGCCTCCTGCTGCTTCTTGTCTTTATAAATGATTTAGGAGGCAGTCAACTGAGCAACTCTCAGACTGTTCGCAGATGAAACTGTCAAATGCAAAATGATTTAGATATATTTACATGGTGCGAAAATTGGCAATTGACCCCAAGTAATAAAATGAGTGATGTCATCTACATTACCACTAAACGAAATCTGTTATCATTTACATGATAAACCGGCGAAATCTACAAGCCATAAATTCAATTAAATACCTGGGAATTAGAATTATGAGCAATTTTAATTGGAAAGAACACACAGAAAATAATTTGGAGAGGTGAACCATAGACTATGTTTCATTGGTAGAACATGTATAAGATGTACGTTCTACTAAACAAACTGACTGCACTGCAGTTTTCCATCCTAATTTGGAGTACTCCTACACATTGTGGGATCCTCAGATAGAGAATATAGAAAAAGTTAGAGAAGGGCAGAACGTTGTATATTATCACAATTTAGGGGAGAGTGCATTACAGAAATGTACAAGGTGGGGTGGAAATCATAAAAAGAAAGGTATTATTTGTTGCGGCCAGAACTAGTAAAATTTCTTTCACCAACTTTCTCCTCTGAATGTGAAAGTATTTTTTGAGCACCCACCTATATAATTGGCATAATAAAATAAGAGAAAACAGATCAAAAACAGAAAGATTTAGTTGTTCTTTCCCCCCGTGCACTATAGAGAACTGAACAGTAAAGAAATAGTATGAAAGCAGTTTGACACATACTCTGGCAGGCACTTAAATCAGATTTGCAGAGTAAACACGTAAATTTATTTTTGGTGTTTAAATGAAAGCAACCAGCATCTTGTTGGACTGAAACAAGAACTTTGATTGGTATGTCTTTAGTTGAAAAGAAGGAAAGTGGAAAGTCTCTTGTTTTTCCAGAAGATCAGTCTTGGTTTCTTTCTTTGCAGCTGACCTTCTAATTCATATGAAGAGAACCAGTAATTGATGGTTATGTTTCAATTACTGCCACACAACTTTTCCAAATGTTGAAATGTTTATAAACCCATTGGACCAAACTGCTATGGTCATCAGTACCTAGACTTACAAACTACTTAAACTAACTTACACTAAAGATAACACACACACACACACACACACACACACACACACACACACACACACGCCCAAGGGAGGACCGAACCTCCGATAGAAATGTCGCCCAGTCCGTAGCATGATGCCTTAGACCATACAGCCATTCCATGTAGCTGCAACCTTTCCATCATCTATAGCAAGAACCGAGTTGGCACTAATAAATCTTTCTTTTTCTCTATGCCTTGTACAATGTATGAGATCCCGGCTTGCCACTTCTCTGAGACCTCTAGTGAACCATGTTTTAGTTCTCTCTCCTCAACTGCTCTTGGGTGTGAATATTATTGGATGTAACAAAAATAAAATCCATATTTGGCAGCAACAGTGTTCCGCTGAAAGCAAAACATCACTATTCTTCCAAGTATGGTGAGTCTCAAATACTTCATGTAACCTAGATGCTACTAGTCTGGATGGGTATCTGTGATGATCTTTAGTTTCCCAGCTTGGAGCGTGTCCCTTTGGTTCCTCAGAGCATTAACTCAATAATAAAATAGTAATAACTGATACATGACATTCTGGTTAACGATTTGCTTCAGTTCGTTAGCACTCCTGACGAATCCATCATTAAGATAGTTGTGTGTTGTGGAATGAACTAGGGTTCTTGTATAACACTAATGAAGCTCACCAAGCCCTGTCTTCACTTGCATTTCTAATGAATCATTAATAGTTATACACTGTCCAGCAGAACTTGCTGCTTCTGCCATTCTACTTGTAAATTACCCACTTAAGCCATAAGCTTTGGCTGTTGACACACCAGCTGACTTGGCGATGCAATGCTTTTGTGGCAAACTAGAAGTATTCCTGTCTTCCCAAACTCACCTTTTCAGCTGTGTAAATGTAAGAATGTAGTGGAGACAATGATCTCCGAACTATAAGGTCAATAGGAGCCCATGTCATTGGCAATGTTTCAGGTATTTTTCTTTTGTTTCTCTTCTGTGTGATAGAGGACACAACTACAAAGAGTGCAGCTTGTCTGTGGGGCACCAACAGCCAGTCCCCAAATGGAGAAAAATCTCCAACCCAATTGGGAATCAAACCTGGACCCCAAGTGTGGCAATCTACCACACTGTCCATTGGACTATGGAGGCAGACATTGTCAATATAATACAGAAAGTATTTTTTTAATATATAAAAAATTGCACTTGACTGGAAGGTTTAATACATGCAATACTATAAGCGTTATAGTGTTCAACATCCAACCAGTTGAACCAAAATTGAAAGTGCAGTGTTAAAGAAGAGTGTGTGTTGTATAACACTATAGCTGATAATGGAAGAGGTCAAGATAACCGTTCACCCATTATTGTCAAAAGCTGCATAAAGAAGACTTAAAATAAATAGACTAACTGGACTCAACAACAATATAGAGTTCGGCAAATGTCAAAGTATTCTCATCTTGAGGCCCAAATGTAAAATGATAATACATCATAATGAAGCACCCTGTTTAATCTCAGGGATAGGATCCTGGATGATGCAGTCTTTTCACTGGTAGAGAAAGGATGGAATTTTGAACTAACATTAGGGACAACTCCAATCCTAGACATGATATCTCAAATAGAGCAAGCAATTCTGTAACTTCTCTGCAAAAAATGAATTTTAACATCAATTTCGCAGAAAGGAGTGCTCTGAAAGACTTGAAAGCAGACAAAGACTTCATTATTTTTAGCTGCCGACATAGAGAATGCCAAGGTCCTTCTCTCAAGAACTATGTATAACAGCAAAATAGAATTATAGCTCAATGACCCTGCATATCAAAGGCTAAAAGAGGATCAGACTGGCAAGGTTCAAAGGAAAACTTTAGACCTCCTCAAGAAGAGCTCTATACCAGTGAACATTATCAAGAGCCTGCACCAGCAGGTTGCCAAAGATACACAAAGATGTGTCCTCTTCATCCAATAGTGAGCAACATTGGTGCCTAGTTATTTCCTAACTAAACATCTCACCTCACTGTTGGGACCTCTAGGAGGCAAATGTGACCACCATATTCGGAATTTGGAGGATTTCATAGGGCACCTGAAGAGGCATAATTTACAAACGTCAGATCTTCTGGTCAGCTTTGAGGAAGTATCTTTATTTACAAAGTAGCTGAGAACCCGGCATTGCCTAGGTAGTTATTTATTTATTCCTGCCGAGAGTTAGTACTTCTCCTATCCCTTTCTCTCTCTCTCTCTCTCTCTCTCTCTCTCTCTCTCTCTCTCCATCTACTTGTTTCTAAAAACATGTTATATTTATCAGAGAATATATATATTTATGTAGTTGTAGCCACAAAATTGCCTTAATAGCAACATTTTTTTTCAAAAAACTTTTCACCCCTTACTTCACCCCCTTGATGTGTGAAATTCCAAAAATAACGAAACACATTCTTTTTTATTTGGCCAACAGGCCAAATATTAATTTCCGTAGCTCTAGCCTCAAAATTGTCCCAATAATAACGTATTTTCAAAAAGAATTTTTGATCATCTATTTGACCCCCTTAGTTGTTGAATTTTTGTAAACAGTGAAACACGTATTTTTTTAAATCCTGATCAAGAGTCCATATTGGAATTTCCAACCAAGTATCAAAATAGCAGTTTTTGTAATTTTGGGTTCAATAATTGGCTTAGTAGCAACGTATTTCCACAAAATGTTTGAACCCCTATTTTATCCCCTAAATGATGAATTTTCTGAAAATACCGAAACATGTGTCCTTTTAATTCTGACCAAGAAAACATATACCAATTTATGTGGTTGCAGCTTCAAAATTGCCTCAATAGCAAAAGATTTTTAAAAAAAAAACCATCCCTCTCCAATTTAACAACGTTAATGGTTGAATTTCCAAAAATAGCGAAACACCAATTTTTGCAGCTCTAGCTTCAAAACTGTCTTGAAAACAAAGTGTTTTCAAAAAGAATTTTTGATCCCCTATTTTACCCTCTTACTTGTTGAATTTAAAACTTGAGATAATAGCAACATATTTTTGAAAATCTATTTTTTTCGTCCCTTATTTTACCCCTTATTGGTTGAATTTCAAAAATGCTGAAACACTTGTCTTTTAAATTCGAACCCTGAATTAAAATCCGAAATTTTGTAGTTCTAGCTTCAAAATTGCCTAAATAGCAATGTATTTTCAAAAAACGTTTCATCCCCTATGTCACCCCCTTACGGACGGAATATCGAAAAATTGCTTCTTAAATGACGCCTACAGAGTAAGATCAACACCCTCTACAAATTTCAAGTTTCTATCTTCAGTGGTTTGGGCTGGGCGATGATAAGTCAGTCAGTCATTCAGTCAGTCAGTCAGTCAGTCATGATATTGCCTTTCATATATAGAGAAGTACCTCTGCAAGACTCATTGCAGTTGATCAGTAGCAATTTTGAGAAGGACAATGTAGCTCTATTTGAACATGTGCTTACGTCAATCTATTTCTCATTCAACAACCAATATTTTAAACAAGTAGACGGAGTCACATGGGAAGTCCTCTGTATCCTATGGAAGACTTTGAAGAAAGAGCACTGCAGTTGGCAATCACCAAAAAGCCTGTTTCTGCAGTATATAGATGATACGTTTGTAGTATGGCCCCACAGAGTGGAGACATTACCTATGTTTCTTCAACACCTGAACTCGCTTCATGCAAATATCCAATTAACTATTGAAGTTGAAAAAGAGGGCAGTTTATCTTGTTTGGATGTCATGGCCAGAAGAAAAATGGATGGTATGCCTGGACACAGTGTCTACTGCAAACGAAGTCACACACAACTATATTTGCAGCCCACAAGCTGTCTTCACTCCACACAAAATGGTAGTGTGTTATTCTGTCTGGTACACAGGGTGCATGTGGTCTCAGATTCCGACAGTCTACTGGGTGGGCTGCAACATCTATGGATGGTGTCCCAAAGGAACAGTTTTCTGACTGTGAAATAAGTAATGCATTCGAATGAAGTGAGTTCAAAGTAGTGATGTCAATGAAGATTCGGAGGCACCAACTGCAATGATGTTCTTTCCACATTTTACTGGGATGTCTTTAAGAATTGAAAGAAACCTCAGGAGGCACCACATTAAGTGTGTTTCCCTTCTACCAGCAAAATTGAAGAATCTGTTGTGTTTGGCCAAAGACAATCTTGGCCTTAGAAAGTGTGGCATATATAAGATCTCATGTCAATGTGGGAAGTCTTAAATGGTAAGTGCTGTAGTGCAAGAACATTGTGTTGAACTTCAATGTCATACATGCACGGAGCAACCTGAGAAGTTGGCAGTAGCGGATCATTGTTTAGACACAGGGCATCACACACTTCATGAGAAAACTAAATTTCTGTCCTCAGAATCATCAATTTGGGACAGTATTTTTAAGGAGGCCACATTTATCCATATGGTGAATGATCTTATTAACAGGGATGCAGGCTTTCAAGTAAGCACTGCCTGGAATCCAGTACTGGCTGCAACATATCCATTGGGAAAGCCTGAAAAGTCACATCAAGACTTGAAATGTTGTCTGATTTTGGACAAATCCCTCAACAGAACTGTAGAGTACACTAAGTAATCAGCTGTGATAATATCACCATGTATGTGTGTTTGTATGCATGAGTGTGTGTGATCTATAGTTCTGGAAAATGATTTGTCTGAAAGTTAGCAACATTTTCAGCTTTATCTACCTATTTGAGGTTCAGCACCTAATCTGTTCCATTATTTATTGTTCCACCAGGAAATCCCATTATGTATAAAGTTATATCACATGAAATAACAGAAAGGTGGACTCGCACATAAAATTACCATATGTATGATTTCCTTACTAGAAGATAACATATTGATCATGTCAGATTTCTTATTATGTCAAATTTTTGTCAGTAGAAAAGAGATTAACTAAGAACTTCTCCTTGTATTCATTCTGTCAATAACTACAGACATCAAAATAAATTCATGAGTACTGACCGCAATACTAAACAATAACTTCAATAAACCAGATACAAATTCAAATCTTCTTGGCTATTAAATTCTTCTCTGATTACCACCATATTCCAGGAAAGTTTACAGGAAACAAATCTTTTGGTTCCAACTTACCAACACCCCTAAATTGTATGGGAAATATGTTCCTTGAGAAGATAACTATTAATTTATTAATATGATACATTCTGCTGAATTA